>CM046666.1:151193046-151793046 GCA_025594165.1 Tamias sibiricus | reverse complement strand
GCACAGACACAGCTCAGTCGTGCTCCGTGGCCGTGACCAGCTGGTTCTCCTCCTGCGGGGCTCAGGGATGCCTCTGGACCCTGGCTGTTGTTTGCCGTGTGCAGGTCAGGGTGGTGTTTCCAAGGACGTCAGCAGGACCCCCGGGGCCTGCCCTCCCTCATGCTGGCTCAGGACCTGCCCACTCCTCTCCAGGGCACCACTCAGGACTGTCTGGCTTTAGCGTTTGTCGCGGGCATTGGTCTTCAGTTCAGTGTGGTCCTGGTGAGGTAGGGATCACCTCTGTGTGCTCGGACGGCCTGGCCCCGCAGCCGGACCCCCACGAGCCAGTGTGCTCATCTGCCAAGTGGGTTAGCCTGTGGAAGTGTCACATGTGGGCCTGGGGACACTGAGAGCTGAGGCTGTCCCTGACGTCAGCCCAGGGAAGGCAGACGTTGCCTGAAGGAGGCGCAATCCGGTGTGACCGGGATCCTCGGATGGCGGCCCGGATCCTCTCCCAACAATGTGGAATCTGCCCACGTGGCGTGACTGGTGGGCTCAGGTTCCCAGGGACTGAGGTGAGTCCCTGGAGCATCTGGTCACCGGGCCCTGGACCTGCAGGGTGTGTTCTTGAGGCCTGGGCCCGTGCACTGACGTCTGCTCAGTTCACAGCCGCCTCGCCCCAACGGGAGCGGAGCTGAGGAGCATGGGGTCCGTGTCAGCACAGGGCCTGCAGACGCCATTCCCTGCCCTTGTGCCTGGGCAGGGGCCCAGCACTGGCCGGCTCTGAAGGCCCAAAGCCTGCCTCCTGACCCGCCCAGTTAGGGTGGGCCATGCCCTGGTTAGGAAAAGCACAGCTGACCCCCAGGGCCACCCCACCCACGGCTGAGGCTTGGCTGCTGCTGTCACCGGCCGACAGGGGCTTCAGGCACAGCAGACTTCTGGACCCCCAGACCCCTTGAAGTGCCTCCCTGGGGCGGGACAAGGCTCCCTCGAGGACCCACCAAGGTGGACGTGGCCCCCATGCCTGTGTCCTGGTCGCCTGAGGGGCCAGCTGAGTCTGGGTAGAGCTTCTGGTTCCTCTCAGAAGCGAAGAGGAAAGAGCTCGGCCGCCGCTCTGGCTGGGCCATCAGCCCAGGGCGACCTCCACGGGCAGGTGCAGGGCACGCTCAGCACCCTCTGCCACGGTGGGCCTGGAGCCCGCTCAGCAGGAGACCCACCAGGCCCTGGGCTCTGCACTACCCAGGCAGCGGCCAGGGCCTGTCCAGAGGGTGAGCACGCCCCGGCCTGGGCAGCGAGGGGCTCCGTCTCCACCCCTGGCTCCCACGAGCTCCAGGCCTGCCTGTTGGGAAGCGTCAGGACTGCTGCCCCCATGAGACTGCTGGAGGGGCTCCGCAGGACGCGGCCCTGCCGGCCTCCGGCAGTCTTCCCACCAGCTGGCCCTGCTGCGCTGGGCTGTGCTGGGGTGAGCGGCAGGTGCGCTGGCCTGTCCCGCCACCGGCCGAGGCTTGGCCCCAGGCGGCAGCTCCACGTCCTGATCCTCGTTTTCTCCATCCTGGGTTGCCCCACATGGTGCTCCTCTTGCTCAGCCTTGGGGGCACACCTGGGAGGCCCCCTGCACGTAACCCCCTCCCTGCCAGGCCTGAGCCCATGCCCAGGACACCCGAGTGCCCAAGGCTGCTCGTGCCAGACGCGGGGAGATCGGCTAGCCAGAGAAAGGCGGAGGGGCGGGGCCAGGCCCTACACTGTGCCCAGACAGGCACTCCCAGGTAGGGCCTGTTACCAAAGCTTGGTCCTTGTCCCAGATGCCAAACCAATAATGGCACAGTTCTGAGAAAAGGGGGAAAAACTTTTATTGCTTTGCTAGCAAAGGAGAAACACAGGGAATCATGTTCCAAAGGCTGCGATTCTGCCCATCGGCAGGAAGAAGGGTTTTAAAGAGGTGATTCAGAGGCTGAGTTCTCTGCTTGGAGCTGTGATTCACCGGTTAATTTGGGAGATGGTCATTTCTGAGATCTTCTGGATGACTTCCTTCCTGTGGCGGGTGTGTCTCAGGGACAGATAACTCTGCCTAGGATGGGGAAGAAAGGTAATGCTGTTTCCCAGGGATTAGGGAGGAGCAGAGACAGAGGAAGAGATAGAAAAATGTCCACTTTAACAATAGTTGCAGTGGCAGAGCAGCAAGGGCTGCTCAGGCTGAGGCCTCAGCGCAGCACGCCCTCCAGACGCAGCCCTCCCCAGGGAGCAGAGGCCCGGCCCGGCCTCCCAACCCCGCATACACTTGCAACCTCACTCAGGTGCGGCATTCTAGCTGCTGTTGGGACCAGAGACGGGTCAGGGAAGCACCCAGTCCCAGCTCTGCACTCTGGTCACGGGCTCAGGGCTGGTGCTGCGCACGCCCCTCCTGGTGGAGGGGCTCAAGGTCCTGTGGAAGTCACTCTTCCCACAGGAGGGCCTGGGGCTGGTCACTCTGTGTGTCCCACTTTGGCTGCAGTAGAAGCTCTCAGCATTGCTGGGTAGGTAGACTTGGGCCCTCGCATGGCAGGTGTCCAGGTGGTCAGTCTGGTCCACTCCATGGGCAGGGGAGTCGGCCACACCATGGAGGCTCATGGCAACGTTGTCCCCTCTGGGTAGAGACTCAGTGATGGATCCTGCACTCGGCCTCCGCGGTGGCTGGGCTGTGGCCTAGCGTGACGTGGGAAGGCTCCAGGAGCCAGGTCCTCTGTGGGACAGGGAAGAGGCTCCTCCTGCCCCGCAAGGGAGGGACTGAGCAGCAGGTGGGCCTCTGTGGTCTTCCTTCAGGAGGCCCCACGGTGTCCACCACCCGTTCACAGAGCCGGGGTCGGACAAGCAGGCCCCTCCAGAGCTGGGGACGCTCAGAGCAGAGGCTAGGGTCTCAGGGAGCACGGAGAAAGGAGTGGGACCCGTGGGCAGGACCTGGGACCTAGCCTCACTGCCTGTCCACTGTCAGGTGTGGGGAAGGCGGCACACTGCCCACAGACCGGGCCCAGGACGCACAGCTGAGCCTCACGGCCACACCAGCCCACCTGCCCTCCACACCTGGAGCAGCAACTCGGGCTCCGTCCACTCCCTGCAGCTTCCCGAGCCCGAGTGAGCCTGGGACAGACCACTGGGGGGACCACCACTGGAAGGAGGGGGCCGGTGGGGGGAAGGGTCCCAAGAGCAGCCCGAGGGAGGGCCCCTCCCAGGACCAGCTGCCCATTTAGCCCAGGGGGGCTGCATCAGCCACCAGGTGTCCTCCCTGCTCCCTGAGGGCAGAGAGGCTGGTGCCTGGTGGACATCACCCAGTGAGGCCTCCGGGAACACCTGGGAGGGCCACGCTCCTCCGCCGACAGGGAGGGACACCTGCTGCAGCCGCCGGAGGTAAAGGCGCCCTCGAGAGGCCCAGTGAGACTCGGGCTTCCCCAGGTGGAGGAGCCGTGGACCAAGGCGAAGGCGGGGTCAGCGGCGAGGCCACGCCCGGGGGCCTCTGTGCTCTGTCCACAGGCTACCTGGCCTGGCAGGGGCGTTCCGGCAGCTCCAGCCCTTGTGTGGCCAGAGACAGGGAGACAGAGACAGAGACGGGGAGGCAGAGACGGAGAGACAGAGACAGAGACAGAGACGGGGAGACAGAGACAGAGATGGGGAGACAGAGACAGAGACGGGGAGACAGAGACAGAGACAGAGATGGGGAGACAGAGACAGACGGGGAGACAGACAGAGACGGGGAGACAGACGGGGAGACGGAGAGGAAGTGCACCCTGCTCAGGGTAGAGAAGAAGCAGAAGAGAGAAAGGGGGGACAGGAGTGTGGGGGTGTAAGCTGCCTGTCATGGCCAGCCACAGCGCCGCGGGAGGAAAACTCGGAGGCAGAGTAAAGCTATTACTACTTTTACTTCTACTTTCTTAGAGAGAGAGCTTAGAGAGAGAAAGAAAGATTTTTCTTCTTAGAAAGAGCTTAGAGAGAAAGATTAGAGAGAGATTAGAGAGAGCTTTCTTCTTTCTTCTTTTCTTCTTAGCTTAGAGAGAAAGAAAGATAGAGCTTAGCTTAGAGAAAGATTATTTTTTAGAGCTTCTTTCTTCTTTCTTCTTTCTTCCTCGGGAGCCTCAGCCTGACTCTGACCAGGAATTACTTCTTCTATCTGGTTTCTCTTCTGTAACCGCTCTGCCTACGTTCTGGCCGCTCTGATTCTTTTCTTCTTCTCCGACCCGAACTCTTCTTCTGACCGACCGAGCGACTGCACGACTGACTGAATGAATTCATTCTCTGTTCTCCTGACTCCGACCGCTTTCACCCAGGTTATATACCTTTAGCTTTGCGGGTGCCTCACGTGCACTTACAGGTGCGTCACATACATATCAGGTGGAACTTATGGCTTCCAGCCAGCCGCAATAGCCCTTCCTAATTGGGGCTCCTTCATGGGGGTGTGGACGGGAAACCCCCTTGATCGCAGGTCCTGGGGCCAGTGTCCAGCCAGCCCCCGTCACAGCCGTGCGGTTCGCTGACACTGCAGATACAGAGGAGCAGAGACATGTCAGAGCCTTGTCCTGGCTGCCTGGCAGTGCCACGCGCGGCTGCGGTGCAGAAACGGGACATCTGGCCAGGGTGCGTCGGCTGCAGGTGGGCAGAGGCCAGGGCTGCCCGACACCCTCCTGGACCCACACAGGCCAGCGGCACCGCGTCCAGAAACCCCAGGTACCTGAGGCTGACTGGGCCATCGTGACGGCTGCTCCTCTGTCCCCAGGCGGACGACTCCCTTGCGGGCAGCGTGGTGGAAGCAGCTCTTTCTTTGAACCCCGGCCACAGGGCTGTTCCTGCTCTCCTGTGCCTCGGGACATTGTCCTGGAGGTGGTCAGGGTCGCAGGCCATCACCTGCACGTCCAGTGCACGTGGCCCGTGTTTCCTGCCCTAAGTCTGGGTTCGACTCAGTTTGTCCCAGCACAGGAGGAGGACAAGCCTGGTGCCACCGTGGGGATGCACCAATGCTGTGATGGAGACCTCCAAACCCCGGGCACTCTGGCCTCCACGTCCCCTCTGACGACGTGGCCCCGCCGCCCGGCCCAGGACTGTGAAGGCCGAGCGTGTACCGCACAGCCTGGGGGAGGCAGAGCTGAGGCCTCCCCACGGATGGGCAGGAGTCAGCACTGTGCCGGGTGGTGCAGGAGGGGCGTCCCACACCCGATGGTGTGGACAGTGGAGGCTGCGGGAGGCCATGGGGTGATGCCGGCCTGGCGGGCTCTGCCCAGCTATGCCCACCGGCAGCCATGTCTGGACTCAGGCCTCCCCCAGGACCCCCAGGACTCCCAGTCTCCAGGCCCCTCCCCCAAACTCCCAAGACCCTCAGTCTCCAGGCCCCCACCGGCTGCCTGGCCTTGCAGCCTCTGGCTGAGTCACCGTCTCCCTCTGACAGAACTACCAGTGGCCTTTCGTTTCTGTGTCAAACCTGGTGGCTCTCAGCACAGCCGGGAACCTGAGGCTGCAGGGAGCTTCCCGGGCCCGGACACGGTGTCCCTGCCAGCCTGCTCCCGACCTTCCCAGCAGGCCCCTGCCCCCGCATCTGCCCTCAGGTCTGCTCCCGTGTTTTCGGTTTCACAATGTCCCTAGCGCACCATCCACCAAGACTCCCGCCTCCTGGCGTCCCAGCCGAAGGACCTTGTGAAAAGGCTTGTTTATCTTAGCTAAACATCTCAGTTAAAACATCCCTTTCCAACAGCGCCACACACAAATTGGCACCCTGTGCTTGCATGGAACAGCTGTTGGGACCATTCTGAGAAAAGCCTCTTCCGGCCGCTGGTTCCCGACATGGGGGTGCAAGGAGTCAGGCCGTCCCTGCCTGATCTGGGACGGCCACATGCTCCTGGCCCTGGCCCAGGGGTGCTTCCCACAGACAGGCCTCCTTCTGCTAGAGGACTTCCGTGGGGAGTGGGCTGTGCCCTGCAGGGGTCACGGGGAGGAAAGGCTCTGGGTGCAGGAAGTGCGGCCAGAGGCACGGAGTCGGGACGAGTGCCTTCTCCACCCTGACGGCGTCGCCTGAACGAGACGGGCTCTGCCCCAGGCTTGCGCCGAGCAGGAGATGGAGGTTGAGGGGCTGAGTCAGGGAGTGGGGCGCAGAGGGCCAGGCTCTGTGGGTCAAGCTGAGGCCAGGCTCTCTTGGGAATCGCAGGAGCACCCCCACTTCAGCAAGGAGTGACAGGCTGTGAACCCCTTCCAGGACCCCTGGCTGACCGGAGGAGCCCGCAGAAGGTGGGGCAGGAAGGAGCCTTGGGGTGCGCAGGATGAGGGGTGGGGACGGGACGGAGTGGGAGCCCGTCAGGCGGGTCGGTGGTGCTGGGGGGCGAGCAGCACACCTGGCCCTCGGAGCACAGTCTGGAGCCTGTGCCCGCGGAGAACAGACGGGCAGGGAGGGGTCTCAACTCCCCACGCGTAGGAGTCCCCAGGGCTCGATAAAGGGCCAGAGATCGAAAACTCCACAGCATCTGGCCACGAAGGGGAGCAGGGCTGGGGCTCCCAGGGTGGCGGGCAGACCAGGAAGGCCAAGGCACACGGAGAGCAGGAGAGTCTCAGCTCTGCAGTCCCAGAGCAGGTGGGAGTCGCCTCCTTCCCAGGGTGCTGTGCTCGTCCTGGAGGCCGCAGAGAGGGACGTGCACACAGCCCCTTGTGGAGGACACTCCTCAGCCAGGCGGGGACTTTGCAGGGGTCCCTTCCTCTCACCACCCACTCTTGCTGGATCAGCGGGGAAAGTGATCATGGGGCAGCGTCTCCTGTTCATGTGAGTTGGTGACGAGAGGTGTCCACGGGTGGGGGGCAGTTTCTCTCAGGCGTGGACGCCTGGGGTAACATGGATGATGCTGCACAGGGTGCTGGGGCCACACGTAGGCCCAGCTCCAGGCCAGACAGGCTGTGCAGCCTGATGGTCATCCCAGCTGAAAGGTGGACAGCGTGAGTAAGTGCAAGGCTGCCCCCTCCCAGGGAGCCTGCAGAACAGCGAAGAGGCTGCACAGAAAACGCCGTCCCCCGACCACGGGAGCTCGTCCAGGGAATCCCAGAGCCACAGAGCCCCATCTTCCAGCAGGCCTCCTGTCGTGACTTAGATGTAAGGTGTCCCCCAAAGGCTCATGTGTGAGACGATATAAGAAGGTTCAGAGGTGGAAAGATCAGGTTAGGAGGGCTATGACCTAGTTTGTTGATCCACTTGTATAGATCAACCAGGTGGCAACTATAGGCAGGTAGGGTGTGACTGCAGGAAGTATATCCCTGGGGTGCGGTTTCAGGTGTATATATATGTTCCTTTCAACAGATTTCTCTCTCTCTCCCTCTCTCCCCCCCCCCCCCTCTCTCCTCTCTCCCTCCTTCATGATGGCCATGTCCTGAACTGTTTTCCTCCACCATGCCCTTCCAAAATGATGTTCTGACTCACCTTGGGCCCACAGCTATGGAGTCCACCATCTATGGACTGAGACCTCTGAAATTGTGCTAAATAAACTTTTACTCCTCTAATTGTTCTTTTCAGGTATTTTGGTCATAACAACAAAAAAGCTGACTAACACAGAGAAGTGGGGTTCTTGCTGTGACCAAACATCGTTCAGTAGTTTTTGGAAAATTTTGGAGTTTGTGGGAGGACTTTTGGAAACTTTGGAGATGCAAGCTGGAAAATCTTTGGAATTTTATAAGCAAAGCTTAACAGGTAATTCTGGTGATAACTCAAAAGACCAGGATGCTGATAGGACCATGGACAGTAAAGACTGGGCTCATGAGATTTCAGAGGAGAAGGACTGTATTGGAAACTGAACTAAAAGTCATTCATGTTATGTTCTAGCAAATAAATTTTGCACATGTCCAGAGACTTTCTGTGAGGCTAAATTTAAAGGTGACTAATTTATCTGATGGTGGAAATTTCAAAGCAGCACAACATTCAAGGGGTGGCATGGATATTGTTGGCAGCTTTTAGCTAGGTTTCCTGTAATAATTAGAAGTAGAAGGCAAGCAAAAAGATATGAAAAACTTGCAGTTTGGTCAGAAGAATGTGAGTAAAACTGGAGCTAAGGAAATTGTGATTGTTAAAGACATTATGGTCACTAAATAAATGTTACTTTGATTCTCACTCGTAATAGGAAAGATGGCTTGAGGACATCTTAGAATTTGGCAAGACCATACCCATCTTAGACTCATGGGTGTAAAAATAAAAATTCCTTGAGAAGAAACCAGTTGGGCACCCTGCTTGCATAGAGGGGCCTAGGAAGTGATTCACTGTGCTCAGCCACTCAGGCATTCGGGGGTGCTGAAGCCATGGTCCCAGGAGACTTGGCTATTGCTCAAAATGGCAGCAATCCTTGGTGTCAACCACTGGGTGTTGGTTCTGCAGGAATGCAGAATGATGGAGTTAGGGGGTTATGGAGTGTCCACCAAGATTTCAAAGGAAGACCCCAGGAGGCCAGGCAAGGTGTAGCAAGGCCCGAGTTCCGGAGGGAAGCCTCTGACAGGGCAGTAGGTGAAGGTGTGGGGGGGCCGAGCTGCAGTGGAGACCCCCGAGACTAAGAGGTGCTGAGGAGACCCCTGAGACTAAGAGGTGCTGAGGAGACCCCCGAGACTAAGAGGTGCTGAGGAGACCCCCGAGACTAAGAGGGGCTCTGACAGGGCAGTAGGTGAAGGTGTGGGGGGCCGAGCTGCAGTGGAGACCCCCGAGACTAAGAGGTGCTGAGGAGACCCCCGAGACTAAGAGGTGCTGAGGAGACCCCCGAGACTAAGAGTGCTCTGACAGGGCAGTAGGTGAAGGTGTGGGGGGCCGAGCTGCAGTGGAGACCCCCGAGACTAAGAGGTGCTGAGGAAAGTCGCAGGGGTCAGCAGAGAGGAGCCGAGAGAGAGGCCATGTGGGCTGCACACAGCAGATCCACAGGGTGGAACAACAAACGCTCTTTGGAAGGGCATCAGCAATGCCGGGTGTCTGGGTACAGCATGTGGAGCCACAGGACTTCGCCCAGCTGAACCCCCATCTTGTTTGTGCCCCCTCCCTTCTTTCTATGCTATTATTTCTCCTTTGTGGAGTGGAAATGTTCACTCTGGCCATTACGTATTGGACACATATACCTTTTTTTTTTTTTTTTTTTTTTTTTATCTTTACAGGGGCTCACACTGAGAGTTTGCTTTGAGTCTCAGACGAGACTTTCAACTCGGACTTTTGGGCGATGGCAGAACTGTTAGATCTAAGGGGACTCTTGAAAACAGACTCTATGTATTTTTCATTGTGAGATGGGCATGAGCTTCAGGGGACCAGAGGCATAATGTTATGGTTTAAATATTAGGTGTCCCCCAAATCTCATTGTGAGACAATGCAGGACTGTTGAGAGAGGAAATGATTAGGTCATTATAGTTGTGACCTAAACAGAGGAGTCCTCCCCTGACAAAGATTCACTGGGTGGTAGCTGTCGGTAGGTAGGTGTGGCTGCAGGAGGTAGGTCATGGGGTGGGCCTTTGGGGTTTCTGTTCTGTGCCTGGCAGCAGAGGTCTCTCTGCTTTCTTCTCGCATGTCCTGAGTGGCCTTCCTGTCCATGATGTCCTGCCTCACCTCAGGCAGGAGTTATGGAGTTGGCTGACCATGAACTGAGCCCCTGAATCTGAGCCCAGATACACTTTTCCTCCTTTGGCTTCTTCCCTTCAGGTCTTTTAGTGGCAGTGATGAAGGAGCTGACTAAACACGGGGCTTCTGCAGAACCGAGCTGGGGAGACTCCGGTGCTTCTTCCTGCTCGGCGTCCCAGCTCCGCGCTCTGCTCCACGTGTGCACCTGCAGACCCGCTCAGCGCGCAGGCAGAGGCCTCGCCTGCCCACCTGCCCCCAGGCTTGTGGGGCCCGTGGACACATCTGCCTGCTGCACCTGGAGAAGCTTGAAGTGAAGAGGCCCCAGAGCCAAAGCCCCGCTGGCCTAGGTCCACAGAGTGGCCCCAGGTGGCAGGCAGACCGCGGCTGGCCACACACATTCCCAGGGATCTATCCAAGTTTGCAGCTGCAGACGTGCCCCACGGGTTCTGTCACAGGACGCGGCCGCGTGCAGACCCACTCTCGCCCATGTCCGCAGGTCCCGGACAGTTGTCCTGCCCCTCACTGTTTAGATTCCTGGGAGACAGTTGGAGGGGAGGAAGGAGGGAGGGAGGAAGGAGGACTGAAGAAGCAAGAAGGAAAAGGAGAAACGCCGTTCTATCTTGCATCCTCTGGAAGTTTAGAAGGGCCTGAGGTGTCTGTGAGCTGCCTGGCCGGGCCTCGGACTCCACACAGGCCATGGGCCTCCCTCGGCCCGCGGGCACTCGTCTGAGGGCAGCTGGACTGTGGCTCACGAGGGTTCGGGTCCTCTGTAGAAACGCATGCGTTTAACAGATCTGCTCCGCCAGGGGCGGCCGAGGGGCCTGCGCTCACTCAGCTGTTGCACACGGGAACCAGCGGCCACGTGTTTGCTGGCTTCCGCGTGGGCCTTTGCACGTGGGTGGGGCAGAGCCAGCTGACCCTGGGTCTGTTCTCTGCCTTCCTGTCACCAGCTTGTGGTGCCAGCCCCACACCTCCCCTGCCCCATCACGGGGGTGGGCTGGGCACACTGTTCAGATGCTGCGGGGTACCGCGGCTCCGGCCGAGTGGTGGGCGGGGTCCAGGGGCCGAGCAGCCACTGTGACTGCATGATGGTGTTCCCAGCCTGGCACGCCACCAGCACCTGGCATGGGACCCCAGCCTGGGAACACCTCCGCCTTGCACTGGGTGTCGAGCCTCAAGCTCCGGCAGGTGCCCCGCAGGTGCCCAGGGTTGCTGTGTCCTGGGGAGGCCCAGGGGCTGGCACCGAGGAACGGGAGCAGAGCTCTCGGGGTGGCAGGTGGTGGGAGCAGGTCTGCCCACGAGGGGTCTCTGCTCCCGCACCCCCACCGAGGGGGCAAGAGAGCAGGCCTGGAAGGTACTCGCCTCAGCCTCCCAGAGGAGGGAGGCCGCTGCTCCGTGCTGCTGTGTTGGGGCCGGTGTGTTTCCAGCAGGAAGACGCAGGTGACCTGCCCTGACCTGGTGACCTGGCCGGCGTGGCTCCTGCGGGAGATTCCTTGCGCGCTTCTGCCTCGGGTCCTGCCATCAGTGCCCAAGTTGCCCGCCCCTGAGCGCCCGGCTTCCTGTGTGAAGGGGCAGCACCAGCACCTCCTTGCTGGGTTGTGAGCACCGCGTGGGGTGAGGGCTCACGTTGCAGAAGCAGCCTGGTCTCCACGGGGCCGAGAGCCCTCCCCGCTGGCCGGTGAGCCCTTGCTCTCTGCAGGCCTGTGGCCGAGGTGGAGAGTTGGTGTCATGGGGAGGGTGGCCGCGGCCCCGCACATGTCTGTGGACACTGCTTACCGGAAGCCTCCTGTGGTCGTGCTTCCCTGTTGATTCCTTCTTCCTGTGGAGGGCCTGGTTTGGGCTGGCTGGGAGAGTCCATGGGGCAGGACTCTGACGTGGCCTCAGGCTGCAGCCCCTGTCCTGGAAGATGGCGTGAGGGCGGCGGGTCTGTCCACTGCGTGCTCAGGAGATTCCCGCGCTGGGCTTTCTTGGAAACGGGAGCGGAGCCTCGGGCAGTTCTCAGAAGTGAGCCTTCCAGCCCTGCTCCAGGAGGCTGGCGGGAAGCGGGTGGCCGGCTGCCGGCATCTGGGCTGGGCTCGGCCTCCCCCGCACATCTGGAGGGTGTCGGGGTGACGGAGCCGCCTGGGCAGGCGCCTGCGCTCCACCCCAGCAGCCACCGGCGCGTCCTGGTGGAGGGTCAAGGTTCCTTACACGGCCCGTCTCCCGCCTCCAGCCCACCAGGCCGCCAGTCCCAGCTGGGGTGGAGGGTCTGCAGCCCCTCACAGCCTGGACACAGGGGTGTGCCCGTGGCTGAGGGGGTTCTTGCGCGGGCAGCAGGGTGACCTGGACGCGGGCCAGGTGCCTTGGTCCTCACACGTGGCTGGCAGGGGTGCCCGCTGGCCTCTTCCTTGGCTCTGTACGGGTGTGCTCAGAGACCCCAGTACCCTGGGCCTAGGCAGACCACGTGCCCCGATGTCCTACCGATGTCCGACCCTCGCCTCAGCTGGGAGGTGGGTGTGACAGTGTGGCTTCGGCACACCAGAGTGGCCTTGCCCCACCCCTCAGGCCTACGTCTGGCCCCTGGGTGAGGTCAGGGTGGAGTGGAGGACGGGCTGTGGGCCTGACCAGCACCCTGGCCCCTGCACTCCCTGGCCCCAGAGGCCCTTGGGGGATGAGGGACGACAGATGCAGGTCAGGTGAGGATGCTGGCCCCTGACCCTGCTGTGGTCAAGGCCACAGCCCCTCACCTCTGCGCTGGGGGGAAGTGCTGCTCCTGGTGTCTGCCGGGCAGCACTGGGCCTGGCTCAGCCGCCGTCTGTGATTCCTGCCAGATGCGGCTGTGGGCGGGAGGCAGCGGGAGGCCGCCTCTCTCCTGTGTGTTTGTTCTGGTGCTGAAAGCAGGACACAGGGAGCCTTCAGGCCACTGCCCTCCTCCTGCGGGAGAGCATGTCTTTACAACACCAGTGGCCTGTTCTGCTCTGTTCTGTCCCGAGACACCTCTCTGTGGCCAGAGGAGAGAGGCTAGGGGCCTGGAGGCTGGGGGTCCTGGGGGTCCTGGGGGAGGGGCCTGGAGACTGGGGACCCTGGGGGAAGGGCCTGGAGACTGGGGGCCCTGGGGGAGGGGCCTGGAGACTGGGGGCCTTGGGGGAGGGGTCTGGAGACTGGGGCCCTGAGGGAGGGGCCTGGAGACTGGGGGTCCTGGGGGAAGGGCCTGGAGACTGGGGGTCCTGGGGGAGGGGCCTGGAGACTGGGGGCCCTGAGGGCCGGGCCTGGGTGGGTGACGGGCTCCTGCGCCTTTCCAGGACCACTGCTGCAGACTGCCTTGGGAGGCCCTGGCGTGTGTCTGGGAACATTGCGAGCACAGGCAGGACGACCAGCGTCCCAGCCCAGAGCAGCACTGTGACCCTGGGCTCAGAGACTTGGGGCTTCCCGGAGGGGCGCTTGGTGAGCAGGCGCGGGGCAGGTGCGCCCTCAGGGGCTCAGTAGGCACCCCCGGGGGACGTCGCCCACGGAGGAATGCCCCACGTGCTGCTCCCAGACCCCACAGAGTGGGTGAGGGCAGGAGGCGGGCGGGGTGTTGGAGGGAGAGCTTGGAGCAGTGTGCGCTTGCCCGAGGTCGCTCGTCCTGTTGTGGAGGAAGCTCCAGGAGCCGGCCCAGAGGGCGCACATGACCTCAGAAGATCACTCGCCTCGCAGGGTGGCACCAGGGGCCCTCCAGGGAGGCAACGTGGAGAGGGAAGGCTGGCGTGGCGGGGCCAAGACCAAGTGGGTGTGCAGGGCAGGAGGGGTCCGGAAGCTGATCGAGACTGAGGCCAGAGGTCAGCCAGGAAAGGGCCCAGGGGCGTGTCCCCGCAGGAGTGGGCTTCACGGAGCTGCTGCTTGAGTGGTGTAGAGTCCGTGCGTCACAAGTGGGACGTGAGGGCAGACGTGCCCAGCAGGGACACTGGGCCGGGGGCGCCTGGCCGCCCTTGGTGCTGGAGGTGGAAAGAGGGAAGGAGTGGTTTTAGGGGCCGTGTGCAATGGCAGCCGCGTGCGTCCCAGCAGTTCCCAGGGTGGGCTCCTGGGAGTGGGCGCCCAGTGTTTGGCCAGGCTGCGGCTGATGCCTAGGGCACGAGAGACTGGGGAGCTCAAGACGCAGGGGACAGACATGACTGGACCCCAGAATGATGCCCACCCTGCAGAGCGGTCCTGCCCGGCTCCCACCAGGCTCTGTGCTGCGCCCACAGCACGACATGCCGGCCAGAGAGCCCCGTGCGCTCGGGGGCAGCGACCCTGTTCCGTTCTGGGAACCCGATTGGCTCAAGGCCTGGGCTGGGCACAGCCTCGGGCTGCCAGGCGGGCCTGTGGCAGCCATGGTGGGGTGGGGGTGCCGGCACTCGCTGGCCCTTCCTGGGCTGCCGGGCCCTTTTCTGTGGGGAAGGCACGGAGGCCTACCCTCGGTGCACCCTGAGGTCAGGAGGGTGTGGGCACGTGTCGCCTGTCAACTGTGCCTGGCTCTGTGTGCTGCCTGCGCACCCTGTCTCCTGCCAGGGGACTGCGCACGCTCTCCCTGCCGCTGCAGCCCTCCATGACCTGAGCGTGAGCGTCCGCTCTGTGGAGGCAGCTGCCCCGGGCTGCAGGAGCCCTGTTTGGGGAGATGGCTTAAATTGCGGTTGACTATGGGCCATGGAGATTTGGGCATTGCTGCCTTCGGTAGTCTCACGGGACTTGGCCCGTGATCTCGAGTGACTTGGCCGAGATTGCTGATCGGGTCAGCGCCATTTTGTGGTGGTGTGTGGCGCGTGTTAGTCGTTGTTAGAGCCAGAGAGAAAAGTTACCAGAATAAAAAGCTGTTTGTCTCCAGTTCGCCTCTGCACTTCTTCCTGCGGCTTCGTTGCTCCAAGCGGCCATCGCTTCAGGCGGCAACACCGGGCCAAGCCAGAGCCACGCCGAGCCTGGACCCACAGTGGATGCGTGGTGGCACCCGCAGGTGCCCTGGTCCTGTTGGTTTCCCTCTGGGCTCCGCGGCGGGGGGTGGGAGGGTAGGGCCACACTGGCAGCTCTGGGGCGGCAGTGCGTCACGTCCCAGGCGGGTGTGACGTCCATCCTGGGCCTCCGCACTGGGTCCTTGTCATCCTGGTCTCAGGGATGAGCTCGGCTGCTCAGGGGCGGCCTGGAAGTCGCGAACGAGGAAGGTGACCCCAACCTGCTGAGCTGGGGTCACAGGGGCTCCCGGGCACCCCCACAGCAGGTGCACCAGGGCTCTGGGCGGTGCTGGGTGGGCACGTCTCAGTCCCCCGGTGGCCCTGGTGGACGACAGTGGCCGAGGCCCCGTGGGCTCTGTCAGGACGGCGGTGCTGGGCTCTGGAGGGCCTGGGCAGGTGGGGCTGGCTGGCAGGGTGGGGCCTCCACAGGTCACAGGTGGCGTGGCCGGCCCAGGGTCTTGCCTCTCTGAGGAAGCCCCTCCCCACCCCAGGACAGCCAGGGGACCGCAGCCCAGGCGCGGGAGGCCTGCTGCTTGCAGCCGTCTAGTTGGACAAGAACACACTTGGAGACGTCGCTGCTCCCGCGTGGAAGTGCCCCGAGTCCGGAGCTGCCCCTGCCTCCCGGCACCGGCCCCAGGGTGGGAGCCCAGGCCCACGGGCACCCTTTCCTGTGCCCCTCTGAGCCTCCGTGGACGGAGGGCCCTGCGAGGGTCAGCACCATGTGCTGGGCTGGTCACAGGAGAAGCCCTGCAGGCCCCGACTCCCCTGCTCCTCAGGAAGCCCCTCCTGGCTCCCCGGACAGGGATTCTGGGCCCGCCCTCAGGAGGCCGTGAACTCTGAGGAGAGCAGAGGAGGGCCGGGACAGCTCCCGGTCCCACAGGCTGCGCCGTGCCAGGTCTGCGGGAGGACACCCGCCCTCCCTCCATCTGCACCTCGGCATCTGTCTCCGCCACTCGGCCTCATTGCCTCCCGCCTGCTGTCCCTGTCCCTCTCCCTGTCCTGTCTCCCTGTCCCTCTCCCTCTCTCGGACTGCCTGTCCGTCCCCTGTCCTGCCTCCCCCCAGGCCCCTGCCCTCTCTCTCAGTGGGGACAGGGAGAGCTGGGCGCTCCCTGCCCTCTGGCTGTCTCGCCCTTTTGTTGGCGAGTCCCTGCTTCTCCTGGGTGCGAGGGCACCTGAAGACCACGACCTGGGCCAAGCAGAGCAGCCAGGGCCAGCTCTCGGGTCCTACTCTGTGCCAGCGGCCTTCTGCCCACCAACAGGTCTGCTGCAGCGATGCCGTGGGGCGAGCCCAGAGCCAAACCCGAGCCCCTGAGCTCTGGGCTGTCCACGTGTGACCTGCTGTGCCAGGCTCTCCTGTGGACGCTGGTCCTGAGGCGGGCCCAGGGCGGCAGGCGTGGAGCCGGTGCTGCCCAGCCAGGTGTGCCCGGCGTCCCAGCCGTGCGCAGGAAGTGGCCTCCTCGTGAGGGACCTGCTCCCGCACCCACTCCAGAGCCTGGGCGGCCAGGGAGGCGCCCCAGGTGGCCCTCTGCCCACCTGGAGCCCTGGGGCAGGAAGACCCGCTCGCAGGATCTGGCTGGGATCCCCACCTGTGTCAGTGTGAGTTGGCGCAGGGCGGGGATGTGGCTGGGACCAGGGCCAGAGCCACATGGGTGACAGGTCGAGCTGTCACAGCCAGCCTCTGCTTCCTCAGGTCCAACCCGCAGCCCGGACGGGCGGGGCCTCGGGCCATGTGAGCCAGGCGGGCACTCGGCCATGTGGGCCTCTGGCACTTCCCCAAGGCTGTGCCGCTGTGCACGCCCCCACCTGCTCACACACACACCTGGCACTCCACCTGAGCAGGCAAGCCCAGGCGCCACCTGCTGCTGTGGCCACGGAGGAGTCTGCTCGCAGAGGTGACTCAGCGTCCAGGCACACAGAGCCCTGGCGCGGGTGAGGGCAGAGGCAGGGCGCCCGGGTGGGTTCCTCCAGGTCTGGGCTGTCTCCAGGAATGCTCCTCCGCCACCCTCGGGGGCCTGGCACCTGGTCTCCCCCGGGAGTCGACAGCCCCAAACTTGAGCCCGAGGCTCCTCGTCACAGGCTGTCGTGGGAGGCGGGCCCAGAGGCCAGGCTCCGGGGCCTGGAGGAGAGCTGGACACAAAGTCAGAAAGAAGCCTGCTTCTAGAGGCTGCACTGGCTGGACAGGAAGCCATCCGTGCTGCCTGGGGCTGCTGCCCATCCACCCCGAGGACCCCACACCACCGGGGAGGCTGCGGCTCAGGGAGGCCCCAGGGAAGGCACGGACCAGGCACAGGCCAGGAGAGGAAGGACGGTCCTGCGGCCTCCACTGGCTGGTGTGGTTGTCTAGCTGGGAGCCGGGACGCCCCTTGCACAGGCCCAGCAGGCATAGCTGGGTTCTAGGCCACTAACCACCGTGTGGGGTGACGGGGACAGGATATGGCCGGCCTTCTCCACTCTTTAAAGGGAGAAAGCGCAGGCTCCGAGGGGCCGCCCCTGCACTTGGGTCTCAGAACCTCATGGCCCAGTGGACCTCTCCCAGGCCTTGACCTGGCCACCCCCTCCAGGCCCCAGGGTGGCCACCCCCCCCCGGGAGTCCTGCCCAGGAGGCCTGGCCACACACAGGCAATGCCGTGCTTCAGTGGGGCGGACGTGGGTGGACCCCTGCCCTCCGCTGCTCCCTGCCTAGGGTGGCCTTCAGCAGCACAGAGGACGAGAGACACTGTTGGGGACACTGGAGTGCTTGATCCTTCCCTGCTATTGTTGTGAAGACCCGAGAACAGAAGTGTGACGCTTCTCTGAGTTGGACTTCCAGCTGACACACACGTGCCTGGGGTCACCGTGGGCCAGGACAGACGTGCGGCCTCGTCAGGGCACCAGCGTCTCCCTCTCCCCAGATGCCCTGTTTGGGAAACACACTCGCTATGGCATCGAGGACCAGGAACCACTCACTGCCCCTCTGGGCTCCGGAGTGAGGCTGGTGGTGTGTCCATGCCGGCAAGTGGGCTGCTGGGGGGTGGTCCTGGACGCATGGTGACGCCCGTGACTTGTGGTTCCCGGAGCAGACTTGCAGCGGTGCGCAGGTACCTGTCCCCACTTGCTCGTGGGCAGTGCTCTTCTCCGCCCATCATCCAGTTGGAATGGAGCCTGGAAAGTGACCTGACGCCAGGGTCAAGCCGGCTGAGGCTCTGGCCAGGGCCATGGTCATCTCCAGCTGCGCTGGCACCCGGGGCAGACCCTCGGCATGGAGGGCTGCAGAGAGCTGGGCGCCCCGTGGCCGCCCGCTGTGCTGGACTCCACCTGGGCGGAACTCGCCAATCTCGCGGTTCCACAGGTGCCCTCCGCGCCCCTCCTGTAGGCACCCTGTGCAGGCTTGGGGCTGCCCATTGCCTGAGTGGCCTCCCTGCGATGAGGAGGTGCTGACTGGAAGGGCAGAGCCCCGCAGGCTCAGCCCCTTGCCCAGAGCCGGGGAGCGGAGGAGCCAGGCCACCTCCACCCACAAGCACAGCTGAGATGCAGCCGGGTGCGAGGGGCCTGAGCGTCACCAGGGCTCTCGGCCAGGCAGGAGGGGAGGCTGGCATGTGTGCACACTTCCAGGGTGACTGTCTGCAGGAACCCCAGGCCCCATCCACATACCCCACGCGGAGTCGCATGGCACCCCGTGGCCTTGAGGGAACTGCCCCCGGGGGAGACGCACAGGCAGGGCCCAGCACCTGGGTGGCACTTGAGCCCCCAGCCCTAGCCCTGACCTGGGGTGCAGCTGGCCCCACCCAGCAGGCCAGGCCCGTCCTCCAGGCCCAGTGCCCATGAGGGCCCTGGGGTTTGACTTGGGTGTTGCGTCCCCCAGTGTGGTCCTCCCTGCTCTCATGGAGTCCCCGCCACCCAGGCGTGGCGTCCGGCTTCTGCGTTTCCATGAGGGCGCACTTTCCTAAGTGTGAGTTTTCCCCAGGCCAAACTGATGGGCTGACAGTATGGCCACGAGCCTTACCACTCCGGGTGAATGTCACAACCATACTGAAAGCATTGGTGCGCAAAGTGCAGGTATTTAAAACGTGTAGCGATTTTTAAAGATTCCGTTCAGATGTTTCATGTTTTACAAGCCTGGGAAAATTAGCAGAAACACACACGCACATACTCTCACTCACAGACCCTCACACCCCCCACACGCTCACTCACACCCCCACACACTTGCTCATACACACTACACACTCTCACTCACTCACACACACACTTGCTCACTCACTCACACCCACACACACTTGCTCATACACACACACATGCTCACACACACTCACACACACACATGCTCACACACTCACACACACACTTGCTCATACACACGCACATGCTCACTCACTCACGCCCCCACACACTTGCTCATACACACTCACACACACACACTTGCTCACTCACACCCCCACACACTTGCTCATACACACTCACACACATGCTCACACACACATGCTAACACACTCACACACACTTGCTCATTCACACACACATGCTCACAGACTCACACTCCCACACTTGCTCATACACACTCACACGCACTTGCTCACTCACACCCCCACACACTTGCTCACACACACACACATGCTCACTCATTCACACCGCCACACACTTGCTCATACACACTCATACACACTTGCTCACACACACACATGGTCAAACACACACATGCTCACACACTCACACCCCCACACACTTGCTCATATATACACACATGCTCACTCACACCCCCACACACTTGCTCATACACACACACATGCTCACTCACTCACACACACACTTGCTCACACACACACATGCTCACACACACACTTGCTCATACACACACACATGCTCACTTATTCACACTGCCACACACTTGCTCATACACACACACACACTTGCTCACTCACACCCCCACACACTTGCTCATACACACCCACACATGCTCACACACACATGCTCATACACTCACACACACTTGCTCATACACACCCCCACACATGCTCACACACTCACACCCCCACACACTTGCTCATAGACACTCACACACATGCTCACACACTCACACACCCACACACTTGCCTATACACACACATGCTCACTCATTCACACTGCCACACACTTGCTCATACTCACACACACACTTGCTCACTCACACCCCCCCACACACTTGCTCATACACTTGCTCATACACACTCACACATATGCTCACACACACATGCTCACACACTCGCACACCCACACACTTGCTCTTACACACTCACACACACTTGCTCACACACACATGCTCATACACACACATGCTCACACACTCACACCCCCAGACACTTGCTCATGTATACACACATGCTCACTCACACCCCCACACACTTGCTCATACACACTCACACACACATGCTCCCTCACTCACACCCCCACACACTTGTTCATATATACACACATGCTTACTCACACCCCCACACACTTGCTCATACACACTCACACACACATGCTCACTCACTCACACACATACTTGCTCATACATATACATGCTCACACGCTCACACACACTTGCTCATACACACACACATGCTCACACACACATGCTCACACTCACACACACTTGCTCATACACACTCACACACATTTGCTCACTCACACCCTACACACTTGCTCACACACACACACATGCTCACACACTCACACACACTTGCTCATACACACTCACACACATGCTCACACACACACATGCTCACACACACACACTCTCACACACACTCACACACATGCTCACACACTCACACCCCCACGCACTTGCTCATACACACTCACACACACTTGCTCATACACACACACACATGCTCACACACACACATGCTCACACACTCACACCCCCGCGCACTTGCTCATACACACTCACACACACTTGCTCACTCACGGCCCTGGAACTGCTAAAGCTCCAGATTCCCGGGGACTTTCCGCAGCGTCCCTCGCACAACACTGCCTTGCGCTGGGGTTTTAGGACCTCTTGACTGACGGGAGGAGGGGGGGGGAGGTGCCGCTCTCTGCCCACAGGCAGCTTTCTTGCCCTTCCAGTGTGCCTCAGGCTGGCTGTGCCTTTCCAGCCCACGTCCTCCACCTGCAGGACTCACAGAGGCTGCGCGGTGCAGTCCAGCTGCTGTGGGGGCCTCCTGCAGCAGCTCAGGAAGGGGGGCCTGGCTGTGCCTTCAGGTGGGGCGCTGAGGTCAGGCAGACCTGAATCATCTGGCTCTGCCGGAGCACGTACCCCCTACACCTCAATTCCCTCAGCTGCAAGTTGAGGACAGCAGAGTGACCTGCAGGACCAGCAGGACTGCTGCATCAGAGACATGGAGTGGCTGGGTCAGCACCGTCCCTGGGCTCTGACACTACAGGACCAATGGTGGGGTGACGGGAAGCCCAGAGGCTGCACAGTGTCCGTGGATGTGCCAGGCCCTCACAGACCAACCCCAGCAGGTCAGGCCTTCCTGCCCACCAACACACTGTCCTCACAGCAGCCATGGCCGCCCCCCAGACCTGCCTTGACCCCTGTCTGCTCTCTGCCAGCTCCTTGAGTTGGGGAGCCTGGAGGCTGCCAGGCTTGAGAGGACAGTGTAGGTTACTGTCCTGTGGCAGGCAGAGGCCCTTTGGGCTGGAGCTCCAGTGCCCATCAAGCATCACTTGGGAGTGGACTGGGCCGGTGGACCTCGTCGGAGGCCCCGGAACCTTAAGGTTTTAGGAACAGGGACAGCCGTGGCGGCTGTGCTTTGGCCAAGCTGGAGTCAGGCTGAGCTGAGGAGGGAAGGAGTCCTGCGAAGACGGCCTGGCCTCCCGACTGGGCTGCCTCGTGGCCACCTCTGCCTTGCGTGGGCCCGTCTCCCTGCCGGCTAGCACCATGCCCACTCGCCTGTCCAAGAGGAGCTCCTTCTCCCAGCACCTCCTCACAGGCCAGCCTGGAGGAGGAGGAGTGGGGTCCACGCCCTGCCTGGTGGGAAGGCCCTCGTCTTGCTGGGCTGCCAAGGGCATGGGCCCGAGCCCCTCCAGCTCCACGCTCGGCACTCCGTGCTCGAGGATGCGGACTGGCACCTTCCTGGCCTGCAGTTCTCGCAGATGGCAGCCGGGCAAGGTGAGCCCCTCTCTGCCTCCTGTGACTTCCATCCAGACCTGCCCCAAGCGTGGCAGAGGGCCTGGCCACCGTCACCTGGGACCTGGCTCCAGCCCTTCCGCTCTCTTGCGGCTTCACGCTTTGGCTCTGCACAGTGCAGTCTGCGTCTTCGTGGGGCTGCCCGGGCGTGGACACGGGAGTGCTGTCCTAGAGGTCCCAGTTCAGTGGGAAGCTAAATATAGAGCAAATGGCCACACACCCCAGTTCATGATTGCATGGTGCGTAATGTGAGGGTGAAGCGTAGGTGTAATGACAGGGGCTCAGTTTGGTCTGAGGACGGGGCAAGGCCCTGTACCAACAGGTATTTACCAGGGCCGAGTCGCAGGACGTGTCTGGGGGCGTGGGAGCCGCGTGTCCCGGAAGAGGGAGAGCCCCGTAGGAGTGCCTGAGATGGCTGGAGGGCCACGGCTCAGGCCGAGTGAGGTTCTGGGAGGCCGGGGCCGCGACAGGCTGCCATCCCCTGCCTCTCAGGAGCCTGGGCCATGGTGAGGGTGAGGGGGGCTCAGCACTAGGAGCTGGTCAGCGCAGGGGGAGGCCTTCGCCTGGCACAGATGGGGAGAAGTCCCTCTGGAGGTCAAAACCTGGTGTCACAGTCCCTGTCCTGCAGGCCCAAGCTCTGGCACTGTCCCTGAGCCTGCCAGCCTCTGTCCACGTGACCACCCCTGTGACCCAGCCACCAGCACCTCTGCCAGGACCTTCCTGTCCTGTCCTGTCTGGCGCCGGCTCCACCATGAGGCTTGCTACTGGTCAGAGGGAGGCCCTGAAGGGACCTGCACCTCTTCCGGCCCTGCGCTTCCTTCAGGGGCTCCCCTCAACCTGCGGGGGCAGGTGAGGCCCACCGACCACCATGCCCCACGAGCTGCCCTGCAGCCTGGCTCTCCGGAGCCCCTGGCACGTCCCACGCCGGCCTTGCTGGTGGAAGCCCCTCTGTCCCCTGGACTCCTGCACTGGTCCTGGTTCCGCTCTCTGCCCTGGAGGCTAGCTGGGGTTGGCGCCTGCCCCAGAGGCCACACGGCGGCAGGTTCGTGCTCCCCTGTCCTGGCCTGTGGGGCCCAGGGCCTCCCACCCACCCTCAGCTGCCGCTCAGCCTGGAGCTGCGGGAGAGCTCCGGACCAGGGAGCGTTCCTACCTCAGGTTCCTGCTTCCTCGGGGACACGGGGAGGAGGGGAGGAGTCCTTGGGCCACCACAGCTGGACGGCAACCCCGCCAGCACAGCTCAGAGCGAGCCAGGAAGAGACAGGAGGACAGGGGCACGGCCCCGAGGGAATTCCCTAAAAGCCCCAAATCAGTACGTGGGAGCTGGCTCCCTGCCAAGGACGGACGGGGTGACCTTTCGGCGGAGTTGCCCTCTCAGACTTCCGCACGCAGCTGACGGTGCCACCGTCCAGGCGGGTGCTGACTGCAGCTGCCCTGCAGGCCCCTGCTTTCCCGCCACGCCAGGACCCCACCTCCCCAGCTGGACAGAGGAGAGCACTGAGCCACAGAGATGCGATTTACCGCCCAGGGCCACCGTGGGTGAGGGCCAGGGCCGCCTGCACCTCGGCCGGCTTGTGCCAGATCAGCCTCACCCACACCGCCTTTTTTAAAACCAGGGTTTCATTGTCGGCCGTGGAGCGCGTGCTAGAAGCGGCGGGCCGGGGTCAGCCGTGGTGGAGCACCTGCACAGCGCAGGAGCCCCTGTTCCCAGCCCCAGCAGGAAGAGAGAGAGGGAGAGAGGAAGGAAGAAACCACTAATCGATTCAGGCTCCAACTGTCTCGGATCTGTAAAACCTCGGGGAAAATAAATCTCGCCCGGCTCTTCCCGTGCATTGGAAGCTGCGCCCTCCTGGAGAGCTGGGCGTGCAAATCGCCTCCTCAGGGCGCTGCCACCCAGTGGTGTTGACCGAGGGACGGTCATTGCAAGGACGCAGTAGGTCCTGGTGCCCTCCAACCCCACCTTAGGAACAGAGAGAGGGCAGGTGGAGCTGGCCCTGGCCAGAAGCTGCCCAGGAGGGACAGCCAGCCCCTGTCCCTGCTCCGCTGGTGGCGCTCGGGCCCGTCCGGGAGCCCTGGGCACACAGCTGAGCTCTGGGCAAAGACAAGCTAACGCAGGCGGGCAGGACCGCACGTCCCCCCACAGAAGGGCCAGGAGAGTCCCTGGTCCCACAGGTGTCCAGGGAACAGAATCTGGGAGATTCCTCCAGGTCCTGTGATCAGAGTCATGTTTAAAAACAGTCTGTGGTGAAGGGTTTGTTCTTCTCCATGGGGGCTCAAAGGAGCCTCCAGTCTCCCTCACTGGAGGTGAGGCAGCAGAGGCCCTTCCTCCAGAGGTCCTGAGGAGGAGAGGCCATTCCTACATGGGTCCTGAGGAGGAGAGGCCATTCCTACATGGGTCCTGAGGGAGGAGAGGCCCTTCCTCCAAAGGTCCTGAGGAGGAGAGGCCATTCCTACATGGGTCCTGAGGGAGGAGAGGCCATTCCTACATGGGTCCTGAGGGAGGAGAGGCCATTCCTACATGGGTCCTGAGGCAGCAGAGGCCCTTCCTCCAGAGGTCCTGAGGAGGAGAGGCCCTTCCTACATGGGTCCTGAGGAGGAGAGGCCATTCCTACATGGGTCCTGAGGAGGAGAGGCCCTTCCTACATGGGTCCTGAGGAGGAGAGGCCATTCCTACATGGGTCCTGAGGGAGGAGAGGCCATTCCTCCAGAGATCCTGAGGAGGAGAGGCCCTTCCTCCAGAGGTCCTGAGGAGGAGAGGCCATTCCTACATGGGTCCTGAGGAGGAGAGGCCATTCCTATATGGGTCCTGAGGAGGAGAGGCCATTCCTACATGGGTCCTGAGGGAGGAGAGGCCATTCCTCCAGAGGTCCTGAGGAGGAGAGGCCCTTCCTACATGGGTCCTGAGGAGGAGAGGCCATTCCTACATGGGTCCTGAGGAGGAGAGGCCATTCCTACATGGGTCCTGAGGAGGAGAGGCCATTCCTACATGGGTCCTGAGGGAGGAGAGGCCATTCCTCCAGAGATCCTGAGGAGGAGAGGCCATTCCTACATGGGTCCTGAGGAGGAGAGGCCCTTCCTCCAGAGGTCCTGAGGAGGAGAGGCCATTCCTACATGGGTCCTGAGGAGGAGAGGCCATTCCTACATGGGTCCTGAGGAGGAGAGGCCATTCCTACATGGGTCCTGAGGGAGGAGAGGCCATTCCTCCAGAGGTCCTGAGGAGGAGAGGCCCTTCCTACATGGGTCCTGAGGAGGAGAGGCCATTCCTACATGGGTCCTGAGGAGGAGAGGCCATTCCTACATGGGTCCTGAGGGAGGAGAGGCCCTTCCTCCAGAGGTCCTGAGGAGGAGAGGCCCTTCCTCCAGAGGTCCTGAGGAGGAGAGGCCCTTCCTACATGGGTCCTGAGGAGGAGAGGCCATTCCTCTAGAGGTCCTGAGGAGGAGAGGCCATTCCTCTAGAGGTCCTGAGGGAGGAGAGGACATTCCTACATGGGTCCTGAGGGAGGAGAGGCCATTCCTATAGAGATCCTGAGGGAGGAGAGGACATTTCTACATGGGTCCTGAGGAGGAGGAGAGGACATTCCTCTAGAGGTCCTGAGGAGGAGAGGCTATTCCTCTAGAGGTCCTGAGGAGGAGAGGCCCTTCCCACATGGGTCCTGAGGAGGAGAGGCCATTCCTCTAGAGGTCCTGAGGGAGGAGAGGCCATTCCTACATGGGTCCTGAGGAGGAGAGGCCATTCCTCCAGAGGTCCTGAGGAGGAGAGGCCCTTCCTACATGGGTCCTGAGGAGGAGAGGCCATTCCTACATGGGTCCTGAGGGAGGAGAGGCCATTCCTCTAGAGGTCCTGAGGAGGAGAGGCCATTCCTCTAGAGGTCCTGAGGCAGCAGAGGCCATTCCTACATGGGTCCTGAGGCAGCAGAGGCCATTCCTACATGGGTCCTGAGGAGGAGAGGCCCTTCCTCCAGAGGTCCTGAGGAGGAGAGGCCCTTCCTACATGGGTCCTGAGGAGGAGAGGCCATTCCTCTAGAGGTCCTGAGGGAGGAGAGGACATTCCTACATGGGTCCTGAGGAGGAGAGGCCCTTCCTACATGGGTCCTGAGGAGGAGAGGCCATTCCTACATGGGTCCTGAGGGAGGAGAGGCCATTCCTATAGAGGTCCTGAGGGAGGAGAGGCCATTCCTACATGGGTCCTGAGGAGGAGAGGCCCTTCCTCCAGAGGTCCTGAGGGGAGGAGAGGCCCTTCCTACATGGGTCCTGAGAGGAGAGGCCATTCCTCTAGAGGTCCTGAGGAGGAGAGGCCATTCCTCTAGAGGTCCTGAGGGAGGAGAGGCCATTCCTACATGGGTCCTGAGGCAGCAGAGGCCATTCCTACATGGGTCCTGAGGAGGAGAGGCCCTTCCTCCAGAGGTCCTGAGGAGGAGAGGCCCTTCCTACATGGGTCCTGAGGAGAAGAGGCCATTCCTCTAGAGGTCCTGAGGAGGAGAGGCCATTCCTCTAGAGGTCCTGAGGGAGGAGAGGACATTCCTACATGGGTCCTGAGGGAGGAGAGGCCATTCCTATAGAGGTCCTGAGGGAGGAGAGGACATTCCTACATGGGTCCTGAGGAGGAGAGGGCCCTTCCTACATGGGTCCTGAGGAGGAGAGGCCATTCCTACATGGGTCCTGAGGAGGAGAGGCCATTCCTCCAGAGATCCTGAGGAGGAGAGGCCATTCCTACATGGGTCCTGAGGAGGAGAGGCCCTTCCTCCAGAGGTCCTGAGGAGGAGAGGCCATTCCTACATGGGTCCTGAGGAGGAGAGGCCATTCCTACATGGGTCCTGAGGAGGAGAGGCCATTCCTACATGGGTCCTGAGGGAGGAGAGGCCATTCCTCCAGAGGTCCTGAGGAGGAGAGGCCCTTCCTACATGGGTCCTGAGGAGGAGAGGCCATTCCTACATGGGTCCTGAGGAGGAGAGGCCATTCCTACATGGGTCCTGAGGGAGGAGAGGCCCTTCCTCCAGAGGTCCTGAGGAGGAGAGGCCCTTCCTCCAGAGGTCCTGAGGAGGAGAGGCCATTCCTACATGGGTCCTGAGGGAGGAGAGGCCCTTCCTCCAGAGGTCCTGAGGAGGAGAGGCCATTCCTACATGGGTCCTGAGGGAGGAGAGGCCATTCCTACATGGGTCCTGAGGCAGCAGAGGCCCTTCCTACATGGGTCCTGAGGAGGAGAGGCCCTTCCTCCAGAGGTCCTGAGGAGGAGAGGCCCTTCCTACATGGGTCCTGAGGAGGAGAGGCCATTCCTCTAGAGGTCCTGAGGAGGAGAGGCCATTCCTCTAGAGGTCCTGAGGGAGGAGAGGACATTCCTACATGGGTCCTGAGGGAGGAGAGGCCATTCCTATAGAGATCCTGAGGGAGGAGAGGACATTTCTACATGGGTCCTGAGGAGGAGAGGACATTCCTCTAGAGGTCCTGAGGAGGAGAGGCTATTCCTCTAGAGGTCCTGAGGAGGAGAGGCCCTTCCCACATGGGTCCTGAGGAGGAGAGGCCATTCCTCTAGAGGTCCTGAGGGAGGAGAGGACATTCCTACATGGGTCCTGAGGAGGAGAGGCCATTCCTCCAGAGGTCCTGAGGGAGGAGAGGCCCTTCCTCTAGAGGTCCTGAGGAGGAGAGGCCATTCCTACATGGGTCCTGAGGGAGGAGGGCCATTCTCTAGAGGTCCTGAGGAGGAGAGGCCATTCCTAGGTCCTGAGGCAGCAGAGGCCATTCCTACATGGGTCCTGGCAGCAGAGGCCATTCCTACATGGGTCCTGAGGAGGAGAGGCCCTTCCTCCAGAGGTCCTGAGGAGGAGAGGCCCTTCCTACATGGGTCCTGAGGAGGAGAGGCCATTCCTCTAGAGGTCCTGAGGGAGGAGAGGACCCTTCCTACATGGGTCCTGAGGAGGAGAGGCCCTTCCTACATGGGTCCTGAGGAGGAGAGGCCATTCCTACATGGGTCCTGAGGGAGGAGAGGCCATTCCTATAGAGGTCCTGAGGGAGGAGAGGCCATTCCTACATGGGTCCTGAGGAGGAGAGGCCCTTCCTCCAGAGGTCCTGAGGGAGGAGAGGCCCTTCCTACATGGGTCCTGAGGAGGAGAGGCCATTCCTCTAGAGGTCCTGAGGAGGAGAGGCCATTCCTCTAGAGGTCCTGAGGGAGGAGAGGCCATTCCTACATGGGTCCTGAGGCAGCAGAGGCCATTCCTACATGGGTCCTGAGGAGGAGAGGCCCTTCCTCCAGAGGTCCTGAGGAGGAGAGGCCCTTCCTACATGGGTCCTGAGGAGAAGAGGCCATTCCTCTAGAGGTCCTGAGGAGGAGAGGCCATTCCTCTAGAGGTCCTGAGGGAGGAGAGGACATTCCTACATGGGTCCTGAGGGAGGAGAGGCCATTCCTATAGAGGTCCTGAGGGAGGAGAGGACATTCCTACATGGGTCCTGAGGAGGAGAGGCCCTTCCTCCAGAGGTCCTGAGGGAGGAGAGGCCCTTCCTACATGGGTCCTGAGGAGGAGAGGCCATTCCTCCAGAGGTCCTGAGGGAGGAGAGGCCATTCCTAACAGAGGTCTTGAGGGAGGAGAGGACATTCCTCAAGATGTCTTGAGGTTCACAATGCAGGGTGCAGGAGAGCTCACCCTGTAGTCCAGGAGAGCCCACCCTGTAGGCCAGGGGAGCCCACCTTGTGCTCCCTCCTGTTGCTGACATGAGCAGTCGAGTGACCAGAGCCTGTGTCCTGCCCCAGGTGCCCGGGCTCCCCAGGGGTTATTGGCCTCTTTCTCCAGCTGTCATGACACCTGTGTCTCATGACACCTCTGTCTCTGCCCTGCCGACCTCTCCCTGGCTACAGGCTCTGCTCTCTGGCATCCCTATGTCCCTCAGAGGACCCTCCATCCACAGCAGTCCGTGCGTGGTCAGGCCGCGCTGTCCTGCCGTGGGAGTCCACAGAGTGGCCTGGGCATTCCTCTGTGCCTCTCTCTGGTACTCCTGCAGGGAACGTCGGCGTCCTGGACAGCACCTGGGGCCCGCCAGGGGCACTTCCGGAGCTCTCTGGGGTCTTAGCCACTGTTGCGCCCCCCGGCCTCGTCCTGGCGGTGATGGCAGAAGGACCCTGCGAAGGCGATTGCTGTCTCTCCGCCTGGTTTGTCTTCAGGCCTCCTCTCAGGGCCTGGCACCTGATGGTGGGCGCCGGAAGGGGTGGCTCCAGCTGTCCGCCTCTTCCTCCTTCCCCTCCTGAAGGTCAACAGGGCTGGCAGGGATGGACGGTTGGGCCAAGAGCCAGCACTTGGTGCTGTTCTGGAGGAGCTGACCTTGCATGGGACATGCAGAAAGCCTCCCCTCAGGGCCTGGGCCTTCAGCTCTGCCCCCAGCCCTGTGTCCAGGGACCCAACTCCACTGACATCAAGATGCAGTGGCACGCTGGGCACGAGCCCCAGTCCTCCCTCCAGGCTCAGTAGAGCTGGACAGCAGCACACTGAGAACAAAGACCGAGATGCCCAGGAGGACATGCAGCAAGGGCCTGCCCAGCTGGGGCAGCTGCAGGGGTGAGGGAGGCGGGACAGGCAGTGCTCCAGGTGTAGGGCCCTGGCCCCAACCAACAGCTGAGGCAGCGTGGACCCAAACCAGGGCCCCAAACCCGAGAGAGCTGAGAACTGAAGCCCTGCAGACAGAGGAGGCAGGAGTCTGGGAGGCAGCAGCAGGGCCGCCCACAGGAAATGGCATGGAAAACACCGGTAACAGGCCCGAGCATCCCTCCTGGGCCCTCTGGCTGCGGAGGCCGTCACGCTCACTGCAGAGGAGAGAGCCCAGTCAACCAGGCGTGCCTCCTTCTACCTGGGCCCCTCTGGCTGCGGAGGCCGTCACACTCACTGCAGAGGTGGAGAATACTGCGCTGGGCGGAACGCCTGTGCGGACGCCTGTGCGGACAGGTGTGACGGCGTCCCTCATCACGTCTCCCTTCTTTGAGTGTGTGAGCCCGTGCAGGTTCACGCCTGGCCCCCTGTCTGAACCGAGCTCTTCCTGTGGCAACACTCCATCCTCAACGACACCTGCATCCTTTTGGACGTGGATTTCATGGTGATTTTAACAGGCACATATTCGTAGCGTGCCTTGTTGGACATCCTGTGTGACCCCAATAGCACAAGTGATGGCAGTATTTAAAGAGCATTTCACGTTGTGTGTGTGCATGCATGAGTGTGTATGGTGTGCACATGTTTGAACGCACGTGTGATGAGCATGTGTGCGTGATAATGTGTGTGGTGTGTGTTGTACATTCGTGAGCATGAGCACGTGTGTGGTGTGCTTGTGAGCAGTGTGCTCGTGTGTGAGCACACATGTGTAATGTGTGTATAGCCTGCACGCACGTGAGAACATACATGTACAAAATGCATACATGTGGCTGGTGTGTTAGCACGTGTTTGATGTGCATGCGTGTGTGAGCACACATACCCAGTGTGTTTGCATGGTGTGCATTTTGCCAAGTGCACATGTGTGGGTCAGTACATTTGCTCACTTGAGGCAAGCACTGCAGTGCGGCTGAGGACACATGCGTGTGTAACCGTGTTCTCATGGAGTTTGTGTCTGGGGCATGAATGCAGCCAACTTTTTGGACACAGAATGCAGTTTAGAAGAAAGAGAGAGGGCTGGGTGTGGCTCAGGGGTAGAGGCTAGGCTAGGATGAGAGAGGCCCTGGGTTCAATCCTCAGCATCTCAAAAAAAAGAGAGAAATGTTTTGTGCCAAAATTATTTTGCCTACAGATGACTTGAAATGTCCATGAAATGTCTGGTGGCTTCTGTGGCAGCCACAGGGGGTCCTGGACCCCCACTTTTTTTTTGTGGTATCGGGGATTGAACTCAGGGGCACTCGACCACTGGGCCACATCCCCAGCCCTTTTTTTGTATTTTTTATTAGAGACAGGGTCTCCCTGAGTTGCTAAGTGCCTTGCCATTGCTGAGGCTGGCTTTGAACTCGCGATCCTCCCGCCCCAGCTTCCCAAAGTGCTGGGATTACAGGCGTGCGCCACCACGCCCAGCAGGACCCTCACTTTTGATCCCCCAAATTGCCATCACTTCACCCAGAAGCAAGCGTTAGGTCCACAGTTGAAGGGACTTCCCAGACCTGACTCCAAGCATTGCACAGGTCCAGTTCTGCAAGGAACCCAGAGCTTCAAAACTCGGTGGCCACCAAGGTGCAGGTGGGGCCTGACTCAGGCTGTCACCAGGGCACAGAGCCCTTCCCAGCCTCAGCGAGGCTCCTGGTCTTCTGGTGACTCCCTCAGCCAAGCCGTGCGGTCCTCAGTCCTGCTCTCTCCTGGGGTTCCAGAAGCTGCTCTCCTGCTTGGAGCCTGGCTGGCGGGGCAGCGGGGCGGCGGGGTGGCCAGGGACAGCTGGGGGGTGGCCCTGTGGGCTGCCTGATCCCTGTGAGCTGCTGTCCTCCTGCCTCAGCAGCCAGTGCCTGCTCCAGGGACACAGACTTCCCCAGTAGCCAGTGCACACCCTGCCTGCCCGACAGCTGGCCGTGCTCATGGAAGGCGTGCTGACCACTGCCAGGAACCCTTAGCATTCCGCGGGTGGAGATGTAAACGGGCTGTCCCCGCGACGGCCTCTCCTAACCGCTCAGCTGCACTTGGGGCTTGAAGCGTGCGGCGGTTCCATTAAGGAGTTTCCGGCACACACACTCGGGCCAGTCCCTCTCAGGGCCCTGCTGCAGAGTTCCTTCAAGAGTCCCCAGCGGGCGCCCAATCCCTGGTCCCTCTGTAGCCCGGAAGGCTCGGGGACCACATTGAAAGGAACAGATTCCTAAGGAATGACTTGTCTGGGGCGTCCATGGTGTCAGAGGAGCCCGACTGCCCGGCACAGAATCACGCGTCACACTTGAGTGGAGGGAAAGTCCCCGCGGCGGTCCCCCTGGCCATACCCACCAGCCTCCTGCCTGCGCACACCCACTAAGCTGGTGTCACACACAGGGACACCTGGGCCGAGCGGGCTCCTCCAAGCACCCCTCCCCCGCGCACCAGCCGCCTCAATGCGGATCCGAGCTTCTGCCACGCAGCGCAAATTAGCACTTTCCTATCACAGTGCACAGCGCACATTAGGGGAGGAGAAGGGACACAGCGCAGCTCGGCTTAATAAACAGCAATCAGCAGAGGGCGGCTGCTGACACCGGCTCATTATCCCTTCAAGGAGCAGGCCAGCAGGGGGTGGCCGCGCAGGTCGGCGTCAGCTTGTATGAAGGAGCCGTTTGAGAAAGTTCTGGGGTAACTGGGGTGAAAGATCACAAGCAGCGTCTATCTTGAGCACGACTCTTGCTGCTTGGCTACGGGCCAGAGCGGGGCCTTCCAGGAGCACGGGGACAGGCAGGGCCTCGTCTCGGGCAGCGAGGAGGGCCAGCGCCCCAGGTGGCTGGCCCTCTGCCACGCTAATCCAGGCAAGCCAGACGCTTTTCAGAGCTTCACCTGAGGGCTCGCAGCCGCTGATGAGTATCCTAGGTAACTCCGGGAATGCCGGCACTGACTTGGGGCTCATTAAGACACCTGGCACGGGGATGTGGTCGCGGCCATCTGCTTGTCACTCTCGAACACTGTGGCTGCCCACGCTGCAGCGGAGCGCCCACGCCGCGGCCCCATGCCCACGGCCCACTCGCAACCTGAGCCTCTGTGTTGGGCTGGGCCTCCTGGCACCTTCTCCAAACCCACGACATGCCATCTCCTCGGCCCTGCCGGGACCCACCGTCTCTGAGTGGCATTCCCTCTGCACACTCGAGTGGCATTTGCTTCACAGCCTGCGCTCTGCAGCAGAGGCCCAGGACGTCTGCATCACAGAGAGTTTGTTTGGTTGTTTCCTGGACTCTGGTACAGTTGCAGCTGCCCCTCGTGCTGGGAAGGCGCCTCAGCATGCTGCGTCGGACGAGGCCAGCTCCTCCCGTGGGCCTGCATGTGGTGCCCGCGGCCACAGGGCGACCTGGCACTCTCCCCGGGGCTGCTGCTCCCTGCACTGCTGGAGTTCCGGCATGGAGGTGGAGGCCTCCCTGACCCTCAGACGCTTCTCAGCACCCGTGGCCTCGACCCCCTCCCTGACCCTCAGACGCTTCTCAGCACCCGTGGCCTCGACCCCCTCCCTGACCCTCAGACGCTTCTCAGCACCCGTGGCCTCGACCCCTCCCCTGACCCTCAGACGCTTCTCAGCACCCGTGGCCTCGACCCCCTCCCTGACCCTCAGACGCTTCTCAGCACCCGTGGCCTCGACCCCCTCCCTGACCCTCAGACGCTTCTCAGCACCCGTGGCCTCGACCCCCTCCCTGACGCTCAGATGCTTCTCAGCACCCGTGGCCTCGACCCACACTGCGCAGAGGCTGCCCAAAGTGCCTCTGGCGCCGGCCCGCGCCCAGGGCAGGCTCCCTCCTCAGAGCTGCCCTCCAGCCCTCCTCCTGGGAGCCTCCTAGCCCTGGAGCTCTCCCGCATGAGGCAGAGGCTGGGGGGTGACTTGCAGGCCTTGGGCCAGAGAGGTGCAGCCGGTCTCAGCCGTCCCAGCCGTGCGGGACCTGTGGGCATGCGCCTGGCCCTGACTCCTGGAGCAGGCAGCACCCAGCATCAGGGCTCTGCTCCTCCTCAGCCAGAGGCCGCCCTGCGCTGACCGTGCCCAGGCCCTCACGTTGGGCTCCAGCCTCCGGAGGCGAGCGAGGGGTGGCCACCCACCCTGGTCCTGCTCTGTGCCGTGACTTGGCTGCTGCAGGAGGCCCTGGAGGAGGGTCTGGCCCACGTGCAGGCCACCGTGACGCAGGTCAGTGATGGATGTGCCCATCAGGAGGGAAGGTCAGGAGGCAGAGCCGTCAGGAGCCCTCCACCTCCTCCAGGCGTACAGCTGCCTCCTGGCCTGGAAGACCGGGCAGAGAAGGGGTGGACACAAGCTCCGGAAACACGTTCCACGCTCCTGGGTCCAGGCCGAGATTCAGGTGAAGCCAAATCATCCTGCTGCCCACCCTCTGGTGAAGGGCTGGGCAGGGTCAGGCAGGAGGAGGCGCAGCAGACACCAGCGGGGGTGGGCCACGGGCTCCAGACAGCCCCCAACAGCCTCGGAGGTGGGCACCGCCTGTCTCACTGAAGCTCCTGTCCAGCAGCCAGCCCAGGGGTCAGCAGTCTGGAGCCCTGTGGCAGAGCCAGGGTCATCAAATCCACAAGGCCCAGCGGGAGCCAGGCTTCCTGCAGGGGAGGCCGAGCCCAGGGAAGGGCAGGAGGCCAAGGTCAGCGTCTGGGAGCAGGTGCTCAGGCCCCACTCCCCTCAGGAGCAGAGGACATCCAGGCCTGGCCGGGGCCTGCACAGGGACGCAGGACACTGTGACCTTGCATGTGTGGCGTACCTGGCCACTCCTGCCCACCTCAGGGACAGCCCCGCAGGGCCTGGGACAAGTCGGCACACGGGCTGGTGGCCAGGCCTCCCCTGCTCTCTCCCCTTCAGCCCCTCCTGACTGCCTCGGCACCCCTGGAACTGTCCAGCGGGCCGACAGCCCGGGGCGCCTGACGGGTGCAGTCTGAGGAGCGGAGGTGCTCGTGGTCTCAGCAGAGGAAGGGAGCCCTGGGACGGGGTGCCTTCTCCCTGCTGCAGAGCCTGTGGGCACCCGGACACCCCTTGCTCTCAGGAGATCTGAGGCCAAGAGGGAGGACGGGAGGGTTGGAGTTGAGGAGGGGCGGGGGCCCCGTATGTGGTGCATGAGGGGCCGTGGGCGGGGGCCAGCGGACTGCAGGGTTCAGTGCTCCAGGGCAGCCCAGCGGGCCCTGAGGTGCTGCTGCTGGAGGTGCCCCCACACTGCCTGGCCCTGCCTCCAGCTGCCTTGACCCACACCCAGGGTGGGGTGGCTGGCCACGGCGTCCACTCCCACCAGCAGGCCCAGGGGTCTGCTCTCGCTGGGTCCCGGCAGTGACGGTTAGGTGGAGTGGTCTCTTCGCAGGTCGCCAGGCGGGAGTGGGGCCTCTGCATCAGCTTTCCTCGGCCCCTGGCAGGCGGGCCAGCGGGATGCACGTGTGTCCCCTGCCTGCCTGTTGAGGAGACTGTCCTCTCCCTGCTGAGGGCCTTGGTGCCCTTGGAAATGGCGTGGCCATGAAGGCACAGGGTTATTTCTGTCTCTGTCCTGTTCTAGTGGTCTGTCTGTCTGTCTTTATGCCAGTACCATGCTGTTCCGATCACCACGACTTTGTAGTGAGTTTTGAAAGCAGAACGGCTGCTTTCAAATATTGCTCTGTTTATTTGGGGTCCCTCGGGACACTGTATAAACTGTAGTATGATTTTTCTTTCTGAAAACACAAACAAAAATGAAACAAAACCCCTGCCCTAGCACTGTTGCTGGGGATAGCTCTGACCCCAGGGCCACCTGGGGCAGCAGGGCCGTGGGCACTGGCCTGTGACTGAGGCAGGGGCTCTGCGTGGCCGTGTGCCCTCTTTGGTCTCAGCAACAGTGTGTGGCTGTCACTGTGCCAGACCTTCACGCCTCGGTCACGTTTATTTCAAGATGCTTTTCCCCTCCCCAAACCTTGAATGTCTTCCTTCCCCCTTCCTGTGGCTTGTCACTGGCGTCCGTGTGCCGGCCTCGCACCCTGCAGCTGTGCTGCATCCTGTGTCGTGCTCGTGGTACCGAGGAGTCTCCACCCAGCCCAGCACCGAGGTGGAGCCGCAGGAGCCACGTCCGCACCCATCGGAAACGGCGGTGTCCGTGAGGGACCCTGGTCAGGCCGAGCTGTGGCTTTGAAGGCGCTGCGACCCTGAGCAGAGGCCCCTCCCAGGAGAGCGCGGCTCGAGGCCAGGCCTCCGCGGGGAGGGCTGCGCACCGTGCGTCTGCCCCTCAGCCGAGCCCGCGCTCGCCGCAGCAGCATCCCTGAGTACGCAAGGCGCGTGCACACGTGCACACACACGTGCACACACACAGGCTCGCGCACGTCTTCTGTTGTTGTTCTGTGTTTGTTGTTTCTTTTGATTTAGGCAGAGCCCCCCACACACATCTTTGACCACCATCTGGAGCTTTAATTAAAAAAGATTTCTCAAATTATTTCGGCCTATGCCCCGGAGGACACTCAAGGCCTCCACTGATGCTTCATCTGTCTTTCATGCCGCAACACAACAGCAGCTGCTGCACTGCGGCACGTCTCACCAACACGGAACCTCTCGGGCCCCAGAGCGACGTGGGTGTGCCAGCAGGGTCCCCGCCACCCTCAGGATCCACGTCGGGCCTGGGCCCCGCGTGGCACAGCAGCTGTGGGGGACGGGGCTGCTGGGCCAGGTCTGTGAGGACAGCCTGCCACTCCTGACTGTGGGGACACAGCTGGACCCAACTGCGGCGTGAGGTGCCCTTCCAAGGGGCCCCCTGCCCCGTTAGACCTCCAGGGCCAGGGCCTCGGCCACCCAGGCTGGAAGGACAGAGGCTGTGGCGGAGAGGGGCTGACTGGGTCCCCAGCCTCCGGGCACGCGCCCTCCCACAGGAGACGGCTGAGCTCAGAGCAGTGCTCTCCTGCCCGACAGCTCCAGCTGGCCCAGCCACGCCCGGGAGCTGCCCCTGCCCTGGAGTCGGGGTGGCCTGGGCCCTGGAGACACTCGGGCGCACACCTGGCGGCTGGACTGCGCACCCCACAGGGGCGAAGAGGGGGCGGCCAGAGCCGTGTCCACAGAACACGGTGGCCGCCCAGCCAGGAGCACACGGGCCTGCCTGTCGACAGACACTCTCTCCATCTGAGACGATGCCACCAGGGTGCAGCGGCCTCCAAACTGACCTCACCTAGCAGTGGTGCCCCGGGCTGCGGGGCAGAGGAAAGAGGAGCCAGTCTGCTCCCCGAGGCGGCATAGGAGTGGGCGCCACACCCGCCAGTGTCACCTGCAGACAGGCCAGGAACAGGGCTCCGGGGGTGGCTCTGGCCCAGGTCCAGGGGGCTGTCATGAGCAGCCCGTCACGGGTGTCCAGGCGAGTCCTGCCTCTCAGTGTCAGAACTTGCAGGAGCCCTGTTTGGGGAGATGGCTTGAATTGCGGTTGACTATTAGCCATGGAGATTTGGGCATTGTCGCCTTCCGTAGTCTCACGGGACTTGGCCCAGGATCTTGCGGGACTTGGCCGAGATTGCTGATCGGGTCAGCGCCATTTTGGTGGTGTGTGCGGCGCGTGGTAGTTGTTGTTAGAGCCAGAGAGAAAAGTAATCAGAAGGAGGCTCCCTGGACTCCAGATCATGGAAGAGGGGGACACAGAGGAGGAGGAGGAGGCTCCCCTGGACTCCAGATCATGGAAGAGGGGGACACAGAGGAGGAGGAGGCTCCCTGGACTCCAGATCATGGAAGAGGGGGACACAGAGGAGGAGGAGGAGGCTCCCTGGACTCCAGATCATGGAAGAGGGGGACACAGAGGAGGAGGAGGAGGCTCCCTGGACTCCAGATCATGGAAGAGGGGGACGCAGAGGAGGAGGAGGAGGCTCCCTGGACTCCAGATCATGGAAGAGGGGGACACAGAGGAGGAGGAGGCTCCCTGGACTCCAGATCATGGAAGAGGGGGACGCAGAGGAGGAGGAGGAGGCTCCCTGGACTCCAGATCATGGAAGAGGGGGACGCAGAGGAGGAGGAGGCTCCCTGGACTCCAGATCATGGAAGAGGGGGACACAGAGGAGGAGGAGGCTCCCTGGACTCCAGATCATGGAAGAGGGGGATGCAGAGGAGGAGGAGGCTCCCTGGACTCCAGATCATGGAAGAGGGGGACGCAGAGGAGGAGGAGGAGGCTCCCCTGGACTCCAGATCATGGAAGAGGGGGACACAGAGGAGGAGGAGGAGGCTCCCTGGACTCCAGATCATGGAAGAGGGGGACGCAGAGAGGAGGAGGCTCCCTGGACTCCAGATCATGGAAGAGGGGGACACAGAGGAGGAGGAGGAGGCTCCCTGGACTCCAGATCATGGAAGAGGGGGACACAGAGGAGGAGGAGGCTCCCTGGACTCCAGATCATGGAAGAGGGGGACGCAGAGGAGGAGGAGGCTCCCTGGACTCCAGATCATGGAAGAGGGGGACGCAGAGGAGAGGAGGAGGCTCCCTGGACTCCAGATCATGGAAGAGGGGGACGCAGAGGAGGAGGAGGCTCCCTGGACTCCAGATCATGGAAGAGGGGGACACAGAGGAGGAGGAGGAGGCTCCCTGGACTCCAGATCATGGAAGAGGGGGACGCAGAGGAGGAGGAGGCTCCCTGGACTCCAGATCATGGAAGAGGGGGACACAGAGGAGGAGGAGGCTCCCTGGACTCCAGATCATGGAAGAGGGGGACGCAGAGGAGGAGGAGGCTCCCTGGACTCCAGATCATGGAAGAGGGGGACGCGCAGAGGAGGAGGAGGCTCCCCTGGACTCCAGATCATGGAAGAGGGGGACGCAGAGGAGGAGGAGGCTCCCTGGACTCCAGATCATGGAAGAGGGGGACACAGAGGGAGGAGGCTCCCTGGACTCCAGATCATGGAAGAGGGGGACACAGAGGAGGAGGAGGCTCCCTGGACTCCAGATCATGGAAGAGGGGGACGCAGAGGAGGAGGAGGCTCCCTGGACTCCAGATCATGGAAGAGGGGGACGCAGAGGAGGAGGAGGCTCCCTGGACTCCAGATCATGGAAGAGGGGGACGCAGAGGAGGAGGAGGCTCCCTGGACTCCAGATCATGGAAGAGGGGGACGCAGAGGAGGAGGAGGCTCCCTGGACTCCAGATCATGGAAGAGGGGGACGCAGAGGAGGAGGAGGCTCCCTGGACTCCAGATCATGGAAGAGGGGGACACAGAGGAGGAGGAGGAGGCTCCCTGGACTCCAGATCATGGAAGAGGGGGGACACAGAGGAGGAGGAGGCTCCCTGGACTCCAGATCATGGAAGAGGGGGACACAGAGGAGGAGGCTCCCTGGACTCCAGATCATGGAAGAGGGGGACGCAGAGGAGGAGGAGGCTCCCTGGACTCCAGATCATGGAAGAGGGGGACGCAGAGGACGAGGCTCCCTGGACTCCAGATCACGGAAGAGGGGGATGCAGAGGCACAGCCTCCCCTCAGCCCCACGTGGAGCCCTCTTTGCTTGTGGCCGTGGACCTTTAGGTCTGGCACTGGAGGTGCTGGTGTTGAGGGTGCTGTCCCGGCTTCCTCGTCCGTGGACCTTTGCACTGGAGCCGTCTGCAGGTCCTGGCCCTCCACACCCTCTCTGCTCCCCCTCGCGTCTGCGCACAGAGCTGCAGTGGGCTGTGTGCACACCCACTGAAAGAGGCGGGAGTGGACCCTGAGCTAGCGTGCACTGTGGTCACAGCCCTGTAGCTGTCCCCACGGGCCTGGACATGCCCTAACTCAGCAAAGTTGCAGGCAGGCCTGGTGGCCCTGAGAAAGGACTCCCGCCCGCCCCGCAGCCCCTAGGCTCCCTCCTGGCCGCGAGTGCTGCCTTGGGCGCAGCCCCTGGTGCCCTTCTGCTCTGGGAAAAGCAGCAGGGCCACACAGGTGCTGGCCCGGGGCCACCGACTGCCACCCAGGGTCCTGCTCAGTCAGAGTCCTCGTCACCACCCGCTCCTGTGGCCTCTTCCCGGCAAGTGCCCTGGGGCCTGGGGGCGGGAGGGCGAGTTCTCTCTTCTCCCCTTACCTGGAGAGTCATGGCATTCCCGGGGCAGCCCCTCTCCTGACACCGCAGGAGCAGACACGGTGGGCCAAGTGACAGGGGCAGAGCTGGTGGGGGTGGTGGCACCTGTGCCACTGAGGGCTGCCCTGACTTCCATGTGTGCCCACTCAGGGGGGTGCTCCATTGAGGCCTCGAGCTCTGGGACCCCCACGTCCTGCACCGTCTCTCTGGGACCAGGGGTGGGGCTCCTTGTGGCCCTCACCACCCCACGTGTGGCTGCAGGTGGCCCCGGCACAGACGCCTCCCGCCAGCCTGGAATTGGAGGCCCTCCAGTAGCCGCCTCTTGTTTCCACGCCAGCCCAGAGGGCCCCTTTCAATCCCAGGTAGACGTGGTCAAGGTGTCTCAGAGTGTGCCCACTGTGGCACAAGAGAGCCACTGCCCAGGGGGTCTCAAGACCCCAGGAGGGGCCTCGGCCACCGCGTCCCCGGCCGACTGAGGCCTGGAGTCTGCACCAGCTTCGCATGGAGACAGGATCTCGCTCAATTCTTACGTGGCACACAGGGCCCTGGGGACCGCGGCTCCTCCAAGGCAGAGAGCTGGCGAGGACCACAGAGGCCGCGCGGGCCCGCTGGCCCTGCCCAAGGCCGGCTCTCGCTCCTGGGCAGAGGCTGCCACGGGCTCTGCTCTCCAGCAGCAGACTCTGCAGGTGGAGCCGAGCCATGCGGCCGTGACCTGTGTGCCCCACCCCCGTGCCCGCCGGGCACTTGCCCTGTGCCTCAGAGCCTGGTGGCCAAGAGAGCTGAGGGCCAGGGCTTCTCCAGGCCCCCTCTCCACAGTGCAGAGCCCGCAGCCCAGGCGTGTCCTCGGGACTGCAGGTGCACTTTAAGGGACACAGGGGCCCCATCTGTCTCGCGGCTCAGGAGCCCCAGCACAGGGCCTTCTGGGAAATGGTGGCGGGACAACAGCCGCCCTTGCCATGGACAGGGCAGCCTTGGAAACAGCCCAGCCGGGCGCAGTGACACCCCGAGGGCTTTCCTGGACTGCTCAGACTGGGCGCCTCAGCCGACACGGCGCCCACAGCCCTGGACAGTGGCTCCTGGCTGCTGGCTTTGTGAAGGGCTGGCCCTCTCCACTGCGGCAGGGCAGCTGCCGGCCTTTGATCTGAGCCCCTCCTGGACTCAGCTGCTGGGCAGGCCTCCTCCTGCGGTGTCCTGTTGCCACCCCTGGCGGTCAGTGCGCACGCCTCCCTCGAGCTTTGAGTGAAGACGACATGTGTGGAGCTTGCTCACCTTCCCGGGTGACCGCGCAGGTCCTGGGAACTTGCACAGTGGCGCCTGACCTCAGGGGTCACCGTGCACCTCCCGCCTGCAGCTGATGGCTTGCGCAGAGGTGCCAGTCACCAGCTGTCACTCTCCCCGCACGGCCACTCACTCTCAGATGTCTGTGCGTTCTGCCTCGTCCCCTGGGACAGCTGCAGCCACGCAGCCTGAGTGGACACGCAGCCAGACAGGCGTGAGCGACGGCGTGTATGTGCAGGTCTGCTTGTGTGAGTGTGTGTGTGTGTGCAGGTCTGCTTGTGTGAGTGTGTGTGTGTGTGCAGGTCTGCTTGTGTGAGTGTGTGTGTGTGTGTGCAGGTCTGCTTGTGTGAGTGTGTGTGTGTGTGTGGTCTGCTGTGTGTGTGAGTGTGTGTGTGTGTGTGTGCAGGTCTGCTTGTGTGAGTGTGTGTGTGTTTGCAGGTCTGATTGCGTGTGTGTGTGTGTGTGTGTGCAGGTCTGCTTGTGTGAGTGTGTGTGTGTGTGTGGTCTGCTTGTGTGAGTGTGTGTGTGTGTGTGCAGGTCTGCTTGAGTGTGTGTGTGTGTGCAGGTCTGCTTGTGTGAGTGTGTGTGTGTGCAGGTCTGCTTGTGTGTGTGTGTGTGTGTGCAGGTCTGCTTGAGTGTGTGTGTGTGTGCAGGTCTGCTTGTGTGAGTGTGTGTGTGTGCAGGTCTGCTTGTGTGAGTGTGTGTGTGTGTGCAGGTCTGCTTGTGTGTGTGTGTGTGTGTGTGCAGGTCTGCTTGTGTGTGTGTGTGTGTGTGTGCAGGTCTGCTTGTGTGAGTGTGTGTGTGTGTTGTGTGTGTGTGCAGGTCTGCTTGTGTGAGTGTGTGTGTGTTGCAGGTCTGCTTGTGTGTGTGTGTGTGTGTGTGCAGGTCTGCTTGTGTGAGTGTGTGTGTGTGTGCAGGTCTGCTTGTGTGAGTGTGTGTGTGTGTGCAGGTCTGCTTGAGTGTGTGTGTGTGTGCAGGTCTGCTTGTGTGAGTGTGTGTGCAGGTCTGCTTGTGTGAGTGTGTGTGTGTTGCAGGTCTGCTTGTGTGTGTGTGTGTGTGTGTGTGTGTGTGTGTGTGTGCAGGTCTGCTTGTGTGAGTGTGTGTGTGTGCAGGTCTGCTTGTGTGAGTGTGTGTGTGTGTGCAGGTCTGCTTGAGTGTGTGTGTGTGTGTGCAGGTCTGCTTGTGTGAGTGTGTGTGTGTGTGTGCAGGTCTGCTTGTGTGAGTGTGTGTGTGTGTGTGTGTGCAGGTCTGCTTGTGTGAGTGTGTGTGTGTGTGTGGTCTGCTTGTGTGAGTGTGTGTGTGTGTGTGTGCAGGTCTGCTTGTGTGAGTGTGTGTGTGTGCAGGTCTGCTTGTGTGTGTGTGTGTGTGTGTGCAGGTCTGCTTGTGTGAGTGTGTGTGTGTGTGTGCAGGTCTGCTTGTGTGTGTGTGTGTGTGCAGGTCTGCTTGTGTGAGTGTGTGTGTGTGCAGGTCTGCTTGTGTGTGTGTGTGTGCAGGTCTGCTTGTGTGAGTGTGTGTGTGTGTGTGCAGTTCTGCTTGTGTGTGTGTGTGTGTGCAGGTCTGCTTGTGTGTGAGTGTGTGTGTGTGTGCAGGTCTGCTTGTGTGAGTGTGTGTGTGTGTGTGTGGTCTGCTTGTGTGAGTGTGTGTGTGTGTGTGTGCAGGTCTGCTTGTGTGAGTGTGTGTGTGTGCAGGTCTGCTTGTGTGTGTGTGTGTGTGTGCAGGTCTGCTTGTGTGAGTGTGTGTGTGTGTGTGCAGGTCTGCTTGTGTGTGTGTGTGTGTGCAGGTCTGCTTGTGTGTGAGTGTGTGTGTGTGCAGGTCTGCTTGTGTGTGTGTGTGTGTGTGCAGGTCTGCTTGTGTGAGTGTGTGTGTGTGTGTGTGTGCAGTTCTGCTTGTGTGTGTGTGTGTGTGCAGGTCTGCTTGTGTGAGTGTGTGTGTGTGTGCAGGTCTGCTTGTGTGAGTGTGTGTGTGTGTGCAGGTCTGCTTGTGTGTGTGTGTGTGTGTGTGTGCAGGTCTGCTTGTGTGAGTGTGTGTGTGTGTGCAGGTCTGCTTGTGTGAGTGTGTGTGTGTGTGCAGGTCTGCTTGTGTGAGTGTGTGTGTGTGTGCAGGTCTGCTTGTGTGAGTGTGTGTGTGTGTGTGTGTGCAGGTCTGCTTGTGTGAGTGTGTGTGTGTTGCAGGTCTGCTTGTGTGTGTGTGTGTGTGCAGGTCTGCTTGTGTGAGTGTGTGTGTGTGCAGGTCTGCTTGTGTGAGTGTGTGTGTGTGTGTGTGCAGGTCTGCTTGAGTGTGTGTGTGTGTGTGTGCAGGTCTGCTTGTGTGAGTGTGTGTGTGCAGGTCTGCTTGTGTGAGTGTGTGTGTGTGCAGGTCTGCTTGTGTGTGTGTGTGTGTGTGTGTGTGTGCAGGTCTGCTTGTGTGAGTGTGTGTGTGTGTGCAGGTCTGCTTGTGTGTGTGTGTGCAGGTCTGCTTGTGTGAGTGTGTGTGTGTGTGTGCAGGTCTGCTTGTGTGTGTGTGCAGGTCTGCTTGTGTGAGTGTGTGTGTGTGTGTGTGCAGTTCTGCTTGTGTGAGTGTGTGTGTGTGTGTGCAGGTCTGCTTGTGTGTGTGTGTGTGTGTGTGTGTGTGCAGGTCTGCTTGTGTGAGTGTGTGTGTGTGTGTTCTGCAGGTCTGCTGTGTGTGAGTGTGTGTGTGTGTCTGTGTGTGGAGTGTGTGTGTGTGTGTGCAGGTCTGCTTGTGTGAGTGTGTGTGTGTGTGCAGGTCTGCTTGTGTGAGTGTGTGTGTGTGTGTGCAGGTCTGCTTGTGTGAGTGTGTGTGTGTGTGTGTGTGCAGGTCTGCTTGTGTGTGTGTGTGTGTGCAGGTCTGCTTGTGTGAGTGTGTGTGTGTGTGCTTGTGTGTGCAGGTGCAGGTCTGCTTGTGTGAGTGTGTGTGTGTGTGCAGGTCTGCTTGTGTGAGTGTGTGTGTGTGTGTGCAGGTCTGCTTGTGTGTGTGTGTGTGTGTGTGTGCAGGTCTGCTTGTGTGAGTGTGTGTGTGTGTGCAGGTCTGCTTGTGTGTGAGTGTGTGTGTGTGTGTGCAGGTCTGCTTGTGTGAGTGTGTGTGTGTGTGTGCAGGTCTGCTTGTGTGTGTGTGTGTGTGTGTGCAGGTCTGCTTGTGTGTGTGTGTGTGCAGGTCTGCTTGTGTGTGTGTGTGTGTGTGTGCAGGTCTGCTTGTGTGAGTGTGTGTGTGTGTGCAGGTCTGCTTGTGTGTGTGTGTGCGTGCAGGTCTGCTTGTGCTTGTGTGAGTGTGTGTGTGTGTGTGTGTGCAGGTCTGCTTGAGTGTGTGTGTGTGTGTGCAGGTCTGCTTGTGTGAGTGTGTGTGTGTGTGTGTGTGCAGGTCTGCTGCTTGTGTGTGTGTGTGTGTGTGTGTGCAGGTCTGCTTGTGTGAGTGTGTGTGTGTGCAGGTCTGCTTGTGTGAGTGTGTGTGTGTGTTGCAGGTCTGCTTGTGTGTGTGTGTGTGTGTGTGCAGGTCTGCTTGTGTGAGTGTGTTTGTGTGTGTGCAGGTCTGCTTGAGTGTGTGTGTGTGTGTGCAGGTCTGCTTGTGTGAGTGTGTGTGTGTGTGTGCAGGTCTGCTTGTGTGAGTGTGTGTGTGTGTGCAGGTCTGCTTGTGTGAGTGTGTGTGTGTGTGTGTGCAGGTCTGCTTGTGTGAGTGTGTGTGTGTGTGGTGCAGGTCTGCTTGTGTGAGTGTGTGTGTGTGTGTGTGTGTACTGCTTGTGTGAGTGTGTGTGTGTGTGTGTGTGTGTGCAGGTCTGCTTGTGTGTGTGTGTGTGTGTGCAGGTCTGCTTGTGTGAGTGTGTGTGTGTGTGCAGGTCTGCTTGTGTGAGTGTGTGTGTGTGTGCAGGTCTGCTTGTGTGAGTGTGTGTGTGTGTGTGTGTGCAGGTCTGCTTGTGTGAGTGTGTGTGTGTGTGGCAGGTCTGCTTGTGTGAGTGTGTGTGTGTGTGTGTGTGCAGGTCTGCTTGTGTGAGTGTGTGTGTGTTGCAGGTCTGCTTGTGTGTGTGTGTGTGTGCAGGTCTGCTTGTGTGAGTGTGTGTGTGTGTGCAGGTCTGCTTGTGTGTGTGTGTGCAGGTCTGCTTGTGTGAGTGTGTGTGTGTGTGTGTGTGCAGGTCTGCTTGTGTGTGTGTGTGTGTGTGTGTGCAGGTCTGCTTGTGTGTGAGTGTGTGTGTGTGTGCAGGTCTGCTTGTGTGAGTGTGTGTGTGTGTGCAGGTCTGCTTGTGTGAGTGTGTGTGTGTGTGCAGGTCTGCTTGTGTGAGTGTGTGTGTGTGTGCAGGTCTGCTTGTGTGAGTGTTTGTGTGTGCAGGTCTGCTTGTGTGTGTGTGTGTGTGTGTGCAGGTCTGCTTGTGTGAGTGTGTGTGTGTGTGCAGGTCTGCTTGTGTGTGTGTGTGTGTGCAGGTCTGCTTGTGTGAGTGTGTGTGTGTGTGCAGGTCTGCTTGTGTGTGTGTGTGTGTGCAGGTCTGCTTGTGTGAGTGTTTGTGTGTGCAGGTCTGCTTGTGTGAGTGTGTGTGTGTGTGCAGGTCTTGTGTGTGTGTGTGAGTGTGTGTGTGTGTGTGTGTGTGCAGGTCTGCTTGTGTGTGTGTGTGTGCAGGTCTGCTTGTGTGAGTGTGTGTGTGTGTGTGTGTGCAGTTCTGCTTGTGTGTGTGTGTGTGCAGGTCTGCTTGTGTGAGTGTGTGTGTGTGTGTGCAGGTCTGCTTGTGTGTGTGTGTGTGTGTGTGTGCAGGTCTGCTTGAGTATGTGTGTGTGTGCAGGTCTGCTTGTGTGAGTGTGTGTGTGTGTGTGTACAGGTCTGCTTGTGTGTGTGTGTGTGCAGGTCTGCTTGTGTGAGTGTGTGTGTGTGTGTGCAGGTCTGCTTTTGTGTGTGTGGGTGTGTGCAGGTCTGCTTGTGTGTGTGTGTGTGTGTGTGTGTGTGTGTGTGCAGGTCTGCTTGTGTGAGTGTGTGTGTGTGTGTGCAGGTCTGCTTGAGTGTGTGTGTGTGTGCAGGTCTTCTTGTGTGAGTGTGTTTGTGTGTGTACAGGTCTGCTTGTGTGTGTGTGTGCGTGCAGGTCTGCTTGTGTGAGTGTGTGTGTGTGTGTGTGTGCAGGTCTGCTTGTGTGTGTGGGTGTGTGCAGGTCTGCTTGTGTGTGTGTGTGTGTGTGTGCAGGTCTGCTTGTGTGAGTGTGTGTGTGTGTGTGCAGGTCTGCCTGTGTGTGTGTGTGTGCAGGTCTGCCTGTGTGTGTGTGTGTGTGTGTGTGTGTGTGCAGGTGTGCTAGTGTGTGTGTGTGTGCAGGTCTGCCTGTGTGTGTGTGTGTGTGTGTGTGTGTGTGCAGGTCTGCTTGTGTGAGTGTGTGTGTGTGTGCAGGTCTGCTTGTGTGTGTGTGTGTGTGCAGGTCTGCTTGCGTGAGTGTGTCTGTATGTGTGTGTGTGTGCAGGTCTGCTTGTGTGAGTGTGTGTGTGTGTGTGTGTAGGTCTGCCTATGTGTGATGAACTGCATGTGTGTGTGTGTGTGTGTGTGTGTGTGTGTGTGCAGTATCTGCTGGGGCACGCGCAGCCTCTGGCCTCTGGTGGCCCAGGTCCCTCTGGGTGGTGACTTGTGCTGGGCACTGTGCCGCGCTGGAGTGATGGCCTTGGTGGGAGAGGCGGTCTCGGCACCGTCTGAAGGAAGGCCGTGGTGGTTGGCAGTGTCTGTGGGCACCCGGCACCTCAGACACACACAGGAACCGGAGCCCACGGAGGAGAGCAGGGTGGCCCTTTCTGCCCTGCCCTCTCCCCTCTCTGTCCTTCTACCTCTGTCCTGTCCTGTGTGTCAGCAGGAGCCTCGTCAGAACCCTCGGGCTGCACTGTCCCTCACGGTGTTGGGAGTGAGCCTCGAACCTGAGTCGGCCCACCAGAGTTGGGGCTGCTCAGAGGCCCCGCGCACGCCCGTGGGGACACAGCTGAGCCGTCCCTGGGCCCCCAGTGGGAGTGCGAGCCCCACATTGCAGTGGCTCGGGGGGCACCGGGAGCCCAGGTCTGGCCGCCGCGGCCAGAGGTTTGCAGAGCAGCCAGGGATTCAAGCAGGACATGAGCACCTCCACCCCAGGACGGTGCCCAGGCAGGACCCAGAGCGAGTGCCTGCCCAGCCTGGCACCCTTTTCCTCAGGAGCAGGGCCAGGGCCTGGGCTGCCGGGGCTCAGGGTCCAGCCGGAGGCCTCAGCGGCACCTCCCTCAGCACAGCCCTGCGGGCGACGGCGCCCAGCCGTCCAGATGACACGCTCTCAGACTTGGAGTTTCCTGTTTTCGCTGCTGGGGATCACACCCAGGCCTCACACGTGCTGGGCACGGCTGCCCCAGCATCACGCCATGCCCGCTCTGTCCTGCAGTCTCGGAGGCTGTGGGACGGGCTGCGCCACAACCAGCTGCTTCTCCCATCAGGGCCTTTCAGTGGCTTCCAAGTCTTTCCTGTTACCATTGGCAGAGGGACCGCCACACTTGGAGAGGCGCGGGGGGAGGGCAGGTGCCCAGTGCCAGGTGGCTGCCCTGCCGCGGCCACAGCTCCTCCAGGCCCTCAGGCCTGCCCAATCGGGAGGGCTGTCCAGCAGGAGACGGGCTGCTGCCGGCTTCTCCTGTCCCCAGTGAGGCAGCTCTCGCGGCACCCTGGAGTCCAGGGGCCTGTGTGGCAGGTCCACAGGGCAGAACGCCCTGCGAGACACAGAATGAGGACCCCACCCCCGGGTTCTCCTGCAGGCCTGGTCAGAGGTCCCTGAGGGCCAGCACTGGGCTGGGGGCCAGCAGGGCAGCATTCGGAAGGTGCTCAAAACAAGCAAGGGCAGTAAGGACAGGTGGGCCTCCAAGCACTGCAGTGCAGGGACCACAGGGAGGGCCCCGAGCTGCTGGACAGGGCGTCCAGGGGCCACCAGCCAGGCCCAGGCTTCACGGCCTGTGGATCGGTCTGCACGGGCCTCGGCGGGCACAGCGGGCACAGCTCTCACACTCAGGAGAGCCTCTGCCCGTCTGCCCCTCATGGGCTCCTGCTGGGGGACGCTCTCTGCCTCTTCTGGTCTGAGTGCCGCCCTCCGCACCCTGCGCCTCCTACGGGTCGGCCGTGGTCGGATCTCGGCACACTCACGTGTGACCATCCTGGCATAAGGCACAGGGCTTGCGGCTCTGCCCTGACTGGGGTCAGCAGCTGTGGCCAGCCTGCCATGAGTCACCCAAGGGAGGACAGCAAGGTGGCCCCTTCTACTTCCATGGCGCCTCACTCTTGTCTGGAAATGTCACCTGAACAGAAGCTCCCTGGCCCCGAGGTCCACTCCAGCAGTCCAAGAAAGACACACCTGATGTCACATCTCGTCATTTCCCTGTGTCTTTTTTTTTTTTTTTTAATAGAAGGTCTTGTTCTCTGTGGCATCGTCAAAGAGTGATTGACATTCACGACTCACAGAGCCTTGAGGACCTTGTGCAGGGAGGGCGTGTGCCGAGGCGGCGTGTGCTGAAGGAGCCGCACTCTGCGTGCCCTGGGCTGAGCCCTCCGAGGCCCGGGATGGAGGCCAGCCCCCAGCTCCGCACCTCGTGGGCGTGGACTGCCGGTGCTCTGCTCGCGGCTGGGCGTTAAAACTGCCTGGAGGAGCAGCTGTGGACAGTGTGGGCCTGGCCACACGGCCCCGCCCGCCCTGGCCAGAGCTCCGAGGCTGGTGTGGGGAGGCTCGACGGTCCCCAGCAGGAGAGCGGATGCCTGTGGCAGGCAGAGGCCCTGGGGACAGGCCAGCCAGTGCTGGTGGCACTGTGGGAGGGTCTCAGGATGGCCGTGGCCCGAGGACAGCACCGCGCCCTGGAGCCACCCACCAGGGAGCTTGCGGCCAGCAGTGCGGAGGAAGCGCCTGGAGGGGCCGGGCAGCCCGGGCCCGCGGGCACCTGAGAGGGCCTGTCCTTCCTCGGGGGCAGAGCAGCGGGAAGCCTCCATCGACCCTTCTCGTCTGGTGAGCCACGGCCAGGCAGAACTGCAACCTGATGGGCAGAGCCTCGTTGTGGACCAGAGCGTGCCCAAGACTGCAGCCCCCGGGGCTCGGGCCGACGTCTGGACTCCTGCCTCCGCCTGTCCGGCGGGACTCCAACACCACCTGAAGGGTCTGTCTTTCAGTGGCTTCCAGCTGCCCAGGCGTCCTGCAGCAGTGCTGACCGTTGTGCTCCGGCCACCGTCCAGGGAGGCTGCACAGACAGAGCCCGGAGCTGGCGGGACCTGCAGGCCACGGCTCCGATCCACAGCTCCAACCCCAGGCAAGGCCAGCGGCCAGGCCAGAGCTGCCTCCCCTTCAGGTGGGGGGTGGGCTCTCCTCCGACAGAGGCTGGACCCAGCTCTTGGGCAGGACGGGGCCTGCAGGGCACAGCCCTTCCTCGGACCATGAGGACGTGGCTGTCGCGGAGGACATGGACACCGGAGGCAAGCGGCTTAGGGCAGCGCTGGCTTGTGGCTGGCAGGCTCTCCCTGCACCTGCAGCGGGGCTTCCAGGTGTGAGCCCACCAGGGCAGGCTGGCCCTCGGTGCCCTCCCTGGACCTCACGTGGGGCTGCTGCTCGGGGAGCGTCTGGTGACCACTGATGGCTCCAGGACCCTGGAGCCTGTCTTCTGTTCCGGGTCCTCAGTGGGCAAGCGCAGGCCTGCTGGGGCCGCAGGGCAGGGCCAGCGCGTGCTGCAGGTGGACTCTGCTCCCCACCCGCGAGCTCCAAAGAGCAGCCTGGCAGACAAGGCCCTGCCCGCGTGGCCTGTGGGTTCCGTGGGCGGGTGTGAGCACTTGGGCGTGCCCCAACACGAGGCCATGTGTGGCTGTCAAAGCCGATTCAGTGAGACAGTGGCCCGGTGACAGTGGCCCTGTGCTCCAGACTCCTGCCCAGCTCCGGGCGCTGCCATGGCCAGTGGTCCCTCACCGCTCCTGAGCCGCAGGCGCTCCCCTCCTGGCCTCCCTCCCCGACTCCACTTCTGTGAGACAGGCCCCGAGACCCGGAGGCCGTCCTCGAAGGAGGACTTCCAGCAGCAGCAGGAGGAGACGAGCGGCCTCGTGTTGTCCCGGGAGCAGCGACCACGTCACCACCAGCCCCAGGCTGTGTTTTAGCCTCGTCAGCAGGTTTCACTGCAGTGCTGCAACCCTGCAGCCTCCCCTCCACATGGTGACACCACAGCCTCCGCTCCACAGTGACACCACAGCCTCCGCTCCACATGGTGACACCGCAGCCTCTGCTCCACAGTGACACCACAGCCTCCCCTCCACATGGTGACACCGCAGCCTCTGCTCCACATGGTGACACCGCAGCCTCCCCTCCACAGTGACACCACAGCCTCCACTCCACATGGTGACACCGCAGCCTCCACTCCACATGGTGACACCGCAGCCTCCCCTACACATGTGACACCGCAGCCTCCGCTCCACATGGTGACACCGCAGCCTCCGCTCCACTTGGTGACACCGCAGCCTCCGCTCCACATGGTGACACCGCAGCCTCCGCTCCACATGGTGACACCGCAGCCTCCGCTCCACATGGTGACACCGCAGCCTCCGCTCCACATGGTGACACAGCAGCCTCCCCTCCACGTGGTGACACCGCAGCCTCCCTCCACGTGGTGACACCGCAGCCTCCGCTCCACGTGGTGACACCGCAGCCTCCGCTCACGTGGTGACACCGCAGCCTCCGCTCCACGTGGTGACACCGCAGCCTCCGCTCCACTTGGTGACACCGCAGCCTCCGCTCCACATGGTGACACCGCAGCCTCCGCTCCACATGGTGACACCACAGCCTCCCTTCCACAGTGACACCGCAGCCTCCCCTCCACAGTGACACCACAGCCTCCGCTCCACATGGTGACACCGCAGCCTCCGCTCCACGTGGTGACACCGCAGCCTCCCCTCCACAGTGACACTGCAGCCTCCACCCTTCACAAGGACACGGCATGCTCCCAACAGGCACCTCCTTGGCACCTGGCTGCACCATGGGCATCAGGCACAGGTGCCTGGGGGGCGCGGTGCTCTGTGTGCTGGGCCTGTTGGCCGATTGCCCCTCTGCCACACGGGGTGATGCTGGCCCCTGCCTTGAGGCCGTCCGCCAGGCCCTGGTGTCCGGGCACCCCGAGAGCCTGCACCAGGGCCCCGCCTGTGGCCGCAGGCCTTGGAGCTGCTGTCCTCCTGGAGCCTCAGGGCGCAGACCTGGCTGGCCCGGTGGCCCCAGGCCTCCCCAGGCACCGTGGCGATGGGACGGACGCCAGCCTTCGTGTGGCAGTGATGACTGGCAGAGTGCTGCGGCTTCACCAAGATGGGCTCCTGGCTGCCCCAACTGAAGTCCCCTCTGCCCAGAAGCTCCATCTCTCCCACTTCAGCCTGACGGGCCTCACCTGGGCCCTGGCTGGCCTCGCCCAGGCTGCCTCCCAGGTATCCTCCCATTCCAACAGAAAGCAGAGTATGGGACGAGAAGGCAGGTGAATGTCACGGCTCCCTGCCCAGCAGGGCGTGTGACGAGCGTCCCCCTCTGGGACAGGACAGGCAGGCTCCTCCGCCTGTAGACACAGCTGGTCAGACCTACCTCTGGGGTGGCCAAGCAGGGCCTGAGCCACGGAGCTGGAGGCCTGGGAGGCCAGGGACGGGGGAGCTGGCGGGGCTGTGCGGGCAGGGCGTGGGCACACACGGCCCCGTAGCAGAGCCGAGCTGGGGAGGCAGCGGCCAGGCTGAGGGGCAGCTGGGGCTCTGGCGACACCTGGGTGGAGCCGTGCACAGGGTGGCCGGCCATGGGAGGCGAATGAATCCCTCTTTGTGGGTCCAACGGGCCTGGTGGTCAGGAAGTCCAGTAACCCTTACCTTCTTTGTCCTGCCATCATCTGACCTGACTGTCACCAGCTGGAGGCAGGGTGGCCCAGCAGGGCTCCTGCCCAAAGCCAGGGGACCTGGAGGTGTGAGGCATGGCTCCCCAGTGGGTGGCCCTCCCACTTCCTGCCCCTGGGCCTGGAGGGCCAGGCCTCCCAGGGCAGGAAGGAGCCCCAGCCCCGGGGTCACCTGCTCTGCACCGCTCACTGCCCGTGAGGTTCGAGTAACTTCTCCTTGGCATGGTGACCTGTTGCTGCCTGAAGCGATGGCCGCTTGGAGCAACGAAGCCGCGGGAAGAAGTGCAGAGGCGAACTGGAAACAAACAGCTTTTTATTCTGATAACTTTTCTCTCTGGCTCTAACAACGACTAACACGCACCACACACCTCCAAACAACCAACACACCAAATGGCGCAGACCCGATCAGCAATCTCGCTTAAGTCCCGCGAGATCTCGGGCCAAGTCCCGTGAGACTACGGAAGGCGGCAACAGCCAAACATCTCCTTGGCCCGTAGTCAACCGCAATCTTAGGCATCTCCCCAAACAGGGCTCCTGCAGTGACCCGTAGCCGGAGGCTTCAGCTGGGGGAGCGAGGCGTGAGGGACCCAGGACACACTCAGCAAGCGCTGAGAGGCTCCTGCTCCAGGCAGCCACCTGTGGCCGGCAGGCCTGGGGTCGGGTCGTCACTCGGTGTGGTGGTGGCTGCACAGAACTTGCCATCGCTGCATGTCCACAGCCTCGTCCACAGTCCGTCCGTCCGTCCGTTTCTCAGGGCCACACCCTGAACCTCCCAGAGACCAATGCTCACACTCACCTGTGTGAGGAGGTGGGGGAGGCCATCGTCCGCACAGGGCCCCTTCCCCAGGGCAGGCTCTTCCAGTTTTGTGTCCGTGACACCCGCCAAGCGTCCTGGAAGGCGCGGGGGCAGCTCCCTCCACCCCCACCCTCCTCGCTGAAGCCATGGCCACCTGATCACAGAACCCAGAGAAGCCGCGGAGTGCTGCACGGGGCGGCCCGAGGCTGGGGCAGCTTCCTCCCACCTCCCTGCCCGCAGGCCATGCTTCTGCCGTGGCAGGCGTGTGGACGGGCCCCGGCCCAGGCGGCTGCAGTGTTGGGCAGCTGCACGGGGTCCTCGGGCCAGCCCCACAAGCCGACGGGCCCTCCTGCCTTCCTCTCCAGCCTCCGCAAGGCTCTGCCCTGGGAGGCCGCAGCACAGCCCAGGGTGACTGGCCACCCAGGCTCAGGATCAGAGGACCTCGCGCTGGCTCATGCTGCCAACATCTGGAGGGGCGCTCCACGGGGCTGCGAGCCACAAGCAGGGCGGAGCGTGGGGCACTGACTGGCCTCGGGCTCAGGAGGCCCAGAGCACAGAGGGGCCTCTGCCCTGTGTCCCGACCAGCAGCCAGGAGCAGCACCCCTGGGGAACCTGCGAGCTGTCAGGTGTTCTTGTGGTGGGACAGGGGTAACGGGAAGCGCTCCTGTGGGTGGTGACGGTGGAGTTTGGATCAAGGGCACCCAGGGAGCTGACCAAGTGTTGCTTCTCCTCCAGGTCACCAGGTCACCAGGTCACCAGGTCAGCCGTGTTCAGTGCCTGTGGCTGAGCCACCCTGTTCTGCTGGGAGGGAGGCAGGCAGGCAGGAGGCAGGAGGCCAGGAGGCAGGAGGCAGGAGGCCAGGCCAGGAGGCCAGGAGGCCAGGAGGCCAGGAGGCAGGAGGCAGGAGGCCAGGAGGCCAGGAGGCAGGAGGCAGGAGGCCAGGAGGCCAGGAGGCAGGAGGCAGGAGGGCCAGGAGGCACCAGGTGAGGAAGCCGGGGCTGCCGGGGCATCCCTGAGGGTGCTTCTGCAAGAGCCTGTCCTGTGGGCCAGGGACCGAGTGGAGAGGGTCCCCTCCCTGTGGACGGGCACCATTGCATGGCCTTGAGCCTGGACCAGCAGGAGGCTTGGCAAGGGACTGTGTCCCCCGGGCCGGAGCACTTGAGGGCAGAACTCCCGGCTCTGCCGTTGGCCTGGGCTTCGGTCTTGCTGAGAGGCACACAGGTGGCCTCCCTGGTCCCGTGGCCTGCAGACAGCCTGTGTGGGACTCTGCTGCCACAGGAGCCACGTGACAGACCCTTCCCACGCCTGCATACCCCGTCCCCTCTGCCTCTCTGGGGACCCTGACTGCAACAGGAACTGGGTGTGGCGGGCGTTTCTTGGGAGATGAGCAGGAGATGACGGAGTCTGTTGGGGGCAGCGGGTCTGGGGACAGGTGGCTCTTTCTGGGAAACCCAGAGTCCATTCAGGTGTTTCTTCCCGGGGGTCCAGGGTCTAGGTCAGCCAGGTTTTACTGGTGATCCGAGCCAAGGGCCATCTCCTGCTGCGCTGTCCAGGGCGGAGGACAGGCACTCTTGGTGGCCCGGGGTATTCATAGAGGGTTTTGTCGCATGGTCCGGGAACAGTGACAGTGTCTCTTGCTGGGGATGGTTCAGGGGCAGTGCGGGGGCTTCTGTCCTCTGTGGATCAAGGACTAAGACAGGGTTTCTATCGGAGGTCCAGGACCACGAGAGGGTGATGAAAGGCAGCTGACTGGACAGCCAGGGTCACTGCTGGCTGTTGTAGCTGTGAGACGTGTGTCCTCTGTGAGGACACGGAGGCTCTGTGGGCTGGCAGGCCTCGGGGTGCCTCATTCAGGGTCAGGAGGCAGGCCTGGGCCAGAGGGTCCTGCCACAACGCAGAGGCGCCGTCGGGCGCGCAGACACTCCCCCGCCGGCTCCCCCGCGAGGGTGCTCGCGGCACCTCCCCAGGGCTGGCCTGGCCAGGGCTTCTTGCAGCAGGAGCCACATCTCACGGGGAGCAAGGGACCGCAAGGTGGTGCAGGCATGCCCAGGGGGTCTCCCCGCCCTCAGCAGGGTCCAGCTTTCCTCAGAGATGGTGGCCGGGGAGGTGGCCGCGGGCCTCCTGGGTGGCGTGAAGGGGCGAGCTACCCGAGGTGGTGGCCGGGAGGTGGCCGCGGGCCTCCTGGGTGGCGTGAAGGGGCGAGCTACCCGAGGTGGTGGCCGGGAGGTGGCCGCGGGCCTCCTGGGTGGCGTGAAGGGGCGAGCTACCCCAGGTGGTGGCCCGGAGGTGGCCCGGAGGTGGCCGCGGGCCTCCTGGGTGGCGTGAAGGGGCGAGCTGCCCGAGGTGGTGGCCGGGGAGGTGGCCGCGGGCCTCCTGGGTGGCGTGAAGGGGCGAGCTGCCCCAGGTGGTGGCCGGGAGGTGGCCGCGGGCCTCCTGGGTGGTGTGAAGGGGCGAGCTGCCCCAGGTGGTGGCCGGGAGGTGGCCGCGGGCCTCCTGGGTGGCGTGAAGGGGCGAGCTGCCCGAGGTGGTGGCCGGGAGGCTCTGCTGGGGCTCATGTGGTCCATGGGAATCGGCCTGGGCGCGACCCAGGCTCACGGTGGGTCGCCTGGCGGCTGGGACCCTCCCTTGAGCTGCGAGGAGCCCCAGAGCGTCAGGAGGCGACGTCACAGGAGTCGTGCTGAGGGTGATGGCACGAGGGGCAGGGCCTGGAGGCAGGACAGGGCGACATCTCGCACCTGAGGAGCAGGACCAGAAGCTGTGGCGGGCGGCGGGCAGTGCCGGGAGCTGGGGTCTGCCTCCTCTGCCTCCTGCCGCGGCATCTGTGGAGGGGCAGACGGACTTCCTGCCGTGGGCAGGTGGCCTCCCTGGCCCTCCTGGGGACCGTGGGACTGTGGCCACCTCCCTGCTCACTCATTTCTCGGTCAACTTGGTGCATGGCCGGCTCAGCCACACGCAAGTCCATCCAGGCCTTGGCCTAGAAGCCACAGACCCGGCATGCCTAGGTCTGCTCCACCACGGGGACTGCTAGCAGTGGCAGAAACACGGTCAGCTGGGCCACTCGTCCCCTCTGCGAGACACTCGGGGACACATCCCTCGGGGCAGGGACCCTCTGTAGACACCGTCCTGAGCCCTCACAGGCACTGGTGTGGTCCGTGGAAGGCCAGGGCACGGCGGCCACGGGGTGTGTGACGGTGGGGGGCTCTGGAGACCATCCACGGTGCAGTGACTGGCTGGCAGGGGTGGCTGCCTGGGCAGCGGTGGAGGTCCATTTGCAGGTGTCCTGTGAGCAGGGCTCCTCACGCAGCCTCGTGAGTGCTGGCCACCTGCTCACAGGGAGCCCCCGACCCCCAGGCACAGTGAGGAGCCGGGCCCCGCCTGTGAGCGCAGAGCCCCAGAAGTAGGCAGCGGCTTGGGACAGAGAACCTCGGTCACTGAGAGGACGTTTAGTCTCCCCTGGGCAGGGGCCGGGAGGCGGGGAGGGCCGCGCTGCAGGGTCAGCACGCTCGGGGCGGGTGCCTGAGCACGGGTGGGCAGGAAGAGCCCTTCCCGCTCCACGGGACGCCTGGGTGGGATGCCACCTCGGACCAGGAGGGGCACTGAGGGACGGTGAGCAGGAGCTGCTGGCCAGGAGTGTTGTCGCCGGAAAAGGATTGCAGCCTGGAACGGCAGCGCCGCGGGAAGGAGTCCGGAGACAGGATGGAGACGAAAATATTCTTTAATCTTACAAGAAACTACAATATATCTACACAATAGCGATAACCCTGTCTTTTCTCTCTCTGGTCTCTTCCCATGCGCCCGAGCAGCAATGGCGCTCGCTCGATCTGCTGAGTCACCGTTCAAATCTCTCGAGAGCCTCGACCAAGTCCCGCGAGATCCCGTGAGACTACGGAAAGCGGAAATGCCCAAAAACGTCTATGGCCCAATAGTCAACCGCAATCTTAGCTATCTCCGCAAACAGGGCTCCTGCATTTCCCCCTTTTGTTTTAAAAGAGGGGATGCTCTAGGACGTCTATGTGCAACCAACATTCTTACCCGTCATCGGATAATCAAGGCTGTGCCCTTGACTCCTGTCTTAGGTTGATATGTCGGCCACATGAGACTGTCCCGTGCGACTGTGCCTGTCTTAGGTTGTCCCCCTCTGGGGATCTTACCCGTCATTGGCTAACCAGCCATCCAATGGAGCCCTTTAGGATCGACTGTGTAAGTTGACTAACAGCCGTCCAATTGTGGGGAGATGCTGCGGCTTTAAGGCGACAAGCCTTTTGGTGACGAGCCAAATTGCATAGCATATCAAATTCTTTAAACAAATCAGCTGCCTTAAGTTCTATCAAGTAACACACTGAGTTCTCTAAACAAATACCCCCAAGGTACTGTCCCATGAAGTCCCAAACAATGAAAGATCAAAATGTCCACTTGTTATAACACGTAGATCTAGGAGGCCCCATGCATGCAGAGCAGAGGCCACACCGCTGGTGAGGTTGTTTGACATTTGAGCAGCAGGGATGCTTGCAGCGACCGCGATCCCTGCATCTGTAGCAGCAGCCGTCTTTTTTATGTCTAGACAATGCCACCGGCAAATCTTCAGGGCCCGCTCCCTAGAGACTCAAGCATCAATTATTAAAGGAAAGGCAGTGCTATTCCAGCACTGAGTCAAGAGGCGAGTTGTCAAACTAAAAAATAGAATTATTAGATTAGAAAATTAAAGTTGATTTCTGCTCACACACATTGCAGCCTGAGCTCCCACAAACATAAGCTGGCAAAACATCATGTTTAGAACAAAACAAAGAAAGACTGAGGGTATTTACTGTATTAAAGATAGATTAAAGAAAAACTAAAAGCACTTTGGAGAAATAATTTGTTAGCTGGAACTCTCGTGTTTCTGCATATACAGCAGTCCTTTACCTGTTGAAATAATTGAAATTAATCATTTATTAAACAAATGAAGTTAATAACAAATAAGCAACCTTATGTCAAAACACACAAAATATCAGGTTATACAGCCCTAGTCATATTTTTCGCTAAAGAGAAATCCCTGGGACACCTACAAAACAAAATTGAAGGTACCTTCACTTATTAAATTATTTACCCAATTTGAATACTCTTAAACTTAAATGAATTAGAGTTATTTGGATCCATATATATATATATTATATATATATATATATATATTCACAAGCGCTTTGTTATTTTTGATGTCACACTGGACAGACAGACGCACATACAAACATATATTTGTGACGTCACATTAACATGAAATTAAGACAAATACACAGACATAAACACATATATATATAAAAAAAAATACAATTGTGTGCACACTAAAGAGAGATCTCTTCGTCCCAGCTGGGAGGAATGACACTTAAGTTGTGATGTATTTAGAAGGACTCTTTTAAGGGAATCATTCCATATCTTCATCATGGTCCTCTTGATTTTGTATCTTTTTTATTAATCTTGATTCCTCAACAACTTCATCTTGATCCTTTTGATTTGGTACTTGCTTTATTAATCTAGATGGTATCCATATTGGAGAGGATTCATGCTTTGGAAAAACACAAACAGATCCTCTCCCCCAAATTAACACTGGATCTGGACCCTTCCATGTACCTGAAAGAACATCCTTCCAGTAAACCAAAGGTTTATGTTGTTGATGTGGGTTCCAATGTCTGTCTCCAGCAGAATAACCATCAGAGTCTAAAGTTAAAAAATTTAAGGTAAACAGGGCAACTGCCAATCTGTCCTTAGGATTTTTCCAGTTTCCTTCTTTCTGTTTTAACAACATAACTTTTAGTGTGCGGTTTGCTCTTTCAATAATGCCCTGACCCTGAGGATTGTATGAGATGCCTGTTTTATGGGATATGTTGAATTTTGCGCAAAACTCTTTGAAAGATGAGGACGTATATGCGGGGCCATTATCTGTTTTAAGCATTTTGGGGATGCCCAATGCAGCAAAAGCTTGTAAACAATGAGATGTGACATCTTTAACTTTTTCTCCGGAATGTAAGGAAGCAAAAATCATGCCTGAGCATGTATCTATGGTTACATGAATAAATCGCAATTTTCCAAAACTTGGCTCATGAGTAACATCCATCTGCCACAAATGATTGGGCATTAATCCTCTAGGGTTAACACCAAAATGAGGATTGGGCAAATGTGTCATACAAGATTTACAATCTTTTACAATTGTTCTGGCTTGCTCCTTTGTGATTTTAAACCTACGTTGCAAGGTGGTGCTGTTGACGTGAAACTGGGAGTGGAATAAAGTAGCTTGTTGTAGCACTGAAAGTATAAATATAGTTTTTGTAAGTTCATCAGCCTTTTGATTACTTTCATGGAGGGGGCCAGGCAAATTAGTATGTGCTCTAATATGGCCTATGAATAGAGGTTCTTTTCTTGCCCACAAAAGTTTTTGTATTTGATAAAACAATTTAAAGGCTGGAGTATGAGGTGCTATTGGTCCTGCTAACTCTAATTTTGGGACGGCTTGTACAATATAGTGGCTATCTGAAAAAATGTTTATGGGCTGGTCTCTAAAATGTTCCAGAGCTCTTACCACAGCTTCCAATTCCACAAGTTGAGCTGATTTGTGTGCAGTTATGTAAGTCATACTTTCCTTTGTAGTGACTACTGCAGCAGTACCATTTGAGGACCCATCTGTAAATACATTAAATGCCTTAGGAATAGGTTGATTTTTTATTACCTGTGGAAATATATAGGATGATTAATACAAAAAGATAATATAGGAGACTTAGGAAGGTGATTATCAAAATTTGCAGAGGTAGAGCATCTAGCTATAGCCCAGTCATTATCGTTGAAGCATAAATATTCAATCTGTGACGATGAATAGGGAGTAATAATAGTAGCAGGGTGAATGCCAAATATTTTAGTAGAAGTTTTAAAGTCCTTGAAGAATAAGTTTAGCCACCATGGAGGTATAAGACTCAATTATGCTTTTAGGAGAGACAGGCAAATGTATCCATAATAAAGGCCCTTGTTGCCAAAATACTCCTGTGGGTGTATATTGTGAAGAAATAATAATCAATATCAGCGGTTGAGTTAAATCAAATCTGTCACAATGAGCTCCTTCGATGGCTTTTTCTACTACCTTTAAAGCTTTCCTAGCATCAGGAGTCAATGTTCGCGGTGAGGATGGATCAGGGTCCCCTCGAAGGATATCAAATAAAGGTTTTAATTGGCCAGTAGTGAGGTTTAGTGTAGGGCGAAGCCAATTAATGTCTCCCAGTAGTTTTTGGAAATCATTGAGGGTGGTTAAATGTTCTTTATTTATTAAAATTTTTTGGGGTCTAACAAAAGTATCCATGATTTTAAATCCTAAATATAATATGGGAGATCTGGTTTGAACTTTTTCTTCTGCTATATATAATCCGTATTTTTAAAAATTTTCTACCACATCACTGAATATATTAAATAAGATTTTTTGATTAGGGTGGGCCAGTAAAATATCATCCATGTAATGTAGACACATGAGGTTTGGATATTTATTTTTAATGGATTGGATGGCCTTGTCCACATATATTTGGCATATGGTGGGGCTATTAGCCATTCCCTGTGGCAAAACCTTCCATTGATATCTCTGATCAGGGCCATTATTGTTAATAGAAGGAACTGAAAAGGCAAACCTGGGGGCATCCAGAGGATGTAGGGGAATAGAAAAGAAGCAATCCTTTATATCAAGACTAATAACATGGAAATTTTTTTGGAATAGCTATAGGATTCGGAAGTCCAGGTTGAGTAGGGCCCATGACTTGCATGGTTTTATTAATTTGTCTAAGATCATGTAATAATCGCCATTTTCCTGATTTTTTCTTGATCACAAATATGGGGGAATTCCAGGGAGAGGTGGAAGGTTCTATATGTCCTGCTTCTAATTGTTCCTGAACTAGTAGGTGGGCCGCTTGTAATTTCTCTTTAGATAGGGGCCACTGAGGGACCCACACTGGCTTATCAGAAAGCCATGGTATTTTCAAAATTATTTTCTCAGTGGCCCCGAAGAAAAATGTCTTTTTCCTATATGATAATGATTTCTTTTAGGGTTAAGCTTACCCTGTACTTTTTGATGATTTCTTATAGGGTTAAGATTACTCTGTAGATTTTTACATTTAACACCTGCAGGTTTGGTTGCAAGGTGTACTCCCATTTGTTGTAAAATATCTCTTCCCATAAAGTAACCGGTAGATTAGGTAAAACATAAGGCTGAAACGTGCCTTTATGTCCTTCATCATCCTCCCATTTTAAAATTACCGCACTTTTTTCTGGGAGGTTATTATATCCCAAGCCTCTTAAACTGGTTGAAGCTTTTTGCAGAGGCCAGTGTTTGGGCCATTGACGTAAATTAATGATGGAAGAATCAGCTCCAGTATCTATAAGACCCTCCATTTCTATTCCTTGGATTCTTATTTTACACATAGGCCTCCTTGTACAGTCCCGAACCCAGCAAACCATGGGTTTCGAATCAGTGGAACAAAATCCTCTATTGTTCCTATTTAGAGGCATATTCATTTTAAATGACTTATGTAAATTTGGAAGGAGGAGCAACTGAGCAATTCTATCTCCTTGATTAACAGAACTTATACTTTGGGGTGAGCTAAGCATTATTTTTATTTCCCCTTTGTAGTCTGAGTTTATTACACCTGGGGTCACTTGCAAACCTAATAAGCTTTTAGGACTACGCCCGATAATAAGTCCTACAGTCCCTGAGGGAAGAGGTCCCCTGACTCCTGTGGGAATCAGTTGAACCCCCATTTCAGGTGTTAACACTATTCGGGCGGTGGAACAGAGGTCTAATCCTGCATTTCCTCTTGTTCCTCTGGCGAGGGAGTGGATGGGTAGTAGGGATTGTGTCGGGGAAGCATCTGAGTGGATGCTTGAGGATACTCCTCCTCCAATGCCTCGTACATTTGTGGGCCCCGGGGCATTGGGCCCCTTGCCCCGTTTTTTGAATTCCTGAATAAAGGATTTCCATGGATGTCAAATTTTGAATAGCATTTATTGGCCCAATGATTTCCTTTCTTACACCTGGGGCAGCAACCTGGAGCACGGTATGAATTTGGTCTTATTTCTCTTTTAGGATTTTGCCTAGAATAGCCTGATTGATTATGATAATTTTGCCTAGAATATCCTGATTGATTATAATGTCTATGTTGAGCTCTTTTTTTTTTTTTTTGGTACCGGGGATTGAACTCAGGGGCACTCGACCACTGGGCCACATCCCCGGCCCTTTTTGTATTTTTATTAGAGACAGGGTCTCACTGAGTTGCTAAGTGCCTCGCCATTGCTAAGGCTGGCTTTGAACTCGCGATCCTCCTGCCTCAGCCTCCCAAAGTGCTGGGATTACAGGCGTGCGCCACCGCGCCCGGCTATATTGAGCTCTTGTAAAATTTTGAGGGGTAGCATCTCTCATAGCTGCTGCAATCATATTCCCTGTGACAAAGGCATCATTTATATCTTTACATAATTGTATATATATGGAAAGATCCTTTTTATTTTTCCATGGCCTGATGGCTTCCTGGCAATACTTATTAGCATTTTCGTACGCTAATTGGACAACTAATGGCATAACTTGATCAATGTCTCCAAAAACTCTACCTGCAGTTCTCAAAAGTCGATCAGCAAATTCAGCATATGGTTCATTAGGTCCTTGAATTACTTTGGACAAGCTACCTTGTAGATCCCCAGGTCCTTGTACAGTTTTCCATGCCTTTAAGGCAGCTGCGTTTATCTGAGCATATACTCCTGGGGTATAATATTTTTGATCCTGTACGTCTGCAAATTGCCCTTCTCCTGTGAGCATTTCTATATTATGGTCTCCAAACCCCGCATCTGCATTTCTTTTAGCTGTTTCTATACAAAGTTCTTGAAATTGCGATCGCCAAACCAAGTATTGTCCCCCACTTAATGTTGCTTTACATAGACGTTTCCAGTCTGTGGGGGTTAAGCTAAAGGTGTTAAGGGACTCCAGTATACTCAACGTGAAAGGAGCTTGGGGTCCATAAGTCATTACTGCCTCTTTGAGATTTTTTATTGTTTTGAAATCTACTGGCTGGTGGTCCCTCCGTCCATTTCCATATTCAAATACTGGCAGTTCCCAACGTATCTGTGAGTTACCCTCGAGAGCACATAAGCGCTCAGAAAGACTTTTTATTTCTGTTTCTAGGGTATGCAAACGCCTAGTGATACCCTTCATATTTTCTGTAATCGATTTCACCCATGGGGGAGTAGAGGACACAAGTTCCTCCACTTGATGATCCCTTATCTTGGTCTTCCTTAATTTCCTTTTGTTCATTTTCTCAAAATCACCTTTAGTTAATTCCTCCTCACTACTACTACTCTCATTGGTCCTAATTGACTCAGTAACATCCTGAGTCCCAGGTTCAATTGAGACCATGTATCCTTGAAGTATCTCTAATAAATCTTGAATAGCTTTAGCAGCTCGGATCTTTGTCATTTTGGGGACGCTTCTAATACTCTCCTTACTGGTCTTAGTTGACTCAGCGGAATCTACGCTTTCATGATCGCCTTCACTGTTTTCTAAATCCTCCTCGCTAACGACAGACTCATCTATATCAAAGAATTCATCAAGAGCCTCGTACACTTGGGTCTTAGATATTTTCGAACCCATTTTAAACCGCTCTGACTAGAGACTCCTGCGAGGTTTCTCAGTTCTTACCTGCCGTGCTGAATTCCCCGTACGGGCCACCAACTGTTGTCGCCGGAAAAGGATTGCAGCCTGGAACGGCAGCGCCGCGGGAAGGAGTCCGGAGACAGGATGGAGACGAAAATATTCTTTAATCTTACAAGAAACTACAATATATCTACACAATAGCGATAACCCTGTCTTTTCTCCCTCTGGTCTCTTCCCATGCGCCCGAGCAGCAATGGCGCTCGCTCGATCTGCTGAGTCACCGTTCAAATCTCTCGAGAGCCTCGACCAAGTCCCGCGAGATCCCGTGAGACTACGGAAAGCGGAAATGCCCAAAAATGTCTATGGCCCAATAGTCAACCGCAATCTTAGCTATCTCCGCAAACAGGGCTCCTGCAAACAGGGCTCCTGCACAGGAGCACGCAGCTGAGAGCGCCCGGCTGGACCGCGAGGAGCCCGGGCAGGCTCGCTGCTGTGCCGGCGCAGGACTCGGCGCCCTGCGGTCTGCTGCCCTCTCCAGCAGTGGTCCGCGGCGCCCCCGGCGGCCCTCCCTTCTTACATCCGGTGCCCGTCCAGCATCACCCCCTGCTCACCGGCCTGGCCTCCCAGCCAGGCAGCACGTGGACAGCTGGGAGCAGGTGGAGCCCAGGCCCTGGGGAGGTCACTGCGGCAGGGCTCTTGGACAGCGTCCACGCTGGCCAGTGGTGTCTTCTGTCTCCATGTCACTTGCTTGAGACTCCGAGAGCTGCGTGTGGCCTGGGCCAGGTGCACCGCCACAGGGACGGGGTGACCGCCTCCTGGCTGCCGCAGGGAAGGCGGCTCCCGCGGGCACAGTCTCGAGGACGTCCAGGAGCAGCCCTGCCCTCTCCCCCCGCCCTCCCGCGTGCGGGCCCTCTTCTCCCTGCCCAGGCGTCATTGTCACGCCGCCATCCCCACAGTGAGCCTTCCGGGAGCTGGCCCGTGTGCGGCCCAGCTTTCTGCCACAGCACCGAGAGCCACGATGCCTCCCCACGGGTGCGACGCCATCGGGGCGTCTGCCGACTGAGTCTCCCCGCAGAGGGCAGCTCAGCGCGGGGACGCCCCACAGGCACAGGGGTCACGCCCCTGGGCAGCTGCTCCTCGCCACTGTCCTCACACTGGCCAGAGGGCGGTGGGACACCTGCCTCACCTTGGCGCTCTGCAGCCGCGGCTCCCTGCTCCCGAGTGCGACCCCGAGGACGAGACCTGCAGCCGGTCCTGCGGCTCCAGGATGTGCAGAGGGGTCTCCGCGCAAGGAGGGGTCCCTGCGCAGAGTGGGGTCCCTGTGCTAGTGGGGTCTCTGCACGTAGTGGGGTCCCTGTGCTAGTGGGGTCTCTGCACGTAGTGGGGTCTCTGTGCTAGTGGGGTCTCTGCACGTAGTGGGGTCTCTGTGCTAGTGGGGTCCCTGCGCATAGTGGGGTCTCTGTGTGGACACTGCCACCTCGTCTCGGGCACCCCAGGCATCCCGGGCCACCTCGACCCTGGCCTGGGCGGAGGCTCTGCGCTGAGCAGCAGTGTGGTTTGCAGACCAGCGCTGAGGATGGTGGGTCAAGAGGTGGCCCCTCAGACACGGACGGCCTACTGTGCTCTGGAGATGGCTAGATATGCGATGGACACCCCGAAGAGCCTCTCATCCCACAGAGGGGAGACAGACAGCCACGGAAACGGACACACGGCTTGGTGTCGCAGGATGAGGCAGCAGCACAGGGCAGGAGTGGGGTCCGCGGCTCACTGGGTCCTCGAGCTGCAGCAAGTCGCCTTTCAGACAGCGAGGCTGGGCACTCGGCTGGGCACTCGGCTGGGCACTCGGCTGGAGGCTGCACAGCCCCCACGCAGCCAGGGCGGGCTACGGCGTGGTGTCTTCCCTCCAGTCACCCACTTTCCCTCCTGAGCAACAGACAGACAGACAGACAGACTTTCTCCTGGCGGGTCCAGAGTGTCCAGTGAAGGCCCCGAGTGGCCGACGTCCTCTCACTTGCTCTAGCTGGCAGTGAGCACCACTGCCCTGGGAGCGGCCCCGGCACCTGAGCTCTAGGACTGCAAGCTCAGACTCCCCGGTGCCTGATAAAGGGCGGGGGCGCCATGCTCGGCAAGGTCTGGAACCGCGGGGAGCAGTCAGGTCTTGAGGTGGAGGAGGCGCTGGCCGCCCTGGACACGGCCAGTGCTGAGGGAATGCTCTTCCTCCCGCGAGGGGCTGCAGATCCGTGCCGGGCCTAGGGGCACAGCCTCCGATGCCCGGCCTCACAGGACCTGGCCTCCTCTCAGCCTCGGAGCAGGGCTGGGGGTGGGGCTGCAGGTGGCCCAGAGCCATGGAGGACGGTGGCCTCCAGCACCCAGCCTCAGCGCTCACTGCCAGAGCAGCCCAGCCCCAGGGAGGATGCTGGGCGGGCGGCTGACAGCGGCGGGGCAGGAGGAAGGCTCCACCGACTGGCCACCGGCCATCCTTCTCCTTCCAAGAAGTTCTGGGGATGGCCACCAGGTCCCCTCTGTGTCCTCACCACCTGTGCGTGCCCAGGGCTCTGGCCGTGACTCTGGGAGGGGCCTGCGTCCCGCCCCCCTCCATCCTCAGAGGCTGCCCCATTGCTCAGCTTTTGACCTTTGACCTTCCTCCTACGCAGACTCCAGACAGCTCTGCCTCCAAGCTGTGCCAAGTGCCACCAGGAGGAGGGACAGCCAGCCCTCCCAGCCCCACCAGTCCTGCACCACCTGGCAAGGCCTCCACAGGTAGCCCTCGCGGAGACGGGCAGGCCCGCGTCCTTGCGGGAGGGCGGGTGTGCGCACGCTCTGCCCCCGTCCGCCCGTGCACACTGCGAACCTCCCGGAATCCTCCTACCCCGCGGCTCCTGCGGGCAGAAGCTCCCTTCCAAGCTCACTCCCAGCTGCCCAGTCCGCACCATGTGGCCGGCCGGTCCAAGGGCTGCCCAACGGTCCTCTTGGCCCATGAGAAAGAGAGCCCCTGGGGTGCCTCCAAACCGCAGCTGGGGACGCTTCCTGGCAGCCTGACGTGACACCCTGCCCCTGGCCGCTTCTGCAGCTCCAGCCACTGGACGGGAGGGCCGCAGCGGGACCTGCTGTCCCCAAAGCCCACATGTGAAGCACCATCCCCAGGCAGCACGGCTCAGAGGCGGCAACGGTGAGCAGGCGACCTGTGGGTGGCTGGTCCACTTGGCACACTGACCCACTGGAGCAGGGGACTGCTGGGGCGGGGCTGGCGGAGGAGGGAGGGCGCTGGGCCACGCCGGGGCGTCTTGTCGCTGGTGCTCTCCCTCCTCCCTCGCAGCTTCCGAGGTGCCACGAGTGCTCTCCTCCTCGGTCCCCTTCCACCGTGGCGTCCTGCCTCCCCTCGGCGCGGAGCAGTGGGGCCAGCTGGCGTGGACTGGACCTGGAGGCCGGGAGCCCGGTAGACTTCCTCCTGACGCTCGCTTGGTCCCGTCTCGTGGTCACAGAAGGGAAGCAGCTGCCCAGAGCCCTGGTGCTCCCGAGTGCAGCTGGTGCGGCTGGTGGTCACGTGGGGCGTGCCCTGGGGTGCCTGGACCCGGAGCTGCTCAGACACCCGAGGACTCTGTTCATGCCCCTGCTCGCTGCCCGTGCCCCGTCCCGGCTGCCGTCTCCCCAGCGCCATCTGCTCGATCTTTTCAGTCCAGAGTCGAGACGCCTACTGGTGGGGCTGCTTGCCCTGTTGAGCGCGGCATGCGGCTTGCAGGGCACCTGCTCGCGGGGTGTGGTGCGGGCAGGGTGGGCATGGCCTCCCGGGCTCTGCACCACTGCACAGCTCTCCCGAAGACCCAAGGCCTGGCCGGGCTGTGGGCTGAGGACAGGTCTCTGGCAGACCCCCACGCACTTCTCACACAAGCGCGGGTGTGAGGCCCAGAGCACGTGCAGCACACGCAGACACAGGACCAGAGCCCCTCCACCCATCCTCAGCGCCTCTCGGGCCCTGGCTCCGAGGCTGGCCCTTGGCCTTGACAGCCCTTCATGACATCAGTGCTGGCTGTGCCACTTAGAGGTGGGCAAGCACAGGGAATGGGGGTGTCTCTGGCCAAATCCTGGGCCCTAGGAGGTCCTATGGTCCCTGAGGGGGTGGGCTGGGAGGCCCTGTGGTCCCTGAGGGGTGGGCTGGGAGGTCCCTGTGGTCCCTGAGGGGTGGGCTGGGAGGTCCCTGTGGTCCCTGAGGGGTGGGCTGGGAGGCCCTGTGGTCCCTGAGGGGTGGGCTGGGAGGTCCCTGTGGTCCCTGAGGGGTGGGCTGGGAGGCCCTGTGGTCCCTGAGGGGTGGGCTGGGAGAGGGGTCCCCTGTGGTCCCTGAGGGGTGGGCTGGGAGGCCCTGTGGTCCCTGAGGGGTGGGGCACCGTGGAGGGCTGCTGTGATATTATTTCAGGGCAGCTCCATTTCCTGCGCCTGACAGGGGACCCTGTCCACGGGGCACCAGGGCAGCTCCATTTCCTGCGCCCTGACAGGGGACCCTGTCCACGGGGCACCAGGGCAGCTCCATTTCCTGCGCCCTGACAGGGGGGCACCCTGTCCACGGGGCACCAGGGCAGCTCCATTTCCTGCGCCCTGACAGGGGACCCTTGTCCACAGGGCACCAGGGCAGCTCCATTTCCTGTGCCTGACAGGGGACCCTTGTCCACGGGGCACCAGGGCAGCTCCATTTCCTGCGCCCTGACAGGGGACCCTGTCCACGGGGCACCAGGGCAGCTCCATTTCCTGTGCCTGACAGGGGACCCTGTCCACGGGGCACCAGGGCAGCTCCATTTCCTGCTCCCTGACAGGGGACCCTGTCCACGGGGCACCAGGGCAGCTCCATTTTCTGTGCCTGACAGGGGACCCTGTCCACGGGGCACCAGGGCAGCTCCATTTCCTGTGCCCTGACAGGGGACCCTGTCCACGGGGCACCAGGGCAGCTCCATTTCCTGCGCCCTGACAGGGGACCCTGTCCACGGGGCACCAGCTCAGGGTGCACATCCAATGTTGGTGGAAGGAGCTCACTGCAGCCCTGTGCGGGCCTCAGATGGGCACCGCCCCTGCGCAGGTCAGCCGGGCCCTGGCTCCACAGCAACCTGGGCCCACGCTGGGAGGGCCTAGTACAGCCCCCCCCCCCCCGCCGGATCCTGTGCTGCTGGAGGTGCCTTCTTCCTCCCCTCGCCCACTTGGCAGGGCGCAGGCTGAAATGATGGCATGGCTGGTCAGTGGCTGGCTCTGCCCTCCCTCGGGTCCACTCTCCACCCACTGCCTTCTCAGCCTCCAGGGCCTCCACACTCAGTGCCCGGGCTGGCGGGACGTTGTGCACACCAGAGAAGGCGGGGAAGACCACGGCCCGCCAGAGCTCGGGCAGGAGAGGGCATGCTCTGCAGAGAGGGGCCGCAGCCCTGGGGCCGACCCTCGGGGGTCCTCCTGGGTGCCGGGCCATCCCCAGCCACGGGCCACAGCCTCCGCTCGTGTTGGAGGCCAGGAGCAGGGTCACACGTCGTCCTGGCTGGCGCCTAGCACTTCAGTGTGCAGGGGACACCGGGAAGCGGCAGGAGGCACAGAGTGGGCACCCTGCGGGGGTCAGGGAGCCGAGTGCCTGGCCAGCCCTGGGCTTCTGCTGAGGAGGCCACGCTGCCGAGTGCCTGGCCAGCCCTGGGCTTCTGCTGAGGAGGCCACGCTGCCGAGTGCCTGGCCAGCCCTGGGCTTCTGCTGAGGAGGCCACGCTGCCGAGTGCCTGGCCAGCCCTGGGCTTCTGCTGAGGAGGCCACGCTGCCCCACTCCTGCTGTCCACAGCCCTTCTTTGAAACCTGAAAGCAAACCCCTTTGGCTGGGCCCAGCACACCTGGACACACCTTCCATCCCTGGTGCCTTTCCAGGGTCAGAGGTCGTGTCCGAGCCCTGTCCTTGCAGGCAGCCAGGACCCTGCCCCTCGTCTTCTCCAGGGCCAATGGCGGGAGTGGCGGGGGGCGAAGGGGAAGACGGCCCTGCTGGGGTGCAGGGGATCTCGCAGGAGGGCACAGGGCCTGCGCTGGGCTTGGCCTCCCGTCTGATGCCCTGTCCGTCCCCCTGCCCAGCAGAACCCTCGGGCAGGCCGCCCAGCTGGAGAGACGGTGCCATGGCTCCCGCCTGCTCTGCTGACAGTCTGCGCTTCTCCCCGGGCAGAGCAGGGGCGCCCCAGAGGACAGAGAGGCCCAGCAATGACTCCGAGCAGGCGTGTGCCCACCTGGCAAGGAGGGACACCCAGGCCAGGGCAGTGACACGGCCCTTGAGCAGCGTCCTGCCTCCTGCGGAGGGTGACACCTCAGCTTGTCGACACACGACTTGCCATGCTGCCTGCGCTCTTCTGCACGCTCCCAGGGGCTCTGAGGTGGAAGACCCCTCCACGGCGTTGCTGGGGTCTGCTCCTGTGCCACAGGGTGCGAAGTAGCTGGGCGGGCCTCCTCAGTGGGGAGGACGGGGACGCGAGGCGAGCGGGGGCCTCCTCGGTGTGGAGGACAGGGACGTGAGGCGAGCGGGGGCCTCCTCGGTGGGGAGGACAGACGTGAGGAGAGGGAGTCTCGGGCCCTCGGCATGCCCAGGCTCCTGCTCACCCCCAGGGCCCGGTCCATGCTCCTCTGGCTCTCTGTCCCAGGGACAGTGGCCCTGGATTCCTGATGAAGCACCTGGCGTCTGCTGTCCCTGTGTGGTGGCTGCTGGTGGGTGTGCCAGCTCCGGGCCCCGCTGCCCCTCGGCACCCTGTCACAGGACTGGACATCTCTGCGGCCGTGTCCCCAGGCCTCACCACGGCGAGCCTCTGCAGAACAGGCCTGGTAGAGAAGCCCACGGAACAGGAAGCTGTGAGGGGAGGCAGAGCCAGGAGGATCAGCCCAGGGAGAGGAGGCCTCTGTCCAGGGGAGCGGCTTCTTGCTGGCCACCACCTCCTAGAGCCCTTTCTGAGGGCCTGGGGCCAACAGAGGTAAACTGTCCTCAGACTCCAGTGACGCCGTGGGCGGCTGCAGTCAGCGGCAGGGCCGTCTCGCTCCAGCCTCAGCGCCACGCTCCCTGGGGTCTTCTCGTGCCCCGCCACAGTCCCTGCCTCCTCCTTGGCCGCAGCAGACACAAAAAGGGAGGTGTCAGGAAGTCAGGCCTCCAGCCTCGAGGACCTCAGGCAACGGGAGGATTGCAGGGCTTCTCGCCACCTGTCCCTGTCATTGTGACTGTCGTCTAGACAGAGCCTCCATGAGTCTTGGTGCCTTGGGGCTCAAGCCACCTGCACGTGGGTCTCAGCCGGTGTGTGGCTGTGTCCTGGAGGCGCGTGTGCAGGTGTGTCTGGGGGCCGGTGTGTGGCTGTGTCCTGGAGGCGCGTGTGCAGGTGTGTCTGGGGGCCGGTGTGTGGCTGTGTCCCTGGAGGCGCGTGTGCAGGTGTGTCTGGGGGCCGGTGTGTGGCTGTGTCCTGGAGGGAGAGGCAAGTGTGTCTGGGGGGCCGGTGTGTGGCTGTGTCCTGGAGGGAGAGGCAAGTGTGTCTGGGGGCCGGTGTGTGGCTGTGCCCTGGAGGCGCGTGTGCAGGTGTGTCTGGGGGCCGGTGTGTGGCTGTGTCCTGGAGGCGCGTGTGTGCAGGTGTGTCTGGGGGCTGGTGTGTGGCTGTGTCCCTGGAGGCGCGTGTGCAGGTGTGTCTGGGGGCCGGTGGGTGGCTGTGTCCTGGAGGCGCGTGAGCAGGTGTGTCTGGGGGCCGATGTGTGGCTGTGTCCTGGAGGGAGAGGCAAGTGTGTCTGGGGGCCGGTGGGTGGCTGTGCCCTGGAGGCGCGTGTGCAGGTGTGTCTGGGGGCCGGTGGGTGGCTGTGCCCTGGAGGCGCGTGAGCAGGTGTGTCTGGGGGCCGATGTGTGGCTGTGTCCTGGAGGGAGAGGCAAGTGTGTCTGGGGGCTGGTGTGTGGCTGTGCCCTGGAGGCGCGTGTGCAGGTGTGTCTGGGGGCCGGTGTGTGGCTGTGCCCTGGAGGCGCGTGTGCAGGTGTGTCTGGGGGCCGATGTGTGGCTGTGTCCTGGAGGGAGAGGCAAGTGTGTCTGGGGGCTGGTGTGTGGCTGTGCCCTGGAGGGAGAGGCAAGTGTGTCTGGGGGCTGGTGTGTGGCTGTGTCCTGGAGGGAGAGGCAAGTGTGTCTGGGGCCGGTGTGTGGCTGTGCCCTGGAGGCGCGTGTGCAGGTGTGTCTGGGTGCCGATGTGTGGCTGTGTCCTGGAGGGAGAGCAAGTGTGTCTGGGGGGCCGGTGTGTGGCTGTGTCCCTGGAGGCGCGTGAGCAGGTGTGTCTGGGGGCTGGTGTGTGGCTGTGCCCTGGAGGCGCGTGTGCAGGTGTGTCTGGGTGCCGATGTGTGGCTGTGTCCTGGAGGGAGAGGCAAGTGTGTCTGGGGGGCCGGTGTGTGTGTGTCTGTCTGGGGGCTGGTGTGTGGCTGTGCCCTGGAGGGAGAGGCAAGTGTGTGTGGCTGTGCCCTGGAGGCGTGGGGGGGGCTGGTGTGTGGCTGTGCCCTGGAGGGAGAGTGCAAGTGTGTCTGGGGGCCGGTGTGTGGCTGTGTGGCTGTGCAGGTGTGTCTGGGGGCCAGTGTGCAGGCTGTGTCCTGGAGGGCGTGTGCAGGTGTGTCCGGTGTGTGGCTGTGTCCTGGAGGCACGTGGCAGGTGTGTCTGGGGGCCGGTGTGTGGCTGTGGGAGGGAGAGGCAAGTGTGTCTGGTGGCTGTGTCCCTGGAGGGCGTGTGCAGGTGTGTCTGGGGGCCGGTGGTGGCTGTGTCCTGGAGGCGCGTGTGCAGGTGTGTCTGGGGGCCGGTGTGTGGCTGTGTCCTGGAGGCGCGTGTGCAGGTGTGTCTGGGGGCCGGTGTGTGGCTGTGTCCTGGAGGCGCGTGTGCAGGTGTGTCTGGGGGGGGCCGGTGTGTGGCTGTGTCCTGGAGGCACGTGTGCAGGTGTGTCTGGGGGCCGGTGGGTGGCTGTGTCCTGGAGGCGCGTGTGCAGGTGTGTCTGGGGGCCGGTGGGTGGCTGTGTCCTGGAGGCGCGTGTGCAGGTGTGTCTGGGGGCCGGTGTGTGGCTGTGTCCTGGAGGCACGTGTGCAGGTGTGTCTGGGGGGGCCGGTGGGTGGCTGTGTCCTGGAGGCGCGTGTGCAAGGTGTGTCTGGGGGCCGGTGGGTGGCTGTGTCCTGGAGGGCGAGTGCAGGTGTGTCTGGGGGCCGGTGGTGGCTGTGTCCTGGAGGGAGAGGCAAGTGTGTCTGGGGGCCGGTGTGTGGCTGTGTCCTGGAGGCGCGTGTGCAGGTGTGTCTGGGGGCTGGTGTGTGGCTGTGTCCTGGAGGCGCGTGTGCAGGTGTGTCTGGGGGGCCGGTGGGTGGCTGTGTCCTGGAGTGTGGCTGGGGGCCGATGTCCCTGGAGGCACGTGTGGGGGCAGGTGTGTCTGTGGGGGCCGGTGTGTGGCTGTGTCCCCTGGAGGCGCGTGTGCAGGTGTGTCTGGGGGCCGGTGGGTGGCTGTGTCCTGGAGGCGCGTGTGAGCAGGTGTGTCTGGGGGCCGGTGGGTGGCTGTGTCCTGGGGAGGCGCTGTGTGTGGCAGGGAGTGTGTGTCTGGGGGCCGGTGGGTGGCTGTGTCCTGGAGGCGCGTGTGAGCAGGTGTGTCTGGGGGCTGGTGTGTGGCTGTGTCCTGGAGGGAGAGGCAAGTGTGTCTGGGGGCCGGTGTGTGGCTGTGTCCTGGAGGCGCGTGTGCAGGTGTGTCTGGGTGCCGATGTGTGGCTGTGTCCTTGAGGCGCGTGTGCAGGTGTGTCTGGGGGCCGGTGGGTGGCTGTGTCCTGGAGGGAGAGGCAAGTGTGTCTGGGGGCTGGTGTGTGGCTGTGCCCTGGAGGGAGAGGCAAGTGTGTCTGGGGGCTGGTGTGTGGCTGTGTCCTGGAGGGAGAGGCAAGTGTGTCTGGGGGCCGGTGTGTGGCTGTGTCCTGGAGGGAGAGGCAAGTGTGTCTGGGGGCTGGTGTGTGGCTGTGCCCTGGAGGGAGAGGCAAGTGTGTCTGGGGGCCGATGTGCTGGTCTGTGTCCTGGAGGGAGAGGCAAGTGTGTCTGGGGGCCGGTGTGTGGCTGTGCCCTGGAGGCGCGTGTGCAGGTGTGTCTGGGGGCCGATGTGTCGCTGTGTCCTGGAGGCGTGTGCAGGTGTGTGTGCTGGGCTCACGGCACCGCGCTGGCTGCAGGCGATGGTGCTGGGGCTCTGGCCAGCTGGGGTCAGCGCTGCCGGGCAGGCCTGCTCCTGCTCGAGGCTCCGTCTAGGGCTGCTGGCGTCTCGGCCGGGCAGCTGTGCGGCTGGGCGCCCGAGGTGGCGCGGGAACTCCTCTCTGTGGCCCGCTGCCGGCTGCACTGGCGCGGAGGGCCTGGGCGCGGGCTCGCGGTGGGGCTCCCCCGGCCGCTCACTGGCCCCCGCCCGGCGGGGGGTGTCTGCACAGTCCTCATGCTCTCTTGTCCCCGACATCTGGGCTCTCCACACTGAGAATCCACATTGTCCCCTCTGCGTTCCCAAGTCCCTGCGAGGCTGGGGTGCCCGTGGAGCACTGCTGGACGCGTCCTCGCTGGTCTGTGGCACAGGGCTGGCCCTGCCCCTCCGGTGTGGTCTGCTTCCCTTCCTGTGGGCAAACCCGCCACCTGGTGCCCCTGCAGCAGCCCTGGCTACACAGGATGGGCCGCGAGTCCACTTTCCCTCTGGCTACTCCGCTTCCAGCCGTGGTCAGCAGGGTGGGCAGGACCTTCGTCCCCACTGGCACATCGTGTGATGTGATGCGATGGTGGGGACAAGGCTCGGCTCCAGGGGCTTCTGTCTGACCAGGGGGCTGGCACGTGGCCGCGGCTCTGCCTGGCCCTTCGCGGAGGAGCAGCCCACTCCAAGCCCCTGCAGAGCCTCGCTGGTGCCCCGTGCCCGCTGCAGGCCTGGCACGGAGTGAGCCAGTGTGTGTGCTGGGGCGCCACTCTCGGCAGGCCTGACCTCGCAGTGCGCAGGGGTCTGGCGGCTGCGCGTGCACAGGCGTGTGAGCAGCAGACCTGTCTGGCCTGCGCACGTTGCACTTGCTGTGGACGGTGCAGTCGTGTGGACCTGGGCCAGCACTCACGGTCGTCCCGAGCAGGGGAAAAGCTGGTGGGAAGACAGGGTGTGCCCCCTCCTTCCTCCCGACCCCAGGCAGACGCTCAGGAAGGAGCGTCTGATTCACGGGTCGCTGGCTTCCTGGCGGGGCTTCTGCTAAGCGCCTGATTTATGGCCCGTTAAAGGATCCTTCTCCTGGGAACTTTCTCTCAATATCAAAGGGAAAGGGGACAAGTGGCCAGCCCACGCCTGGAGAGTGCCGGGAAGCACAGGCCGCCAGCCATTAACAGGGCCACAGCCTGCCGTGGCAGGGCCGCTTCCCCGGTGAGGCCCTGTGTGGTCAGCGCTGCCCCAAGGTGAGCCAGCCAGGAAGTGACAGCTCACGCCGGGGCTGCTCAGAGAGGGGCTGCCTCCGGCTCACCAGTCAGCTCCCGGTGGTCCTGCCAGAGCCCCCCAAGTGCATGCGCCCTCCCTGGGGTGATCGCAGTCACACCGTCAGAGTGCGAGCGTGCCACGCTTCCCTGGGGCCTGGTCTGCGGGAAGCCGGGGGTTCTGACGTGCCCAGCCCAGCAGCTGGTGCGGTGCAGGCGGGATGGAATGCAGGTGCCCTGTGGCCCGGCACCGCACCTCCGCACGGGGCACCAGCACTGGCAGCAGCTCTGCCCGCTCCTCCCGGGGCTCCTGGCCTGCCCCAGGAGGGCCCTGCGGGGGAGGCAGCTCACAGCTCTCTGCAGTCGGGAAACCAAGGCCTGGAGAGCCCAGGCCCGTGAGCCAGTGTCACCGCAACAGCGGGTGCAGGTCAAAGGGGAGGTTCACAAGCTCTAGGAGAGGAGCTCCGTGGGGTCCCGGGTCCTGTGTGGGGCACAGGAAGGCACCTCTGACCCAGTCGGGCACAGACTGCTGGAGGGAGAGGCTGCCGGCTGATGTCCTGGCCCTCTCCCTGCAGGAGCGACAGTGGGAGGCCCCAGGGACAGGGCCGGGAGGGGGGTCAGGGCCCAGGAAGTTTATTTTGCAGCTAATTTTTACACATTTGTTTAATCTGTCACCGAGGCCATTTGTCAAGTTGCTCTGCTCTGGCCTGGGAAGGAGGAAGGGAGCACTTTCCAGAGGCCCCTGGAGAGGATGTCCCTGACACGAGGCCTGAAGGGCCAGGCCAGCAGGTCGGCTCCCCAGGACACGTGGGCGTTCACCCACAGCGCCGCTCAGGAGGTCCGGAAATTAGGCTCGCCCGCCTCCCCTGCCAGGCGGCCTCTCCACTGGCCCTGCTCCCCAGAGAGGCCCTGGGCTACTTGCCGAGACACCTGGCCACCCGCAGCAGTGCCCTCGTTCTGGTCAGCCAACACTGGGAGAGGAAGCCGTTGTTCAAGACTTGGCCTTGCAGGAGTTGGTTAGGGTGGCTTGAGTTTCAGGAACTCTCTGCTGTTCTCTCTCCACACACTTGTGTGGCAGTCTATCTTCTTTGAAAGTGTAAACACTGACTCCCGCGTCTCAAGAGGACGGGCTTGTTGCTTCCTGTTTAGAAACCACTGTGGTGACACGCTGACTTGGACATGTAGCTCCCCCGTGCACCAAGGGCGCGGGGAACAGCCGGAACCAGAGTCCTCACGCCTCCCAAAGTGGCTGAGGGTGGTGGGTGCCTTGCCCTGGCTGATGTGACAAATGCTTTCTGATCGCTCATCTTTAAAAGGTCCTTCCAGAACATCCCTCTCAGCTTTTCATAGAGACGAACGATTCTTTCCCTTTTCTACACTCAGAGCAATGTTTCACTTCATCAGTAAAAGCATTTGGTGCCTCCTCTGTGTCTTACTCTCAATTAACTTACATCATTACGATAGGCAGAGATCATTTGGGACATCAATTTTGGTGAGCATACAACTCTACTAAGAACTCAGGCATAGCCAGGTGCGGTGGCTCATGCCTGTAATCACAGCACTTTGGGAGGCTAAGGCAGGAGGATCACGAGTTCAAAGCCAGCCTCAGCAATGGCGAGGCACTTAGCAACTCAGTGAGACCCTGTCTCTAATAAAAATACAAAAAAGGGCTGGGGATGTGGCCCAGTGGTCAAGTGCCCCTTAGTTCAATCCCCAGTACCAAAAAAAAAAAAAAAAAAAAAAAGAACTCAGGCATATATGGGAATCATCATCACTATCACCATCACCATCATCACCACCACCATCACCATCATCATCACCACTATCACCATCATCACCACCATCACCATCATCATCACCACCATCACCATCATCACCATCATCATCACCATCACCATCATCATCACCACCATCACCATCACCACCACCATCACCATCATCATCACCACCACCATCACCACCATCATCATCACCATCACCACCATCACCACCACCATCACCATCATCACCACCACCATCACCACCATCACCATCATCACCACCACCATCACCATCATCACCACCACCACCACCATCATCATCACCACCATCACCACCACCATCACCATCATCATCACCACCATCACCATCACCACCATCACCATCACCACCATCACCATCATCACCACCACCATCACCATCATCACCACCACCACCACCATCATCATCACCACCATCACCACCACCATCACCATCATCATCACCACCATCACCATCACCACCACCATCACCATCACCATCATCATCACCACCATCACCACCATCACCACCATCACCAGCACCATCACCATCATCACCACCACCATCACCACCATCACCACCATCATCATCCTGACTATCATGATCATCATCACTGTCACATCAGCACCAGCATGACCATCATCATCACCATGAACATCGAGCACGATTGCTATAGCCATCATCATGACCATCATCACTGCCATCACCACCACTACCATCATCACCACTACCATCATCATCAAGGCCAACAGTTTTGAGTATTCTTTAGACTTTGTGGGTGTGTATAGATGGTTTATACTAAGGGCTGGCTATCAAAAGTGGGCATGAAATGTCTATAGTAAGTCTACAGTGAGGGTAAGAAGTCTACAGTGAAGATGGAGGGTCCATGGTGAGGGTGGAGGTCCACAGAGAGGGTGGAGGTCCTCGGTGAGGGTGGAGGTCCACAGAGAGGGTGGAGGTCCTCAGTGAGGGTGGAGGTCCACGGTGAGGGTGGAGGTCCTCAGTGAGGGTGGAGGTCCACGGTGAGGGTGGAGGTCCTCGGTGAGGGTGGAGGTCCACAGAGAGGGTGGAGGTCCTCAGTGAGGGTGGAGGTCCTCGGAGAGGGTGGAGGTCCACAGTGAGGGTGGAGGTCCTCGGTGAGGGTGGAGGTCCACGGTGAGGGTGGAGGTCCACAGAGAGGGTGGAGGTCCTCAGTGAGGGTGGAGGTCCTCGGAGAGGGTGGAGGTCCACGGTGAGGGTGGAGGTCCTCGGTGAGGGTGGAGGTCCTCGGTGAGGGTGGAGGTCCACGGTGAGGGTGGAGGTCCTCGGTGAGGGTGGAGGTCCTCGGTGAGGGTGGAGGTCCACGGTGAGGGTGGAGGTCCTCGGTGAGGGTGGAGGTCCTCGGTGAGGGTGGGGTGTTCAGCTGGATGAAGCAGAAGAGAGTCTGAAGCAACACAGGCCTCCTGGAGTGCACACCTGGTCTCCTGAACGTGGAGTCAGAGCCGCCTTCTCCAGGCCTCTGTGGAGCCCGTGTGCCGGGTGGTGGCCCTCTGTGGAGCCCGTGTGCCGGGTGGTGGCCCTGCTGACACGGTGGCGGAGGTGGTGGATGGGAGTCGGGCTCAAGTGCCCAGTCCTGTGAGGTCTGGGCCTGCTCCCGTCCTTCCTCCTCAGTGCCCATGGGTCCCTCATGGCTGTCACCACTGTCCTCAGGGGAGGGCTGTTAAGAGGTTGCCTCTTCTCGGGTGACGATGCCTGGGAGATGTGGTCTTGTGTCACTGTCTCTGGGAGACCAGTGCCCTTCGGAAGTGGCTGCCAACTCTGTCAGCAGGGTGTCAACACTCATCACACAGGCTCGCAGTGACGAGCACCATCCTGGGCCGACTGCCTCGTGCACATGGAGCTGGGCGCTGGCCCCGCTGGCCCCAGCCCTGACGGCAGGCGTCTGGTGGCATCCGCTGTGCAGCCCTAGCGGAGCCGAGGAGGCTGAGGGGCGAGGGGACTGCTGCTTTCTCCTCGAGTGGCACGTGGTGGCCTGTGTGCTTCCTCCCAGGACCTCAGCTCTCCACGTTTGTGCCGAAGCAGCGGCTGAGCGCTGGCGGCTGGAGGGGACCGCGTCACGCAAGGCACTTTCCACACCTGACCTTGCCTAGAGCCTGGGGACTCACGGGGCCAGCCCCAGAGGACAGGAGCCTGGGGACCCGCTGAGACCAGGCTCGCGACGTCCTGGTCACTCTTACCCTAGTGGCCGCACAGCCCCCTGAGCACAGGCCCGTGGAGCCCTGTGAGGCGGCAGGCCCGTTGATGCTCCGTGATCCCCGCCCTCGAGCGGCCTGGCGAGCGACCGCGGACGTGACGCAGGCTGGGTCCGCCTCTGAGGTGGCCACTGCCCGCAGGTTGGTGAGCGAGGGTGAGGGCCTCTCGTCCCCCACAGCAAGGCCAGACGCCAGCACCAGCTCTCGGGCTGCGGCAAGCCTGGCACTGGACGGGCCGGAGGCCAGATGGGCAAGAACTCAGACCTCCCTGGCTCAGCCCCTGGATGGCCTTCAAGAGGACCTCTGGGGGTCGCAGTGGAGGCGTCCTGTCAGCTGTCACCCAGGCCTGGCCCTGCTTTCCAGGGCTGTTCCCCCAGCGTCACCCCGGAGGCTGAGCGTGTGAAGTGGACGCTCGCCGGCACTTGCTGTGGGCCCTGGACGCCAGCCGCTCCCTGCTTCTCCTCTCCAGAGCCTCTGCGGTGGCCCTGGGTGGCCCTCAGCGTCAGGGCTGCACACACTGCCCCGTCGGTGGCCTGGCCCCGAGGCTCCCGTTGAGCTTGCTGACATTCATCGACCATGCAGACTCAAAGGAGCGTGTCCCCAGGCCCGCGGACGCGGCGCCTCCTCTGTCTGTGCTGCAGGAGTTCTAGGGGGACAGCCCTCGCCCTCCGCTGGCCACCTCGTCCTCTGCTTACGAATCCCGCGAATCACATTTATTTGAATTGTTCATCCCAGTCGGTAGCAGAGTCCCTTCAGATGTGGCGTGTGGGTCAGCAGCAGGACCTAGCACACCTGACCTCCCTGGCTACCTCGAGGGACAGCGTGGCCCTAGCGGATGCCGCCTTGCGCTCACTCCAGCCACGCCCTCACCCCCACAGGAGCGGCCGCTTCCCGACGCTGGGCACGAGGATGGCTCCCCGGCACCACAGCAGTTGGGCCGCACCTGGGCTCCCCCTCCCACGTGGGGTAGACAGCATCTCCAGACATAGCGAGTGTCCCTGGGGACAGACGCCACCCCAGGCTGGGCAGTCCACCTGAATGTCGAACACTGATTGAACTTAGCTACCACCTGAGCGCCTCGATAGGCCCCAGGTGTGGCGTCCCCGTGCTGATGGAGGGCGCAGGTGCCTTGACAGCCCCAGATGCCCTGTCACCAGCTCTTGGCCTCAGCACCCTCTGCAGAGGGGACACCAGTCCCAGGCAGGAGCCAGGGAGTCGCCCTGGCTCAGTGAGGTCTGTACCAGGGTTGTGGTCAGAGCCTGGGTCAGCAGGGACTAAGACCAAGTGGACTGGAGGGCAGCAAGGCCTGGCTGGCCCCACTGGCCCCTTCACGCACCCGTCCCCACACCGTGCCTCCCGTGGGGGTCGCGATTCCTGGGCCACAGCCCGGGTCACCCCCAGGCTGGCCTCTCTAGGGACTTCACTGGCCTGTTTGACCTGGCGGGATCACAGTGTCCATGCCAGCTGCACATGAACTGTGCTGACCAGCCTGAGCTGGCCGCACGTCGGGAACTCCCACAGGCCTGTCCTGGCTCGCTGCCCTCTGAGATGGCCACAGCCACAACTGGCCACGGCGCAGTGCTTTCCTGCTCAGCTGGGCGCCTCGGCCCTTCTGCCCTGCCCAGGCCCTTCGGTCCTGCTTCGCCCTCCGGGGGCCCGGCTGCCTGTCCATCAGCGCAAGCTCCTTCACGGCCGCCCAAGGCCGCGTGGCCATCACAGGCGCTCCAGTGCAGGACGCTTCCCAGACTCCCTCCCTTTCAAGACCAGCGTCGCGGGCTTCTGTTGGCCGCACGTCGCCACTGTGGGCAGACAGTCCTCCAGGGACGAGGGTCTCTGCAGAGCTCCGCCGAGCCCCGCTGTCCTCGTCCCAGCTCTCTCTGGTGAGCACAAAGTCCTCCTCCTCAAGGCCCCAGAGCTGTTCCCAGCTGGGCAACGCCCTGGGGTGGCCAGTGGAACTCAGAGCAGGCACCCGTGGAGACGGGGCCTCAGAGTGCCCCTGTCTGCATGAGCCCACAGAGGGCCTCTCACGTCACCGCGATGTCACCGGGCCTGAGGTATCGTGGCAGCGAGGTCACCGGGCCTGAGGTATCGTGGCAGCGAAGGTCACCGGGCCTGAGGTATCGTGGCAGCGACGTCACCGGGCCTGAGGTATCGTGGCAGCGACGTCACCGGGCCTGAGGCGTCTGGCAGCGAGGTCACCGGGCCTGAGGTATAGTGGCAGCGAGGTCACCGGGCCTGAGGTATCGTGGCAGCGACGTCACCGGGCCTGAGGTATCGTGGCAGCGAGGTCACCGGGCCTGAGGCATCTGGCAGCGCGGTCACCGGGCCTGAGGTATAGTGGCAGCGAGGTCACCGGGCCTGAGGCATCTGGCAGCGAGGTCACCAGGCCTGAGGTATCGTGGCAGCGAGGTCACCGGGCCTGAGGCGTCTGGCAGCGAGGTCACCGGGCCTGAGGCATCTGGCAGCGAGGTCACCAGGCCTGAGGCATCTGGCAGCGAGGTCACCGGGCCTGAGGCATCTGGCTGCGACTCCTGAGCCCATGCCCGACTCCGCCTGGCTGCTGCCCGCTCTGCCGCTGAGCTCCTCCGTGCAGGCGCTCTGGGCAGACACCGGCCTCGGACAGACCCCTCCCACTGCGTGGTCCTGTAGAATGCCCACTGGGTCCTATTCTTGGGTGGACGCCGGGTCTCCCCGTCCTCCGGGGTCATCGGCCAGCTTGCCCTCCCAGGGAGACCCTGTACAAGCTTTGGGATGAGGCCTGTCTACTGGACTCCATGGGGGTGCCACCGTGCCAGGCTCAAGGACAACCCACCACCCTGGCCAGGGAGCTGCGTCCTCTCCCTGCTGAGGGGACACCCCGGGAGGCAGCATCCATGGGCCAGGGAGGGCTCCTCACCGCACGTGGCTGCGTGGCACCCGGGCTGCTGGAGCCCTGCCTCTGGGTGACAATGAACACTCCCCCAAGTCCGGCCCGGACCCAGCTCGCCACAGCCTCCGAGAGCCAGGTGCACCCCTCCCCTTCCAGGGGAAGCAGGGACCCCAGAGGGGAGGCGTCCACAGCAGTGGCAGGCCGGCTGCCTGCCCTGAGCTGCTGCCCGGGCCTTCCTCAATCTGAAAGGGGCCGGTCCCCAGGGGCCAGAGCACGGTGCGGGGAGGGCGCGTCCCGGGCCTCCCGTCCAGGCGCAGCCCGCGGGCCCCTCCGTGTTGGTCTTGGCGAGCATTTTTCCAGTGGCTGCCATTATCGTGGCCACAGCTGACCCTTTATGAAGCAGGCCAGCGCCTCGGCGCCCTGGTCATGGGCGTTCAGCAGCCTGACCGCACCCTGGGCTGAGGGAGGCCTCACTTCCTTGCTGGGGGCCCTGGTGACCTGGCAGAGGGCCCCAGGGGAAGCCGTCCTAGCCACCACCATGCTGCAGACCAGAGGACCCTGAATTCACAGGCCTGTTTGGGAAGCGGTCACCTCCAAATGCAGTGATTGTGACAAAGGCCTCTGATGGGTGACACCAGAAACGAGAGCCTGCAGCCCTTCCTCCCCTGCCTTCGGAGGCCCAGGGCACAAAGGAGCCACCTGGGGACTTGGCGCCTCCCGTGAGCCTCGAGCTCCTGCGCTCAGGTTTCCCTCTCGACTCGGGGGACGACAGGAGGGTGGTCACCCTCTTCCAGCCCAGGCTGTCACAGAGGTCACGTGGCTCGGTGTCCTTGCCAGCCCTTCTCACCGCAGAACCTGGGTGTTGTCCCTGTTGGTGACAAGGGCTGTACTGGCATTGGCCGGGCTGAGATGAGTGGTGTGACCCTGGAGGCGCTGGCTCTGGGCAGGCCACCGTCCTCAGCTGCGGGCAGCAGCTCGGAAGCTCCCGAGCCAGCAGCCCCTGCCATGGCCAAGCAGCAGGTTTGCAGACGCCACCCTGCAGACGAGGCTATGGGGCAGGAAGGGAGGACAGGATGTGAGACTTCCCAACTGGCAGGGCCTCACAGTCGCTGACCAGGCAGTGACCACCTGGGCCGGGGCCCCCAGGACCTGCCTCGTGGCACTGGGGGGAGCGCAGGCTGAGGACCCGCCACGGCCTGTGCCTCGCCGTGAGCTGGGCAGGGAGGCTGAGCCTGAACACGGGTCCCAACAGGAGGCACAGGCAGGCTCCCGTCCCCTGGATCTGATCTGTGTCCTTTTGGAACGGAGCAAACCCAGCACGGTGCCTGGTGGTAAGCGCCTGGACCATGGGCGTGTCCTGCAGGAAGAGTGGGGACAGGCCATGAGAGCCTAGCCGGTGGCGAGGGGCCTGGGCAGGCCCTGCCCTCCCAAGGCCAGAAGAGATCACACATCAGCAGAGTGGGTGGGGTGGGGAGAGCAGCCCAAGCCCCGCGGGGACTCCCACTGCTTCGGGGGACAGCTGGAGTCCTCCGTGGCTCAGAGCAGCCTCTCTCTGTGCAAAGGGAAGGTGTCCTTGTTTGCCAGGACCACACATGGGCGCGCTCCTTTCAGAGCCTGCTGAGGAGTCCAGCTCCCTCCCCTGCCTGGAGAGTGGCCGTCCCAGGGCCCTTCCTGGACACCAGCAACGCTGCATCTGCAGCTGTCCACCCCAGGTGGCAGGTTCTGTCCTTGTCCTGCTCCAGGCTGCAGACCTGAGCCTGAGGAGACGCTGAGACCCGCCCAGTCCGTCCCCAGCAGTGCTGTCCAGGAGCTGCCGGGCCTGCACAGTGGAGAGCCGAGGCTGGGCTGGCGGCTGTCCCGGGCACTGGCCAGACGACCTGCTGAGCGGGCTCAGGGCTTGCCTGGACCCCGAGCAGACTCTGCCCCTCCTGTCCCCTGAGTCCCCGGCTCTGCTGCTGCTGGCAAAACCCCTTGGAAAGAGCCGACGCCCCACTTGTGGGATGTGGAGACTGGGAGGAAGGACGGGGAGCTGACCATTGTTTCAATTAAAATTTTTAAATAATGTTGTTTTTTTTTTTTTAAAGGAAGGAAATGGGTAGAGAGTCCTCCCCACAACACTCCAGCCCTCCGAGGTCAGGAGACTATTGATGATGAAGTAAAGCAAGTCCATGTTCAGAGGGACGCAGGAGCGCTGGTGATCAGACGCGGGGTCCGGAGGCCAGACAGCAATGCGATGCCAGGCTGCTCATCTGTTTATCTGGTGACGCCTGTTTTATACGATGGCTCTCACTACCAAAAGGCCATGAGCGAGACCAGGGCACAGCGAGCCAGCCGCACTGCCGGCTCTGCCAGGACGGGCCTGCGGAGCCAGGGCACAGTGAGCTCGGGCACTCGCTGGGGTCCCGCCTGCCACTGCCTGCAGCCTGGGCTCCCGGCCCCGGGCCCAGCTCGGCCACGGTGGGGCCTTTGCCCACAGGGTGCTGGCTGCCCCCCGCCCCTCCCTGCCCTGCCAGGCCCTGGAGCCCAGATGGCTCCAGGCCACACTTGTTCTGGCCCTGAAGTTCCTCCCTGTGAAGTTCCCTTCTTCCTGGCCCCTGGGGAGGGAGGCTCCTCCAGGGAAGCAGCAGATGGAAGCTTGACGAGTTCTGGATGGGCCTTCACGTGCTGTGGGGGCTGGGGACGGCCACCTCCCTCGCCCAGGCCTCAGGCTCCTATTGTTCCACAAAAGCTGGCTGGACCCCGCCCGCTCTGCTCACAGGACGGGCCTTCCTGGCTCCAAAGCCCAGGCCTTCTCAAGGAAGCCGACTCCCCACGCACCCACCACCCAGCCTGGGCCGTGAGGAGTGGGATGAACCCCCCGGGCCACCCGTCAGGGGGTAGCGCCCGCCCTGGCCCTGGCCCTGGCCCTGGCCTGGTGCTCAGCCCCACCTGACCGCTCCTGGGCCCACACCACTGGCGCTCTGCTGCCTGGGCCTGCACAGGAGGCCACTCAGCCTCCAGGGCCAGTCCACTGCTCCCTTCTTCCAGCAAGTCCCGGCCCACTGCCTTTACTTCCCAGTACCGGCTGGACTCCTGGGGAGAAATGGCCAGCCCTGCTGCCTCCAAGGCAGGTGGACCCACCGTCAGGCTGGCCAGGCTGGGAAGATTCGTACCCAACATCGTGAGGCCACAGCACCCTGTCAGGTAGACGAGGGGCTGCAGGGAGGAGGGGGTGGGGAGGGCAGGAGGAGGCTCATCCCGGCGGGCGGAGGCAGGGACGCGGCTCACAAGCAGGTCACCCCAGGTACTTCTGAGGACACTGCTGTGGAGCTCATCCACCTCAGTGTGCAGTGGACGCGCAGGGAATCCTGGCCACAGGAGGCTGCCCAGCTCCTGCAGGACCCAGAAGCTCGCGTGGCAGCCAGGAGGGACAGCGTGCCACAGTGCAGCCTGGGCGACGCGAGTTCCCTGCAGCGGGACGAGCCGGCTCCGTGCTGCTGCTGCTGCCGGAGGGGGTGGCAGCGCTCGAGCTGCCAGCGTCCAGCAGACACCAGGCTGCCCTGTCTGCAGACCTGGCTGGGCCTGGGGAATGGCCCCAAGGAGGGCTCAGCCACGAGAGCAGGGGGGCACCGCAGGCCAAAGAGGACGACCAGAGCAGGCCTTGGCCAGCGCTATGGGGAAGGCCAGGCCCCGAGCCGCAGCCTGCAGGGCCTGGGACATGCGCTCAGCAGGGCCCGCGTTTCCAGCGGGTCAGGCTCGCACGCCTGCCTGACGGCACCCCCGGAAACCCCGCAGCCTGGAGACGCTGCTCGGCCTGCGCTGCGCTGCCTGCCCTGGGCACGCTGGGCCTCGGCACGACCCGCCTCCCTACACGCGGCAGGACTCGCGGCATCGCCTGGCCCTGCGTTCCCACGGGGCTTGAGGATCCTGCCCACAGACCTGAGTGTCCAGCCTTGCCTGTTGGGTCCTGCTGGTCTGAGGGATGCAGGGGCCTGAGCCCAGCCTGCTCTGAGACCACGGCCTGAGGACTTGCTCAGAGCAGCTCCTCTTCCCGGAGGTTGCTGGGCAGACGGCATTTGTCACACAGACAGCGGCTAGCCTCAGGGGCTCTGCCACGGTGCCCAAGCCCAGGAGGTCACTTGCAAGGCTGGGGAGACCAAGGCAGCACGCCAGAGCTGTTGGCAGGACCAACCGAGTTCCCCGCAAAGTCGCTCAGACGCAGAGGGACAGCGGGGCACTACTGGCAGGCTTGGCCATGAAGCACAGCTGCTCCGGGACCTGGGGGCAGTATGCTGGCGCTGGGCAGCAGGGGCCACTCAGTGTCAGAGGGCCTGTCTCCTGAGGGTCCCTCTGGGTGGACCGTGTGGACACCCCACAGTGCGCACCCCGGGGTCCTGAGCACGGCACGCAGTGCAAGGAGACCTGCAGGCAGGCCGTGGGCAGGGCAGGACCTCACCCCCCCTCCCAGGAAGGACCGGGAGCCCGGGGAGCACCCCAGGACCACACACGGGCCTGGCCGAGTGTCTGTGGCCAGCAGGCAGCGTCTCCGGGCTCTGTGTGAAGCCATCTCCCCAGGAGCCTGCGAGGACCTGAAGGCCAGACCGCAGCTGCAGGCCCGGAGCTCGCCTCCCCCGGCCTGCAGGCCAGGCAGGCTCCAGGTGGGTCTGCCTGGGGTCTGCCCACCCAGAAGCTCTGTGGCTGTGGTGCACCACCCCATTCACACTGCTGCTCCCAGCAGGTATCTGCAGCCCAAGTCCCCTCTCCAAAAAGGGGTCCCGGTGACGCCTCCTGACCAACGTCGTTGGCAGCAGTGCATTCCCAAGGAAGGCCACACGAGCCCTGCGTGGGAGGCAGGGCTGGCCCGTGGGGGAGCCCAGCACACTGACTCCCAGCCATTAAGCCACGTAGCCCCTGGGTCCACACGGCGGCACCAGAGCCCCTAGGCCAAAATGGGGCTGCTGCCGCTCTGTCCCGTCCACCCCTGCAGGTCCGCTTTGCCTGGAGGTCCTCAGCTCCCCTCCACCCCTGAGGACGGCAAGCCCAAGTGGGCAGTTGGCACCTGCCTGTCTGCGGGCTGGAGCAGGCGGCTCCTGGGGCTCCCTGCAGGGCAGAGATGTCTTTTCCAGACCAGCCACCCAATTCATCTCTTCAGCGGACACCTGTGGAGGCCATCCGCCTGACCCTGCGGCCGGGCTCCCGTAAGGCGATCCGGGAGTCCGGGAAGGACGCAGGGAGCCTGCAGATCACAGCTCCTGTTGACAAGCGGGGTCAAAGGACCAGCGCCCTGTGGCCTCGGGGGCGCTGGGTCCTGGCTGAACAGGAGAGATTTACAGCCTCGGCCCCCAGGCATGGCGACCTCAGAGTGGCCGTGGCTGGTCAGGGGTGCGCCTGTCCACAGTCCTGGGGAGGCCAGCAGGGAAGTGCGCGGTCCCTTGCCTGCGGGAAGGGCCAGGCTGGGGACAAGGAAGCATCGCCCTTGGAGGATTCTCACCACCTTCCCAAGAGCGCAGCGCAGGCGAGGAAGCAGGGAGCCCTCCCGGAGCAGGCGGGAGGGCAGTGGGAGAGGCTGGTGGCTTCCTGGCAGCTGGGGTGAAATGCCACATCTGTTGCATAAATGCCACTCTGTCTAGAGAAGGCGCGTCACGGCCCCAGCCTCCGTCCACCTCCACGTACTGTGGGGAGGCGCTGATCTGCCGTGAGCGGGGCTGCGGGCTACTCCACAGCAGCAGGTGGGCAGAGGGGCTGGTGGACTCCCAGACGTCCCCGAGGGAGGGGAGGCCTGTCGCTCGGCCTTCCCGCGCCGCACTGCAGACACGCCCAGGGCAAGGCCGTGCCTGTGCTGGAGGAAGTCCCCAAATGTCCTGGACGTAGGCTGCAGCACCCCTGGGGCCAGCCGTGACGTCTGGCCTCCCCGCAGCCCAGGGCTGTGGCACACCTGACCCAGAGTCGCTCTGTCAGCATGAAGAGCACCTCTTCTAAAGACGCTGCTAAGAACACAAAGCAACGTGCGGTCAGAGGCTGGCAGGAATCACCTGGACGCACCCATCCTGGACCTGTTTGTGTCCACAGGGCGCGACTCTTACTATCCACCCATGACAGCCTGGTTTTAAAAATTGAGTGCAAGAGTTGAATTGACACTTCCCGGGCAGCCAGGAGGGACAGGCGCATGGCCAGGCTGCTCCACATCCGTGTGACCGGAGGCACACAGACCAGAGCCCCTGGGCAGCACTGCCCGCTCCTCGGTGGCCAGAGAAGCAGAATTCAGACACTATCAAGGCCGGTAGAAGTGTGGAGTGACCGGAGGTCCCTCATCAGAGGGGACGCTAACTAGGATGCACACTTCGGAACGCTGTGGCGCTGTCACAGTAGAGACGCGGTTTGGAAACGCCACGGTCACACAGGGCAGTGGAAACCAGGCTCGTGAGTCCTGCTCAGTCCCCACAGTGTGCCCGCAATGTCCCAGGACCAGAAGTGACAGCCGTCAGCTGGCATGGGATAAGCCAGCTGAGGACACAGGAAATGGAGGGAGGCAGAGGGCCGCGAGGCCCTGCCACACACCTCCTCTCTGGCTCTGAGCGGCCTCTTCTGCTGGAGGGGAGGCCGGGAGGCCCGGCAGGTCAGGAAGCCTGGCTGCTGGTGCGTCCCTGAGGGTGCTTCTGCAGGAGCTGGCCCGTGGACCAGGACCGAGTGGGCAAGGTGGGCACCATCATTGCCTGGGCCTGGAGGGAGCAGGCGGGCGGGAGGGCACTATGCGCCTCTTCAGAAGCTGGCGTCCATCCCCCGCCCCAGGACACCAGAGCTCTGGGCTCGAGGGCCTCTGGAGGCTGGGGCTGGCCCCAGTGGCTCCTCTGGGCTCTTGGCACTCCTCAGACTGGGAGTGCCACGGCTCCCTGGTTCTGAGGCCGTCAGACCTGGACTGAGAAGCCCAGCTGACCCCCAGGGCGCCAGCCTGCAGTCCGCCATCCTGGGACCCTGCCCCGTGCGAGCCAACGCACCCCTCGTCCTGCACCCATTCACGTCGGGTGCAGTCTGCCTCTGCTGCCGCCGCTCTGGAGAACCCAACTCAGACAAGCAACGTCGCAAGGCACTACTCAGAACAGCCAAGGCAGGGAGACAGCCCGGAGGGCCATCAGCCGAGGAGCAGATTCAGACCGATGGAGGTGTGCACAGACGGGCTCTGGGGCTCTGCCTGCGCAGTGAGCCAACTGTGCGTCAGAACTATTGTTTTTAATCGAGTGTACTTAACATGTGCAGACATTTTTCTTGTTGTCGTGCCTTTAAAACTGCAGTATAGCAGCCCTTCCCGTGGCATTCACCTCACAGCAGGCGCCATCGCCACCCGGAGCTGAGCTGAAGGGCCGGGACGGGTGCACATGCTGCGTGCCAGACCTCCATTGTGCATGAGAGACTCGGCACCTCGGAGCTCACTGAGGGACCGTGGGGTGTGTGTGTGCGCGTGTGTGTGTGGGATGCGGCCTGTCAACAGGACTGACGCCCTGAAACATGGCACGAGGTACCTGACCCCAGCACCCGGGCTAGGTGAGAGCCATGGGTCCTGCAGACCGGATGTCACGCTGCCCACTGTACAAGTGTCGAAAGGGCCACCCACAGACACGACACGGTGAGGGCTGCCCAGGGCTGGGGGCAGCAGGGAGTGAGAGCAGGTGTCTTTGGGGACACGAAGCCTCTCGCAGCAGACGGTGGTGCTGGCCACACGGCCAGAGCGCCGGGCTGGGAGGCCTTCACGGCAGTGAGCTTTAAAAGCCTCATCAAGTGGCGCCAGTCAGTCCCGCGCCTTGACGGGCTGGGTTTCTACACTGCTCAGGGAGCAGGTGTCCCACCCCACGTGAGCAGGGCTTTCCAGAAGAGAACGGGGGAGCCCGGGCCCACGGGCCCAGCAGCTCCTCTTCCGCCACCTGGGCCCGTCCGTGCCGATGAGCCGTGGCACGGGCGGCCTGCCCGGGCACCGGGTCTGCTCCACGGAGCTGGAGGAGGGGGCTGTCCCGGCTCTCTGCAGGGCGAGGCTCTGCGCTCCCACGCAGGGTGACGACGGGCTCAGGGGCACGATGGGCTCGGGCCAGGGGCAGCAGCTGCTGAGCCAAGTCCCGGCCAGGCTCACGGTGACGAGCGAGGCCTGCCACCCTCCCTCGGGTGGCTGAGCCCACGGGAGCCGTCGGTGCTCGGGGGAGAGGTCTCTGCCGCCTCTGCTGTGTGCTGTTGGGCCAGGGTCCTCTGGGCTCTGTCAGCCCGTGTCCCTCACCTGACGTCGGATGCCGAGTGGCTGCTTCGCAACCCTCTGGCTGTGAGAAAACCCAGACCCGAGTGTCCGCGCGCAGCCGGGCCAAGCAGAACCTTTCATCCAATGTTGAAAGTTAGTTTCTTCTTCCTTTGACTAAACGCCCTCTAAAATCCTATTGGATAGGAACTTCCAAAACACTCCGGCAACCACTGAGGTGCCCAAAGTGCAGCTGCCTGCCTGGCCTGCTTCCCTCGCAGGCGCTGAGCCTGGAGGCCACGTTCACCACTGGACACCGTCGCCCGCTTGGCTGGGGCTGGGCGTGCGGCCAGCGCGCTGTTGAGCCTCCTGGTTCCAGCCTCCTACCCTGAGAAGCACAGTGAGAGAGTGACGCGTTCTACCTCCGGCTGCGTGGGGCTGGGGACGCTCACAAACGTCCCTGCTGTGGGTCACTCTGGGTGAGACAGTGTCCCCTGAGTGCCACGTGACCCTGGGGCAGCTCCTCAGCTCAACCGTGCGTCCCCCCTGCCCGGCCTCTTCCTCCCACCTGTCCTCCCTCCTGAGCCTCCTCCAGGCCGGCTGGTCCCTCAGGTCCTCAGGGAACTTCCAACTTCACGAAGGCCGTCCCCAGCAGCCGGCCACCTCCAGAGCACTCACCTCGGCCCACACGGCAGTTCTCCAGGAAGGAGCCCCAGACCCCAGGTCTGCTCCAACCAGAGTGGCCTGGGGCAGGAAGTCTGTGCAGTAGCTGCTCGGCATCTGTACACAGTAGGTGCTCAGCAATGCAGGGTGCATGTTCTCTTCAAAGGGAATGGACTGCCACCAGCAGCCTGTGGGCATTGAGTCACCACGGTCACACTGGGCTGGTGTTCATCCCTGCAGGGCTGAGGGCCCTGCCTGGTGAGCCCAAGCCCCTCAGGTAAAGGCCACCCTCAAGCAATGGGCCCTAATGTGGTCAGTGCCTACAGGGGCGCATGCCCCAGGAGCCCCACACCATGAGCTCAGCCCTCCCGAGGTCCGCAGCCTCCTCCCGCAGCAGCCTCAGGCCTGCTCTCCACACCTGCGTGCACAACACCAGGGCACCCACGGGCACTGCCATGCACGTGCCAGGAAAGCAGAGCTCGAGACTCCCAAGCAGGCGAGGGAGACCCACACAGAAGAGTGGGAGGAAGACCCACAAAGGCCCTGCCCACAGGAGGGCCAGCTGCAGGGCCTCGCCCTTCTAGCCAGAAGACCTCTGGGAAAGGGCCTCCTGGGGACAGGCATGGGGACAGCCTTGCAGCCTGCGTGTGGGCACCCAGCCCCTCCCTGGCTCCCCCTCCAGCTCTGACCCACCCGACCTCTGCACGCGCTGGCTGCCACGCCCTCTGTGCCTGCGGCTGAGCTCAGCGCCTGGCTGGGCTGCTGGGGCTGCGAGGCGAGCTGTGGTCTGCGGTGGACGGCCAGTTCTCGGCAGCCTCGGCATCATGAAGACCATTAGGATCCACAGGGACGTGGAACGGTGAGGCTCCAGGGCGTGGGGCACACGTGTCCCTGTTGACAAAGTCTTGTCATAATAGAGCAGCTGAGGGACACGGCAGGGGTGGAAGGGGCAGGGCCACTGGGGCCAGCCTCCGCAGCTCCCCATGCGGGTGGACGGGCCCCGTCAGCCTTGGGAGCCAGGTCAGTCCACAGCCCAAGAGGCTCTGGAGTGGTCACACAGTGCCTCTGATGTCACAAATCCACCAACAGGCCACTTCCAGGGAGTCACGCCTGATTGATCTCATGTCAATCACTGACCCCACCCTGTTACAGGGAGCCTGCAGAACCCTTCCAGACTCACGTGTTGAGTTGACCCAAAAGCCACCCACCCTGGAGGTCACACGGTGGACAATGCAGTGTCGTCCCCCGGCTTTGCTGCAGACCACACCTCTGACCTGTGGGTTGTGGTGATGACAGTGGCCGGGCCACTCGCGGGGGACCTGAGGCCACTATGGCTGAAGACTGACTCTTCACCTGGACCTCAGGCGTCCCCGGGGGCTGGAGCAGGATGGAGAGGCCTGGCCTCTGTCTTCACACTGTCTGCCCCTGCGCTGCCCTGACCCGGGGCCGGGGTCTCCCAGGCTCTGGGCAGCCACGTTGAGGCGGGAGTCACGTTTCGTCTGCAGCCACAGCAGGGGACGGCTTGACCGGGACTAGCCTCGCGTCTCTTCCCCTCTGAGGCCAAAGTCACCTCCGGCCACCATGGCCAGGAACACAGGCCTGTGGAGGAGTGAGGGGAGGGCCCTGAGCTCCTGGAAGGCCTCCTCCTCCCCCGGGACACCGTGTCCCTCCCTTCATGAGCGACCAGTGCTCCATGCTGAGTCTGCAGCGCTCCCCCTGAGGCCGACTCGGGCAGAGGCCTGCTCCCTCCCCTGACCACGGACCAAGCCGTCCTTCTCCAGCACTGTCCCCAGGCATTGGGTTTTCCAGGGGTCATAGCCCCAGACCTGGGCCAGGGGACACCGGGACCCCTCCCTCCTCACCTGGGACAATGGAGGGCTGGGGCTTCCTGTCTTTGCAGGCTGTCCGGTGGCTCCTCCTGTATCCTCCTCTGCAGCAGGAAGGGCCATGACCAAGCTCAGGCAGCCCTAGCCCTCTGCAAGGAGCCTCCCGACCAGCAGGGTTGGGAGCTCAGGGACCAGGTCTCTGCACCCCGGTTCAGAGAATCACCTCCCACAGGCTCCTGGTGCCCAGCTGTGGGCAGGGCCTCAGCTGCCTTGCAGGGTTTCCACCCAGAGATGCTTCTCCCGACAAGCAGGCCCTGAAGGGCAAAGATCACACCGGGGACGGCTGTGCAGCCAAGGGATTGATTCACCAGCCTTTATGGCTGGTTAAGGGTAGAAAAGGAACGGGGAGAGGAATCAGGGAGAGGGAGATGTGCAAACTCTGGTGGAAGAGTGTGCAAGTGGGAGTCTGGTCGCACTGGCTGTGGTCTCTGGAGCTATAGGCTGGGGCAGCTGCTGTTGGGCTGGAGACGGTGGGTCTAAGGCTGGTGCAGTGGCTGCCTCTTCTCCCGACTTCCTCTTCCTCATCTCCGTCGTCTTCTGTCTCGTCGTCTCTCTTCTCTAATCGTCTCCTCCTTCCCGTCATCTCTCTGTTCTCATCGTCTCTCCCAAACTTCGAGTGACGGGAGCTTATATAGGGATTACTGGTAGGGGGTGTACCAGAGCGAACTTTAACGCTATTGGCTCTTTGCCCATGGGGTGAGGGTGAACTTTAAGCCTATTGGCTCCTGCTCATGGTGTGAGGGCAGCCTCAAGCCTATTGGCTCCTGCCCGGGGATGATGAAACATCCTGCCCAGAGAACAGAGCAACCTTTTGACCCTCTGCCTGTGGAACAGGGCGAACGTTTAGCGACCTGTAAGCCTATCGGTTCCTGCCCATCTATCAGGCCCACCAGCCATCCTCCCGGGCAGGTGAACCAGCCCCTCCCAGACTCCCTTCTGCAGGACCTGAGCAGGGTCTGTTGACCCACTGAACACTCAGTGCAGGGGTCAGGGAAGCCCTTCCTACGGGGTCCCAGCAGGGACCCAGTTTCTGAGGGCCCCACTTTCCTCTGCCACTGCTGTGGGCTTAGAATCTCTTCACACAAAACCTCGGTGATGACTTCTTGAAGGTGCTGGTGAGCCGGACATGGCATGCGGGGGGTTTTTGTCTTGAAGCATCGAATGGAGGACATGTGCGTGGCGTAGCCAGCCCCTCCCCTCCCCCTCCCCTCCAGCACTGCCAGCAGAGGTCCTGCCCCTGCTGAGCCACGGGCAGGTTCTGGGGACAGGACCATGCTTGCTGAGGTTGGCTTTGAAGTTGTGGGCAAGTCACCTTAGTGTAGTCGGTGTCCTCTGTGCTAAGTGAGGAAACTCCAGCCCTCGGCCTGCCTACGGGCCCCGCCTTCTCCAAGCCGTCCTCAGGTTCTGGCCCCAGTGTCCGCTCCACGGTGCCCTGTGAGTTGGCCCCACGCCCGCCTCTCAGACGGGACCCGGGTGGAGGCAGGGCTGTGCCCTGAGCACCACCTGTGCAGTAGCCAGGAAAGCACCTGGCACTCAGCAAGGGCCCCAAAGGGAGGCTGGGCAGCAGCTGAGGTGGGGGGGACTCTGCGTCGCCCGGGACCCCGTCCTCTCCTGCCTTCTCCTGCCCTGGGCTCCGACGAGGACGGCAGAAGGCACACCTCTCCCACCACAGCCCCTCGAGGACAGTGCCCACTCCCCAAACAGCTCTTCGTCACCATGAGACAAGGCCGGGAGAGGGGCACTTCAAGACGGCCCTTCTGCAGTCTCCAGGGAAGCCTGTGGCCAGGGGGTGCCTCGCTGCCGATTCTGGGCAGCAGCAACCTCGGGGCTCCAGGCCACCTAGTCTCCAGAGAAAGGCGCCGAGTGTCGTCTGTGAGCGTCAGGATGGGGTCTGACGCGTGGAGCGGGGGCCTTGGAACACGTGGCTCCGACCAGGGAACGGCGCGCAGGGCTGGGCACGAGCGTGGCCCCCGCACATCGCCACGAAGCTGCCTGACCGCGAAGCCCAGAGCCTCAGCTTCAGCGTGGGCCACCGGAAGCCGGACGCCCTCTGAGGGACACCTCCTCCCGAGGGACCCCCGGCGGAGGGCGCCCCGGGCAGCACTGCGACTGCAGCCCCCGGCTGCGGGGCGCCCGTCCCTGCACACAGGCACCTCCCGTTGGCAGGCTGCCCAGCTCCCCTCAGCAGGGACCGCCAGGACAAGGCCTCGTCACCGGTGGCTCACATCAAAGGGTGTTTGTCTTGGTCCCCAGCCTGTTTGGGTCAACACCAAGATAAATCGCAAGCTGGCCTGCGCGGCTGGAAACACGCGGGCGGGGGCCTTCTGCTGGGGCCCGCGGGGCTGCGCTCCCCGCCCATCCGGTCCCCATTCAGCAAGTGCTGGTGACGGGCCCCTGGGCCGGGCGGTCGCGTCAGTGCCGTTCCTCAGGGATGCGCGCCAGGAGGGTCTGAAGGGTGCCCCCAGCCCTGTCCCCAGGCCCTGTGCCCTCCCACCCTGCGGAGAGGACGGCTGGGCCAGGAGCCCCGCCTGCTCTCGAGGCGTGGCAGAGCCGAGTTCCGGGGGCTCAGCTGGCCTGCCCCGCGGGGCCCCGGTGAGGACCTCGCGGTCCATGAGCCGCTCCGGCTGCGCGTCCAGCTCGCCCGGAGCTCGCCTCAGGTCGTGGTCTCCCTGGCCACCCTAGACAGGTGTGGGGAGGGCGGTTTAGGTGTAGGGAGGAAAAGGCCGCCTGGGAAGTCGGAGCGGCCGCCTGGAGGGGGCAGTGCCAGGAGGGCCAGGCAGAAGGCCGCCGCATCTGCAGCTGCCCGGGAGTGGCCGTGCACCCCGACGCTGGGGGCCTGAGCTCGGGACGGGGCGCTTATCCCGCACCACCCAGAGGGCGGAGCTCAAGAACAAGGCCCCCTCCTCTGTGCGTCACCAGTGCGTCACCAGGCCAGCCCCGAAGCACACAGGCTGCACACTGGAGCCGCTGTCGCGCTGTGGCTTGGTCAAGCCGCGTCCAGGCACTGGTGACCCTCTGAGATGGCATGTTCTCTTGTCTTGGTTTTCTCTTGCTGCAAACAGTGTCAGACACAGCAGCCTGAAGCCAGCCACGCCCTCGTGACCCGCAGTCTCTGCTGCCACATCTGGTGCCCTGCGCCTTCCTTCCTGCGGTCTCGGCGGGCTCTCCTGGGGCTCCTCCGAAGCGCCTGCGTGCAGGCAGGACCCCCTCCTTAAGATGCAGGCTGCTCGGTGCCAGCAGCATGCCCACCCCCCCCCCAAGCCCTCCTCATGAGCCCATGTGTGGTGGCAGGCCACCTGGGTGCTGGCCCCTCCAGTGGCAGGGCGGGAGGGGACCCTCAGCTGCCTCTGTAACCAGCAGCAGGAAGCCGTATGCATGTGAGTAGGCCAGGCCCCTCCTCCTGGTGCCACCAGGCTGGGACCTTCACACAGGGTCCCTTCCTTCAGCCCAGGTTCTGGCTGGACAGCAGGAGGAAGAGCCGCGGTTGGGCTGCAGTCTTGGGCCATCAAGGGTCCACTGGCTGTGCCCTTCAGAAAGACCTCCACACACAGATTCACCCAGGCCCCCGCAAGTCTCTGGGTACGACTGTCCCCTAAGGAAACCCAGACTCAAACAGAAAAGTGGCCTCTGGGATCACGCTCACACAGGAGAGACTTGCGGTTGGCACCTGTGGTCACCCCTGGGCCGTGCGGTCACAGCCCTGGCTGAGAACGTGTGTCCTCCGCGTGCCCCCACTGTTGAGTTGGAGGTCACTCTCTGACCCTCTGCGTGGCAGGGCTCTGGGGCTGGGAGACGGTGGGGGGGCCTTGCCCTGTGGAGGGTTCACAGGCCTCGGACAGGCCGGCCTCAGCTGCAGGCGGAGCTGAGCAGGAGACCACGCCGGAGAGGGCTGGAGGGGTGGAGGAACAGGCCGCTAACAGAGAGAGGCCTGGCTCCAGACTCCTGGCCCTCCCGTGCTCAGGCATCAGAGCTGACACTGTCAACTGGTGCTGGTGGCACGTGCCAGCAGCCGCTAAGGGTCATGAGACGCCGCTTGTCTCACACCCTCAGATGGTGACCATCTTCAGCCCATTTCACAGATCAGAAGAATGACTCAGAGAGGACGAGTGGCTGGGAACGGCCCCACAGGGAGGGAGGCCAGTCCAGCTGCTCCCTGGCTCACCCCAGAGGGAGGCCGGTCCAGCTGCACCCTGGGCTCAGGTAATATAATCCTAGGAGTCTGGAATCCTCAAGAATTCCAAGGTTCTGAGTGGATGCACGCCTGGTTTTAAACCATGGCGACCCAGGACTTCACGCGGAGTGCACGCTGGGCTGGGCCATCCATGTGCCTGGGCGTCGGGGGCTGCCCTGAGGTGGAGGCTGCCCTCCTCTGGCAGGGGTACACAGAGGCCTCCTGCACTTGGAGGATGAGGCCTTGCCCACCCTCCTCAGAGGCGCGCCCAGCTGGACGCTCCCATTTATCTGCAACCAAGCAGCACACAGAGCACATCTCCTGACAGCACCTGTAGCTGGAGCCCTGGAGAGGGATGGCCAGTGCAAAGGCCCTGTGGTGGGAGGGGCATGGTGTGGCCATCGTGGGTGCAGAGCAGGGCCGTTCCTGTAAGGGTCTTTCTTTCTGTCCACACCATTCCCCGTGCCTGGGGGCAGGCACGCAGACCGTCTAGACCGCAGCTCAGCAGCTCTTGGTGGCTCGCGGGAGCCCAGGAATGAGCCTGGGGCCCTGCAATCTCATCTTGCTGTGCTGAGAACCTAGCTCCACCCCTGGAGTGTGGGGTGACCAGGCCAGTGTCCCTCACTCTGGGGGCGGGAGGCCTGCCCATCTCTCCTGAGGTGGCCAACAGCTTCCTCCAGGCTGGGGCTGGACCCAAGGACTCCTCCTGGCTCACAGAGGTGGCCTCCTGAGCCTCCCCCCCCCACACCTAGGGCACCCCCATAGCCTTCCCCCCCTTGTCTGGGGTCATGCGAGGGACCAAGAACCCTTGCTCAAAGAAATGGACGAGGGCACAGCACCCACTGCCCATGTGGGGCGGGAGCCCCAGGCAGCCTCCTCCTATCCCCTCCTTCGTGTTCGCCTGCTCCTGCCTCCTGCCTCCTGCCTCCTCCCTCCAGCCTCCTCCCCTCCTGCCAGACACCTCCTCCCCTCCAGCCTCCTCCCCCCTCCTGCCTCCTCCCTCTAGCCTCCTCCCTCCTGCCTCCTGCCCTCCTCCCTCCAGCCTCCTCCCTCCTGCCTCCTCCCTCCAGCCTCCTCCCTCCTCCCTCCTGCCTCCTCCCTCCAGCCTCCTCCCTCCTGCCTCCTCCCCTCCTCCCTCCAGCCTCCTCCCTCCTGCCTCCTCCCTCCAGCCTCCTCCCTCCTGCCTCCTCCCTCCTGCCTCCTCCCTCCAGCCCTCCCTCCTCCCTCCTCCTCCTCCTCCCCTCCTCCTCCTCCTCCCCTCCTCCTCCTCCCTCCTCCTCCTCCTCCTCCCTCCTCCCTCCTCCCTCCTCCTCCCTCCTCCCTCCTCCTCCCTCCTCCCAGCCTCCTCCCCCTCCTCCCTCCTCCCTCCTCCTCCAGCCCTCCTCCCTCCTCCCTCCTCCCCTCCTGCCTCCTCCCTCCTCCCTCCAGCCTCCTCCCTCCTGCCTCCTCCCTCCAGCCTCCTCCCTCCTGCCTCCAGCCTCCTCCCTCCTGCCTCCTCCCTCCAGCCTCCTCCCTCCAGCCTCCTCCCTCCTCCCTCCTGCCTCCTCCCTCCAGCCTCCTCCCTCCTGCCTCCTCCCTCCTCCCTCCAGCCTCCTGCCTCCTGCCTCCTCCCTCCTCCCTCCTGCCTCCTGCCTCCTCCCTCCTGCCTCCTGCCTCCAGCCTCCTCCCTCCTGACGCAGAACAGCTCCACGTCCACCTGCTGCCAGGGTTGTCCCTGGCATGTGCGGAGCCAGGGCAGACTCTGGGAGGGGACCCGAAGCTCCTGTGCAGGGTACTCAGACTCCAGCCACACACAGACAGGAGGGTCACCTGGGTCTGGGTTGGCGGGAGGCAAGGCTCGGGGACAGTCTCGGCAGACCCTCAGCGCTGCCCCTTCACCGAGGCCCCAGGTCGTGGGGCCAGCACAGGAGCAGAGGACAGCAGGTACAGAGCCCCCCCACCCCCTGGGGTCCAGAAGAGCCAAAGGCCCCTCCCATCTGGGTAGAGCCCTCGTCCTCCGTGGAGGCCCAGGGAGCTCTGCCCCGCAGCCACCTGCAGGCCCTGGGACCACGGGGGCCTCTCAGACCAAAGCCACTTCCAGGAGAGCGGAGCCCCTTCCAGGGAGGGTATTGTTTCAGTGACATGGAAGAGAGAAAGCAGGTCAGAGGAGCACTTCCCCCATTGTGGGCCTTTGATCAGGCCGAGGAGCCCCAGCAGTGCCCCAGGGCCGGGCAGAGGAGGCTGGGGCAGGAAGCGCCTGCAGAACAGCTCCAGCAGGCCAGCCGCTGGGTGTGGGCCAGGACTGGTGGCCGCCCTGGCCCCGACAGTCACAGCCGTTGCCTGTCTTGTTGAAGAACACCATCGTGAAAACTCAGGCCGAGGCAGGAGGAAACCATTTCTTCCTTCCTTGCTGGGGAGGGGGACAGGAGGAAGTGGGCAGAGCCTCGAGTGTGGGGACCTGGTCACCTGGGAGGTGGGACGCAACACAGGCCCTCGGGCCCACCCTGGGCTCCTCAGCCCAGCTGCTCCCGCCCCACCATCAGGTCCTCTGCTCCAGTCGCCTCGACTGGAACTGCAGTGGCAGTCCCCCGCTCCCCCCGCCCCCGAGAAGCCGGGTTCCACTGGAGCCTGCTGGGCCCAGAGCCCCTGCGGCCCCCCTGCAGACGGCTGGTCCCTCCTGCACGGCACAGAGACAGGCTTGCGCCCACCCATGGCCACCCGTAAGTTACAGGAGGCTGAGCACCACAGGTGGACAGAACCCAAGTCTGCCCAGTCAACCAGAGGGTCAGGGTCAGCAAGGAGGCCACCCTCACCCAAGGCTGTCGGAAGAGAAAGCAGATGACTGTGAGCAGACACCGCGGGGAGACGCGCAGGGGCACGGAGAGGGCAGACACTTAGGTGGCGGTGACGAGGCACGCCACGAGCGTCATGGGCCCCAGTGAGGCAGCTGCACAGACGCGCAGCCACCTGGATAGCGCACTGTGGTGAGTGGGCATGCGTCATGGATGCATGGGTAGATGGACACGCGGGTGGACACGCAGATGGACGTGTGGATGGACATGTGGGTGGAAGCGTGGATGGCCACGAGGATGGACACACAGATGGCCACGTGGGTGGACACACAGGTGGACATGTGGGTGGACACACAGATGGCCACGTGGGTGGACACGCAGATGGACATGTGGGTGGACACGCAGATGGACATGTGGGTGGACACACAGATGGACATGTGGGTGGACACACAGATGGACATGCGGATGGATACACAGATGGACATGTGGGTGGACACGTGGGTAGAAGTGTGGATGGCCACGAGGATGGACGCGTGGATGGCCACATGGGTGGACACACAGATGGACATGTGGGTGGACACACAGATGGACATGCGGATGGATACACAGATGGACGTGTGGATGGACACGTGGGTAGAAGCGTGGATGGCCACATGGGTGGACACGCAGATGGACATGTGGGTGGACACACAGATGGACGTGTGGGTGGACACACAGATGGACATGTGGGTGGACACGCAGATGGACATGTGGGTGGACACACAGATGGACACGCAGGTGGACACGCAGATGGACGTGTGGATGGACACGTGGGTGGAAGCGTGGATGGACACGAGGATGGACGCGTGGATGGCCACGTGGGTGGACACACAGATGGACGCGTGGATGGACGCGTGGATGGACGCGTGGGTGGACACACAGATGGACATGTGGATGGACGCGTGGATGGACGCGTGGTGGACACAAGGATGGACGCGTGGATGGACGCGTGGGTGGGACACAAGCTACATGGATTCACAGATGGTAGATAAAGAAGGGATAGGTGTCTGGCGATCGCATGCATTATGCCGATGTTAAAGGTACATAAAGGATAGACATGGCTAGCTGTATGAACAAGCCATTGACGGTTAGATATGACGATGACAGCTATGCAGATGTATAGATAAATGACAGAGACTGACACGCAGAGTCTCTTGTTTCAGAGTCAAGTTGGCGGTGAGCATGTGCAGGTGTTTGGTCTGGAAGCTCAAAGGAGGCGCCGTGAGAACCTGAGGGACACCAGCCTGGTCTGCGGACGGACTGAGGCAGGCGCCCACACGCTCGACGCTGCACAGGCCGACCTCTCAGCCCCAGGCCTCTCTCCGCTCCATTCATTCATCCACTAGTTTAGCATTCAAACTATCTCCTGATCTCCTGCTAACCTGCTGCACACCAAGTGCCAGGTCTGAGGACAAGGACACACGCTGACGAGAGAGACCCGGGGCTGCACAGACCCCGCTGGCCCACAGGGGAGCACGGCCAGTGCCTGCCTTCAGGGGTCAGCGAGGGCTCGGACCTGCGCACAGCCAGGAGGTCCTCTGGAGGAGGCCGAGGGTGAGAAGTGGCCAGACCTTGAGGCAGCAGGAAGAGCACCCAGCAAGCGAGAGGCGCAGCAGGGCCCACGGGGCCGAGGCGCCGGAGCAGGGCCACACGCAGGCTGGGCTGTGTCTTGGCAAGTGGTGACTGTCGAGTCCACGCGTGCTGCTGTAGCAGAGGCCGCGTGCCGTGGCCTGTGACCTCGGCCGCGGAGGTGGAGAGTCCCACATCGGGGTGCTGGCACCTGGCACGGGCTTCGTGCTGCGCCACATGGCAGAGGTGAGGCTGAGCCCCCAGGGCAGGAGAGCGGGGGCCAGCTGGCCTCCCCAGCATGCCCGTGTCTGAATGACACGCACCAGGAGGCGGGGACGCGGCCTGATCGACACCCAGGCCCCGCCGCGTGGCGCGTGGGGCCTGCAGCCTCAGCGTGTGGATCCCGGGCCACACTCAAACCACAGCTGGGGCTGCTGCAGGCCTCAGACCAGGGAGTGGCGTGATCCAGTCCCTGGAAGGCTCCCCGCGGAGCGGGGAAGGAGCTGCCCTGGGCGCGCCTGGAGGTGCTCTCGGAGGAACCCGGGCTGGAGCCGGAGACTTGGCCTGGGCACGGGGAGAGGCCTAAGAGCCAGTCAGCCAGGACTGCCGTCGGCAGCTATGCACCGCAGGGAGGGGCCCGGCTGGGCATGGCTCCGCCCCGGGCCTCAGGGCACCAGGAACCCAGGAGCAGCACCGCTGGCCTGCTGAGGCCACATGACCACCCAGAGGCACCGCCGTGCAGCACAGGGACACACCTGGAGCTGCCTCCACCAGCCCACGAGGACCGGCGCCCGGTGCACTGGGGACCATGTGGCTGGTGGAGAGACCGTCCCCCTTCCAGTGTCGCCAGGTGACCGAGCCGCCTACAGGACAGCTGCTGGTCCAGTCAGAGCCGGGCAGGGCACATGCTGGGGTGCTGGACGTGGGCTCCGCTGGGCCCGGGGGCTCTGTCCCAACACCGAGGCTCAGCTGGGACACCAGGCCTTAACTGCAGATGCAGGAAGGCCCCACAGGCTCCCCGGCTGCGGGCGGCCTGGCAGACGCCTGGGTGCAGCCAGCCAGCATCGGGCCCAGGGCACAGCGCCCTCCACCTTGCCACTGCCACACGCACGTCTGCAAGGGCTCCAGAACTGGCCAGGTCCCCTGCAGAACAGCACCTTGGAAAGACTCAGTCCCTTCAAGCCACCCTGACCGGCAGACAGCCGGAAGGCAGCGTCACCACGCACCCTTCAAATGCAGCCTCTCTAGCAGACACGCACTGCCCTGCTGAGGCCCCAGGGGAGCAGGTCCTGCTGGGGGACATCCGGGAACTGCTCCTCCCGCCCCTCCCTCCAGCGGGACCAGGAGCAGGTGGAAGATGGAGGAGAGTCGAGTGCCTCCTGCTGACGAGTGCTCTCCCTCACCTCTCCCAGCACCTCCAGGCTCGACGCCACCACCCACAGGGAGGACATCTGCCACTCCGCGGGAGGTGTGTTTAGATGAGATTGCACTGGAATCAGTAGACACTGAGAACAACAGGTGTGGGTGGGCCTCATCCAAGCAGGGGAAGGGCTTGGAGAAAAGCCTGGGGACCAGGAGGATGGACATCTGCCTCGTCACCTGCCTCCTGTGGGCTGGGGACTCTGGCTACAGCACTGGCTTCCCCTGGTCACCAGCCTCCTGCCCACGTGCAGGCTCCCCACCCACAGCCCACTATGACTTGACCGATCCCTTAAAATGAGCCTCTCCCCTGTCCGCCCTCTTCTTGAAGCCCTTTTCCTCGCAGAGTCCTCAGCACCTGGCCCTGCTCTGTGGTCGCGAGTTCCTACGGCGCCCTCCTGAGCACCGCTGTTGCCTGTTTGGGGCTGGCTCCTATTCACGTTTGTACCCCAGGGCCGTGTCACTGTCCAGCACACAGCAGATGGCCACAGCCAAGTTCTGGACCCAGGTGTCTCTGCCAGCTCGCTTCTAGGGCTGGGAGACCCTGAAGGGACCAGAGCCACAGCGACCTGTGCCCAGGAACACCCAGATTCCAGGCAGCGGAAGCCAGGTGCAGCCCTCCCAAGTGTGGAACAGACTGTCACCTCCTGTCCTCAGGGCTCCCTGCTATTGTCCACGTGCTCGACGGCACAGCGTCTCCAGGGTCTGCAGCCTTGGCAGGCAGAGCTCACGTCCCTCCAGGCTCAGCTCCCACGGGGGACAGCGCGGTGCTGGACAGAGGCATGGGGCAGGCTCCCGCGGCTGGAGCACCTCCCGCACACGGCACCGCAGACCCGGGTTTCTGCTCAGACACTTTGGCCTCTGCTTGTGTCAGGGCACGATTTTCTTCACACATGAAAAGGTCTGGCAAGAGCCAGGATTTGCTGGGCAGAAAGAACTCCGGGCCAGGCCTGTCCTTGACCCGCCAACGTGAGGTGGGGAAAGGCTGGTGAGACCAGGCTGGAGGGCAACGACCCCACGCACTCGGGGCAGGGGGACAGCAGGAACCAGCAGCGGCAGAGAGCCACGGTCACCTGCCCAGGACAGTCAGCTGACCTCCAACCACGGCAGCAGATGGAGCTCTGCGGGGCTGCGGGGCTGGTCCTGCAGGTTCACCCTGGAAACAGCACCCAGATTCTGACGGGGTGAGCAGCAAGAGCTCCCCAGGACAGAGGTGGAGACCCTCCACCTGCTCACAGAGGTGGAGTCCATGACACCTGCTCACAGAGGTGGAGACCATGACACCTGCTCACAGAGGTGGAGACCATGACACCTGCTCACAGAGGTGGAGACCATGACACCTGCTCACAGAGGTGGAGACCCTCCACCTGCTCACTGAGGTGGAGACCATTGACACCTGCTCACAGAGGTGGAGACCCTCCACCTGCTCACTGAGGTGGAGTGTAGCCGCCTGAAGCGCTTGGAGCAACGGAGCCGCGGGAAGAACTTCAGAAGCAAACTGGATACAAACAGCTTTTTATTCTGATAACTTTTCTCTCTGGTTCTAACAACAACTAACACACGCCAAACACACCACTAAAATGGTGCTGACCCGATCAGCAATTTCGGCCAAGTCACTCGAGATCCCGCAACAAATCCCGTGAGACTACGGGTGGCGACAATGGCCAAATCTCCACGGCTCATAGTCAACTGCAATTCAAGTCAATCCCCAAACAGGGCTCCTGCATTTCCCCCTTTTTGTTTTAAAAGAGGTAATGCTCTAGGACGTCTATGTGCAACCAACATTCTTACCCGTCATCGGATAATCAAGGCTGTGCCCTTGACTCCTGTCTTAGGTTGATATGTCGGCCACATGAGACTGTCCCGTGCAACTGTGCCTGTCTTAGGTTGTCCCCCTCTGGGGATCTTACCCGTCATTGGCTAACCAGCCATCCAATGGAGCCCTTTAGGATCGACTATATATGATGACTAACAGCCGTCCAATTGTGAGGAGATGTTTCGGCGTTAAGGCGACAAGCCTTTTGGTGATGAGCCAAATTGCATAGTATATCAAATTGTTTAAACAAATCAGCTGCCCTAAGTTCCATCAAGTAACACACTGAATTCTCTAGACAAATACCCACAAGGCATTGTCCCGAAAAGTCCCAAACAATGAAAGATCAAAATGTCCATTTGTTATAACATGTTGATGTAGGAAGCCCCATGCATGTAGAGCAGAGGCCACACTGTTGGTGAGGTTGTTTGATGTTTGAGCAGCAGACGTCTTTTTTATGTTTAGACAATGCCACCGGCAAATCTTCAGGGCCCGCTACCTAGAAACTCAAGCATCAATTATTAAAGGAAAGGCAGTGCTATTGCAGCACTGAGTCAAGAGGCGAGTTGTCAAACTACAAAATAGAATAATTAGATTAGAAAATTAAAGTTGATTTTTGTTCACATACATCGCTGGTTGAGCTTCTACAAACATAAGTTGGAAAAATGTCATATTTAGAACAAAACAAAGAAAGACTGAGGGTAATTACTGCATTAAAGATAGATTAAAGAAAAGGTAAAGGCACTTGAGAGAAATAATTTGTTAGCTGGAACCCTTGAGTTTCTGTATACAGAGCAATTTTTTACCTGTTGAGATAATTGAAATTAATGAGCTATTAAACAAATGAAGTTAATAACAAATAAACAATCTTAAGTCAAAACACCAAAAATATCAGGTTATATAGCACTAGTCATATTGTTTGCTAAGGAGAAGTCCCAGGGACACCTATAAATCAAAATTGAAAGTACCTTCATTTATAAAATTATTTACCTAAATTGAATACTCTTAACCTAAAATGAATTAAAGTTATTTGGATCCAAATATATATATATATATTTTTTCTTTTTCATAAGCGCTTTGTTCTTTGTGACGTCACACTGGACAGACGAACAAACATACAAACATATATTTGTGACGTCACATTAACATGAAATATAGACAAATGTACAGACATAAAGACATGTATAAAAAGAAAAGAAAAAAAAATACAATTGTGTGCACACTAAAGAGAGATCTTCTCGTCCTGGCCGGGAGGAATGACACTTAAGTTGTGAAATATTTTGAAGGACTCTTTTGAGGGAATCATTCTATACCTTCATCTTGGTCCTCTTGATTTTGTACCTTTTTTATTAATCTTGATTCTTCAATAACTTCATCTTGATCATTTTGATGTGGTACCTGTTTTATTAATCTAGATGGTATCCATATTGGAGAGGATTTGTCTTTTGGAAAAACACAAACAGATCCTCTTCCCCAAATTAATACTGGATCTGGACCCTTCCATGTACCTGAAAGAACATCCTTCCAGTAAACCAAAGGTTTATGTTGTTGGTGTGGATTCCAATGTCTGTCTCCAGCAGAATAACCATTAGAGTCTTAAGTTAAAAAATTTAAGGTAAACAGGGCAACTGCCAATCTGTCCTTAGGACTTTTCCAATTTCCTTCTTTTTGTTTTAATAACATAATTTTCAGTGTTCGGTTTGCTCTTTCAATAATGCCCTGACCCTGAGGATTGTATGGGATGCCTGTTTTATGGGATATATTGAATTTTGCGCAAAACTGTTTGAAAGATGTGGACGTATATGCAGGGCCATTATCTGTTTTAAGCATTTTGGGGATGCCCAATGCAGCAAAAGCTTGCAAACAATGAGATGTGACATCTTTAACTTTTTCTCCAGAATGTAAGGAAGCAAAAATCATGCCTGAACATGTATCTATGGTCACATGAATAAATCGCAATTTTCCAAAACTTGGCTCATGAGTAACATCCATCTGCCACAAATGATTGGGCATTAATCCTCTAGGGTTAACTCCGAAATGAGGATTGGGCAAATGTGTCATACAAGATTTACAATCTTTTACAATTGTTCTGGCTTGCTCCTTTGTGATTTTAAACCTACGTTGCAAGGTGGTGCTGTTGACGTGAAACTGGGAATGAAATAAAGTAGCTTGTTGTAGCGCTGAAAGTATAAATACTGTTTTTGTAAGTTCATCAGCCTTTTGATTACCTTCATGGAGGGGACCAGGCAAATTAGTATGTGCTCTAATATGGCCTACGAATAGAGGTTCTTTTCTTGCCCACAAAAGTTTTTGTATTTGATAAAACAATTTAAAGGCTGGAGTATGAGGTGCTATTGGTCCTGCTAACTCTAATTTTGGGACGGCTTGTACAATATAGTGGCTATCTGAAAAAATGTTTACGGGCTGGTCCCTAAAATTTTCCAGAGCTCTTACCACAGCTTCCAGTTCCACTAGTTGAGCTGATTTGTGTGCAGTTATGTAAGTCATATTTTCTTTTTTAGTGACTACTGTAGCAGTACCATTTGAGGACCCATCTGTAAATACATTAAATGCCTTAGGAATAGGTTGATTTTTTATTACCTGTGGAAATATAATAGGATGATTAATACAAAAAGATAATATAGGGGACTTAGGAAGATGATTATCAAAATTTGCAGAAGTAGAGCATTTAACTATAGCCCAATCATTATCATTGAAGCATAAGTATTCAATCTGTGATGATGAATAGGGAGTAATAATAGTAGCAGGGTGAATGCCAAATATTTTAGTAGAAGTCTTAAGTCCTTGAAGAATAAGTTTAGCCACCATGGAGGTATAAGATTCAATTATACTTTTAGGAGAGACGGGCAAATGTATCCATAATAAAGGCCCTTGTTGCCAAAATACTCCTGTGGGTGTATATTGTGAAGAAATAATAATCAACATCAGCGGTTGAGTTAAATCAAATCTATCACAATGAGCTCCTTCGATGGCTTTTTCTACTAACTTTAAAGCTTTCCTAGCATCAGGAGTCAATGTTCGTGGTGAAGATGGATCAGGATCTCCACGAAGGATGTCAAATAAAGGTTTTAGTTGGCCAGTAGTGAGATTTAGTGTAGGGCGAAGCCAATTAATGTCTCCCAGTAGTTTTTGGAAATCATTGAGGGTGGTCAAATGTTCTTTATTTATTAAAATTTTTTGGGTCTAACAAAAGTATCCATGATTTTAAATCCTAAATATAATATGGGAGATCTGGTTTGAACTTTTTCTTCTGCTATATATAATCCATATTTTTTTAAATTTTCTACCACATCACTGAATATATTAAATAAGATTTTTTGATTAGGGTGGGCCAATAAAATATCATCCATGTAATGTAGACACATGAGGTTTGGATATTTATTTTTAATGGGTTGGATAGCCTTGTCTACATATATTTGGCATATGGTGGGGCTATTAGCCATTCCCTGTGGTAAAACCTTCCATTGATATCTCTGATCAGGGCCATTATTGTTCATAGAAGGAACAGAAAAAGCAAACCTGGGGGCATCCAGAGGATGTAGGGGAATAGAAAAGAAGCAATCCTTTATATCAAGAGTAATAAGATGGAAATTTTTTGGAATAGCTATGGGACTAGGAAGTCCAGGTTGAGTAGGCCCCATAACTTGCATGGTTTTATTGATTTGTCTAAGATCATGTAACAATCGCCATTTTCCTGAATTTTTCTTGATCACAAATATGGGGGAATTCCAGGGAGAGGTGGAAGGTTCTATATGACCTGCTTCTAATTGTTCCTGAACTAATTGGTGGGCCGCTTGTAATTTCTCTTTAGATAGGGGCCACTGAGGGACCCACACTGGCTTATCAGAAAGCCATGGTATTTTCAAAATTATTTTCTCAGTGGCCCCGAAAAAAAAAAATATCTTTTTCCTTTATGACAATTATTACTTTTAGGGTTAAGATTACTCTGTACTTTTTGATAATGAGTTCTTTTATGGTTAAGATTACCCTGTAGGTTTTCACATTTAACATCTGCAGGCTTGGTTGCAAGGTGTACTCCCATTTGTTGCAAAATATCTCTTCCCCATAAAGTAACCGGTAGATTAGGTAAAACATAAGGCTGAAACGTGCCTTTATGTCCTTCATCATCCTCCCATTTTAAAATTAATGCACTTTTATCTGGGAGGTTATTATATCCCAAGCCTCTTAAACTGGTTGAAGCTTTTTGCAGAGGCCAGTGCTTGGGCCATTGGCGTAAGTTAATAATGGAAGAGTCAGCTCCAGTATCTATTAATCCCTCCATTTCTATTCCTTGGATTTTTATTTTACACATAGGCCTCCTTGAACAGTCTCGAACCCAGCAAGCCATGGGACTTGAGTCAGTGGAACAAAATCCTCTATTGTTCCTTTTTTGAGGCATACCCATTTTAAATGAATTATGTAAATTGGGAAGGAGAAGCAACTGAGCAATTCTATCTCCTTGATTAACAGAAGTTATACTTTGGGGTGAGCTAAGCATTATTTTTATTTCCCCTTTGTAGTCTGAGTTTATTACACCTGGGGTCACTTGCAAACCTAATAAGCTTTTAGGACTACGCCCGATAATAAGTCCTACAGTCCCTGAGGGAAGAGGTCCCCTGACTCCTGTGGGAATCAGTTGAACCCCCATTTCAGGTGTTAACACTATTCGGGCGGTGGAACAGAGGTCTAATCCTGCATTTCCTCTGGCGAGGGAGTGGATGGGTAGTAGGGATTGTGTCGGGGAAGCATCTGAGTGGATGCTTGAGGATACTCCTTCTGCAATGCCCCGTACATATGTGGGCCCCGGGGTATTGGGCCCCGTGCCCCGTTTTTTTGAATTCCTGAACAAAGGATTTCCATGGATGTCAAATTTTGAATGGCATTTATTGGCCCAATGATTTCCCTTTTTACACCTGGGGCAGCGGCCTGGGGCACGATATGAGCTTGGTCTTATTTCTCTTTTGGGATTTTGCCTAGAATTGCCTGATTGATTATGATAATTTTGCCTGGAATATCCTGATTGATTATAATATCTACGTTTAGCCTTTGTGAAATTTCGAGAGGAAGCACCTCTCATTGAGGCTGCAATCACATTTCCTGTGACAAAGGCGTCATTTATATCTTTACATAGTTGTATATATACGGAAAGATCCTTTTTAGTTCTCCATGGCCTGATGGCTGCTTGGCACCATTTATTTGCATTTTCATAAGCTAATTGAACAACTAATGGCATAGCTTGGTCAACATCTGCAAACACACTACCTGCAGTTCTCAAAAGTCGATCAGCAAAGTCGGCATACGGCTCATTAGGTCCTTGAATCACTTTTGACAAGCTACCTTGTAGATCCCCAGGTCCTTGTACAGTTTTCCATGCCTCTAAGGCAGCTGCATTTATCTGAGCATATATATCTGGGTCATAATCAGTTTGAGCCTGTAAGTCTGCGAATTGCCCTTCTCCTGTGAGCATGTCTATATTATAGTTTTCAAACCCTGCAGCCGCGCGTTTCTTTTAGCCGTTTCTATACAAAGTTCTTGGAATTGCGATCGCCAAACCAAGAATTGCCCCCCGCTTAATGTTGCTTTACATAGACTTTTCCAGTCTGAGGGGGTTAAGCTAAAGGTGTTAAGGGACTCCAGCATACTCAACGTGAAAGGAGCTTGGGGCCCATAAGTCATTACTGCCTCTTTGAGATTTTTTATTGTTTTGAAATCTACTGACTGATGGACACTCTGTCCATTTTTCTTTTCAAATGCTGGCGGTTCCCAATGTATCTGTGAGTTGTCCTCGAGAGCGCATAAGCGATCAGAAAGACTTTTTATTTCTGTTTCTAGGGTATGCAAATGCCTAGTAATACCCTTCATATTTTCTGTAATGGATTCCACCCATGGGGGAGTAGAGGACACAAGTGACTCCTCTGCCTGACGGAACTTTTTCTCGGTCTTTTTAAATTTGTTTTTCCTCATTTTCTCAGGATCACTTTTACTAGATTCCTCACCACTGCTAATTTCACTGACAGCAATATCCTGAGGCCCAGGTTCCAGTGAGAGCAAGTATCCTTCAGCTTTCGCCAATAACTCCCGAATAGCTTTAATAGCTTGGATTTTTGTCATTTTTGGGTCTCTTCTAATACTCTCTTTACTGGTCTCAGTTGGCCCAGTGGAATCTACACTTTTTTGATCACTTTCACTTTTGTCTATATACTCCTCACTGAGAACAGAGTCAGGTATATCAAGGAGTCTTTGCATAGCCTCTATCACTTGGGATTCAGTTATATTCGAACCCATCTTTAGAGACCTTTCAGTTCTTACCTGTCCGCTCCGAAGTTCCCCGTACGGGCCGCCACCTGTAGCCGCCTAAAGCACTTGGAACAACAGAGCCACGAGAAAAACTTCAAAAACAAGCTAGAGACAAACAACTTTTTATTCTGATAACTTTTCTCTCTGGTTCTAACAACAACTAACACATGCCAAACACTCCACTAAAATGGCGCTGACCCGATCAGCAATTTCGGCCAAGTCACTCGAGATCCCACAACAAATCCCGTGAGACTACGGGTGACAACAATGGCCAAATCTCCACGGCTCATAGTCAACTACAATTTAAGTCAATCCCCAAACAAGGCTCCTACAGTGGAGACCATTGACACCTGCTCACTGAGGTGGAGACCATGACACCTGCTCACAGAGGTGGAGACCATGACACCTGCTCACTGAGGTGGAGACCATGACACCTGCTCACAGAGGTGGAGAGCATGACACCTGCTCACTGAGGTGGAGACCATGACACCTGCTCACAGAGGTGGAGACCACCTGCTCACAGAGGTGGAGAGCATGACACCTGCTCACTGAGGTGGAGACCATGACACCTGCTCACTGAGGTGGAGACCCTCCACCTGCTCACAGAGGTGGAGACCATGACACCTGCTCACAGAGGTGGAGACCATGACACCTGCTCACTGAGGTGGAGACCATGACACCTGCTCACTGAGGTGGAGACCATGACACCTGCTCACTGAGGTGGAGACCATGACACCTGCTCACTGAGGTGGAGACCATGACACCTGCTCACTGAGGTGGAGACCATGACACCTGCTCACTAGAGGTGGAGACCATGACACCTGCTCATAGAGGTGGAGACCATGACACTGAGGTGGAGACCATGACACCTGCTCACTGAGGTGGAGACCATGACACCTGCTCACAGAGGTGGAGACCCTGACACCTGCTCACTGAGGTGGAGACCATGACACCTGCTCACTGAGGTGGAGACCATGACACCTGCTCACAGAGGTGGAGACCATGACACCTGCTCACAGAGGTGGAGACCATGACACCTGCTCACTGAAGTGGAGACCATGACACCTGCTCACAGAGGTGGAGACCATGACACCTGCTCACAGAGGTGGAGACCATGACACCTGCTCACAGAGGTGGAGACCATGACACCTGCTCACAGAGGTGGAGACCATGACACCTGCTCACTGAGGTGGAGACCATGACACCTGCTCACTGAGGTGGAGACCATGACACCTGCTCACAGAGGTGGAGACCATGACACCTGCTCACAGAGGTGGAGACCATGACACCTGCTCACTGAGGTGGAGACCATGACACCTGCTCACTGAGGTGGAGACCATGACACCTGCTCACAGAGGTGGAGACCATGACACCTGCTCACTGAGGTGGAGAACCTGTCATAGGGCACACAGAGATGGACACTCCTCTCGGTAGGTACTCTTTGGGACAGACACCCGTTGCCTTGGGACCTCTACATACTTTGACCCGAGACTATCCTAGAGCAACTGTAGAAGTCAGGCTAAAATGGCTGACCTGCCCTCAGCTTCTCAGCTGATCCCGTCTCTAGAACACCAGGCCAAACACGCCTCGTGTTCCAGAAGTATCACCTGGCTCTAGACCACAGTGAGGTCCAGAGTCTGGCCCAGGCGACACTGGGCACCTTCCTGGCACCCCTCACGTCATGGCCCTGCCTTCCAGATGGCCTGCCCCGCACTCCCTTGCTGGGCCTTGGTCAGGCCAGAGCCGCTTTCCTCCTCTACTTTTCCTGTGTCCACCTCCATGTCCCTCCTCCCCATGCAGCTCCACGTCCTTGTCTCTCTTCCTCCATGTCCCTCTTTCACATCCATGTCCTCATGGGGACGTGCCCTGACTGCAGCTCTGGTCTAGCTCTCGGCAGGCCTGTCCTCAACGGGCAGGAGCCCCCCCTGCGGAGGGCTCTGCTCTGTCCAGCACCGGTTGGCACGCAGGCCACCAGCAGAGTCCCTTCCTTGCCTCTGAGACACTCTTCTCTCTCCTTCCGTTCAGGTGAGCCTCCCTCTCCTGTGACCCCCGGTTTCCCACAGCCAGAGCCATGGAGACCAGAGAGGACACAGCAGTCCTCTCTGCCTCCTCCCAGGCAGCTGCTTCTGGGTCTCAATGTCTCTCAAGTGGCAGAAAACAGTGGGACAAAGTCTTTTGTTCCCAGATTCACAAAGGCCCAGCTCAGGTAATGACAGACATCTGGTGGACGGACACTGGGAGGTCCACAGATGTTTCTGGTTGCCGTTGTGCGGCCTCCCAGAGACCAGACGCAGCTCCTGGGCCACGCGGTCCTTCAGGCCTCTGTGACACAGCAGAGGAAGGCAACTGTAGCCCCTGAGGTCGCTCCCCCTGCTGGGCCCCCTCCAGCCCGATGCAGAGCACTGTGTTTAAAGACGCGAGGAGCTACCCACATCTGCTCCTAGCTCCTAGCACAGCCTGGAGGGCACCCACACAGGGCAGGGCTCCTGGCCCTGCAGCAGCAGCCTGGGCGGAGGGTGACACAGGGCACCTGCGGCAGGGAGACTGGCCTCCGCAGGCCCTGGGCATTCACTGCACTTTGCTGAGTCCCCAAACAGCCCCAGACCTGGCCCAACAACTGGGGCCAGCTCTGGACAGGGTGTTGGCCTCTGGGGAGGGGCCTCCGCCTGGTCTCGCACAGCCCTGCTTCCTGCCCAGAGGGCACGCGGAGAGCGGCCAGAATCTGCCTTTCCTGGTCAGGTCTTCAGAGCCCCCCAGGAGCCTGCCTCCCCATCCTGACATGTGTGACCAGCCAGGTGTGCACCTTGTCAATGGCCTGGTCAGTTGGTGCTGAGGAGAGGACAGGAGCACTTCCGGGAAGACTCCAGGTGCCCGAGGAGGACATCAGCGCAGCAGGGCCTCCGATGGGCCAGTCTAGACCAGACAGGCGGCAGGACCTGCGTCCTGACAACGCAGAAGGAGGGATTGGGAAGGACTGGTCAGTGGCAGCGCACTCCAGCCTGCCCCCGTCTACCCACTGGTGTCCCCCGCCACATGCTGGCCGTGATGGGCAGGCCCAGCTGCGGTGGCCCCAGGGTCCGCTCGCCCGGCCTCTGACAGCTGTCTTGATCTGCTGTTTGAAGAGGAGTCTCTGCAGGCTCTGCGCGGCCATCTGTCTCTGCTTAGGAGCCCGGAGCCCCGCGGACGGCGCTGCCGCCTCCGCAGCAGGCCTGTGTCGGTGGCCACCACGCTGCTGACGTTAGCCTTCCTGCCGCAGAGGATTTACTGCAGGGCAGAGAGGCTCCTGGGCCCTGTGAGACCCGTCACCCCTGCACAAATGAAGTCCTCGGGGGCACGGCTGCCGGGCTGCACCTCCACGCCTGCGTCAGCACTGCCTCTGGCCTGCTCCGAGCAGTGCCACCTCACACCCAGGGCCACAGCTGGGACGCAGAGGTCCAGTGGACAGGCCACGTGTAGGGCCATCGGGCAGGGTCAATAGACAGGCCCTGGCCAGGCCACGTGTAGGGACAGTGGACAGGCCCTGGCCAGGCCACGCTGTGTGCTCCGACTGGAGGCTGAGGCCGCCGCGCCCCACCGGCAGGCAGAGCCTTCTGTGAGCTGGCTTAAGTCAGCACGCCTCACCTGCCTCTGGGGGTGACGCTTGCTGGGACTATCAATAATGACTGCTGCATTCATCGATCCTGGGACAGCCAGGAGGCGTTTGCAGGTCTTAGTAACCAGGGAAGGGGCTCCTTTCGTGTCCATCAGCTAGCCGATGTCTAGCCCTCTTGGGGGAAAGGCAGCGTCCTTCCCCGGGGTGGGCACTCGGCACCGGCCAGTCCTCCGCTGCTGCAGAGCCCAGCAGCCCCTGAGGTGCCGAGCTTTCCCACGCGAGAGCCCTCCAGTGCTGCGGGGAGATGGCGCTGACCCCTGGAGGACGCGCCAGGCCGAGGAGTGGGGTGCCCGGCCTGGCGTGCCGTCCGGGACAGCCGCTCAGACTGAACGCAAGGCGGCTCCGGCCTAGCAGTGGTGCTTCCCCTGAGAACAGCTGCACTCTGCAGCCCAGGAGGAGCAGGAAAGAGCAAAGGAAGCCCGCAGTCCCCCTCAGCAAGCTGTCTCCCCAAACCACAGGCCACTGTCCAGAAGGTGAAGGCCCCCAGGCCTGCCGCTGCTGGCCACTGCATCGAGGAAGACATGCCGCACGTGGAAGATGCAGCAGAAATCCGGCCTCGGGGCCTCGTGGTCCGAGGGCCTCTCTCACCTCTGTGAGGAGCCACCTTTGTTAAGTCAGCTCTTCCTCTAAGGTGGCAGGTGATGGCGTTGACCTCACCAGACGAGGTCCCGCGGGCATGTGCAGCAGGTGCAGACGTAGGGACAGAGATTCCTGCTGTTAGGCTGCCTTTGTTGGTGACAAAGCAAGGCCAGCACCTCAGGCCTCCAGTCACACCGGTGCCCCAAAGCCCTGTGCGGAGGCAGGACAGCAGAAGCCCTGGCTGTGGTCACAGTGCCCTTGGATCCAGGGATAGTGCCCCCTCCCTTCTCCTCCCCTGAGTCGATGCCAAAGCTGACCGAGTGCCCGACCAGCAGCGGCCCGCGCTTCCCCTGCCTTGGCACTTGGCCGGCTCCTCCACAGCCCTCTGTATTGAGGTGCGGCTACGTGAGCGCTGGGCCCTCCTGGGGCATGGCCATGGGTCAGCAGAATGTACTCTGCGCTTTGTCTTGTCTCCTGCCATCATTCAGTGGGAAAGCCCTGGAGAAAAGCCCTCCCAGCAGCCCAGCGTGGCCCCTCCCCAGCAGCCCAGCGTGGCCCCTTCCCAGCAGCCCAGCGTGGCCCCTCCCCAGCAGCCCAGCGTGGCCCCTCCCCAGCAGCCCAGCGTGGCCCTTCCCCAGCAGCCCAGCGTGGCCCCTCCCCAGCAGCCCAGTGTGGCCCTTCCCCAGCAGCCCAGTGTGGCCCCTTCCCCAGCAGCCCAGCGTGGCCCCTCCCCAGCAGCCCAGTGTGGCCCTTCCCCAGCAGCCCAGAGTGGCCCCTTCCCCAGCAGCCCAGCGTGGCCCCTCCCCAGCAGCCCAGCGTGGCCCTTCCCCAGCAGCCCAGCGTGGCCCCTTCCCCAGCAGCCCAGCGTGGCCCTTCCCCAGCAGCCCAGTGTGGCCCCTTCCCCAGCAGCCCAGCGTGGCCCCTCCCCAGCAGCCCAGTGTGGCCCCTTCCCCAGCAGCCCAGCGTGGCCCCTCCCCAGCAGCCCAGCGTGGCCCCTCCCCAGCAGCCCAGCGTGGCCCCTTCCCAGCAGCCCAACGTGGCCCCTTCCCAGCAGCCCAGCGTGGCCCCTTCCCCAGCAGCCCAGCGTGGCCCCTCCCCAGCAGCCCAGCGTGGCCCCTCCCCAGCAGCCCAGCGTGGCCCCTTCCCAGCAGCCCAGCGTGGCCCTTCCCCAGCAGCCCAGCATGGCCCCTTCCCCAGCAGCCCAGCGTGGCCCTTCCCCAGCAGCCCAGCGTGGCCCTTCCCCAGCAGCCCAGCGTGGCCCTTCCCCAGCAGCCCAGCGTGGCCCCTCCCCAGCAGCCCAGCGTGGCCCTTCCCCAGCAGCCCAGCGTGGCCCTTCCCCAGCAGCCCAGTGTGGCCCCTTCCCCAGCAGCCCAGCGTGGCCCCTCCCCAGCAGCCCAGCGTGGCCCTTCCCCAGCAGCCCAGCGTGGCCCCTCCCCAGCAGCCCAGCGTGGCCCCTTCCCAGCAGCCCAGCGTGGGCCCCTCCCCAGCCGGGGAAGCAGGGCTCCAGGGCGAGGCTCCACCAGGAGGGACCAGATCGAGGCCAAGCGATGCTTCCTAGAGGCGGCGCACGGCCCGAGCAGACGGACCCGGCTGCGTCTCCCAAGCTGCGAGCTGGGGGGAAGCGGTGGAGCTGGAGAACCGGAGGCTCCCCCAGGGCAGGGTCCTGAGAACCTGCGGAGGCCGTGAGGTGCGGAGGAAGCGGGAGCGTGGCACCACAGGGCCTGCCCGCCTCCCGCCAGGCCGCTCCCCGTCAGCCGCACTGCGCTGCACCAAGAGCTCCTGGCTGGTTCCCGCGGAAGCGGCTGCAGGCGCACCCTTTGGTCCGACTGGTTCTCAGGGAAGGAGCATGTGGAAGCAGAGGCCCGTGTCCCTGAAATCTGAGGCAGGTTCTCTGCAAAGACGAGGGAACCTCACTGAAGGTCCACGTGCACTAGGCAGAGATGGGACAGCTGCAAATAATTGGAGAAGAAGCATCGACCTGGACACTGTGGGTTCTGCCGGGTCCTCCGTGCACAGCCCGAGGGCTTGCCTCCATTCTGCCCGGCCCGGCACCTCCGAATGGCCGCATCCTGCCTGTAGGTGCTGTGTGGAGAAGAGGCTCGGTGGTGGGACTGGCAGATGGTGGGACAACGCAGCAACGAGCCAGTGAAGTGTCCACCACCTGCTCCCTGGGTGGGAGAGAACAGAGCCCTGGTTGTGGCGTGCTGCCTTCCGCCCTGTAAGTGATCCGTCACAGCCGATTCGAAGACACCAGCCCAGAGCCCTGCCCTGGAGCTGGGCGGGGGGCGCACACCTGCCCCCAGCAGGCCCAGCAGCGGTGGAGGGGCCTGGGCACGGGCGCTCTGCCGTGTGCTGCCTCCCTGGGGAGACTCAGCCTTTTCCCTGCTCAACGTAACACGGCTGGCCCTCCAGAATTCTCTCTTGAAGGAGCAGGTTCTGAGAGGCCGCGTCCCCCAGGCAGCACTCAGCAAGGCTCCTCCATGCCGGGCACACACTCCTCCCGCCCAGTCCTGCCCTGTGACGCCCTGTCACCCTCAGTTCCCATGTGCCAGGACCTCCGAGCAGCACATCTGGCTGGTGACTGAAAAGCAGCAAGGACCCTGTGGAGCCCTGTGGCCCAGAGCCTGGGGACCAGGGGCCTGGCTGTGTGTGGAGGCCCTCAGAGGCTGGCCTGGGCTGGGGTGAGCTCTCCTTCCTGCCTCCGGCCGTCAGGCTCCTCACTCCCAGAGACAGACTGCTGAAACGAGCGCCCGCGTCACAGAAGCCAGTGTTCGTGGGCCGCCGTGTTTGCTTCCTTTAATCCTGGAAGACTCTGGCCTGGGCAGTGGGAGAGGGCCAGGGTGACCGGAGAGGGAGAAGGGCCTCGACTCTTCCTCCTGGACATGTCCTCCCTGTGGGGACCTCAGCGGGCAGGAGCGGCAGAGCAGAGAGTGGTTTGCGCCCGCCTCCCTGCAGAGGCCCCTTGCAGAGGGCCAGGCTTCTCCTGCCTGGAGGCCCACGTTGTATATAGAAGCCTGATCTTGCGCTCTCCGCCCTCAGATTTTAATCTGCTGTAGTCAATAGCTTGTTATACATAACAAGACAAATGCTACATAATGGGCCTGTGTTTATCAAGTCAATACGGAGCTCTCAGGGAAGGCCTGGCATTGTTTGTATGTGGTGTAAATATTTTAAGATCCTGCCGGTAGCCGGAGTCTCTGTGTATACTCGCAGAGCTCTCCGCAGGGTGAGGGGCTCGGGAGCGGATGCACGCTGTCCAAACAAGCATCAGCGTCTCCTCCAGCTGGGCGACACCAGGGCCGCCTCCAGGAGCCCTGGTGGTCCAGCTCGGGCTCCCAGGTAGGGCCACAGGGCTGGCGGCCAGCGGCAGGCGGGCGGGCGGGGGATGCTGCGCTCTGCTGCCCTGTCTTCAGACAGCTGGGCACAGGGGCCGCCTGGGCCTGGGAGCCCTGACTGGGGAGGCGCATGGTCCCGGGGCTGCCTGCTGTGACCCCGTCCCTCAGCCTGAAGACCCTGAGCTGTGGCGTGGAGAAGGCACAGGGCCGGGGTTTCCTCACCTGCGTCCTGATGACGAGGGGACGCGGCTCCTCCCCGCTCACGGTGGTGCTCTGCTGAGGGCGGTGGCAGGTGCTGGGCTGGGGACTCTCCCTCCTCCTGGCTGCCGCCGGACACAGCCAGGTCCAGCCACCTCCCTCCTCCAGGCCCCACACAGGTGGACGGCAGTGCGCAGGGCCAGGCCTTGGCCACACGCCTCGCAGAGACGGGGTGGGGGGACGGCGGAGGTGGAAGAGGGCCTGACTGTGGAGAGGGTGCCTGTGGAGGGCACCCTCAGCGGAGGGCGGCTCCTGTGTTCACCGAGACCCGCCCGGGCCTGGGTGTGGCTGCATGGCCAGGTCTGGCCTGGTGAGTGCGAAGCCCAGGTCCAAGCCCCAGCGCCACAAAGTAATCAAAACTAAAATGCGTGAGGTGCTGCTCCTGTCGGCGTGGCCACACCGCAGCCCATGCTCACTGTGTGGAGGAGAGGAGGTGCTGGGCTCTTCCGGTCCACCCCGGAGCCAGGAAGCAAGCTCAGCCAGACCCCTGGCCCCCCACAGGCGTGCCCAGGGAAGTGCCGTGGGTGGGAGCACAGCCCCCCACCCCTGCAGCCCTGTGGGGTCTTCACAGCCAGGGGGAGGGACACTGCTGGGGGCAAGGCTGGGACAGTCCTGGTGTTTTTCTCATCATGGTGTTTGGCCTCCTGCTTGACAGTGGAGAGGAGGAGAGACAGGCAAGTCACTGGCCGTCAGTCAAGGGCAGGACACCGGCTGAGACGCCGCCTCCTGCAGAGGCAGGCGTGAGACTCTGCACACCCAGGCCCGCCCGCAGCAACAGCCCGGCATGCTGCGGGTAGCTGCGGCTGGCTGGCAGGTGCCCAGCACTCGACACACTTAAACACCGAGAAGGCACCGTGAAAACAGGCCACGCAACCTGCCCTGCTGTATGCCCAGACCAGCACTGCTTTTGTGGTAGATCGGAATGTCACATAGCTGCACGTGAGCCAGGGATCCTGGGCCCACCCCTCCATTTCTCACAACCCCAGGAGGCCCAGCGGCTGGGTTAACAAAGCCTTTGAGCCACATGGGTGACGCCCCTCGATGCCGCCTCGCAGCCGGGGCTGGGGAGCCCTGTGGAACCTGGCGCAGCAGGCGAGCTCCCAGCACGGCTCAAAGTGGGTGCCCGAGCTGGAGGACCCGCCTGCATCCTGGTCTCGGTCAGGCGGTCCTCCCGGAGACCCTCGGCAAACGCAGCCGTGGCCAGGACGGGGAGCAGCAGGGCAGGTGCCGATGACGGACTCTGCACACTGCGGTCCGCCTACGCCAGGAAGCAGGCAATCCTGAGCTTCGACTCCGGGAGAAGGAGGCGAGGCTGCCGGGCCCTCGCCGCCCCTCTGCAGGGCCTCTCGCCAGACCAGGCCTCCTAGAGCTCCTCCTCCTGCTGGCTACTTTCCAAGCTCTGAAAATTAAGACCACTAAAAAATTTCTCTCTGACCAATAAGGAGTTCTTTTCATTCTACCAGGAAAGTGAGCATGTCGTCTTCCGGGTTGGCCCAGCAACGGGGCTGGCATGGCGGCGGTGGGCGTCCTGTGGAGACCCCACACAGGGGACGGTGCTGCTCCGACTGCAGGAAGGGCAGACCGAGGGGTGAACACGCACAGCCGCAAGGCCACAGGAAGCCGTCCTTGCACAGTGGCCTGGCCAGGGCACTGGCCCACGTGGCTGGAGAGGTGACTCACCTCCCAGTGCCTCGATCTCCCCACTTGTAAATGGGAATTAAAGCCACCGTCTTCACAGACGGTGCTGAGAGTCAAGGGCACTAGCCAGAGCGCATGCAGGACACAGCAGGATGTCAGGCAAGCCAGACCTGCAGTACTGGACGTCGACCACAGGACTCCTCGACAGTGCCACGCCTGCAGGGTGTGCGTGAAGGAGAGGAGAGGAAGGGCGGACCTCCACGAAGGCTTCAGTCAACATGAAGCCACTGAGACCTCCCCTACTGCCCCTCCCTGAGGCCACACGCAGATAAGAGGGAATTCAAAATCGATTCTAGGCCTTCCAGATACAAAGAGACGTTTCTTTCCAAGAGAAAAGATTGAAAGGAAAGCTGAGCTGGCTCAGACCAACACCCCCACTGGCGCATCGGCCGCTGGGCACAGGCCTCTGCCACCTTGACTCCTCCAGCAAGTGCCCGGGAAGAGCCCTTCAGTCTCTGCAGGCAGGAGTGCCGCCTGGAGAGAGCTCCAGCCTGGGTGGGGGACCCAGCCCTGGGGAGGGCAGCCGCGAGGCCCTGCAGGCCTTTCCGTGGTTGCGATGACAGCGGCTCGAGCAAGTGCTTGTTGTCGAGTGAGCCCGGGCCAGGGTGGCACCCACACAGGTGGCCTGGAGGCTGAGCCTCCCACTGCAGTGTGGCCCACGGGTGGTGCGGAGCAGCCAGCGGACAGGGCTGGCAGGGTGGGTCAGAACGCCGGGCACAGGCCCTGCTGCCAACCACCTGCAGTGGGCAGGAGCTTGAGGAGACCTGGCCAGTGGGTGTGGCCGGCTCCCCAGGGTCTGTGGTGAGAGAGGCAGCCAGTGAGGGCGTGGGCAGGAGCTTAGGAGGTGGGGGCTGGGCAGTGATCAGGCCAGGGGACGCTGCCCTGGAGGCAGCTGTGCAGTTCTCTGGGGACCCCTTGGTCCTTGCGAGGGCTACTGTGACAGCAAGCCTGGTCACGCCCCTCCTCTGACTTCCTGTCTGGCAGGTGACCTCTCGCCCCCACACTTCCCCCCCATGGTGCCATCTTGCCAGGGCTGGTGTCCTGCTGTTTGGATTCTCAGCCTCCAAAACTGTAAGCTAAGTAAACTTCCTTTCTCCACAAGCACCTGGCTACTTCACGACAGCAATAGAAAACTGGCTAACATAAGACAAAACCAGAGTTTCCACGAGCAAGCGTTGGTGAGCTGCGGCCTGATGGATCTCCAATGGGAGTGCTCCCCACAGTGCTCCCCAGGGAGGTGGAGTGGTGGGAGTGCTCCCTGAAGTGCTCCCCTGGGAGCTGGAGAGATGGAAGTTCTCCCTGGGAAGTGGTGTGGGGGGTGGCCCCGCAGTGCACACCTGGGAGGTGGAGAGGTGGGAGTGGTCCCCACAGTGCTCTCCTGGGAGGTGGCGGGGGGTGCTCCCCGCAGTGCTCCCCACAGTGCTCCCCGCAGTGCTCCCCTGGGAGGTGGAGAAGTGGGAGTGCTTCCCGCAGTGCTCCCCTGGGAGGTGGCATGGTGGGGTTCTCCCCGCAGTGCTCCCCTGGGAGGTGGAGAAGTGGGAGTGCTCCCCGCAGTGCTCCCCTGGGAGGTGGCGTGGTGGGGTGCTCCCGCAGTGCTCCCCTGGGAGGTGGCGTGGTGGGGTGCTCCCCGCAGTGCTCCCTGGGAGGTGGCGTGGTGGGGTGCTCCCCGCTGTGCTCCCCCTGGGAGGTGGAGAGGTGGGGGGTGCTCCCCGCTGTGCTCCCATGGGAGGTGGAGAGGTGGGGTGCTCCCCGCAGTGCTCCCCTGGGAGGTGGCGTGGTGGGGTGCTCCCCGCAGTGCTCCCCTGGGAGGTGGCATGGTGGGGTGCTCCCCGCTGTGCTCCCCTGGGGAGTGAGAGATGGGGTGCTCCCCGCAGTGCAACCCCTGGGAGGTGCCCCGCTGTGCTCCCCTGGGAGGTGGCGTGGGTGCGTGTGCTCCCCGCTGTGCTCCCCTGGGAGGTGTGAGAGCGAAGTGGGGGTGCTCCACGGTGCTGCTCCCTGGGAGGTGGAGAGGTGGGGTGCTCCCGCAGTGCTCCCCTGGGAGGTGGCGTGGAAGGGTGGTGTGCTTCCCACAGTGTGCTCCCTGGGAGGTGGCGTGGTTGGGTGCTCCCCGACAGTAGCTCCCCTGAGGTGGGTTAGGCATGGTGGGTGCTCCCCGCTGTGCTCCCCTGGAGGTGGAGAGGTGGGGTTGCTCCCGCAGTCTGCTCCCTGGGAGTGGCGTGGTGGGGTGCTCGCCCGCAGTGCTCCCCTGGGATGGTGGCCATGGTGGGGTGCTCCCCGCTGTGGCTTCCCCTGGGAGAGTGGTGAGATGGTGGGGGTGCTCCCCCGGGAGTGCTCCCTGGGAGGTGGAAAAGTGGGCGATGCTCCCCACAGGCTCTCCCTGGGAGTGGAGAGGATGGGGTGCTCCCCGCAGTGCTCCCTGGGAGGTGGAGACTGAGAATTAGTGGGAGTGCTCCCCGCACAGTGCTCCCCTGGGAAAGGTGGGAGAGAAGTGGTGGGGGTGCTCCCCGCTGTGCTCCCCTGGGAGGTGGAGAGGTGGTGCTGCCTCACAGGCTCCCTGTGCTGGCACCTGGGAGGTCTCCCCGCTTGCCCCTGGGAGTGGCGTTGGTGGGCGTGCGCCCCCGCTGTGCTCCCCTGGGAGGTGGCGTGTGCTCCCCTGCAGGCTCCCCTGGTGGGAGATGGTGGGGTGCTACCCGCTGTGCTCCCCGGGAGGTAGGAGAGGTGGGGTGCCTCCCCGCCAGTGCCTCCCCCTGGGAGGTGGACGAAGTGGAGGGGTGCTCCCCGTGCAGTGCTCCCCTGGGATGGTGTGAGCGTGCGGTGGGTTGGCTCGCCCGCGAGTGCTCCCACTGGAGTGGTAGGCATGGTGGGGGGATACCTCCAAGCTGTGCTTACCCCTGGAAGGTGGAGAGGTGGGGTGCTACTCCCGCAGTGCTCCCCAATGGGAGAGTGGCGTGAAGGTGGGAGTGCTCCCCAGCAGTGCTCCCCTGGAGGCGTGGTGGGGTGCTCCCCGCTGTGCTCCCCTGGGAGGTGGAGAGGTGGGGTGCTCCCCGCTGTGCTCCCATGGGAGGTGGAGAGGTGGGGTGCTCCCCGCAGTGCTCCCCTGGGAGGTGGCGTGGTGGGGTGCTCCCCGCAGTGCTCCCCTGGGAGGTGGCATGGTGGGGTGCTCCCCGCTGTGCTCCCCTGGGAGGTGAGAGATGGGGTGCTCCCCGCAGTGCTCCCCTGGGAGGTGGAGAAGTGGGAGTGCTCCCCACAGTGCTCCCCTGGGAGGTGGAGAGGTGGGGTGCTCCCCGCTGTGCTCCCCTGGGAGGTGGAGAGGTGGTGTGCTCCCCGCTGTGCTCCCCTGGGAGGTGGCGTGGTGTGGTGCTCCCCGCTGTGCTCCCCTGGGAGGTGGAGAGGTGGGGTGCTCCCCGCTGTGCTCCCCTGGGAGGTGGAGAGGTGGGGTGTGCTCCCCGCAGTGCTCCCCTGGGAGGTGGCGTGGTGGGGTGCTTCCCACAGTGCTCCCCTGGGAGGTGGCGTGGTGGGGTGCTCCCCGCAGTGCTCCCCTGAGTGGTGGCATGGTGGGGTGCTCCCCGCTGTGCTCCCCTGGGAGGTGGAGAGGTGGGGTGCTCCCCGCAGTGCTCCCCTGGGAGGTGGCGTGGTGGGGTGCTCCCCGCAGTGCTCCCCTGGGAGGTGGCATGGTGGGGTGCTCCCCGCTGTGCTCCCCTGGGAGGTGAGAGGTGGGGTGCTCCCCGCAGTGCTCCCCTGGGAGGTGGAGAAGTGGGAGTGCTCCCCACAGTGCTCCCCTGGGAGGTGGAGAGGTGGGGTGCTCCCCGCTGTGCTCCCCTGGGAGGTGGAGAGGTGGTGTGCTCCCCGCTGTGCTCCCCTGGGAGGTGGCGTGGTGGGGTGCTCCCCGCTGTGCTCCCCTGGGAGGTGGAGAGGTGGGGTGCTCCCCACAGTGCTCCCCTGGGAGGTGGAGAGGTGGGGTGCTCCCCGCTGTGCTCCCCTGGGAGGTGGCGTGGTGGGGTGCTCCCCGCTGTGCTCCCCTGGGAGGTGGCGTGGTGGAGTGCTCCCCGCAGTGCTCCCCTGGGTGGTGGCATGGTGGGGTGCTCCCCGCTGTGCTCCCCTGGGAGGTGGAGAGGTGGGGTGCTCCCCGCAGTGCTCCCCTGGGAGGTGGAGAAGTGGGAGTGCTCCCCACAGTGCTCCCCTGGGAGGTGGAGAGGTGGGGTGCTCCCTGCTGTGCTCCCCTGGGAGGTGGAGAGGTGGGGTGCTCCCCGCTGTGCTCCCCTGGGAGGTGGAGAAGTGGGGTGCTGCTAGAAGGAAGCGGATGAGATGGGCTGGCCCAGGGAAGCTGGAGCTGCACACGCAGTTCATCCTGACACGGCAGAACCTCCACAGAGAGCGCAAGCAGGACAGGAGGTCCGCCACTTCCGTAGAACCAGCCAGCACTGGGCAGAGCGACCCTGCCTCCTGTTTGCCAGGGACGCCTCAGCAGCAGAGCCACACGGCTGGAGCAGGCCCCTGGTCCACAGGCCTAAGATGCGCTTGCCCTGTGCAGAGTTGTGTGTGGCTATTCCGCGCCAGTCACACGGGAGGAAACGCCACGGCCCCGCCAGGCCCTTCTCTCTCCCCGAGAACACGGCGCTGCGTCCTCCTGTGCGACCGTAAGAGCCACGGCTCCCCTGAAGCGCGCAGCCTGGGACGCACCTCACCGAGGGCCCCCAGACTCACACGTGGAGTCTCTGAGCAAGTCTGGGTCTGCCAGAAGGGGGGAGAGCAGGGCTTCCAGAGCAGCCAAAGTGGACGCCAGGCGGCGGAGCCAGCGTGGGGACGCAGCCCGGTGCTGGCCCTCGTGGCCACAGCAGGAGCCGCAGGCTACTCCGCAGTGTCCACACACACATGGGCTCACACCTCCCCCAGGAGGACAGCAGGAATGACTGTCCTGGCTTCCAGAAAGTCTCTTAGGAGATTAGAGGACTTGTTTAAGGATAAAAGTCTGGTTTTGACCAATAGGACTGGGCCCGCCTCCCAAGCCCAGGCTCCTGCCTCAATTCCTCGGCTCGCAGGGCCTGTGGGCACAGCCTCGAGCTCAGAGCTGGGAACTCACGCGTGCTGACACCCCGAGCGCCCCGCCCCACCCTGGGCAGGTCTGCAGTGGCCGCGTCCTGCAGACGGGCCCTGAGAACAGGCCGAGAGCAGGAGCCAAGCACAGCACGGGCCAGCACGGGCAGGGGCCTCAGGCCCTCTGTGGCAGGCCCGAGCAGGACGAAGAGCTGAGCCTTCCACAGGGGACACCGTGCTGGGGGGCTGGGCAGGGACATCCGTCTCTTTGGCCTTGAAGCTCGAATGGCGCCTCGGCCGTCCTGGGCCTCAAGCTGGCTCCTGCAGAGCTCGGGCTCAGTCAGCACCTCTTGTGAACCGCTCCTCAAGACAGTCTTCGCCGTCTGTCCACCTGTCCGTCTGTATGTCTGTCATCTCCCTGATCCGTCTGCCTCGCCATCATCTGCCACCTATTTACCAGCTGTGTCTATCACTGACCACCCTTACCTACCTCTACTTACCGTCTCCATCGTCTGTCATCTGTCTGTCTCGTACCTCTCATCTCTCTCTCTACCATCCGTCTGTCCGTCTAACCCGCCCAGTCTCTTGGCCTGCCTGTCGACTGTCTTCTGGAGAGCCCTGACTCAAGTGTGCTGCTGGAGGACTCCTTTGGTGGGACACGTGACCCTTCTTTAGCAGATGCCTTTTGTCCGCATGCACACAGTAGGCACTTAAGTGCCTGCTACCCTTGGTAGGTGGTCCTCGCTGCTGGAACAGCTGGGAGGCGCTTTGCCAAAACAGCAGCGGGATCGGGAGGCACCTGCGGCTGTGACTCCACCTGGCCACACAGAGCGAGGGGACACTCCTTCAGTGGAAACCGGGGAGCAGGCACCCGCGGACGAGGCCACCTCTGCATCCTGCTGCGCCACCAGCCAAAGCCTGGTCCCTTCTCCCTGCCTGGAGGCGACACTCGCCCCCTCGTGTCTCCTTCCCAGGAGCTGGCCACAGGGCCGCCATGCAGCAGTTGGCTCAAGAAAGGCAACTCAATGTGGACAGGCCCACGGCCTGCCCGGGCTGAGGGCTCGGCCTGGGCTCCGGTCCTGTGCTCCCTTCTGGCACAGGAGCCTTTCCTGGACAGGCCACTCCCCTGCCTGCTGAGGGAGCGCACAAGTGTGAGCGCCTGGCACTTCCCTCAGAGCTCCCGCCACCCCACGTCCCTCCCTGCCGGAGACACCCACTGCTCACTCCCCCCAAGGTCAGCGTACGAGGCACGAGCACACAGGACAGCCGGGGCTCTGCACACTCCCTCCAGTCAGCCCGTGAGCATGCAAGGGTATGCACACATGTTGGCATGTGTGCATGCTCATGTGTGCAGCTGTGAACTGTCAACACGTGAATGTGTGTGCATATGCACTTGTGGACCTGCGTGAATGTGCGTGGGTGTGTGTATGTGAGTGAGCATGTGTGTGCATGCTTGGGAGCCTACACGTGTGAATGTGTGCACTCGTGCGTGTGTGATGTTTGTGCATGTGTGACATGAGTGTGAGTGTGTGTGTGTGTGTGTGTGTGTTGCTGGACGTGTGCACGAGTGAGTGTGCCTCGCAGGTGTGTGTGTCAGTGCAGCCCAAGCCAGTGGAAGTGCTGCAGCCCGGGAGCAGGTGAGGAGTGCAGTCTGCCCTGTGGCTCAGCAAAGACAGAAGAGCAAAGTGACCTTGGGCCTCACCCCAGGGTGGGGCCTGGCCTTGGGCTGCCGCCTGCCTGGACAGGAGGCTGTGGGTGGGGTGGAGGGAGGAAAAGGCGTGCAGGCCCCAGCCTTCAGGAGGCTCAGCCCGCCCACCAGCCCAGCTTGCTCACAGCTCAGCTGGCCAAGGCCCCACTGGCCTGCCCTTGCCGTCAGAGCAGAGCAGGCCAAGGAAACACACCACACGGTGCAGCAGGCCCCTGGGCCGCAGCCACAGGCCCTGAGGCCCCACACAGTGTCCTGGAACTTCTGCAGGGCTCACCCTTCCAGACTGGTTAGACTGGCCAAGGCTGGCATTGGGCCCTGGATCAGCGACAGGCCAGAGATCAGCTGAGCCGCAGCGTTCACCCCACGGCTAAGAAAGGCACAGCCCGCAGAGACGCAGGACCACAGTATCTGCACGACAGCGTACCATGCACAAGAGCTCAGACCCAAGGGTTAGGGCTGTGTGTGTGTGTGTGTGTGTGTGCACACGCACGTGCCTACAAAAATGAAAGGAAGAAGTTACACACAGAGAGACAAGACCACTTCCTCTGGCCAGCGTGTCTGGAGCTCAAGCTGCTCCCCACAACATCGTACTCCCTTTGTCTAAAATCCAAACCTTGGACAGGAGACAGTGGAGTGAAGTGCCTGGGTCTGCGAGGACGCGTGCAGCGTGGCCACCCACGATGTGTGTGACACGCGGGCCGTGCCTGCCCAAGGATAAGCGAAGAGCTTACGGAAGCATCGACAGTCCTTCCCGGCCACCGGTGCTGGTGTCAGGAGCAAAAGCCCTCTGGGCCTGCAGCAGTGGCCGTCGCAGCGGAGCGGCGGGTGCGCCTCCCCGCGTCCTCCAGTGCCCACCCTGGCCGGGCTCGGGTTCTGAAGGAAAAGAAGAACTGCTGGGACTTCTCCCAGCTGGGTTCCTCTGCCCGCTGACTCCGCCCACGCCTCGGCATGTGGCTCTGGTCCTTGTCCCAAGGGGCTAGCATGTGAGACCATTTTGTGTGCTGGGCGTGGGACCCGGGCCCCAACGTGCTAGGTCGGTGCTCTGCACCCAGCTGCCCCAGCCCAGCAAGCGCTTCCCACCCTGGGCCGCCGCCCTCCTGGAGGCTGGCCCGGAGCCTGGCTGTGCCCGCGGTTCTGTTGGAGGAGACGTAGCCAGGAGCAGCTCTGCTCGTCCCTGACCCGGGAGGCTGTGGGAGCTCTTTCCTGCCTGTGCTTCTGGCTGGCCAGCCATGGCGGTGCTCGAGCATGGCGGGTCTGACTGCTCGCAGTGGCCTGGGACCCACGACCCTCACAGGATGCTGGGCTCGACGCTCAGAACCACCTGCCCTTCACCACAAAGCTCGCGGAGACACAGTGCCCCTGAGAGGAAGCTGGGCAGGTCCCTGCACCCCCACACCTGAGACACGGAGGGCTCAGGCACTCCCAGGGAAAGTGGCTGGCCAACTGCCAGGCTAAGGACACCCGCAGCATCAGTGGCCCCTGCAACAGCAGCCCTGCTCCCTCCCAGGTCTGCATGTCGAGGGACTCGCGGGACCCAGATGCAGGACGCAGTGTGATAACACTGGCCAGGGTGGGCCAAAGGCAGGGTGGCTTCTGGAGCAAGACCTCGGGTGTGCCAGTGTAGCCCCGGCCAGTGGAACGGCCTTTGGAGATGCTGGCGAATGCCTGTCCTTAGGACTTTCCTCTGCTCGGCGCTTAGGCTCAGTGCACATTCTGAAATGTGTCGGTCCTCGTTGATTAACCAAGCAGGCACCACACAAGGATCTTAATGCTGACCGCGGGAGTCCCACCAGTCACGTTGCAACACTGCTCTAAGGGAAACCGGTGCAGAGATGGGATGCTCCTGGTCACTGGGGAGGGTCCCGACACTGCAGGGTGATTCCTCACGTCATCTGGGGTCAGACTATGGCTGCCTCGGTGCCACAGCACGGCACAGTGAAGGATGTGTTGGAAGTCTGCTGTCCACTGCTGGGCAAGTTGCTGACCACAGAGGGGGAGCTGATGCCAGGCTCACCCTCCCATGCTCCAGGACATGCCCAATGCAGGAGGTCCCTGTGCTCCCAGGCAGCCCTGGAGGGCGGGGTAGGAGAAGGTGTGGCTCTCCATTTGGCTACATGGTGGAGGCGCTAGGCGCGAGGCGTCCACCCTAGCTCCATGGCTGGGCACGATGGAAGGTCACCTGTGCCCACCTGTTGTCTGGAAGGAGCATTTCTGATGTGCAAGGTCTTCTGCAGGATGCACCTCAAGGGGCTCCTCTGTCCTGAGCCCCCTTGTTTGCAGCACAAGTCCTCCAGGGCCACTGTGGAGGAGGACAGTGGCTTCCCAAGCCCTGATCCAGGTGGCCACGTAGGAGCTGTGACAGGAGCTTGCAGAAGCCCTGTTTGGGGAGATAGCTAAGATTGCGGTTGACTACGGGCCATGGACATTTTTGGGCATTGCCGCCTTCCGTAGTCTCACGGGACTTGGATCTCGAGAGACTTGAGCCGTGACTCAGCAGATTGGGCGAGTGCCATTCCTGCTCGGGCGTGTGAGATGAGACCTGAGAGAGAACGGACGGGGTTAACGCTACTGTGTCTATATATTGTAGTTTCTTGTAAGAGCACGTGCCTTGGTTTCTTGTGAGAGTGTGCATGTGGTGTTAGAAATTATAAGAGACAGAGGGACAAAGATAAAAGAATTTTTTCATTGCCATCCTGTCTCCGGGCTCCTTCCCGCGGCGCCGCCGTTCCGGGCTGCAATCCCTTTCCGGCGACAACAGGAGCTGGCTCAGGAAAGCTCTCCTCCTCGGCCACCTCCCCTGGTGGCAATGCCACGGTAGCCCACTGAGCCCCGGCTGGCAGTGCCCGCAGCAGCACCGTGCTCTCTGCCGCTCACCAACACGGTCACTGCTTCCACGCGCTCTGAAGCGGAGGCGAGAGCCCGGGGCCAGGGCAGTCACTCAGAACCGACCACCAGGACGCAGACCTGCAGCCTGCACCAAATGCCCGAGGTCACAGGACCCAGAGGAGGGGCACCCGGGGCCAGAGGGCGTCAGGCCAAGGGGCAAGCACACGGAGTGACTGAGAAGATGAGGCTGTGGCCAGAGGAGGAGGGACAGGCGGGAGACGGGGGACTCGGCTGCTGCCCATGCGGCGGGCAGCCTTGGCCCCATCCAGGTGGCCGTTGGGGAGGCCCCTGACGTGGCCGAGCAGGGCCGGAGGGCTGGACGCCTGCGTCTGCAGCAGCCGCACCAGACTGGCTGGCCGAGTTTGGCCTGTGCTCTGGGGACTCTGGGGGTTCACAAGATGACAAAACTCTTGGAGCCCCACAGACGAAAGGGCGGGTAGGTGCAAGCGTCCACCCCTTGCACAGGGCGCAGCAGATGGGAGCTGCCTAGCACCTCTTATCCCTGCTCTCCCCCGCACCCCTTCGTCAGCTTCAAGGAGAGCAGGACGCCTCTCAGGGCACCAGACCACCCATCAGCCCGGAGCGCGTGGGGAGGGGCAGCGGCCGGGCGGCGACGCCCCCACCCCAGGCAGCAGCGAGTGGCCCACTGAGGAAGCCGCAGGTCACAGGAAAGGTCCCTCCACCAGGGGCACACTGACCCAGCGCAGCCGCACGATGCCCGCGCTCCAGTCTGGCCCTGGGGAGGCTCACGTGCATCCGCGAGGGGAGGAGGCTGCCCTCCAGAAAGCCAGGCCCGCACAGAGCCCCGTCAGACCACGGCCTGCAAGGAACAGCGAGAAGAACCACAGGGGCGCCGGCTCCAGCCTCAGCTGGCCAGGCGAGCTGCCCAGCCTGGGGACACACAGCTGCCCCTCGGGGCTGGAGAGACGGAGCGGGGGACATGCGCCCACCCGGCTTTCTGCTCCCACCCGGGCAGCCCAGCCCCGGCCGCTTCCTCCCGCAGCCCTGGACCAAAAAGGACAAGCACAAAGCCCTCCAGGACATGGGGCCTGCCGCCTGCGGGAAGCAGGTGTCCCTGACCCACACGGCCGGCTTCTCCCCTGTGAAGTGAAAGTGATGAAGACCCACTGCCCCAGGGCACTGGGCAGGGACTGGGCCAGGAGGCACGTAGCAGAGGCACGTGGTGGGCGCTGCCAGCACAGGTGTCCTCTGGTCTGTGTTGAGGTGTGTGTTCCTGCACTGCAGGAAGCCAGCATCGCCTCCTGGGGTGGTGAGGGTCCCCAGGCACCTGGGGAGGAGGAGCGGGCCTGCACAAGGCACTTCCCTCCAGACATGGAGGAGCCGCCACCTGCCCACCACAGCCCACACGCCTGCTCCACCAGGCAGCCCCCCCTTTGTTGCAGGGACAGGAGACAGAGGAGGCAGGGCACCGGAGACAGCAGGAAACAGTTTTATTTGGCTGCAGCCAGTTCAGAGGGTACAGCTTTCACTGTGATCAATTAATCCCCTGAACCCCGAGTTCAGGTCATTTCAGAACTTTATCCCCAGCATGGAAGGGGAGGGGCTCAGAAGTTCACAGTCTGCAGAAGTTCACAGTCTTTTTCTTTCACTGTTCTGGGCAAGTTAACCCTTCAAGGACAACACCTGAGAAGGGAGCTCCTTCTCCCCTTTCTTCCCTCCCCTGCCAGCTGTCACCATGGAGCCCAATTAGTAACTTCCCTTATCACATCTCTGTGAGGCTCCAACACGAGGCCAGAGGCCTTGTTACAGAATTTGTCCTTTTTATTATCACACTTTGCATTTGCAGACACACTTCTACAAACTACTATACTGGATACATGTTTGTAAAAAACAAGTAAAGACCTGGAGTGCTGATTTCTTCCAGGCCATGGCCAAGTAATAGAGCAACACGAAAATAGGAAGTTTACCTACACTGAACTCTTCTGTAGAGACTCTATTGCTGACAGTCCTAAAATCAGCCATGGTGGAGATTTCTGGAGAAGCTTAGTTATGATTTTCTGTGGAGGAGGGGGTGCCACTACACTTGCTCGGATGAGGACCTCTGCAGCCCTCAGTGATAGATAGGCTTGGGCCGTTGGGCCACCTCCCCCATGGAAATTTCCATATAAAGCAACCTGTTTGCATTTTCCCCAGTCAGGAGCCAATCAGCTTCAAGGTTGCTCTGTTCCCCAGGCAAGAGCCAATCGGCTTAAAGGTTGCCCTGTTCACTGGGCAAAGAGCCAATAGCGTTAAAGGTTGCTCAGGCACACCCCCCCACCAGAAATCCCTACTTAAGTCCTTGCCTGCCCAGAGCTCAGACACAACAGCTCGTCCCTGCTGAGAGGAGGCAGCCGCTGCGACAGCTCCAGACTCACCGTCTCCAGCCCAACAGCAGCTGCCCCAGCCGACAGCTCCAGAGACCACAGCCGGCACGACCAGGCACCCACCCTCCGTCCAGAGCTCGCACACTCCCCTCTCCCTGACTCCCCTCTCCCCATACTTCCACGGTTGTCTCCGGTGTGACTTTTGCCCTTCACTCAGGACACAGGCTGGTCCCGTCCAGGAGGCCCCAGACACAGAGCATGAGGAGGGACCCGCATTGCCCGGTCTCCTCGGGGGAGTGTAAAGATGGCGCGTGCCCCACACCATCCCTTCCCACCCTTCCTGGCTGATCGCCTCACGGTCAGCCTCCCCGTGCTGTGGGCCAGGGCGGGATGGGCAGGGTGGGGCGCACAAGGCAGGTGGAGTCCCTGCCCGCTGGATCCAGGGCGCTGGCCTGCACCTCCCACTGACACCCGTGGCCCAGAGGAGGGCAGAGGGAGTGGCCAGGAAGGTGCCTGCAAGCCTGGCTGGGCCAGCACAGCCCCTCCCACAAGCTGCCACACTCAGTCACCAGAGGTCACGCAAAGGCCACACCCAAACCCAGTCCTCAACCAGCCTCTGAAGCCACATCTCCAGCGTTCCCCACATCTGAGAAACGTGCAGCACCACGGAGGGTCTCACAGCCCCCACCTAGGCGGAGCAGTTTCTGTTCTGTTGGTGCGAGGCTTCTGCCAGGCCTGGAGCCTGGGTTCTCAGAGCCCTTCCCAGGCCAGGCCCCCACCGGGCTCCACCTCCCCTCCAGAGGGTCCGTGACTCCCCCAGCGCAGCCCTCAGGCAGTGCAGGGGCGCCCCGCCCCGGGAGCAGGAGGGTCTGTGGTGGAGGCCGCTCGAGCGGCGACGGGCTCGGAGGCCCATGGGGGAGGTTCGGGAGCCACTGAGAACATGCCACATTTGCGGGCACTGGGGCCTCAGGGCTCCCCCAAGCCTTCCTCAGCGTGGCGCTTCAGTGGAGCGCTGCAGTCCCTGACTCCGTGGATAGAAGAGAGAGAAGGCCCTTGGGCTGGTGGAGAGGGAATCCGGGAGGAGGCGGGCCAGGTGGGCCGAGCACGCAGGGGTGGGGGCACAGCTGCCCCCATCGCCACCCCTTCTGCGGGCAAGGCGTGGTCACTCCCAGGGAGAGCGCAGGAGCTGCGGGGAGAGCCTCCGCGTGCTGACACACGCACACAGACCGGGAGCGCCCTCCGCAGCTCGTGGGCCGGGACCCCAACCGCAGAGCCTGCTGCGGTGGACAGAAGCTACAGGAGCAGCCCGGACCTGACCCCAGTGGACACTCAGAAACGGTTCCACAGGAGCCTGAGTGAGTGGAGAAGACCGAGGTGAGGACCCACTCCCACTCAGAGGTAGAAGGTGACGAAGCTCTGCTCGCTGTGATGACGCTGTCAGCTAACTGCCCAGTGTGCCCTCCCCATTCCAAACCTGTGCGTCTGTAACCCGAAATGGCCAGGGGCTGCACAGAGGGAATGAAGGTCTTGAAGTGGGAGATCATCCCAGGCCTGACATGGTCACAGGTGTCCTCCTTGAGTGGCCGTGGAGGGGAGACCGGAGGGAAGGCCAGGGGCCAGGCGCCGAGGCTGGAGTCTGGCACTTGGAGGACGGGAGGGGCTGCCGAGCAGAGGACGGATGCTGGGACAGGGTTCTCCCTGGGGTCCTGCGAGGAGCCAGCCCTGTGCCATCTGATTTCAGCTAGTGACATGGGACTCCTGACCTGCAGGACTGTAAGATGGGGCACGTGTGTTGGTTTGAGCCACTAAATTTGGGGTGGTTTGTTTTAGCATCAATAGGAAATATACAGAGGCCTTATTGCTTTACTTCACCAAGCATTTTTAAAATCTCAAATGACTTCCTTTGGTTTACACCCAGCCTTCGTGCCCTTCCATATGTTTCCATAAGATTCTGCCTTTGCAGGTACAGGTTCTCCATCGTCGCAGAGGCTCTGGGAACTCAGCTCACAGAGCCTGGGAGCCCACGGAGTTCCTTTCTCGCCCTGCTCTCGTGGGTGGCCCCGGAAGCTGATCTCCGTCTGCATCAGGTCCCAGCTCTTCTCCAGAGGGGGAGGCAGGGCAGAGCCCATTTCAGGGGTTGTGATATTGCAAACTCCAGAGGAGGAGGAGCAGGGGGCCTCCTTCCCCGTCACGGGGTTTGGGGGGACTTCGGCCCCAGTGCCATTCCCTCCTCGCCCACTTCACCCTGCCTCCTGGGCGCGGGCTGGTACCACCCTGCCTCCTGGGCGCGGGCTGGTACTTGCGCAGTTTCCGCAGCATGTTTCGTGGGGGTGGGACAGCGCAGGACTACAGGGCTTTTGGAGACATCACCAAGACAGCACAGGGTGTGTAGACCCGACCTCGATGGTGAAAATCTCATAGAGGAACGGGGTGTGCCGCGCACACGCAGATGACATCAAGGCACGTGCCCCTGCCAGCCGAGTTAATGGCATGGTGCTGGTGTGAAAAGAACTCCACGAGGGACGCTGAGCGACATGAAGCGTGATCGCTGGGGTCTGCCGTTAGGCGTGGGGCCAGCGGAGGCGAGAGCGGCAGGCGGAGGCTTGGACTGGGTGGAGGAGCTCGCCACGCCTCTCCCGCCTAAGGCGCAGGTCTGAAAGATGGAGTCTGCTGCGGCTGCCGGGGCCCACGCTGCTTCACGCCAGCCGCTCGTGTTCCAGGTCCCCCTTCTCTGGGGTGCTGTCTATTCGAGGGCCCAGGCTATGCCCCTGGCCACGATGCTCATGGCCAGCACCCACAGGCACCAGCCCCTCATGCAGTCCTACTGTCTGGCCCTGAGTGCAGGGTCCAGGCAGGTGGGAAAGTGGGGAACCAGTATCCCTGCACTCCTGAAGGGAGCCACCATGCCCTTGACCTCGAACCCGAGAGCCCGGGCTCCAGGTGGCCATGAGGGTCAACACTCGGGGGAGGTGGAGCTGTGCTGAGCCAGGGGGTGCAGGTATAAAGGAGAGTGGAAGGAAAGGAGGAGTTGCAGCAGGACTGACAGCAAGGGCGCAAGGCCAGACAGACCCCTGAGCCCCAGGCACGGGGCTCTGCGCTCGGCTGAGCTTCTCCCCCGCCCAGGTCCACAGGCGCCGTCCGACGGGCCTGGGGAGCAGAGCGGCAGCTGCTGAATGCGTCGCCCGCGCAGGCCTGGGCTCGGCCCCGCGGCTTGCCGCTGACTGAGAGACACATTCCACGTGGCAGGGGACATGGGGCCATCGTGGTCAGGAGAACCACTGTCCTGGAGGCACCGTCCTCCTCCTGCAGTGCAAGGCCCTCAGCACCAGCCCCGCTGCGTCCAGCCAGAACCCAGAGCTCACTGCCCCTGCACAGAGGCCGGGCAGAGGCCTGTCCAAGAGGAACCTGGGGAGCTCAGGACTTCCCGTGGAGGGCAAGGCAGGAGGCAGGTCCACCCACGGCCACGGCGCAGCATCGGTCTCCCAGGAGTCGCCACAGGATGCAGGAGACTCGCCACGCGGACGTGTCCGCCCTCACTGACGGTGGCCTTCTGCAACCACGAGAGGCCTCCTCGTTGGCCCCAGCAGCTGGCGGTGCAGCCTCCGGGTGGTGCGGCTGAGCGCCTGCCTCAGACTCCGCTCGGTCTTCCCCAGTTGGGTCTGGACGGCCCGCGCGGCTCACGCCACCACGTCACACAGCACAGCCGGCCGCTGCTCCAGATGCCCTCCTGGGTCCAGGACGTCTCTGGGAGGGTCTAGAAGAGAAGAGGGACTCCAAGAAGAGCGGGGTGTGGGCGAGCAGGGCGTGCACCTCGGGCGCATCAGGGCCTCACCCGGGCGGCCTCCTCTGGGCCTGGCTGTGGTTGGTTGCTCGGAACTCAGAGACTGGAGACTGGCGGGTGCTGAGGAGCTGCGGCGCGGAGGAAGCCCGCAAATGTGCCTGCTGGGCAGCTGCCGGAAATGCGACCGGCCAGCTGCTTCCCTTCATCACGGACACGGCACAGGTGAGGGGCGGGGGGCAGGCTCCAGGGAGACCACCCCAGCGGGGTCTGCACCTAGGGCAGCAGGACCAGGCAGCAAAGGGCTCTGCAGGCCCACGGCTGGGCTCCTGCTCTTGGCTCAGGGAGGCTGGGCTAGTGGCCGGGGCCGCACGGCCAGGCCCCAGGCTCGCAGTGCGAGCCACGCGCGCTGCCATCTCACCAGAGTCCGGACCCCAAGAGCCTGGGAGCCGCTTGCCAGGGGTTGCTGCCTCTGGCGCCTCCGGAGGCCGAGGGGCGGAGGCCTGCGCAGGGTAAGGCCACACCAGAGTGAGAAGACCTTGCTCCTCGCAGTCTCCCGGGGTGCCTGGTCTCCCAACACAGCGCTTGCCTCCTGCGGCAAGCGATCCGCGGCCACAGCGAGTGCAGAGCCGCGTTGTCCCGTGGCCAGCCTCAGAAATCACACACCATCCCCTGCCACGTGCCGGCGGCCTTGCAGGCCAGCCTGACCATCACACAGGTGTGGACGCCAGCAAGCAGGCTGGCAGGGCCACTTGTGCCGAGCCTGGCCACCAGGCTCTTCTCCTCCCGTCATCTGGAGCTGGCCGACCCTCCCTCCTTCTCCAGCTCAGTCCGCGTCGGCCACACGTCGCCCGTGAGCCCCTGCCCGTGAGGGCAAAGTCCCTCTGGCCTCCTCGAGTGGCAGTCTCCAGCCCAGCCTCTGCCCCACGGCAGAGCCACTGCCTTCCTGGGAGCCTTGCAGGCGGCGTGGAGGCCTGTGCAAGGCCCGCCTGAGCCCAGCAGCCCCTCGCCTCAGCCCGAGTCCCACTGCGGGCGGGTGGGCGCACGAGCCCCCAGGAGGCTGTGCGCCAAGCGGGCTGCAGCCCAGAGAGCAGGGGGCCAACCACAGCTGCCTCTGCCCGTGGGCGGCCACCCTCGTCTGCCGGCCGGCCCCGCGTCCAGGTGGTGGCTGCGGCCCAGGCACAGGAGACAGCAGCGCCTGCCCTCAGGGAACCATGGTCCTGCCCCAGCACTCCTGAAGGGGAGGAGTGGGGCCAGCCAGCGGCGGTGGCGGACAGTTCCCTCCTCCAAGGCATGCAGGGCCAGAAGTGTGGGCTGTGGGTGCTGTGGTCTCAATGGCACCACTTGCCCAGAGCCATCTGCACAATGCCAGGTGACCTTGTGCGGCTGCCACACTCGCTGGGCCCGGTGCTGCTAGTCTGCCCTGGGCCTGTGCCCACACTGCATCCCAGGATTCCAAGAAGATGCACAAGGTTCTCGAATCACAGGAATGTCAGGACGCACGGCTGCAGGCGAGGTAGGAGCAGGGCGGCTGGCCACTGGCCACGCTCCAGGAGGAAGAGGCAGATACACACAGCATGCCCAGTGCGGGCAGATGGGCGGTGGCCGAGGCCCGCAGCCTTGCGCTCGGAGCTGACCCCAAAACACCCAAGCCACCAACACTAGCCTCACAAGAATGGGTGCTTCCTAGCACCGCAGGTGGGAGTGGGGATCTGCGCAGCCATTCGGGAAAACAGTGTAGAGGGTGATGAAGAGATTTGAGAGAGACACTGCCAGGCACTCCCTCTTCTGGGCGTTTACCTGAAGATGAACTCAGCGAGCATGCCCACCTCGTCCCAGCACTACTCACCCAAACCAGGACGCCACCTGTGCCGTCAGCGGATGGATGGGTGGGGAAGAGTGGTGCCCACACTAAGGCCACCTCCCGTCCTGGCAGGAACATGGTGGAACTGCGGTCAGCCTGTAAGCAGGTCAGCCAGTCACAGAAAGGAAGTGCTGCACAACTCAGGTGTGACGCGTGTCTTCTGAAAGCTCTCATACACTGAGACAGAGTGGAACTGCGGTCACCAAGGGCCTGGGGTAGAATGCATGCAGCAGCTGTGAGCAAGTCACAATCTAACATGAACTTGGGGACGAGGTGGCCACAGTCCTGCACGTGGGGTCTTGGCTGAATTAGTAGGTTTTGTCAGCTCTTGTCACACACAAAAAATAGTCAGGCGAGATGAGGGACTGTGATCTGCCTCACAGAGGCCGCCTTTCTCTACACACCCCGTCACAGCATGCCGCAGGAGCGGGTGCCCTGCAGGAAGCCAGGAAGCCTTTCCTGCGCACTGCCGCGGGCTCAGCCGCGCCTCCTCCGCTGATGAGGAAGCTGGGTCAGGGCGCCTCTGGGAGGGTGGGGGCCGCCCCTGCTCCTGTTATCTGCCGCCTCTTATCTACATCCTGTTGTAAAAGATTCCGAAGCCAGTGCCAGGGTCAGCACTGACCACAGGCCCACACTGCCTCCCACACAGGCGCCTATCTCAGGAGAGCTGGACAGGCCGGCTTCCCCTCCAGCCTCCGGCCTCCGCCCTCTGTGGCCTCTGCCCTCTGTGGCCTCCAGAGTTGGCTCCTCAGCATCCCTAGAGGACGTCACCCTCTTCCTCTAGGCCTGCGTCACTCTTTGGATCTCAGTGGGTCCTGAGCCAGGTGGACACGGGAAGACCCAGGGCTCCTGAGGGCTGTCTGAGGAGAGTGTGTTTCAGCAAGCCCGTGTCCCCCGCCGCTGCTGGCCCTCGTGTCTGTCAGCGTCGTGTGTCTGCCGGCTTCTCCGCCGCCTTCTCAGCCCCAGTTCTGCTCCTGCCCAGAGGCGCCCCCTCCTCTCCCTCGACTCGGGAGTGAGCACGGGGGCTGCGGCCCTCCTCCTGCCGGGTCTGCCGACGCTGGCCCAGGCTTTTCCTGGCCACCGAGGGGGCTTCGACTCCCCGTCCTTCCACGGGGCGTGGCCTTCATTCCAGTTGGAGGCGACGTCGCAGGCCTGGCGGGTGTCGGCGCACGGCTGGACCTGGTGAGAGGCCGGCTCTCCAGGAAGGCCCTGGGCGCGGTCCCCTCTGAGCCATGGTTACTGCAGGGGTTGTGTGAAGTCGGGGGCTCCGACCTGTCACCTCAGCTGCCCCAGCCCTGCCACCAGCCCCACACCCCGAAGGCGGGAGACGCCCAGCAAAGGCCAGGCCGCCCCGGGCTTCCCTCCGTGTCGACGGCCCACAGCTGCCCACTCCCTGGACACAGAGCTGGCACACACAGGCATGGTCTCGCTGGCGCCAGGGACAGACACGGGCAGGTCACTGTGCATGGCCTGGCCTAGTCCAGCATGGGGACAAGGCCTGTGACTGGTGCTCCGGTGCCATCTCCAGGACGCTCCAGAGGGCCGGAGCGCTGGGGACAAGCCGTGGGCCTGCGAGATCCAGGGCGAGAGTCCCGGCCGGGCCACTCGATGCCCGCTCTGTCCCGGCCAGGCCACTCGACGCCCGCTCTGTCCCGGCCGGGCCACTCACGCCCGCTCTGTCCCGGCCGGGCCACTCGATGCCCACTCTGTCCCGGCTGGGCCACTCGATGCCCGCTCTGTGCCAGCCGGGCCACTCGACGCCCGCTCTGTCCCGGCCGGGCCACTCGACGCCCGCTCTGTCCCGGCCGGGCCACTCACGCCCGCTCTGTCCCGGCCGGGCCACTGGATGCCCGCTCTGTCCCAGCCGGGCCACTGGATGCCCGCTCTGTCCCGGCCGGGCCACTGGATGCCCGCTCTGTCCCGGCCGGGCCACTCGATGCCCGCTCTGTCCCAGCCGGGCCACTCATGCCCGCTCACGAGCTCCTCAAGGCCCCAGGCTTGTCACCCAGTCGTGCTCTGCTGTGCCGCTGTCTGAGGCCTGCTCCACGTCCCTGCTGCGCCCTCAGCCGTGCGGCTCCTGGTCGCCCAGCCACTCAGGACGCTGCAGCCTCTACTGCTTACAGACACCTGCGCAGCCTCCGTGGCCCTGTGCCCAGGGCATGCACTGCCCGCACGGCACCTGTGGGCTTGTGCAGGTGCAGGGCTCAGGCCTGAGAAGGTCCTCGTTTCAACAAGAGCCCAGAGTTGGCTCCCATCGCAGTGTGGCAAAGCCGCCCAGAGACCCCCACCCCACACTAGAATCTGCCATGGCGGCCCCCAGGAGAGGCCCACTGGGGCGCTAGGGATGGCGTCGCCCTCACGAGTCACACACTGTCTTCAACCTCATGGGTTCAGAGACTTATCAGCCCCGTTTTCAGAAGAGAAAACCTGAGGCCTCCAGAGTCGGTGTTTGGCTCCGACACTCGAAGCTAGAGGCAGGCCGTGTGGAGAACCAGGCCTGGGTCCCGAGCCTCTGGTCCTGAAGCTGCAGCCTGCAGGCACGCCCGCGCCTGAGCCCCCGGGCACTGGGGGTCTACCTGCCAGGCGCTCTCCCAGGGCCTGCCCCTGTCCAAGGGGGGTCCACCAGCCTGCCACCTCATAGGCACTGTCCCCAGCTTGGGTGCTGACTGATGCAGCTTCTTTCTTCCCAAAATATCCACCCTGATCTCTCTGGACCCTGAGAAAGGCGGGTTACTCTGCCAAGCAGTAGCTGAGGGTTTGTGTCCACAGGAAGGCCAGGGAGGGCTGAGAACCGCAGAGGAAGGACAGAGCAAGCTTGAGCCCTCGCTGCACTGGTGCCCTTGAGCCCGGTAAGAGGCAGCAGGTCAGCACACGCCTGCTAAGCTAAGAAAGGAGCACGAGCTAGTGAAGGGCCAGGCAGCTCGGGCTGGGGCCGTGTGCACAGAGGGGATCCAAGGCTTGTCCCCAAGGGCACACGTGAGTGCTGAGTTCCCGTAGGGCAGGGGGCCCAAGGACCAGCTATGCTTCCAGCCAGGCAGACTGTTCCTTCAAACAGAGAAGAGCTGCGCTGAGCCCTGGGGGATCCCGGCCGACTGTGGGGCACTCGGGGATCCCAGGCTGACTGTGCGCTCGGGGATCCCAGGCTGACTGTGGGGCACTCGGGGATCCCAGGCCGACTGTGCGCTCGGGGATCCCAGGCTGACTGTGCGCTCGGGGATCCCAGGCTGACTCTGCGCTCGGGGATCCCAGGCTGACTGTGCGCTCGGGGATCCCAGGCTGACTCTGCGCTCGGGGATCCCAGGCTGTGTGCTCAGGGATCCCAGGCCAACTGTGGGGCACTCGGGGATCCCAGGCTGACTGTGGGGCACTCGGGGATCCCAGGCCGACTGTGGCCTCAGGGGATCCCAGGCCGACTGTGGCTCAGGAAATCCCAGGCCGACTATGGCCCTCAGGGGATCCCAGGCCGACTGTGGGGCACTCAGGGGATCCCAGGCTGACTGTGGCCTCAGGGGATCCCAGGCCGACTGTGGCCTCAGGGGATCCCAGGCCGACTGTGGCTCAGGGAATCCCAGGCCGACTATGGCCCTCAGGGGATCCCAGGCCGACTGTGGGGCACTCGGGGATCCCAGGCCGACTATGGCCCTCAGGGGATCCCAGGCCGACTGTGGCCTCAGGGGATCCCAGGCCGACTGTGGGGCACTCGGGGATCCCAGGCCGACTATGGCCCTCAGGGGATCCCAGGCCGACTGTGGCTTCAGGGGATCCCAGGCCGACTATGGCCCTCAGGGGATCCCAGGCCGACTGTGGGGCACTCGGGGATCCCAGGCCGACTATGGCCCTCAGGGGATCCCAGGCCGACTGTGGCTTCAGGGAATCCCAGGCCGACTATGGCCCTCAGGGGATCCCAGGCCGACTGTGGGGCACTCGGGGATCCCAGGCCGACTATGGCCCTCAGGGGATCCCAGGCCGACTGTGGGGCACTCGGGGATCCCAGGCCGACTGTGGCCTCAGGGATCCCAGGCCGACTGTGGCTTCAGGGGATCCCAGGCCGACTGTGGCTCAGGGGATCCCAGGCCGACTGTGGCTCAGGGGATCCCAGGCCGACTGTGGCCTCAGGGGATCCCAGGCCCAGACTGTGGCCTCAGGGGATCCCCAGGCCGACTGTGGCTCAGGGAATCCCAGGCCGACTGTGGCCCTCAGGGGATCCCAGGCCGACTGTGGCCTCACTCGGGGATCCCAGGCCGACTGTGGCCTCAGGGGATCCCAGGCTGACTGTGGGGCACTCGGGGATCCCAGGCCGACTGTGGCCCTCAGGGAATCCCAGGCCGACTGTGGCTCACTGGGGATCCCAGGCCGACTGTGGCTTCAGGGGATCCCAGGCTGACTGTGGCTCAGGGGATCCCAGGCTGACTGTGGCTTCAGGGATCCCAGGCCGACTGTGGCTCAGGGGATCCCAGGCCGACTGGCTGGCTCAGGGGATCCCAGGCTGACTGTGGCTTCAGGGGATCCCAGGCTGACTGTGGCTCAGGGGATCCCAGGCCGACTGTGGCTTCAGGGATCCCAGGCTGACTGTGGCTCAGGGGATCCCAGGCCGACTGTGGGCTCAGGGAATCCCAGGCCGACTGTGGCTCAGGGAATGGCTGTGGCACAGGGATCCCAGGCCGACTGTGGCTTCAGGGAATCCCAGGCTGACTGTGGCCTCAGGGGATCCCAGGCCGACTGTGGCCCAGGCTGAGGGGATCCCAGGCCGACTGTGGCTCAGTGGATCCCAGGCCGACTGTGGCTTCAGGGGATCCCAGGCCGAGGGCTTCAGGGGATCCCAGGCCAACTGTGGCTCAGGGGATCCCAGGCTGACTGTGGCTCAGGGAATCCCAGGCCGACTGTGGCTCAGTGGATCCCAGGCTGGCTGACTGTGGTGGCTCAGTGGATCCCAGGCCACTGTGGCTTCAGGGGATCCCAGGCTGACTGTGGCCTCAGGGATCCCAGGCCGACTGTGGCTCAGGGGATCCCAGGCCGACTGTGGCTCAGGGAATCCCAGGCTGACTGTGGCTTCAGGGGATCCCAGGCCGACTGTGGCTTCAGGGAATCCCAGGCTGACTGTGGCCTCAGGGGATCCCAGGCCGACTGTGGCTTCAGGGGATCCCAGGCCGACTGTGGCTCAGTGGATCCCAGGCCGGGATCCCAGGCTGACTGGGCTTCAGGGGATCCCAGGCCGACTGTGGCTCAGGGGATCCCAGGCCGACTGTGGCTCAGGGAATCCCAGGCTGACTGTGGCTCAGTGGATCCCAGGCCGACTGTGGCTCAGGGGATCCCAGGCCGACTGTGGCTCAGGGGATCCCAGGCCGACTGTGGCTCAGGGGATCCCAGGCTGACTGTGGCTCAGGGAATCCCAGGCCGACTGTGGCCCTCGGGGGGGGGATCCCAGGCCGACTGTGGCCTGGACGTGGCACCTGCATCTGCAAGAAGCCTTCATGACGTAAAACCGGGGCACAGAGAGTGAAACCTGAACGCGGGGAGCACTCCCAAGGCACCAGCCACACAATCAGCCCAGCCACGAGAGGCCCATTAACCCCATGGCTTTGTGACACAGCCCATCGTTGGATTCATTTCACCATTGCCACACCCTGAGTCTGTGGATATTTTATCACACATGAAAATATCTTTTATAAAAGTGATTGTTTGCATATTACAATTTTCTCTTTTCACTTTGTCTTCAACAAATTTCAAAATACTTACTTGCACAACGTGCCATTTCTCGGGTTTTCCCCACCTAGCTTGCGTGCAGCTCCTCGACCTCATTCACACTGGGAAGCCCAGGCGACTTCGGCTCATGCCGCAGAGGCGGGTGTCCGCTAGCGCTCCTCCGCGTTGTCTTTGAGGGTAGCGCTGTCATTCCTGTTGGTGGAAAAGGTCAGCCCAGAGTGGAGCCCGCCACGGGGTTGGGCCTCTCACAGCCACAGCTGCAGCCCCGACTGGAGGGACGCGGTCCAGTGCTGGGACAGGAAGAGAAGGAGGTGGGACCAGAGCAGGACGTGTGCCGACCAGGACTCCTCCCGTGCGCGACTCCTGCAGAAGAGGGCGCCTCTGTGCACGCCGGGTGATCCACCTGCAGCCCGCAGGCCCACCCGGGGCACACTCGCGACACAAGAGGAGAACGTCTGAACCAGAAATGCTGAAGACCCCTCTCAGAGGAAGAGCCTTTGCACTCAGGACCCTCCTCCCACCACACTACCCGGCCCTTCGGCACAGACGTCAGGCCGACAGTGACGCCACCATCCCCCCTTGAGTGGTGTCCGTCTGGAGCTGCCGTCGCCGGTCAGCTCTCTGCCCAGGCGCTGGGGTGGCACACCACAGGGTAGGTGACCCCTGGCACGTGTGGTGCTTGTCTGCTGCGTGGGAAGCCGTGTCGCCAGCCCATACGCTCAGCTTCTTGCACACCCAGACTTCCTCAGACGTGGGAAAAGAGTCCTCAAGAGTCGCTGGTCGTCGGTAGCTACTGGAATGACCACTGTGGGTATGGATTCCATGAGGAGCCAGGGCACACACCCCTTCTTGAATGGGAACAGTTAGCAATGCAGTTCTCCGCCACTGAGCGTGGAACCCGCAGGGCAGCCCCAGCCCAAGGGCAGCTCACCTGGGGAATCCCAGTCCCCAGGCAGGAACTGAGACCCCGAGTCCTCGCATCCCCTCTGCTAAAAGAGGGAGAGGCACAAGCCCACCAAGGAAGCAACCTGAGGACCACAAGCCAAACCCCTGATAAGGCCTGTGGCAGGGAGGCTGGGAGGCCAGACACGTCCTCAGGAGGCTGAGAGGTCTACCCTTTCTGCCTATGGGGTGTGCTCTGCAGGCTGGTGGATACACCTGGGCACAGGCCTCCCTGCAGGACCAGGTGCCACCAACGTCCACCAAGCCCTTCCTTGGGGAAGACGGAGATGCCTGATGCCCCACACGGCTGGCACAAGGCATCTGAGCAGAGGGTGTGGCTGGACTTGGTGGTCACTAAGTGACACCAAGACCCAAGGCTCCCGTGTTCCTTCCACCACCCTGCCCCGTGAGGGCAGCTGAGTGGCCACGGCCTCGGTCGGGCAGTTTGGGAAGTAGCGTCAACATCAAGAACCCCAAGGAGGAAGGCGAGCTGGAGGCTGAGGGAGGGCATGGGGTGAGGCCACAGAACAGCCTGACGCCATTCCTCGGTGCGTCTCCGAGTTCTCGCTGAGATTCTGTGATGGCTCCAGACCTGTCCTCGGGAAGCGCTCTGGAGCGTGATGGGACGTAGGCGTGGAAACGCCCCAGGGTCCAGAGCCATGTCCAGCTCCCGGCGAGACTCCAGCAGCGCCTGCTGACCCCGCGGGGAGGGGAGGCCGTGGGCACCAGCTCTCCCGGCAGCGGCGGCTCCACACGGAGCCGGGACTGAGGGAGGAGGACTGAACGCAGCTGGGCTGACCGCCCGTCGCCGCGACCGCCGGACTCCCGAGTGCCGGGAGCACCTGGGAGGTGGGCAAGCCCCAGGGTGGTGGGACTGGCCCAGCAGAGGGACCTCGGAGCAGGGGCAGTGGGAAGAGGCGGCACTGAGCTCTCTCCTCCAGGTGCCTGGTGGTGGCCACCCGCGTCCAGGGAACGAGCTCCAATTCAGTGCACGTCACCTGCCAGTGCCTTCCACGGAAGAGACTGACCACAGTGAAATGGGAAACGGACATGCCCTGTGCAGGTGCTCTGAGCCTGGCCACTGTGGCTCCTCAATCGAGCTGAGCCAGAAGGCTGTGGAAGCAAGCGCAGGCCTGAGAGATGGCCGGTCCTGTGCCTGGCCCCCGACCCTCCAGGGCCACGGGCTCAGTGGCTCCGGGAGGGCTGAGTCCACTCCACACTCAGTCCTGTTCCACCCTCACCCCCGGGGGAGGAGGAGGGAGTGTCCACGTGTAGCGGGCGGCTCCCAACGGGGCAGGAGCCCAAGGGCTTCACTGTCCCACTGGGCCCGAGCCACTGCCCTCCCCAGCACCGGTCTTCAGCGAGGGCCTCACTGTCACGCTCAGGCTCACTGTTGGCCACAGAAAAGGGAACTAACTCCAAAAGCAGGAGTCACAACCACAGGGCAAGAGGGGGGTGGCGGGCCGCACGCTTGAGCGATGCCAGCGTTCAGGAGCTGCTGGTGTGCGGGCTGCGGGGCACTAGCTCAGCAGGAGCTGCGCACAACGCCATGGCTGAAGAGTGAGTCAGCATGGGCAGCAGAGAGCCCGGAGAACCTAAGGAGACCGCCCAGCCGGAGGAGGCGGGGCGGTGCTCCGGGTCCCAGCACCCACGACCAGCAGCGTCAGCAGGCCTGCACGGTCTTGGGCATCCCAGGGCCCAAAGGAGATGATGGTGTGGGGGCGGGCAAGGGGGACGCAGGCAGCCAGGCAGGCAGGGGCGGGGCGGAGAGGTCTGCAGGGCAGGCCAGGGACACTAAGGCGGTTCCAGGCAGTCGCCCAGGCCAGTGCACACTGTCCAAGGTCTCATGGCTTGCGTGTGGAGGAAGGGCTGGAACAGGCAGGAAGGGCGCGCGGGGCCCCTGGGGTTACTGCATCGCCCACTTGAGAATCCAGTGGCTGGAACTGCGGTGTTAGGAGGTCTCTGAGCTAGGAGGCGCGGGCAGTCTCGGGTGTGAGAGGAGGAGGGCCGGGAGGGAAGGGCAGAGGCACCAACACTGTGGAGATCTTCCTTCCAAGCCCCCCCGGGGCTGTGAGTTCACTGTGTGGCATTGATGCTGCACAGGTCACACTCCAGGCAGGGCCCAGGAGAGGACAGCCAGACCTGGTGACCAGCGCAGCGTGTTGGCCTGTCCCCGTGAGCCTGGTGGCTCACATGGACGGCCCTGGCCAGGAGCGGCATGGCCGCACCCAGGTCCTGAGTGCCCCGAGAGCCGGTGCATCCTCACCAGGCCCCTGTGCCACAGAGAGCTTGGGTCCTCCCGCCTCCGCTGTGCCCAGCCGGCCGACACCCCGCAGGTGGCTGAGCTCTGCGTACGCTCCGTCCGTCTCCCTTCAGTGACGCTGGGCCTCCCATCTCTCCCTGGGCCTGCAGGTGACCTTTCAGGCAGGACCGTCCAGCGGGACGCACTCTCTGCACACTGTGGACTCCAGCGTGCCGCTCACGCGTCAGGACTGCCCGCACGGGCGGCCCGCTGGGGCCGTCCTGTCAGCCCGGGCATTTAATTAACTAATTGCAGCCCGCTGACGCGAGCACCGGAGCGCAGCGTCTGGGGGCAGACCTCCCTTCCAATCATCCGTCTGAGCCACACAGCTGATGGGCTCCCCGAGGGGACGGAGTGGCAATGGTGCTTCCAACAGGAGGTTCCCGGAGGGTCCTCGGGCGGAGAGCGAGTGTCACCATCTGTCGGCACTGCCCACAGCCCCACCTGCAGCTCCCAGGCTGACGGTGTGGCAGAGTGACGGCGTGGCAGGCTGACGGTGTGGGCAGAGTGACGGCGTGGCAGAGGCGCCCGGCGAGCACAGCGTCGGAGCGTCTCGAATGAGGCGAGCACTTCTGTCCAGTGAGGCGGGCCCACTGACCCTCCGGGAGAGTTCTCAGCAGGCCTGAGGCCCCTGGTAAGCCCTGGTGGAAACCTGGGTCACGCAGACAAGCCGAGGAGCGTCAGAAAAACCCCCGAGGCCTGGCCAGAACAAGGCCATGCTTCTCACAGGACACGGGGAGCCACGGGCCCCAGACCATGGTGTCTGCTTTCCAGACGCTGGCCCCAGAGCAAGGGGCCTGGCCGGGTTGCTAGGGCAGTGGCCACCCCTGGAAGGCTAGCTGGGAGGTGACAAGGGCAGCCTGTCGAGTCCCTGGGGCCAGCACAGTGAGGCTTGAAGGTACCCAGGAGTGGCGCTTCCCATCAGCACGAGGGATGCCAGCAGGGTCACCTGGGCGAGACCCTGAAGGGCCTGCAGGCACCTCTTGCAACCCTCGGTCATCTGCCCGCCCTGCAGGCAGGAGTCAAAGCAGTGTCCCTGGGCCAAGTTGGTGGCAGCAGGTCTTCCCTTCCAGAGGTCCGGGGCTGGCTGAGCTTCCTCTCCTGTTGTCTGTTGTTTTAGCCTCCAGAGATGCCAAGCGTGCCTGGCTCCAGGGCCCTGCGCGAGCAGTGGTTGGTGGAGGCGGTGTGTGTGGTGCCGGGACAGAACCCAGGGCCCTGCGCACAACAGGCAAGCTCTCTGCCACCGACCACGCGGGCCCGGTCGGGCCTTGCTGACTTGGGATCTCACTCCCACGCGTGGGGTTCTGTAGGACACTAGGCCCATCTGGAAAATCCCAGATACTTGAAGGACAGTTTCCAGGCAGTGTGGTCCCACCTGCCTTGTCCCCTTGGCCTGTAAGCTGACAGCCACGGGCTCTGGAGATGGATCCAGGGCCTCCTGGGGGACGGTCATCCACACCCTGTGAGGGCTGTGAGGCTGCACCTTGAAGATGCAAAGGGACAAGGCCATCAGCGGCCGTGTGGCAGCCGGGCAAGTGGAGCTCTCACCCCGCGGGGCCCCTGAAGCACGGGCAGGGCAAAGCGTGCGGCCAGTGACGAGCAGGCACCAGCGTGGAGGGACGGGCTCTGCCCACCCGGTCTTCCGTCCACCTCAGCGAGGTGGAGCTAGGCCTTCTCGGTGTGGCGCTTTATGAGCTCTGTCGCACGTCGGCGAGGGCAGAGGCCCCAGGACAGGCAGCCCCACACCACAGCGCCCCTCGTGCAGCCTCCTGCCCACGGGCCTCTGCTCCCCGAAGCCCTGCCCGCCCCGAGTGCCAGCTCTGGGGTGCCGCGTTCTCCCTCAGGGCGCGGTGCCCAGGGAGTCACCGCAGCGGGGGTGTCTGGGAAGCGGGGGGCTGCTGCTGGGCCCCTCTCCACCGTGCCCGCTGCCCGGCTGCCTTGCTCCCGTGGGAGGAGCCAGTGGTCTCCAGGCGCTGAAGACCACCACTGGAGCAGCCAGGCAGGCAGTGGAGGGCCCGCAGCGACCCTCTGCCCTCCGGGACTCTGTCGTGGCGTGCTCAGGCGTGCACTTGTCCTCTCTGAAGCCACCCAGCTGTCTCCAGAGCAGCCGAGCCTTCTGCAGGGCATGGGCGCCGGGCCCACGCCCGCCTCGTACCTGCTGGACTTGGGCATCTGCCTGCGGTGTGGCGGCCTCCCGAGGTGAGGCTGGCCTTGCCTCGCGTCTCTTCACCTCCCGCCTCCCGTCTGGGGCCTCGTCGTCTCTGTGGCGAGACATTGGTCCCAACACCTGCTCGGGTTTGGAACCAGGCCGACGGCCTCTCCTTCTGGAGTCCACGTCCTTCACGTGCCCAGGCGTCGCGGCCGACAGGCGTCCTCTTCAGGCTTCTCGTAGACGCGTCTTCTGCAGAGCATGGTTCTCCGCCTCGGCAGAGCCAGTCTGGCACGTCGCTCCTCACGGTCACACTTCCCCCGACCCGAGCACTGCCCAGCCCTGTGTGTCGCACTGAGTCCACGGAGAGCCAAAGCTCCACAGAGCTGCCGGCCTTGTCCTCTGTCCCCACATCTTGGAGACCTGGTTCCCCACTCCGACCGCCTGGAGCACTTCCTGGAGGCCCGTCGGAGAGAAGCCGCCTCTGGTTCTCGGCCCCTGAGAACACCTGCAGTTCGCCCCCATTGCTGGGAGGTTCGGTGGGCGTGGGGTCCAGGCCACGTGCCCTGCAGCTCGCCTGCTGCCTGCGCGCTGGCCGAGGCAGTCCCGGGGCTGTCCCCGCATGCGACAGGGTCTCCTCGCCTTGGCTTTCAGCTGTCCCCCGCCGCGTCTGCGTGGTCTGAGCTCGTCGTGTGCAGCGCTCACCAGCACTCTGTTCACCCTCTGAGTGTCTTGTGGTGATGGCCGCGTCAGCTGGGGAGCACCCTCGTCTGCAGGAGCTCCTGCTGTCCCCAGGAGCAACGGATCAGAAAGTCGGACCAATGGGCCACCGCGCCCATGCACAGGTCCACTCAAACAAAACGGAGGAGCGCGTGGCTTACTCCATCCCTCAGAGGAGGAAGACGCCACTCTGCTCGTACCACCAGTGTGTTCCAGACTGGGCTACGGCAGAGCAGGGGGCCTGTGTGGAGACCGGGCACGCGGGACGGCTGGGTGCGTCCTCAGGGTCGGGGCCTGCGCGTGAGCCCTGGGCGGCGGCTGACGTTGCAGGGGTGAGCTGTTTGCATGCGCCCTCCTGCCCCCGTGCCAGCCCGTTTCCACAGGTCACTTGCCCCCGGCAGGCCGGCCAAGACCGGACCCCGGCGTCCTCCACCCCGACGGAGGCCTGGTGTGCCCTGAGCAGGTTAAGTGAGCCGAGCCGTCCCGCCACGCGGCCCCTGGGGCGCGCCCCTTCTCACCCTGCTGCGCGTGAGCACTTATCTGGGTGAAAAGGAGGCTTGGCCGTGCCCAGTCTCTCCAAGGACGCTTCCTACCGGACAGCCCCGCTCCCTCCTCGCATCTCCAGCTGTGCTGCCCAATGGCCTGGACCCCAGGCCCCCTCCGTGCTGCGGGGGGGCAGCTCCTCCCACAACTCAGCGGCAGCCTCCCTGCGGGGCTAGAGTCTCAGGGCCTGCCAGGGTCTCCAGCACAGCCCAGCCGCCCACACAGCCGCTACTGGTGAGAAAGGCGCACGCAGACCCGTGGCGAGCGGGCACGTGGGGCTGCGGCCTGCGGAAGGTCGCCAGCACGGGCTGGAAACCCGGGCCCTTGGCAGGCAGGCTCCGTGCGACAGGCTGGGAAACACCGACACGGCGAGGCCTGGTCAGGGCAGGACCACCGCTGCGTCCGCCCGCGGAGGGGAAGAAGAGCAGACGGACAGTGAGGCGCTGCTACCTGGTGCCCAGAGCCCCAGCCAGGCGCGGTGACCTGGCTGCACCACAGAGCTCAGGAGAGCATGGACTCGAGCCTCTGCCGGGACCGGTGCGGCTGCTCTCCTGACCCGAGACTCCTTGAGACCCCGGACCAGAGCCCCCCAGTCACTGTCCTGGAACCCCCCGGGGCGCTCTGCTTTCCTTCTGTTGCTCTGGTGAGCCTCGTTCCTCTGGTGTCCATGGACCTCACTCTTCAAATTCGCGAGACAAAGAACCCAGCCCCACGCTCGCTCTGGGCTCTGGCACGGCTCCTGCCCTCTGTGGGCGGGGGATAGACGCCAGCAAAGCCGGGCAGGCCCCGGGGGGCGAGTGCCGGCGTCGGGTGGGCGCGGGCACTCTCGCGCAGCTCCTTCTACCTTGGTGTGCCTTCTCAAAATGTCGAAAGTCAGGTTTAGAAAGAAACCCCGTGAGCGGCAAGCCCGGCCCTGGCCTCCGCACGGAGCCCTCTTGCGAGCCTGGCTCTCGGACTCCGGCCTGGCCCAGGCACCCTTCTCCCCGCACCGCAGGAGCCGGCGCTCCGCTGCCTGCTGCCACCGAGGCCCTTCTCCCTTGGCTCTGCCGTCCCCCGCCCCGGCACTGGCGTCACCCTCTGGCTGCGCACGGTTCCTGCAGTGCCCGGCCTGAGGACGGCCTCGTTTCCCAAAGCAGCAGCTCTGCCTTGGGAAGCGCCAGTCCTGGAGCGAGCCCCCTCCGCCCTGAGGAGCCTCCTCTCACAGTGGCCGCCCCGCGGGGTGACCTGGAGATTCTGCCGCACAGACCCACGTCTCCTGAACTGTCGCACACCCAGCCTGCCCCACCACAGGAGAGCAGGCGGGGAGGGTCCGATCTGCAGCCACAGCCACCATCAGCCTTAGGTCCCTAAGGCAGCCTCAGGCCTCAGCCCCACTGGGCTCCCGCAGGACGGAGGCAGGGAGGGAGAGGGAGGAGGCCTGAGAGGCTTCTCTGCACCTGCCCGGGCTGAGAGGTGGGAGGAGAAGCCTGGGCCTTGGAACGGAGACTCTCGTGAAAGACGCTAAAACAAGGTCCTGAGGTAGGAGCAGAGCCACGGCGGAGGCGCGCTCCACCTGGGCGCACGGGACAGGCGCCTGCACTGAGGGCCGCGTCCCTCCCGTCCTGAGCTGCAGGTGGGCTCTGTGCTGCGGTGTGCAGGGACAGGGCAAAGAGGGCGGCCTTGCTGGGTGATGCCCACAGAGAGAGGGCCCTCTCTGGGTCTCGGCTGCAGGGTGCACACTGCCAGGTGGTGAGTGGCCTGGGGACACCTGGCAGGTGACAGTGAGGGTGCAGCTCAGCAAACATCAGAGGATGCAAGTTGAGGCTCTGGTCTGGATCTCGAGTCTCGAGTTGAAGCCCTCGCCCCAAGGCCGCAGTCCTGGGAGGCCGAGGGTGGACCCTCCGGGACAGCACCCGGAGGCTCCTGCTCCTTCTCTGAGAGGGCACGCTGAGAAGGGCTGTCTGTGACGCGGGAGGCAGCCCGCCCCAACACCCGGGCGTGCCAGGCCTGCGCTGCCCTCAGAGGCCATTACCTGGGCAGGAGACTGCTGGAGGCCCTGGACGGCGGCTGCTCACCGGGGCTGGAGAGGAGTCCAGCGCAGCCGCAGAGGACCCGAGGACGGTCTGGCTGAGCGAGTCGGGGGCCTGGCGATCAGAAACCTGGGGGAGCTTTTAAGATCCATCACAGTTCAGCTTATCTCTGTTCAAAAAGAAAGAGAAGTAGGCTGAGGTGAAGCCCGAGCAGGGGAGCCCAGAGGGCCTGTCCACGGGCGGGCTCCGGTCGTGTCTGCCTGGCCACCAGGGTCCTCACCAAGCCCCTGGTAGCTGCAGCTCCACTGTGGCTCACTGGCCATCACTGGTCCCCACCACAGGGGAGGCAGTTTGTGCAGACGATGGGGACCCCGTTCCCCGTGCAGACGCAACGTGGAAATGGAGGAGAAATCATTCCAGCAGGACTGAAAGTGCCTGGCCCGCCCGGTGGGCCCGTGCTCCTCCCTCCCTCCTTGCTGCTCAGGGCAGTGGCCACTGGGCTGCAACCTGGGAGCGCAATGTGGGGGAGGCGGGGGGAGGCAGTGGCCTTTAGGAAAGGTTCCACGAGCTGCCGTGCAGGCTGCACCAGGTGACAAGGGGAAAACCCAGAAGACTTGCTTCTCAGAGGGTGCACACTCACAGGCTCACACTCAGAGGGTGCACACTCACAGGCTCACACTCAGAAGGCTGCACACTCACAGGCTCACACTCAGAGGGTGCACACTCACAGGCTCACACTCAGAAGGCTGCACACTCACAGGCTCACACTCAGAGGGTGCACACTCACAGGCTCACACTCAGAAGGGTGCACACTCACAGGCTCACACTCAGAGGGTGCACATTCACAGGCTCACACTAGAGGGTGCACACTCACAGGCTCACACTCAGAAGGGTGCACACTCAGGCTCACACTCAGAAGGGTGCACACTCACAGGCTCACACTCAGAAGGGTGCACACTCAGGCTCACACTCAGAAGGGTGCACACTCACAGGTTCACACTCAGAGGGTACACACTCACAGGCTCACACTAGAGGGTGCACACTCACAGGCTCACACTCAGAAGGGTGCACACTCACAGGCTCACACTAGAGGGTGCACACTCACAGGCTCACACTCAGAAGGGTGCACACTCACAGGTTCACACTCAGAGGGTACACACTCACAGGCTCACACTAGAGGGTGCACACTCACAGGCTCACACTCAGAAGGGTGCACACTCACAGGCTCACACTCAGAAGGGTGCACACTCAGGCTCACACTCAGAAGGGTGCACACTCACAGGCTCACACTCAGAGGGTGCACACTCACAGGCTCACACTCAGAAGGCTGCACACTCACAGGCTCACACTCAGAGGGTGCACACTCACAGGCTCACACTAGAGGGTGCACACTCACAGGCTCACACTCAGAAGGGTGCACACTCACAGGTTCACACCCAGAGGGTACACACTCACAGGCTCACACTAGAGGGTGCACACTCACAGGCTCACACTCAGAAGGGTGCACACTCAGGCTCACACTCAGAAGGGTGCACACTCACAGGCTCACACTCAGAGGGTGCACACTCACAGGCTCACACTCAGAAGGCTGCACACTCACAGGCTCACACTCAGAGGGTGCACACTCACAGGCTCACACTCAGAGGGTGCACACTCACAGGCTCACACTCAGAAGGCTGCACACTCACAGGCTCACACTCAGAAGGGTGCACACTCACAGGCTCACACTAGAGGCTGCACACTCACAGGCTCACACTCAGAGGGTGCACACTCACAGGCTCACACTCAGAGGGTGCACACTCACAGGCTCACACTCAGAAGGCTGCACACTCACAGGCTCACACTCAGAGGGTGCACACTCACAGGCTCACACTAGAGGGTGTTGAGGGCAAGAGGTCCCCGGGGTCCCAGGTGTGCAGGCTGGCGCACAGGCAGCCTGCCAACCCCTAATGGGAGGAGGCCCAAGCCCTCAGAACCATCTGGAGCAGCCATCCTGAGCTGTGAAAAGACCTCACTCAGAAGAAGGTCTCGACTCAGTCGGAGCGTCACACGCTGACCGCAGCATGCAGCCATTCGCTGGTGGCACTTTCTGACGGAGCTGGTGCCTGCTAGAGGCTGAGACTGGTGAGGAGGAGGACGGTGAGAGGGAGCACGCAGACAGGGAGGGAGCCCCCACCACCCAGGGTCCAGAAGTGGGAGGAGAAACCGGGCGGGAGGGCGGGGAGTGGGGGCTCCCTCCAGGCTGCCCAGGAAGGTGCTCGCCACCACAGGGGCTCCCTCCAGGCTGCCTAGGAACACCGGGCAGGAGGGTGGGGAGTGGGGGCTCCCTCCAGGCTGCCCAGGAAGGTGCTCGCCACCACAGCAGCTCCCAGCACCTCTGGACACCCCTTGTCCACCCTCTCGTCACCAGTGGGGGCCGGTCCTGCCTGGGGCCTTTGCAAGATGAGGCCAGCAGGGATGAGGCACCTTCACACCAGCCACCGCAAGAGGGACGGTGACATCAGCCGCAGAGCCACCACAGGCATGACCGCGGTCCCTTCACTTTCTGAATCTGGCCCCAGTGCTCCAGGGCTCGTTGCTTAAAAAATGCTTTCCTAGCCGGGCGAGGTGGCGCATCCTGTAATCCAGCACTTGGGAGGCTGAGGCAGGAGGATCGCGAGTTCAAAGCCAGCCTCAGCAATGGCGAGGCACTTAGCAACTCAGTGAGACCCTGCCTCTAAAAAAAAATACAAAAAAGGGCTGGGGATGTGGCCCAGTGGTCGAGTGTGCCTGAGTTCAATCCCCGGTACCAAAAAAAAAAAAAAAAAAAAAAAACAGGTTTCCTTCCTCCCCCCCCCCCAACAAGGTCGGGGAGACCGCGTCATCTTTTCTTCCTCTAGTTAACTGCCCTTGAGCATGCCCACTGCAGCAAGGGGATGCCTGCTGAGGACCTGGGAAGTGACCGTCTCCCACATTAACAAGTGAGTCCCAACACACTGTGAGGGCGCCCGGGGACCCCTATTGAAGAATTCCTTTAACCACCCCCGCCCCCGCCATCACTCCTGATTGAGAGTCACAGCCTTTGGGACAGGAGTCCCCTGTGTTTCTCCTTTGCTAGCAAAGCAATAAACCTTCCTTTTCCTTTCTCTCAGAACCGTGTCCTCATTACCAGGTTGGCATTGATTGGCACTGGGGACAAGGACCGAGCTCTCGGTTACATGGGTCCCCCTCAGTGGGGCTCACCTCCGGTCAAGAGGTTGCAGAAGGAACTGGAACTCAGGATGGGAGATGCCAGCACCTCTGCCTCTGGTGGAGGTGACTCTGTAGCCAGGCTGGCACCACGAGTGTGCCAGAGCCACTCTGCCACTGTGTGGGGACGGTAGGCAGGAAAGGCAGGGCCCAGTGTGCGCCTGCCCTGGAGGTTCTGAGCTGGGGGAGGAGAGCAGGCAGCAGGTAGCATTCATACTCCAGGCCCTGGCCCCAGGCTCCGCGCAGCCACCATTGTTCTGCACAAAAGTACCAGAGGCCGGCGCCGCCCTTCCCACTTGAGCCTAAGATTTCATTTATTTGGCTCTTGACAAATCCCATTGTCCAAGGGTCGACACTAAGTCAGATGGCAAAGCTTTGCAAGAACGCCCCAAAGCATTCAAAGGACCCTTGGCCAGAGGCACAAAGCCCACCCCCAGCCCCAGCCCACCTCTAATAGTGCCGCATGCCAGGGACAGCCCAGGACAATGCCACCTACTCCCCAAGTTCCCAGCTCTAACTACAGGGCTCGTGCTATTAAGATTAGGACACTAATCCACGTTCATCTCCGGTGCTTTGAGGCCACTGTTCAAGGTAATTCAGTGTGCCCGTCGGAGGACTCGGGACACAAAACCTCAGGCAGGAGTGGCCTTTGATTGCACTGGAAGCTCTGACTGATGCTTGGACAGGTGAAGCCTCGAGTGGGCCTTTCTCTTCCACCCTGACATGCTGATTGATAACACAGAGCTAATCTCCTGCCTTTGTTCCCGGGGGCAAAGGTTCAGCTGCCCCTTTTGAATGTGGGTCTTTTAACTATGCCGTGAGTAAATCATAGCATGGGGCCTGGGGTCAGCCGCTGGGAAATGCTGCCCGGGACCGGACCGAGGCCATCCTGGACAACGCACTTCTCCGCTCCCTGGAAGCCGGGGGTCCCGCCTGGAGCTGGCCTGCTCTGGGAGAGCACCGCTGGCGGCTCGCGGGCGGCTCTGAGCGAGGAGAGTCGCGGGGACCAGAGCGTGCCCAGGGCGCGGCCATTGCCTCAGCCCACCTCCAGCAGTGCCGGCAGCCTCCAGAGCCCTCCGGGAGGCGCCGGTGAAGAGCGGCTGCAGGGTGTCACCTGGAGGCCAGCGGCCAGCCGCGAGGGTGCTGCAGAGGTGAGGAGCAGTGGGTGCGCCCTGCTGGGCTGCGGGTGCGCTCTGCGCGGCGAGGGTGCTGTAGGGAGCAGTGGAAGGGGGCCCCCGCGTGGACCGCTGGCGCATGGCCCGGACACCGGAGCAGGTGAGGTGGGGGACGCACCCGAGAGGCAGCGCAGCCTGGGACTCCATCGAGGTCGCGAGCCCCGCGCCCAGGCTGCACTGCCAGGAGAGACGCGGACCCACGGGACGGCAGCAGCCAGCGCTGCCAGCCAGACTGACCAGGCACCGACGCCCGGCGGGCATGGGCTTCCCGACTCAGCAGCCAAGACGAAAACAGAAACTACCAGAACATGGGCAAAGAACTCAGCAGACATTTCCCCAAAGAAGGTAAGCAAATGAGTAATGAGTCACTGGAGATGCCGGGCACCGTCACCACGAGGGGCACGTGGGCCAGACCACAGCTGGGCACCGTCACCACGAGGGGCACGTGGGCCAGGCCACACCCGGGAGGCGACCCGCCCACTGCACGTCCGTGTGGAAGAGGCTCCTGCCTCAGAGGAGGCGGGAGATGGGCACGTGGGCAAGGAGGCCGGGCCTCGACCAGTGCCAGGGGAGCGGAGCGGGCGCCACCACCCTGCCCTTGAGCAGCTCCTTGGAACGTTGAAGGGGATCGCCACACACCAGGGCACTCACCTCGAGGGACTGAAGGGGACGCAGAAGGCCCTGGTTCCTCAGGGCCACAGGAGCACACGCCAGGCTCGGCCCAGATGCGTCACCATGGCTGAAGACACGGCGCTCCACCCGAGCCCTGGGCCACCACTCGGTCACGAGAAGGAACGAGGCTGACGAGGGTGCCACACAGAGACGGGCCATGAGGCTGAGCGAGGACGGGAGGACGGGCGCTGCGGCACCCGCTGCGAGGGAGCAGAGCAGGGACGAGGCGAACGGGCGGGGGACCGCGGTCTGAGGTGCAGCGCCCCTAGGGACGGCGAGACCCCGGCTGAGGACAGTGGAGATGGGCGTGCAAGGGGCGTGAGTGAGTGTGAGTGTGAGTGTGTGAGTGTGAGCTCTCTTCCACAGGGACGTCCTGTCGGCGGGGGAACGCCTCCCAGGTGTGGTCTGGATCACGGTCGCCTCAGGGCGAAGGTGCCCAGCATCTCCGCTGGCTTACTCGTCATTTGATCGTCTTTTTGGGGGAAATGTCTGCAGAGCTCTTCATATATCTACATATTTTTCATTTATTTCATAGTCACATATATGATATGTAAATTTATATATGTGTGTGCATACATATATGAAGAGCCCTAATTAGGAAGGGCTGTTGCAGCTAGCTGGAAGCCATAAGTTCCACCTGATATGTATGTGACGCACCTGTAGGCACCCGCAAACCTGAAGGTATATAACCGGGTGAAAGCGGTCCGAGTTAGGAGAACGGAGAATTCAGTCAGCCGGGCAGTCACTCGGTCGGTCAGAAGAATCAGAGCGGCCAGAACGTAGGCAGAGCGGTTACAGAAGAGAAACCAGATAGAAGAAGTAATGACTGGTCAGAGTTAGGCCGAGGCTCCCGAGGAAGACAGAAGACAGAAGAAGGAAGAAAGAAGAGAGAAGAAAGAAGCTCTAATCTTACTCTAAGCTAAGCTCTACTCTAAGCTAAGACTCTAAGCTCTATCTTTCTTTACTCTAAGCTACTCTAAGAAAAATCTTTCTTTCCCTCTCTAAGCTCTAAGAAAGTAGAAGTAAAAGTAGTAAAAAGCTTAACTCTGCCCCCGAGAGTTTTTATCCCGGTTTACGGTACCAGGCAGCTTACAAATGGTGGTTCCGTCCGGGGCTCGGCAGGCAGAGAAGAAAAGCTAAGAAATAAGAGCAATGAAAAAGCATAGCCTCAGACTCAGTTGAGACCAGCAAAAAGAGTAGAAACAAGAGAGCAGAGCCTCTGACTCAGTTGAAGCCAGTTAAGAATTAAGCCGAAGCAGAGTAGCTGGCCAAAAGCTGAAGCAGAGTAGACAGCGAAAAGCCGAAGCAGAGTAGCCAGCGAAAAGCCGAAGCGAGCCGGCCAAAAGCCGTAAGCAGAGTAGCCGGCCAAAAGCCATAAAAAATATAGAGAAAAAGCCTTGAGCTTTAGTATAAAGAAAAAAGCCATGAGCTTAAAAGAAAATAGAGAATTAAATAGCATGGTAAAAACCATGCAGAAAAAAAAGCCATTGAGCTTTGGCAAGAAAGCCATAAAGAAAAATAAAGAAGAGGAAAAAAAAAAAAAAAAAGTCAAAGCCCGCTTATGCAATTGTGCTTAACTAAGTGCGAATACTGCTCCTCAGCAGTAGGCTTCTACCTTAAAAGCCACAGCACCTCCTCAAAAAGGCTCAAATAATCCAACCCTTTCAAAAATAAAGAGGTGAAAAGCTAGGTAGGGAAAATAAATAAAATAGAGAAAATAGAGAAAATAGAATTAAAGCACCTTTTTAAACTAAAGGGAAGGAATATGAAGGAGCCCTAATTAGGAAGGGCTGTTGCAGCTAGCTGGAAGCCATAAGTTCCACCTGATATGTATGTGACGCACCTGTAGGCACCCGCAAAGCTGAAGGTATATAACCGGGTGAAAGCGGTCCGAGTTAGGAGAACGGAGAATTCAGTCAGCCGGGCAGTCACTCGGTCGGTCAGAAGAATCAGAGCGGCCAGAACGTAGGCAGAGCGGTTACAGAAGAGAAACAGAAGAGAAACCAGATAGAAGAATAATGACTGGTCAGAGTTAGGCCGAGGCTCCCGAGGAAGACAGAAGACAGAAGAAGGAAGAAAGAAGAGAGAAGAAAGAAGCTCTAATCTTACTCTAAGCTAAGCTCTACTCTAAGCTAAGACTCTAAGCTTCTAACTCTTTCTTTACTCTAAGCTACTCTAAGAAAAATCTTTCTTTCCCTCTCTAAGCTCTAAGAAAGTAGAAGTAAAAGTAGTAAAAGCTTAACTCTGCCCCCGAGAGTTTTTATCCCGGTTTACGGTACCAGGCAGCTTACAAATGGTGGTCCGTCCGGGGGTCTCGGCAGGCAGAGAAGAAAAGCTAAGAAATAAGAGCAATGAAAAAGCATAGCCTCAGACTCAGTTGAGACCAGCAAAAAGAGTAGAAACAAGAGAGCAGTAGCCTCTGACTCAGTTGAAGCCAGTTAAGAATTAAGCCGAAGCAGAGTAGCTGGCCAAAAGCTGAAGCAGAGTAGACAGCGAAAAGCCGAAGCAGAGTAGCCAGCGAAAAGCCGAAGCGAGCCGGCCAAAAGCCGAAGCAGAGTAGCCGGCCAAAAGCCATAAAAAAATATAGAGAAAAAAGCCTTGAGCTTTAGTATAAAGAAAAAAGCCATGAGCTTAAAAGAAAATAGAGAATTAAATAGCATGGTAAAAAAACCATGCAGAAAAAAAAGCCATTGAGCTTTGGCAAGAAAGCCATAAAAGAAAAATAAAGAAGAGGAAAAAAAAAAAAAAAAGTCAAAGCCGCTTATGCAATAGTGCTTAACTAAGTGCGTTAGCTGCTCCTCAGCAGTAGGCTTCCTTAAAAGCCACAGCACCTCCTCAAAAAGGGCTCAAATATCCACCCTTTCAAAAATAAAAGGTGAAAAGCTAGGTAGGGAAAATAAAATAAAATAGAGAAAATAGAGAAAATAGAATTAAAGCACCTTTTTAAACTAAAGGGAAGGAATATGAAGGAGCCCTAATTAGGAAGGGCTGTTGTAGCTAGCTGGAAGCCATGGGTTCCACCTGGTATGTATGTGACGCAACCTGTAGGCACCCGCAAAGCTGAAGGTATATAACCGGGTGGAAAGCGGTCCGAGTTAGGAAGGCAGCTTACACATATATATATATGACCAGAGCGGGGCTGGCACCTGCCCGGGCCACACAGCTGTCAGTGACACTATCAGGACTTCCTCTCTGACCCAGGCAAGCGTGCCCGCGCTGAGGTCGAGGGATCCAGGCTCAAGTCCTACCTGCCCTGGTAGACACAGCACTGGGGGCTTCCCTGGCTTGTTTCCTCTGCTGTAAAGACGGCGGTACGCAGCAGAGACAGCTGGCTACCCACCACAGACCCCGCCGCCCTCCCAGAGGGTGGGGCCGTGGCTGGCAGATGGCCTCCCGGCCAGGGACGCCAAGCCTGCCGCAGACCAGAAGACCGGAGCCCTGAGCAGCGGCTCGTGCTGTCTGGAGTGCAGGCGCCGCTTGCCGTCTGGCTCTGGCTGCCTCTGGCTGTGGGCTGAGGGCCTGGAGCAGCCACAGTTCAGAGTCTGAGCTGCTCATTACCTGGCCCTCACGGGAAGTGTGCCCTGGAGGAAGGCGGAGTCCCGCCGGGAGAGGCCTCCACCGCTATGGAGGGCGCGTGGAGCTCCCTTGCAGCAACCCAGCGTGCTGGTCGTGCAGGTCTGCGCTGCGGAGGCCGGGTCGCCGCGCGGCAGCAGTGTCCACTGCAGGGCTGTGCACTGGGCTGCCCTGTCCCGGACAGCCTCTCAGCCGGTGTCCCAGCCAGTGTCCCTGCCACGGAGCCACCTGCACCACGGGCGGAGCTCATCTGTGGTGCAGCGCACGCCCTGAGGCGCAGGCGTCCTCTCGCTGAGCCTGGTGGTGACCCAAGGGCAAGTACACACACAGGCAGTGCCTCATCCGGCCCTGAGCGGGCGGTGGTCGCTGGGCCTAGCTCCCCTGGGAACAGGGCTTCTCTGAGACTGAGACAGGCAGACACAGAGGCAGGACTGGAGAGCGCCACCACGATCCTGGGTGGTGACCTGGGGAAGGTCTGGGTGCAGCCTGTGGACAACACAACCATGGACAGAGGGAAACCCTGGGTGGGCAGGGAGCGGGGCATTGCTGGAGAGGGCACTGCTCAGTTCCTGGAGGTTGCACGGGGCCGGCAGGGTCTAGACCTGCAGGCCATGCACGGGCTGGACTTGGCGCTCCTGGGCATAGCATGCCCTCCTGCACCGCAGGGCGCAGGCCTCCGTCTTCTGCTGAGCAGCCGGCCCCGGAAGTCAGACAGCAAAACCGATGTGCACAGAGGCAGAAGGACAAAGTTCCCGTGACCCCAGGGAGCCCCTGGGTCTCCCCTCCAGCTGGGAATCAGGGAGACTGTCTGCCTAGAAGTCGGCCTGGAGGTGCCCAGTTCAGTACAGACCCGCAGAGCTCTGGGCCAGGACACTGGGCCTTCAGCCAAAGCCAGCCTGTGTGCAGACACGCGCAGCAAGTGGCCTGGGGAACCCACGGCCAGGGCTCCTGCATGAAGACGATACCTGAGCGAAGAGAGAGTTCCCGCCCAGGACAAGGACTCATGTCACTGTGCTGGCACCCAGAGCGCCCCTAGAATCCTGCCTGCTCAGAAGCCCGGCTTTGCATGCCCGACCCACCGGCACCTGGGTCTGCTGCACACACTCCGTGCTCAGTGTGGCTGTGGGAGGAACGCGCCCTGCCCCCAGCCCCCACTCTCCTAGGGCTGGGACCAAGAACCCGGGAGAGCTCGGGCTGGGCCACTGCAAGGCCAGCCCCTCCCTTGGCCAGAGGTTTCTGTGGTGCAGTCAGAATCACCCTCTCAGCTCAGCGGAGCCACCCCGGAGACCCTCTCCCCAGACCCCAGTGTCTGTGGATGCCAAGTGCACATGGGTACGCACCCACGGAGGGGGCTGGGCTGTGTCCCGACCACAGCAGCCACTGGGAGCCAGGGACAGTGCACCGCAGTGTCTGGAGGAACCTGTCCCTCAGAGCAGAAGTGGATCAGCTCTAGTGCCCAGCTGCCAACACACCCGAGCCCAGACGCGTGGCACTCAGGCCCCCGACACAAAGAGCGCAGCACAGGTCCTGTCCTAGCAGCTGAGGGGTGCCGGCAGGAGGCGGGAGGTCTGCCATGCGGCGTGGACTAGTGCTGAGCGGTGACTGAGGCCTCTGGCCACAGACTCCAGGTGAACAGTGGTTGCCCGGCAAGCGGCGACTCTTCCCGCAGTGGGCCAGAGGGTGCTGTGTACACGGCAAACCCAGGAGAGAAACATTAACTAAATTGCAAGATCCGGATCATCTGTCTTATCAGTGCTTTGGGGAAAGTTTATCTTGCAAACAGGCCACCTGCTCTCCTTGTAAAGTGGTGTGGGCTGTTAGAATGTGATCTGTGACATTCCATTGAAGAGCAGGAGCCCGGGGGTGGCGGGGGAGGGGGGGCAGGCTCAGAAGGTCGCCAGATCTCAGAGAGGGCATCCAGCACTGCAGGGCTCTGCCCTACACATTTCCCTCTGGCATCTACAAGCCTCGAGTTCCATCAGGCAGCGGCCTCTGCCTGTCGGGCACATATCTGTCAGGGAGGTTATTTTAATTTGGCACGAATGTTTCCAAACTCCTTTCCTGTAGGTGAGTGTTACCGTCTCGTCTGGCTTCTGCCAGACTGAGTGGCAAGTGTGCATTCAGGGGAGTGCCTTGCTCCCCGGGAATGATGAATAAAAGGCACTTTACACAGTCCTTGGCCCACACCAGAGCCTCCCCTGCCGGGGTGCTCCTGAAGAACAGGAGGCCTCCTCCGGGAGGTTCGGGACCTGGGGCAGACTACCTTAGGAAACTCAGGCAAAGGGAAGCCCAGTGGCCCTGGGATTCTGCGCCACAGTGCGGGACGTCTTTACACGGCTGTGAAGCACAGAAGCTGGTTCACAGGACCATCTGATGATTGAGAGAAATCTCTGCCTTTAGTGCTTGGTAGTGCGCACAAAGAGGAAAGCCATGTTAAAACCCACCCTTCCGGAGTCCAGGCGTTACAGGCCCAAAGGAGCCGGCTCGCTGGAGCCCTCAGAATGGCCTGTGAGCCACCCTTGCCCACAGCCGTGCAGAACAGGAGACGCAGAAGGCACAGAGACACACATGCGGGCGGCCAGTACCAAGGGCCCCATCCCTTCCTCACCTGCTTGCCCATCAAACGCCCTTGAGGAAGCATGGACGTGACTCCCCTGGGCTTTCTGCAGCAGGGACCGCCCTCCCCCGGGGTCAGTGTGTGCAGAGGGGAGTGCACAGTGGAGGGCCCAGGTTCCAGGCAACAGGGACTTCACAAGAGCGGTGCCCTCGCTTCCACGGTGGGTCCTTCTGTGCCCACCTGCCGGCCATCCGGTGGCTCTGCAGAGCGTTGCTCGTGCACTGGGCATGTGCGCTCCTCAGGAGGCATGCAGGTGCACAGAATCAGCAGGTGCAGAAACCCTGGCAGGCCGGAGCAGGGGCCATCCCCAGGGCTGTGGCAGTGAGGGCAGAGACCAGTGGCCTTTTCAGGAAAGCCTGAAGGCCACGCTGTCCTGACGACCCGCGGAGAGGCTCAAGCAGAATCAGTGCTGGAGAGGCAGTCAGAGCGCGGGTGCTGAGCCCTGCCTGCACCGGCAGCCCCGCGTCAAACCCACCCCCCACTGGTGGTGCCAGGCCGAGAGGCAGCCCTCGTCTAGTCGTGCTAGGAGGGCAGCCCAGGAGGAGAGGACGGCACCGTCCACGTAGGGCTTCAGGTTGACAGCTCTCCCCACCTCCCCCAGCTGGTGGCTTCATTGCAGAGGAGACAAATAAAAACAACAGACACGGGTGTGTATGGACCCTCGGCTGCTCTGACACATGCGGCACGGCCAACCAGGGTGGTGGCCGCGATGCCAGGACCCAGTGTCTAGAGGTGCTGCCCTCCTCGTCCACAGCATCGCCCAGAACAGAGGCCTGCTGAGGAGCTGCAAGATGGCTCCCTTGCCACAGTGCCCGGGCTGGACACTTCCTTTCTTACTGCTGCTGGTCCCTGGTCCCCACGAAATCACGATGTGATCCACAGAAGTGGGAGGGGTCACGGCCCTGAGGAGGGGCTCCCAGCAAGGTGCACCCCCAGCCCCGCCTTCACCCCCCGCATCAGATTTCTCCGCCGCCTTCTCCTCTCTTCAGAGAGGGTTCAGACAGGACACCATTTCAGCTGACCTTTGTGACAGTGTCCTCCTGATCCAGTACCTACCCACCCACCCACACGGCCTGCTTTGCTCAAGGAGAATCTCACATGAGCACAGTGTGAATTAACCTTCTTCATTACAACAACTGTTTGTTCCTTTTCAAACTCAGGTGAAAATGTAAGCTTTTAAATCCTAACATGACTGTTCTTACTCCAAGTTTTTTTTTTTTTTTTCTGCTTAATGTTTTATTAAATTAATTCAAGGGGACTGGGGTTGTGGCTCAGGGGGCTGGGGTTGTGGCTCAGCAGTAGAGCTCTCGCCTAGCACGTGCACGGCCCGGGTTCGATCCTCAGCACCACATAAAAATAAATGCATTGTGTACAATTAAAACAAATAAATAAATGATTAAAATAAATGAATTCAAGATGCTGTTGGGTTCTTAATTTTTTAAAAAGCAGTTTTTCCTTATAGAAAACTTGGTTTGGAATGATACATTTTATGGAGGATAGCAAAATAGAATTGCATGTCACAATAAAATTCAAGTACTTTGAAAATGGTTTCAAAAGCTGATTATAGGCAGTTTGTTTTATCTTTTAGCAGATCCAAAGATTCAAAATATAGGATCATCTTCATGAATGCTGAAACAATACTTGATAAAACATACAGCATTTAAAAGCTTATTAAAATAGGATTCAATGAATACTTTCTTAATTTGGTAAGGTACATCTCTCTCAGTCCAAAAGACTACATCAAGAGAAAACCTGACACAAACAATAAGAAGATGTAGTAAGGTAGAAGAGTGACATAGCTGTGGAAGATGTAATGAAAGAAATTAATGCCTTTTGATTGGCAAGAAAAGAAACAAAACACAAAGTTCATAGGAATAAACAAGAAAGTTAAGATCTATAAGAGAAACATTCTTAAATACCCTCAAAAATCCACATAGTAAATCTGAACAAATGGAAGGAATGTGATGTTCTTGAATAAGCAGACTCACATGGTAGAATGTCCTTCCCCGATTCATTTTACAAATCAGTGCACCTAAACAAGGTGGACTGAGGATTGCCTGGATCTTTGTTTGTTTTTTTATTTTTATTATTATTTACTTTTTTTCTTTTTGAGACAGGGTCTCACCACGCTGCCCAGGCTGGGCTCCAAGTCGGCCTCTGAGTAGCTGTGACACAGGCGCTGCCACAGGCCGGCATTTTATTTCTATTCTTACTGCTGGGAGAGAACTGGACAGTCTGACTCTAGATTCAAATAGAAAAGACCTGAAAATAAAGATCAAAGAGAGGGAAGCAGCCCCACCAATTCTTAAGTCATAATAGTTTTAATAACAAAACTCTGTTGTACTGGGTGATGAATAAATGCACAGAGCAACAGAAAAGCATAGAAAGTGCAGATAGAAAAACAAGTGGGAAATCAGGATGTAACACAAAGTAACACCTAAAAATGAATATGTGATAAAGAGCACTAGGACCAAGGAGTAGCCATCTGACAAAATAAATACTAAAAACCCAAAGCTGTGCCTATAACTTACAATGTTTCAAAGTAAATCCCAAATGGATAAAATATTTAAATGTTAAAAATAAAACCGCAAGGTCCTGAGGGATGTGACTCAGTGATGCAGCACTTGCTCACCACCAGCGAGGCCCTGGGTTCCATCCCCATCACTGCAAGTAAACACAAAGTCATAGAAGTACTAACAGAAATTAAGGACAAATTCCTTTATAACTCTGAAGTTAAAAGAAGAATTTTCTGATTAAAACGGAAAACCCCAAATATGGTAAAAGGATTACAAGTTCAACTATATAAAAATAGTCATTTTTAAACTTCTACATGAAAAATTACTATAAAACAAATTAAGAAATTAAGATAGTGACAAAAAATATATTTTCACCTCATTTTACAACCCATGCCATTAATATACAAAGAGATTCTAAAAATCAATAAGGAAAAAAAATATCAAGAACTTAAATAAATGACCAAAAATTGAGTAGTCTAGTGAGAAGAAAATAATTAGATGCTCAACCCATTAAGAAAAACTATTACATTGAAAAATGCAAAAGCCTCTTTATAATACTTGATTAATGAGGGTATGGATAAATAGACATTTTCATACACTGGAAGGGAATGTTATTTATAACCCCTATGGAGGATAATTTGGCAACATCTATAGTATTACATATCCTGACCCAGTAATTTCACCTCTAGGAGTTGATTCTAAGGATATGTGCAAAGTAACATACATGCTATGTTTTTCATGTAACATTATCTGTTACAGCCAAAGGTATTAAATAATTTAGAGTCCATTAATAAGAAACAGCCGTACAATGTAATATTGAAATACTATGCAGTGGATTTAAAAAAGAAAAAGCTTTCCATGTGTTAAAATGGAGATTCTTCAATATACACTTACTGTTTATCAAAAGAGCAAGGCATACTACATTTATGATAAATATATAGCTATATAACATCCTATTGAGCCTGAGCCGGGCACGGTGGCGCACGCCTGTAATCCCAGCACTTGGGAGGCTGAGACAGGAGGATCGTGAGTTCAAAGCCAGCCTCAGCAATGGCGAGGCACTTAGCAACTCAGTAAGACCCTGCCTCTAATAAAATACAAAAAAGGGCTGGGGATGTGGCCCAGTGGTCGAGTACCCCTGAGTTCAATCCCCCGTACCAAAAAAACAAAAAAACCCCAAAAACCATCCTATCACTTTTTTGTTCTGGGGATTGAATCCAGGGGCATTTTACCTATGAGCTACATCCTCAGTTCTTTTCATTATTATTATTTTAATTTTGAGACAGGATCTTACTAAGTTGCTAAAGGCTCACTTTGTGGAGTTGTGGAGTTGGTCTTGAACTCAAAATCCTCCTGCCTCACCCTCCTGAGTTGCTGGGATCACAGATGTGCACCACCATGACTGACTCATACTTGCTTTAGAAAATCCATATTACTCATATATAAAAGTTTCTAAAAATCAATAAGAAAGAATCTCTTACAGAGAGCAATGTAGAAAAAGTGGAAAGGGCTGGGGTTATAGTTCAGTGGTAGAGCACTTGCTTCACATGGATGAGGTCCTGGGTTCGATCCTCAGCACCACAAAAAATAAATAAGTAAAAAATAAAGATATTGCATCCATCTACAACTAAAAAATTTTTTTAAATGGGAAGAGGAAGACATGTAAAACAGAGTTTATACTAAACACTTTTGTGAGTGTATGTTTTACTTCTGAGCCCTGTGAATTATAAACCAGTTACAAATTATATTAAGAATTAGATTTTGGAGAGTAAAAATCACGTTTTTCATTGAAATAACATTTTTGAATGTTAAGTCCTCATATAATGAATACCACTTTCTAGCTGGACAGTCTCCCTCGGGTCGCCCGGCAGCTCTCCTCACGGCGCCATCTTCCATTTCCTCTTTTCCCGTCTGCCTCACTACGCATGACTGTGCGAGCCGCTTCAAAGCCGTTCCTTGGAAACTTGTGTCCAGTCATTTTCCTGCAGCAGCTCCTGAAGCCGCTTCCTTGTGACAGTCCCAGGAGGAAAGGCCATCCTGCACAAGAAGAGTGAGGGGGGACACTGCTGATGCTGGCTGCATGTGGCAGGCCGGAGAGCATGGCTCACAGCCGCGAGGCTGAGGACGCACGCGGCCACGCGTGTGGCAGGCTGCGTCTGGGGAAGTCGGCCTCCTCCCTGGGAGCCCAAGGGTCCGTGGAGCTGAAGTCCGCACGTCCCGGAGGAGTGGAAAGGGGCACCTCCTCCACCTGCGGCACTGCCGCCGGCCAGAGCTGGGTAGCCCGGCCACCTGCAGCCTGCCCGGTGCGTTCCTGAAACCAGTGAGCGGCCAGACAGGAAAGGACAGGGACTGCGGCAGCTCGACTAACCCCGGCAGGCGGGGCTGGGGTCTTCAGCGCAGTGTGCTCTGTGCCCTGGCACCCAGCCCCGCCCCTGGGCAGGCCCTCCCAACCCCGGCCTGCCTCCTGGGGTTCCCGTGAGGGCTGATCCCATTCTGCGTGCAATGAGATGGCAGGGGACAGCATGAGGTGGCTCCTGTCCCTGCAGTCACAAGGACAACACTGCTGCCTGCTCCTGAGCCATCTTACCTGCACCTCTGTGGCCCCTGCTCCTGTAGCCACCAGTGTCCCTCCCTCGCCAGGGCCCCTGCTTCCACCAGCCGGGAAGAAGCCTGGCTGGGAGCCTACAGCCTCCCCCCAGGCACCCCTGCTCCTGCGGCTCCTGCCAGCCCCCAGCACCATGGCTGTCCCTGCTGGGCCTCAAGGCCTCGTCCTGGCCTGGGGTCCCCCAGCCACTGCTCCCGTGGGCGTGGTGAGCTGAGCAGCTGCCCTGGATCTCGGAGGCCTGGTCGGAGCAGGGAAGCAGCTGGAGAGGGCGGAGTGGAAGGGGCCTCACCTGAGGCGACCGCTCAGCAAGCTGGAGGTCACAGGCCCAGTGGAGTCAGTGTGGAAGCTCCTCCTTCCTTTGCACCCCGGGAAGCTGCAAGGGACCAGAACATATGGCACCTGACCCAGGGAAGACGCGGGCAAGGGGTGGCCAACAAGGACAGGGATGCGGGCGTTCTCATGGCGAACTCCACCTCAGGACACAGTGTGGACACTCACTGGGCGTCACCACCTGACAGCCCCGAGCACCGGCACTTGGGGCAGCCCTGAACGTGCAGGGCCACAGCAAGCCCACTCTGAGGGAAGTGGCTGCAGCCGGAACTTGGAGTCCATTGCTATAGGAAAGCTGTGACCTCAGGACTCCAGGAGGGGCAGTGTGGAGTGTCCCGGTTTGGTCATCCTGCAGGACCACGGGGAGGGCTCACATTGCTGGAGCAGGCAGAGGCAGGGGGAGTGCTGGGGCCTGGGGCAGAGGCTGCAAGGAGGGCCAGGAGGGCAGGAGCAGGGAAGCAGGGGTGTGCCCTCCACATGACCACACTGGACGTCCCTGCACCACCTGGATGGGACCAAATGCAAGGAGTGACAGTCCCACCATTTGCCTGCCTTGCAGGCGCCCATGGGGGTCTCGCACCTCCTGCTTCTCACCGAGGCAGCTGCGGCATCCTGCGGACTCATCAGAGGCTTTACCGTCACTCCAGCCCCAAGGCCCCATCTGTGGGCTGGGGGGACTGGACTGAGAGCCAGCCTCAGCCCTCCTCCTGCCTGCAAGCCATGCATTAGTCCCCCCTCGAGAAAGTCCCAAGAGGGACGTGTCAGAACTACTTCCAGGAATGTGCCAGGCCTCTGCAGAGGTGGCTCACGAGGCATTGTTCCTGTGTGGCCACGTACAGCAGCTGTCCCAAGTGGTGAGAGGGAGCCAACGTGTCTCAGGAGAGGTTTCAAGGGAGCAGTCGGCCATGCTCAGCCGTGTGAGTGCACAAGGCAGGTCCCAAGTCCTCTTCAATAAACCACGGGGGCAGGTGGGCTGCAAATAGCCTGACTACGGGGTCCCGCCCTGCCACAGCACCTGGCGGGCCCCACCCTCTGCTTTGACAGCACCTCCTGGGCCCTGCTGCCATGGTGTGGCTCCAACTTGGCCCAGACCCAGTCCAGTGGGATGGCCCTGTCCCCCAGGGCCTGCTGACAGATGCTGGTCACTTTCTTGCTGACCCATCATCTTGCATCTGTGAAGGGGGTCACTGTGGTCTCCTCCACAGTTGGCCAGGAGGACTGACTGGATAATACACTTGGGGGCGACCCTCAGCCCACAGTTCCTCCGGCAGTCACTGTGATCAGAGGCAGGCGCAGCAGGCACCCAAGCCCAGGTGGCTGTGAGTGGGAGAGGGAGGCCAGAAGCCCTGGGTGCTGATGGCACTCCATGCAGGAGAGGAGAAGGCGCCAGCTCACTGCCCCCCCAACCCAGGGCAACGAGTTCTAGGTTTTCTGTGCCTCAGTTTCTGCCCTCTTAAATGAGTTAATAACACTCTGTCTCAGGTACTCACAGATGAGAACGATCACCAACTGCAAAGTGCTTTGAACATAAATGAGCTTACTCTAAGGGTGGTGTTTAATATTTATAATGATAAGTCTTCCTACAGCTCTACAAAATATAAATCGTTGGTACAGGGCTTGGTTTTATGACTGGCTTTTTTGAGCTTAGCATAACGCACTTTTACTTTAAAGTAATTAAATGACGTGTCAGAACTACTTCCTGTGTCCATCTAGAGTCTTATCTGGAGAAGCCTAAGATGTGATCACAGCTCTGTTTTAGACAGAGTCCAGTTAAGTCAGTGCCCAGCAAATCCAGTGGCAGCAGACTGCAGGAAGACTGCAGCTGAGGTCTCACACCGGGCACTGCGGGCAGAGTGACGGGGTTCTGTCAAGATCACTTGTGTGCTGTAAACCAAGCCAGCCACTCCCTGCTGCCCAATGTGGAGAATGTGCCCTGGCAGCCTATAGAGCCATCCACAAGCAGGCCCTCACACGCCCTCTGAAGGCCCCGTCCCTCCTCTCGGCAGCAGGGCTGGCAGATTGACTGCGATGCCAAGGTGCGGATTCAGTCTGCACCTCGGGAAGACGAGTCGCTGAAAGGCAGTTTCCGCGGCAGGCCTGCAGCCCGCAGTCCTCCTCAGGAGCTCGCGCTGGTTCCTTTAAACAAAGGGCCTCCCTGTGCAGTCCTGAGCCGCAGATGAATCTGCAGAGGGGAACCATCTTACAGTCGTGGTCCCAGAACCTTCCCGTTCCTGTGAATGCCACTGGCCATGCTGCTGCCATCTCCAAGGGACTGTTTTCTACAGTGTTTCCTCATAGAGATGGACGTCCGTGGGCCACATCTGTGCCTTCTCATCACGACGTGACTAGATGAACGGGCATCATGCCTATCGGGTGGGAGCAGTGCTCTGTGGTCCTCGTTCTGGGCCAACAGCTTCACTTTCCCGGTCCAGTGGAGCCTTAGTTCTAGTTGCAGCCAAAGAGAAAGAGAAGAAAAGCCTGCCTTTCCCCAGGACGCCTTCTCTCTTCCGCAGCCGGAGCAGCGCGCTACCCAGGCATGGCTGGACAAAGGGCGCCACCCTGTGTCTTCTCGAGGAAAGGCACTGCACCAGGACACTCCAAAGCTGGCTCCTGACAGTAGCTGCTTATCCAACTGCTGCAGAAGCAGGAGACGGGTCCCCACTGGCACCCTACTTACTCAGCACACAGACGCTGCCACGTGATCGGCTGCACTTCCACTGGCCACTCCAGATACGACCTGCACGAAGCAGTCCTCAGCTAGGAACACAGAAGGGCTGTGCATCCTGCCAAATGCTGACAGACCTGCTGCCCAGCACCCAGCCTCACCACCCACCCCACCATCCGGGAGGCCCCTTCCTCGGTGCTTGCCCCTGAGCTGGGGACTGCATCAACGGGCCCACACCTGTCAGCCCTCACGGAACCTCTCCCCACCAACCAGCTGTGGGCTATCAAGAGCAGGTGCCGGCCATGCAGAGTGCAGCCACAGGCTTCGGGGTAATGGCCTGGAGAAAAGCAGATGCCCCTTCCTCCAGTGCACTCATGAGGACACACTCCAGACATTTGGTCACCAGGGAGGTCAGCCTGAGTGTCACATGAACAGCTCAGGCAGAGAAGTCCAGAGGGAAACACCATCTGATCCCTGATCACGCTGCCGCGAAGCCCACTCCACCACCGGACGCTCCTTTTAAAGGATGCTAAAATCTACTTAAACTGTGTTTCTGTTACCAAAAACACTCTGACTTCACAAGACAACGTCACTTGTGGATTTCTAGGCTGAGTGCATTAACATCTGTTTCTTCTTATTGAAAGTCCAAATTCTCAACAAAGCTGTATGTGTGAGACTGATAGCTTCATTCCACTTGTTCCTCTCTTGGCTGGTACAGCTCACTAGGTTCTCAGTGTACTGCAAGATGGACTTTAAGAACCTGTTAAAAAAAAAGAGGAAAATCAGTCTCTCCATCATAAAATATCACAATGACTTATATTATCGAAATTATTCCTCAAGTTAAACACTACTTAATTTTTATAGATTCAAGAAAAGACACATAAAAAATAAAAATAACACAAATTGAATGAAAGACAAAAGTGCCGAGAAGCAAATGCCACTTGGATGGGCATCTGAACGTTTTACAAGATGTAAATTCCTTTTCACGCTCTCTAAAACCCATACAGGACATTCCTAAGTAATGGAACGTGATTCCAGGAAGGCTCTGGGGCCACCTGGATCAGACTGACCCAGCGCAGGAGCATGGCACGTGTGATGACAGATGAACATGCCGAGGCCCTCTGCGGGGTGCAGGCCCCTCCCACTGCAGCCTCCTCACAAGAGACGCTGTCCCCTGGAGACAGCCACTGATGCTGAAGTGCTGTCCTTAAAGGTGTCCATGGAGGTGGGCACAGTGGAGCACACCTAGGACTCCAGCTGCTTGGGAGACTAAGCAGAGAGGCTCATAAGTCCAAGACCAGCCTCAGCGACCTAGTGAGGCTCTGTTGTAAAAAATAAAATGGGCTGGAGACGTACCTCAGTGGTGGAACACTTGCCTAGCATGCATGAAGCCCTAGATTCGATCCCCAGTACCACACCAAAAGAAAAAAAAAAAACCATCAGAAGAGTGACGGGGTGTGGTGGCGCACCCGCGGCCCAGCGCTTTGGGAGCTGAGGAGGGGGCTCACAAGTTCAAGGCAGCCTCAGCAGATCAGCAAGGTCCTGTCTCAAAATACAAACGAAACTGGCTGCAGGTGTAGCTCAGTGGTAGAGCACCCCAGGTTCAATCCCTAGCAGTGGAAAAAAATGTTCATCAAGATGACAGTGAGCCATCTCTGACCTGCAGGGGTAAATAAATGCCATTTTGACTTTTTCAAAGTTCTCCTAAGTTTTCCAAGTAGTATAACTTTTCCATAACTTTTTATCTTGATGATTTTAAACCTAAATAAAAGTTAAAAGAAGATACAGTGAAGACCCACAGATGTTCTGTCCAGGAGAGTGGCTCCCAGCTGGGAGTGGGCTTGTCCCCAGGGACATCTGACAATGTCTGATCCACTTCTTCTTCTTCTTCTTTTTTTTTTTTTTTAATTTTATTTATTTATTTAATTTTTGGTACCGGGGATTGAACTCAGGAGCACTGGACCACTGGGCCACATCCCCAGCCCATTTCTGTATGTTATTAGAGGCAGGGTCTCACTGAGCTGCTAAGTGCCTCGCCATTGCTGAGGCTGGCTTTGAACTCGCGAACCTCCTGCCTCAGCCTCCCAAGTGCTGGGATTACAGGCGTGCGCCACCACGCCCGGCTCTGAACCACTTCTGAGGGTCACAACTGAAGAGTGTACTTGGATGTGCAGAGCACCCCGGGGGAGGCCAGGGAGCCGCTGACCCTCCCGGAGAGCACAGGACCTGCGGAGCAGGCTCCAGCCACACCCACAGTGCTGAGGCCCAGCCACCAGCCGAGCCACCAGCCGAGCCACGCCTCACAGCCACTCACACCCGGCTCCCGCACACCTGTGCCCTGGTCCAGTCTACCATGCACACACGTGTGTCTGTGCAGAGCACCGTCTCGTGCCCAGGACTTGAGAGAGGGAGGCTCATCAAGCACAGGTGCGGCTCGTGAGGCCTGTCCAGGGGCCTCCTCTGCTCTGGAATCTCTGGATGTGACATGGGTGACACAAAGTTAGATCCCTGGATCTGCGTGGTCCTGAAAAGTGTGCTTCCCAAGTCTGAGACTCTCAGCCATACACAACGAGGCTAGCTGGTTATGAGCTGCCAGGACGCGGCAGGTCTGCCTTGCCTGTGGGCCCTCTGACTGAGGTGGCTGTGGGCCCAGACAGAGCCTCCGGTTGCTCCCCCAATGCCACACCATCTTCAGAGCCTTTGCCCAGCTTGTACCTGGACACCAAATTATTTCTGCGCAGACTGAAGGATTCTGAAAGGATTAGCACGCAAATCACATGCAATTTTGTGGAATGTGCCTACACCGGGTGTCCGCCTGAAACAGTCACAAGATTATCAACAACAAAATCCCCACAGAAGAACAGCTAAGGGCCCATTAGAACCCATGGAGGCTAAAAAAAATCACCACAGAAAGTAACCAATAAGGGTGATGATGACCTAGAATTCCCCAACCACGGCTTCCTTCCTCCAAGGAGGACATACTCACCTCAGATACTGCTGGTGCTCCCAAAGGCCTTTTCCTTGGAGGGCGTGAATGCTGACCAACTCCAACGCAATGAGCAATAAAATCAAATAAAGCACAGGAGACAGCAGCCTGACGCTGAGGACAGACACAAGTAGACTGAGGTTGGACAAACACACATTCTCCACTTTCATAAGACTGTCTCACCTAGTCCACACCTTTCCAAGTGTCTTGAAGTCCGAACATCTCATCTCAGAAGACTTTTCCAGACACCATGGGCCCAACCCCTGCACCAGGCCCTGCCTGTGGTGGTCAGTGCCCAGGCCCCCAGGCCTTCCCTGCCCACTGCAGCAGCACTGTGCCGGGAGAGCCCACACCGCCCAGTCAGGGTCAGAGCCTCTGCTCAGTGCCCATGCTCCTGGTCCTCTGCCAGCACCTTCCTCACAATTCCATGCTTGCTAAAAGGCTCTCATGAAAAGGAAGGACAATGGCTTACATGTGACAGTGTGTTCAACGTCACCAGACTCAAAGACATACCAAGCAGAGCCAGACCTTATTTGTCCCACAATACTGATAGAGGCATTTAAAAATACTGTTTTAGAAGGGATGTGATGTTAACAGCATTCCTTCTAAACTGTAAGAGCACCCGTCTGGAAGCAAGCCACCTGCAATCCCCAGTACAAGTTCAGGGACACCCACAGCACTCAAGCCACAATTCTGGAAACTTGTCCCAAACAGTCATGTCTTAAGGGTGCAGCATACTGTTAAGCAGACATGCTGTTAAGGAAGAAGCCACAAAGGTGACAAACACAAGTTAATATGCTATCAGATTTTAGATCCAAATACTCATTTGGGCAAGTAGGTCCCATGTGGACAGACGTTATTCTGAGAGAGAGAGCACTGCACTTCCCCCTATAAGAAGGGATCCCAGATGCATCCACAGACACCTCCCTGCCCAGCTGGCTCCTGCAAGGCAGCAGTGGACGCACCTGTTCAGCATGCGCACGTAGTTCTGCCGCTGTCGTGAGCGCAGCCGCCTCTCCACCCACTGCCTGTGCCTCAGCTGCAGGGAGGCCGTGACCTGGCTGGACACACGCTGGCACTGGGTGCTGATGCTGCGGAGCACAACCAGCACTTCAAGAACACCTCTGGGGCAGAAGAGGGTGGGGATGTGGGTGCTGCAGAGCTCAGCGAGCAGCTGGGGCCACCTGCAAGCAACAGCATTACTTCAGGGGACACACCCCATCACAAGACCTCACTGCCGGCTCCAGCCTGGGCCAGCCAGCTTGCACCCCTGAGGGACGAGGGCTGGCAGGAAGGCTGCGGCCCAGTCTGTTGGTAGAGCTGGGGCACGTGGCATATGTGAGATGAGCACCACTTAAGATGTGAGCAGAAGAGGTGTTTGTGACTTCAACAGACACACCCCGACTTGCTAAAGATCACCAAGCCTCACCTAATAATTCTAGGGGCACTGACCTAATGGTGAAATCCCAATACACGACCAAGCCACTCAGTGCAGCCCCACGTGCTGCCCTAATCTGCCCAGGATGCTTTAACGGTTCCCAGGAGGTCCTAGACTCACTTCTCAGTGGGAAGCCCATCCGGGTCACGCAAAGTAAGGTGATCCTCTGACATGTGGCGAAAGAGCTCATGCAGAATCTTTGTAACTAAAGAGTTGCAGGCATTGGCTTCAGAATTACCTTCTAATCTAAAAAATAGAAAATATTCAAAGATACATGACAATAATTATAATGCCCACATTGGTGCCTGTGAAAAGTACTGATTTCAATGCGAAATGAGTAATGAACTTAGAAAATCTGAAACTCAGCTTCCCCAAATATAGAATGGAAACAGCCATGGTCATAGAGACAGGGAGACATCCCAACAGCCATGGTCATAGAGACAGGGAGACATCCCAACAGCCATGGTCATAGAGACAGGGAGACATCCCAACAGCCATGGTCATAGAGACAGGGAGACATCCCAACAGCCATGGTCATAGAGACAGGAAGACATCCCAACAGCCATGGTCATAGAGACAGGGAGACATCCCAACAGCCATGGTCATAGAGAACAGGGAGACATCCCATGATGCACTCACAGCAACGCACCCCACAGAGGGGGGTGCCCCCCAGAGGAGCATGCCTGCTGCCCCTCGTGGTCCTGACAGCACATTCCCACCGCTCCTCCTCCCGAGTTCCAGACTCCTCCTTCTAAACTGTCTGCTCCACAGTTCTGGGTGGGCACCACTGTGCTCCCCACGTGCCCACCTCCAGATCTGTGCTCTGGAGAGACCGCAGTCAGCAAGGCCTCTGGCACCCCCACGGCCTCAGCAGCCATGGAGAAGCAGCAACACCCGATGTCCGAGCTCCCACAGCCCTGTGGGGCCGACTGCAGCTGCAACCACAGGACTGTGAAGCCCAGGGCGGCACACACCTGGCTGCTTCCGGACCAGGGTCTTCTGGCAAAGGCAGCAAAGGCCAAGTCCTGATGCTCTTCTCACAGCTCAGCACCTGGGAGGACACAGACTTTTAGAGATTTTACAACGACATCCCAGAAAGTGTGCTTTCGACTGTTAACTGATGTTAAATCACTTTCTAGAAAATATTATTTGTAAAATCGTTACAGATTCTACAACATTTGAAAATGAAATGGCAGGGCTCAGAAATCCGGTATGTTCAGCGGAGGGGACAGACACCCACACCAGAGGACAGTGGGCAGCCAACATCTGGATGGCTGTGGGCATGTCCACAGATCCTTCTGACACCCTCAGTTCAGAGGTGGGGCCTACCTCCCTTCCACTGGGCTGGGACCAGTGTGGTAACTGGTCTGTGTCCAGCAGAACAAAGCAGAGAGAGGGGCCACACAGCCCTGGCTCCGGGTCACACGGCCATCAGCCAGGGAATGATTCTCAGGGCCCCTAGAGGCCTCTGGTCAGCTTCCAGCCTTCCTGGAAGGGACACTGTCCAGCAGAGCTGAGGGCACCACAACCCAGTGACACCCAGCTAAAACCACACAATGGATCCCTCAGCAAAGTTCTCAAATTTCTATCCATGAAACGAAGCACACTGACTGGAAGCTGCTGTCCCAACAGCACAGGGTGACCACCGTGCAGCAGCCGCCAGAGCAGGGGAGTGGACAGCAGACAGCTCGAGCAGGACACAGGGAGAGCCGGAAGGGGCCGCTGTGAGGACAGGAAGAGGCCACCCAGGCCACTGGAAAGGACAGCAAAAGCAACGGAGACCTGAGAGGCTGTGGCCGAGCCAGGCCCAGGGCTAAGCCCCCCCTAGGGAACCTTCCCCTCTGCGACCGTCCCTCCCGCTGCTCTCCAGCGGCTGGCCCTGCAGACGCGCTGGCACTCCTCGCTCTGCGGTGCCATCTTGGGAAGCACAGATGCAGGACAGGTGAAGGGCTGCAGCAGGCATGGCCTCAGAGGGACAGGCGGAGCCCCAGCCGACGGACACCACTCAGGCCGAGCCCACCTCAGAAGCACGGGGTGCGCGGGGTCTCGTGCCCTCTGGTCTCAGCCTTCTCGCGGAGGAGGCTGTTCTCCATGGCTGCGGCCTCCTCAAGGCCTCACTCCTCCAGGCTGCCTCTGTCTGTGCTCATCTCACAGCTGCCCTGAGGGGGACGGTCTCACAGAAGAGCCACAGAACGGACACCAGAGCCACAGAATGGAAACGGACACAGGTCCCCAGTACCACCCTCACATCCTGCCACCTGAGAACAGAGCACTAGCCGATTCCCCAACTGGGACTTCCCCCCGCAGAAGTCTTAAAAGTTTGTCTGAATTTACAAGTCAATGAAAGCTGCAGAGCAGAGGAAGACACAGCTGTCCTCACCACTGACCAGAGCGTTCCGGGGCGGAGGCCACACTGCAACAGGCTGCTGGGCTCTGCGCTCAGCACCTCCCGACTCCCAAGCACTTAATTCTAAAACATCCAGCGAGGCACACACTCCATCATTCTCAATCTCCACACACAGGAAGAGTGAGCCACCTGGCTGAGCGCACATGACAAGCGAAAGGCTGTGACCACAAAGTGGCCTCCTGGCCACAGGCTGTCAGCCCCGGACGGCTGGGCCGCAGGAGCAGCCCGACCAGATGCCCATTCCCAGGCACCTGCACTTGGCATACCTGCTTTTTGAGCTGAGAAACTGGGTGGCAACGAGAACTGTAGCCTTCTGCAAGTCTAAAGAGCACTTTTACTGCTGCTTCCTCCTAGTTCAGGGAAGAAATGAGACATTAGTTTATAGTTTCTGGTTACGTTTTCAGTTTTCTTGTATTTAATTGTAAGGAAGTTAGAGTTTGAATTTCTCATTATCTTCCTTCAAATAGCTTCATTTAGAATCATTTCATTAGGTATGAATAAAAACAATTAAAACTATTCATTAAAATAGGTTGGATCTGGACCGGGCGCAGTGGCACACACCTGTAATCCCAGCAGCACAGGAGGCTGAGGCAGGAGGATCGCAAGTTCAAAGCCAGCCTCAGCAAAAGTGAGGTGCTAAGCAACTCAGTGAGACTCTGTCTCTAAATAAAACACAAAATAGAGCTGGGGATGTGGCTCAGTGGTCAAGTGCCCCTGAATTCAATCCCGGTACCCCACTGCCCCCCAGCACCCTCCCCCCAAAAAAAAATAGGTTAGACCTGATAGTCAAACCATACTTAACAAAATAACTTTCTTTTTTCTTTTTCTTTTTTGGTACCAGGAATTGAACCCAGGGGCACTTTAACACTGAGTCACATCCCCAGCCCTTATCAAAATGTTTTATTTTGAGACAGGGTCCTTCTAAGTTGCTCAGGTTGGCCTTGAACTTGTGATCTTTCTGCCTCAGACTCCTGAGTCACTGGGATGACAGGGTGCACCAATGTGCCTGGCATGAAGTGACTCTAAGTGGGGCTGAGTAACCATGGCAACATAGGAAGGCCACACCCACTCTCTATCCACTATGCGACACTACTGCAAAACCACCAGGAGTTAAACCCAGGGCACCTTACCACTGAGCCACATCCCCAGCCCTTTTTAAAATGTTTTATTTTGAGACGGGGTCTCGCTAAGTGGCCTGAGCACTCAGCTTCTGTTTTAAGACACGCGGGCACTGGAGAGTCTTTGGGGAGAAGGAAGGAGCACGAGCAGGAGGGTGTGGCTGCCGTGTTGAGAGGAGAAGGCAGGCGTCCCGGGGGGAGTGAAACCTGGCCCAGCCAGCAACCTTCCAGGGAGAGCGAAGATGGACGGCTTGGTGGTGGCTTGGAGTAACAGATTTGGGGCATATTTTTTAAGACAGAAGACTGAGTATGGAATGTGAAAACAAAGGAGAGAGGACTTGGGGGTTGTCAGCCTGAGCAGTCACCTGCAAAGAGAGGAGCCACACAGATGGGAATGGTGGGACATGAGGGGCTCACCACGGGTGTGAAAACCAGAGCTGCCGCGTCCCGAAGGGTTTTCCACACCGTGAAACTATCGGTTTCTCTGGACTGACCTATCAGAAGCGGATATCTTGGTTTTCTGGGTTTTGTGTTTATTTAACTATAAGTTCACATGGAAAGACTAGAACACAGGCAGGGAATTTCTGAGAGTAATGTGAGATTAACTTGGCAGATATTAAGCTGTATCATGAAGCTTTAATAAAGGCCAGAGCTTTTAGCCAAGAGAGTTCAGAGATGGAGCTTGATGCACAGGAACAAAGATGCTGATTCTCTACATGGTGTCAGAGGACTTGCTGGCGATTTGTAAAGAAAAAAAAAAGTAAAGCTAAATTCTCTACCTCACTCCCAAGATGAACTAAATTCCACTTGGATCAAAAGATGTAAATGGGGGCTGGGGTTGTGGCTCAGTGGTAAAGCACTTGCCTAGCACGTGCGCGGCCTGGGTTCAATCCTCAGCCTTAGCACCATGTAAAAATAAAGGCATTGTATACAACTAAAACAAATAAATATTTTTTAAAAAAGATGTAAATGGTGGGGGGGGGGCAGTAGATGCAGTAAGGAAGACATGACTGCATTTATAATTCTGGAAAGCAAAGAAGTTTGTAAGATTGGGATACAGCTGAGTGTGGTGGCAGGTGCCTGTAACCCCAAGGACTCAGAAGATGGATGCAGGAGGATCCCAGTTCCAGGCCAGCCTGGGAAACTTAGTGAGAACCTGTCTCAAAATAAGATACAAAAAGAACTGGGGAATATAGCTCAGTAGCAGAGCACCCCTGGGTTCAATCCCCAGATCCCCAGTACCACACAAGAAGGAAGGAAGGAAGGAATTCAAATGCAAACACCAAAGAGAAAGGAGTCAAATGCGAAAGACAAATAACAAGCAGCATGCACTGAAAGTGGAAAAGAAACCAACAGAAAAAGTAAAACAGAAAACATGGAGCAAAAGACGCCAACAGGCAGTTTGAAGAATTACAGACACCAAATATCAAAATACAAAGTTAACAAACGGGAAGAGGCAGAACAGAGGGGTGGAGTTGGGCTGTGTGTCCCTGCCCTCAGCTCAGAGACCAGACAGCTGCAGAAGAGCTGCCCTGTAGGTGACAGAGGCCCACACTGACCCCACACCTGACTCACAGGTGACAGAGGCCCACACTGACCCCACACCTGACTCACAGAGATGCAGAGTGACTCAGAGGTTCCAGCTACTGCAGCAGAGAACAAGAAGGCGCTCAGATGGGAACCTGCACCTGCCCCACTGCACAAGGCAGGGCAGGGGAGGGACACAAAGTGGAGGAAAGATAGGCCATGTTGGACAAGCTGCTGGAGAGAGAGTGGGCTGTGTGGGAAGCACTCGCGTCTTTCAACTTGCAAGCGGAGAACTGTGGTGGGAGGCTATCTTGTGAAGGTCATGCTTAAGCTTGCAGCTTTGGGAAAGAGAGATTCCTGCATCTTCGTATCTTGCTGGATACAGCAGTAGATACTGTCACGGGGGAGAGCCTTTGCAGCAGCCGTGCAGATCATACGCATAAGGTGAGACTGCTGAGACCTGAAGGCCATCTAGATCTGCCACCTCCCAGCAGCAGGGGTGGAGTGGGTGGGGTGCGCTCCACTGCCTGGGTGAGTGGCACTTCTTCTCCTGCATACGGAGATCTTCCCGGGATGCACACCCCCATCAACCGTGCCAAGGAGGGCCTCCCTGTCCAGCCAGTGACACCCTGGCCCCATCTCCTCTGCACCAGCAGGAGGCTCTCTGGAACCTGGAGAGCTCCACAAAGCCACCATGGCTGGTCAGGAAAAGGGCGGGGCTGACAGCCCTGGGCACGTGGCAATTCCCCTGCAAGCACACAAGGCCACCGTGCCAGAGAAGGATCTGTGCTGAGCCACTGAAGACACACCAGCACCGAGGCTGAATATACTTTCTTTTCAACTGTTTTTAGAACTTTCTCCAAAACAGATCATATACTGGGCCATAAAGTAAGAATTAGCAAATATAAAAAAAATTAATAATTTCTTACATCTCATCATAATTGAGTGAAATTAGAAATCAACAGCTGGAAAAACCACAGAAAATATGTACAAGCACATGGAGATCACACAATACATTTTTGAATAATGAGTGGGTCATTGAAGTAATCAGGGAAAAATTTTAAATTCTTAGAATCAAACAAAATAGAAACAAAACATCCCTGAATCTGTGGGATACAGCAAAGGCAATAAATACAAAGGAAATAAATACACAGCTATACATTTCTAAGAGGAAAATCTAGCTATAAAAATAGCTATAAATTTCCCTCTTCAAGACCTACCAGTGCCTACATTAAAAAAAAAAAAAAAGAGACAGGTCTCAAATAAATAACCTAGTAATACACCTCTAGTTCTTAGAAAAACAAAGCAACCCTAAAACTAGAAGGAAAGAAATAATAAAAATGAGAACTGAGAATAAAAGAACAATACAAAGGAGTAATGAAACAAAGAATTGGTTCTTTGAAAAGATGAGCAAGATTGAAAAACCTGTAGTCAAACTAACCAAAAAAGACAGAAGACCCAAATTAATAAAATCAGAGACAAAACTAGGATACAAAATTGCATCTTCATCACAACAGATACCACTGAAATTGAGAGGATCATTAAGGACTATTCTGAAAACTTATATTCCAATAAATAGAAAATCTAGAAGAAATGGATAAATGTCTAGATACGTATAACCTACCAAAATTGAACCAAGAGGATATAGACTATTTAAGGAGATTTAAAGAGACCAATAATGAGCAAGGAGATTAAAGCAATTAAAAAAAAATCTCCCAACAAAAAGAGCCTAGGACTAGATAGATTCATGGCTGAATTTTGCCAGACCTTGAAGGGAGAACTAACACCAATGCTCCTCAAATTATGTCATGAAATGGGAAGGCAAGAAACACTTCCAAACTCATTCTGCAAAGCTAGAATCATCCTGATACCAACACTAGGGAAGGATATATCCAGTAAAGAAAATCACAGACCTAATATCTTTGATGAAGACAGAAACAGTAATCCTTAAAATAAAATCATTGCAAAATGAATTCAACAACATACTAAAAAGATCAAACACCATAATCAGGTAGGTTTCATTCCAGGGATGGAGGGATGTTTCAAGGTAAACAAATGAGCAAATGTGCTATATCATGTAAGCAAGCATCAAGAACAAGAATCACAAGATCTTCTCAACAAATGCAGAAAAGGCCTTCAACAAAAGCCAACACCCACTCAGGTTAAACCCCCGAAGAAACCAGGGATACAAGAAACTTACCTCAACATAGTAAAGGCTGTACTTGAGAAACCCAAAGGTAACATCAAGCTAAATGGGGAAAACTGAAAGCATTTCCTCTAAAATCAGGAACAAGACAAGGAGGTCCACTCTCACACTCCTCCTCAAACCTTGGCCAGAGCAATTAGGCAAGTGGAAGAAACACCGAGAATACAAACAGGAAACGAATAAGTCAAATCATCCTTACTGGCACATGAGGAAGACCCTGAAGACTGCACCAAAAGATTCTTAGAATTGATAAACAAATTCAGCAAAGCAGCAGAATACAAAATCAAATACAAAAACCAACAGTTTTTCTATACACCAATAATGAACATGCTAAGAAAAAAAAATCAGGAACACCATTCTATTCATAATAGCTTAAAAAAAATCAAATACCTAAGAGTAAATCTAATGGAGGTTAAAAAAAAAAACCTTCTTAAGCAAATTATGGAATACAGAAAAAGGAACTGAAGTGCAGGAGTCCTGTTTGGGGAGATGGCTTAAATTGCGGTTGACTATGGGCCATAAGGATTTGGGCATTGTCGCCTTCCGTAGTCTCACGGGACTTGGCCCGGGATCTCGAGTGACTTGGCCGAGATTGCTGATCTGGTCAGCGCCATTTTGGTGGTGTGTGTGTGCGTGCGTGTTAGTCGTTGTTAGAGCCAGAGAGAAAAGTTATCAGAATAAAAAGCTGTTTGTTTCCAGTTTGCCTCTAAACTTCTTCCCGCGGCCCCGTTGCTCCAAGCAGCCATCGCTTCAGGCAGCAACACTGAAGAAGACACTAGAAGATGGAAAGACCTCCCATGTTCATAGATTGGCAGAATTAATATTGTTAAAATGGAAGAGCTAAAATCAGCATACTGCAGTGATATGTGCACACCAATGTTTAGAGCAGCATGATTTATAACAGCCAAGTTAAGGAACCAGCCTAGATGCCATCAATAGATGAAGGGATAAAGAAAACGTGGTATATCACAGTGAAGTACACACACATCATGCTAAGTGAAGTGAGCCAGACTCAGAAAGTCAAGGGCCAGACGTTTTCTCTCATATGCGGAAGCTAGAGAAAAATGAGGGGTAAAAAGGGTAGGGACTTCATGCAGATGGAAAGGAGAGCAATGGAGTAGAGAGAGAGCATCAGGCAGGAGGAGGTGGCATGGAAAAGGGCAGGAGCTGCAGAATGAAACTGACCAAAGTACACTGAATTAGACAAAGGGGAGTGAGGGGGGGTGGGAGTGGGAAAGCAGCAGGATGGACCAGACGTCACTTTCCTGCGTTCATGTAGGAACGCACGACCAGTGAGCCTCCACATCATGTCCAACCACAAGAATGGGATCCTAACTAGGATTATGTCCATAAGTCATACTCCACGTATGCACAATCCGTCAAAATATACTCTCTGTCATCTTTGTGTAAAAAGAACAAATAAAAAAAGAGTCAAAATAGAAGTGGACCAAAGTAAGCTATATGCATGTTTGAATATATCAAAATGAATTCTACTTTTACGTATAACTATGATGCACTAATTAAAACTACAATAACAAACATATAGAAGGAAGATGTTTTAGTCAGCTTTTTAAATTTTTTTTATGTTTTGGTGCTACTAGGGATTGAACCCAGGGCCTTGTGCATGCAAGGCAAGCACTCTACTAATTGAGCTATATCCCCAGTTCTCTTAAGTCAGCTTTTTCATCACTGTGACCAAAAGACCCAACAAGAACAACATAAAGGAAGAAAAAGTTTATTTGGCTCACAGTTTCAGAGGTCTCAGTCCATAGATGGCTAACTCCATAGCTCTGGCCCTGAGGTGAGGCAGAATATCATGGTGGAAGTGTGTGCAGAGAAAAGCAGCTCAGGATATGACAATCAAGAAGCAGAAAGAGCTCTGCTCACCAGGGACAAAATACAGACCCTAAAGGCACACCCCCAGTGACCTGTTTTCCTGAGCCACATTCTACCTGCCTGTAGTTACTACCCAGTTAATCCATTCAAGTGGATTAATGCACTGATTAGCTTAATCCTCTCATAATCCAATCATTTCACCTGCAAACTTACTTGCACTGTCTCACACATAAGCTTTTGGGGTACACCTCATATCTAAACAATAACAGAAAACCTGTAGAGTAGAGGAAGGAGATAGGGGAAGGGAGGAGAAGAGGGAAAGAGGAAGTACTGGAGCCTGATATGGAGCAAATTAATTTATATGTATTTGTGATTATGTCAGAATGAACCCCATTATTACATATTACTAGAATGCATAGGCAAAAACATTTTAAAATACCATAAAATGGCCATATTATTGAAAGCAATCTACAAATTCAATGCAAATACCATCAAAACTTCAATACCATATTTCACAAATCTAGAAAAAACAATCTGAAAATTCATACAGAAGCACAAAGGACCTAGAAGAGCCAAAGTAACCCTGAGCAAAAAGAGCAGTGCCGTAGACATCACAATACCTGGTTCCAAATCACACTGCAGAGCCATGGTGACAAAACTAGCATGGTGTGGGCATAAAACAGACACAAAGACCAATGGAATAAATCAGAAGATAAGAGAGACAAATCTACACACAATAGTCATCAGAGTCTTGACAAAGTTGTCAAAAGCAGATGTTGGAGAAAAGACAGCCTCTTTAACAAATGGTGCAGGGGAAACTGGATATCCACATGTAGAAAAATGAAACTAGATCTCGATCTCTTACCCTGCACAGAACTCAATTTGAAATGGATCAAGGAACTAAGTGTAAGACCAGAAACTTTTACATGTTGGAAGGAAATGGGGGAAGCCCTTCAACAGACTCAGGCAATGACTTTCTGCATGGCTCACGAAATAACTGACAAATGGGAATGCATCAAATCAAAAGCTTTTGAACAGCAAAGGAAACGACAGGCTTAAGATAGCCTACAGAAGGGGAAAAAGCCTTTTGCCAGCTATCTTCAGAGGAAGGATAATATCTGGAATATATACGAAGAACTCAAAAAATTCAGCACCAAAGAAACAAATAACCCATTCAATAAATGGACAAACGAATAGAAACTTCTCAAAAGAAGTACAAATGGGCAAAAATTGTATGAAAAAAAATCTTCATCTTTAGCTATAGGGAAATGCAAATCAAAACTATATTGAGGGCTAGAATTGTAGCTCAGTGACAGAGTGCTTGCCTAGCATGTGTGAGGCACTGGGTTCGATCCTTAGCACCATATAAAAATTAACAAAATAAAGGCATTCTGTCCATACACAACTACAAAAAAGTTTTTTTTTTTTTTAAACTACATTGAAATTCTACCTCACCCCAGTCAGAACGGCAGCCAACAAGAATACAAAAAACATGTTGGAAATTGGAGCTTACTTTTTCTTCTATTAGGCGTATTGTCTCTGGTCTAATTCCTAGGTCCTTGATCCACTTTGAATTGAATTTTGTGCATGGTGAGAGACAAGGGTTTAATTTCATTTTGTTGCATATGGATTTCCAGTTTTCCCAGCACCATTTGTTGAAGAGGCTATCCTTTCTCCACTGTACATTTTTGGCACCTTTGTCTAATATAAGATAGCTGAAATTATATGTATTAGTCTCTGTGTCCTCAATTCTGTACCATTGGTCCACCAGTCTGTTTTGGTGCCAATACCATGCTGTTTTTGTTACTATTGCTCTATAGTATAATTTAAAGTCCGGTATGGTGATGCCACCTGCTTCACTTTTCTTGCTCAGGATTGCTTTGGCTATTCTGGGTCTCTTATTTCTCCAGATGAATTTCATGACTGCTTTTTCTATTTCTTTGAAGAATGACCCAGCCATCCCACTCCTGGGTCTATTCCCAAAAGACTTAAAAACAGCATATTACAGTGACACAGCCACTTCAATGTTTATAGCAGCACAATTCACAATAGCTAGGTTATGGAACCAACCTAGATGCCCCTCAGTAGATGAGTGGATAAAGAAAATATGGTATATATACAAAATGGAATTTTACTCAGCAATAAGAGAGAATAAAATAATGGCATTTGCAGGTAAATGGATGAAGTTGGAGAATATAATGCTAAGTGAAATTAGTCAATCTCAAAAATCCAAGTACCGAATGTTTTCTCTGATATAAGGAGGCTGGTTCACAGAGTTGTTGGAAGGGGGTACATAGGATCAGAGGAACACTAGAATGGTCAACGGAAAGGGAGGGGAGGGAGGGAGTAAGGGGGGGGGGGGTTGGAAAAAAAATTGGTGGTTGAATGAGATGGATATCATTATCCTAAATGCATGATTGAAGATCTGAATGGTACTTATATACTTTGTATACAAGCAGTTGTATGTAAAAAGATACTATACTTGTGCATGATGAATAAGTAAATAAATAATAAAAAAAATTAAAAAAAAAGAATACAAAAAACAATAAATGCTGGTGAGGACGCAGGGGAAGAGGAACTCTTTATACACTGTTGCTGGGAAGATAACCTAGCCCAGCCACTATGGAAATCAGTATAGATGTTCCTCAAAAAACTAATCATGGTAGAGCACTTGCCTAGCATGTGTGAGGCACTGGGTTCGATTCTCAGCACTGCATATGAATAAATGAATAAAATAAAGGTCCATCAATGATTTAAAAAATATTTAAAAAAATAAAAATAAAAACAGGACTAGCACGCACTGTGGAGATTCCTGCACACTCGCATTTATTGAGGCACAATCCACAATAGCCAAGTTATGGAATCAGCCTAGATGTCTGCAAATAGATGAACAGTTAAAGAAAATGGTATATATAAACAATCAAGTTTTATTCAGCCATAAAGAAGAACTAAATTAGGTCATCATTTGCAGGAATATGTGATGTGAAATAAGTCAGACTCAGAAAGACAATTACCACATTTTCCCTCATACGTGGAAGCCAAAGGGAAAAAAGGACATAGTGAACGTTGAAGGGAAACCACTAGAGACAGGGGTCAGGGGAGGGAGGGCAGGCAAGGGAGATCCTGGGGAGTGACATGATCAAATGACGTGCATGTGCAAATGCGCCATAAGGAAACCCACATTCTGCATGATTAATACACACCAATGAAAAATGAAATGAAAGGAAAGGAATGCACGGCCTTCCTGATGTCTCTAGCCTCAAAGCTCTGTTTTCCCAGACCCAGCCACACAGCTGCCTGCACGCACGCTGATGCTTAGTGCAGCCTCACGGTCAGGAACCTTCCACATCAAGCAGAGGTATGACCCACGTACCACGAAGGACAGCTTGGATGAGTGACGCTCTGCCGACAAAGAGAGCAGCAGACGGGGCACAACGCCTCTAGAGCAAAGGCAGCAAAGCACGTGTTATGAAGAATGCCGGTCACAAACGCCACGCACCTTCCTATGACCCACTCCGGGTGCCCACAGAAAGCACGTGGATGCCAATGGCTGACTGTGCTTTTAATAATGATGATAGAAAGATTACTGGCGATCAATCACACTTGAGAAATAAACCGCATTTTTTCACTGCTGAGTGACAGTGACTCTACTTTCTTCCCCGTGCATTACCTTAAAAGCTGACAGCTCCTCTTCACCAACAAATCTAAGTATAAGCACTGTGGAAAAGGCAAGTAACTGACTTGCTGCTTCTCTTGGAAACTCAAGTAAGTTGATCTCTCCATGGCTCAAATGATCTCGCAGACGGGGACCCTCCTGATGGTTCAGGAAATCCCAGAGAAATTCCTTACAAAATATAAAGAGGAAACGTTCTGTTGGCATTCCAGGCAGAGGGAAGAGCAAGTGCAAGGTGCAGACCTGGGCCGCTCTAAGCCTGTGTGCAGATGATAGGAAAAGCGGCCTCCAGGACTGTGCTCATCAGGCCACAGGCTGGGGCTGCCATGGGGGAGCCCTACTCTCTCCAGGCACCAAGCAGGATGGACAGACAAGAGAGCCTGAGAGGACCTGAGAACTAACCACCAGGGGGCAGGTGGCACGCTGACCTCGGTTACTCTCACCCTTCTTCAGGGAAGGGAGTGTCAGCATTTGGAAAGCTCAGCTCCCAAGTGTGCAAGCTCTGCTCTGCACTGCCTCCTCATTCCCCTCCTCTCCCATGGGCTCTGATGCTGACCACTCTTCCATCTTTGAGCTGATGCAGGCAGCTGTTTCTTACTGTAGCAGCACATGCCTGAGGCCTCATACTCAGATTATAAGGAAAGGGGTCCTGGGTAAGCTGCTGATGGAGCCCAGAAACTCAAGATGGGAGTACCAGATACACCTGGCAATCATCTGAAGGTAGGAATGGATGCCATAAGAGTATCATGAACCCCCAAACTAGAATCTAGATCTGCTAACTCTCAAGTAGAAGGAATACATATCTACTTAAAGCCTGAAGCAGTCATTACAGTATCTTCTTAAAGTACAAAACAGTGAAGGTAGAAAATGACTCTAAAACATTAATGGTTCTCTTCTTTACCCAACATTCAATCCTTTTAATCAACTGTTATGTTTTACACATATATTTTACCTTCTCTATAGCACAAATACATATAACCACCAAATGCGAATATTGCTTTGGAACATGACAGCTAAGTTAGCAGGCCTTCCAAAGGACAAGAATAACCAGGCTACAGTAGCATTGCCCCAGGCTAGAGCCATGGCTTAGCCAGGTCTGGGACAGGACGAGGCTGGGCTCAGCATGGCTCAGATCTGCCTACAGCACACAGCCCAGGATGGAGTCGCAGCTCAGCCAGGTCTGCAACAGGACAAGGCTGGACTCAGTGGTTCAGATCTTTCTATAGTACAGGCCCAGGATGGAGTCACAGCTCAGCCTGGTCTGGGCTCGGTGTGGCTCAGACCTGTTCTGGAGTGCACTACAGCACAATGGTTCAATCTTGGAGAAGTGGAAAATGTTCATAATCAGAAGACATGAGGCTAAGAACTATCAAATACTTACCATAGCAGGTTCTCCAAGGAAAAGAGGAAGCTGATTTATTCTGCCATCATTCATGTGTTTTGCCAATATCTAAAACACCAAAAATAAACTGTTAAACTGAATCACACACACATATAAACACTGATGTGTGCACCGTCTCACTCATACGCCCACACATACAATTAAAATATCAGTATTCCTAAAGTAATTACGCTGGTTAAGAACAATTTTCCTGAGTAGTGGCTGCGATGTTTTTAAAACTGCCCTTATTCACTTCACTTGCTTGGAACTCGTACAGCATGTTATATACATTCTTTGACTGCAGATTCTGTGTTTGTGCATGCCTGCACACCCATTGGTCACTTCCTAAATCACTCTTCACTCCCAAGGACTTTGAAATCCAACAGCCCTGATCCAGTGCTGGAGACCTGGCCTCATGCAGCTTTGACTCTGCGTCCACCCTGATCCTCTTTGTCAAGTGCATCATATGCTGCAGTGAGAGCAAACTGCTCCCAACGGGATGCGCCCTGAGCAGCGGTTTTCTAACTTCCACTGCACACTTAGGAACCCAGTGGTCACACTCCAGGCCAAACGACCTACAGGTACATGGCTCTGCCTCTGGCTTTCCCAACAGCCTCGTCTGTGCCACATTCCAGGTGCACAAAAATCACCACCGGGGCTCGCACATGGACAGCCTCAATACATACAGGCCGCACAAGATGACTTTCAATTGTGATTGTTACTATTCTAGATTTTTGCTCTAGAATCACATCCCTCAATGTGCAGATAAATATATCAGCACACAATATGAACACATAGTAGTAGATGAGGTGTGTTCCACATGCAGAAACTCATAGCTAACCTGAACCTAGAATGCAAGCCTCCCAGCACTGGGCATGGTGACACACACCTGTGATCATGGCAACTCAAGAGGCTGAGGCAGGAGGATTGCAGGTTTGAGGCTAGCCCAGGCAACTTAGTGAGACCCTGTCTCAAAATACAAAGGGCTAGGGATATAGCTCAGTGGTAGGGCTCCCCTGGGTTCAATCCACCCTGCCCCCACCCTGCAACACACACACACACACACACACACACACACACACACAGTAAGCCTCTAAGTAAGTGCGGCCAATGATGTCAATATCCCTGGACATTTTCAAACTTTGAATTCTGGCAACTTTAGAAAGTGGATTAGGAATTCTGGGACCTCAACATCAGCCTAAAAGTTATATTTAAATCTATCATTAGGTCTTATGCTTTTATTACTGTGAACATTTTCCTATAAACATGTGACTTGGGGCTAATTTTTAACTTTGTATCTTAATTTGTATTTTAAAATAAGAGAATGTTTTGTTTCAAATCACCATATAAGTCTAATTACTTACTTCATCAAAGGTAGTATAAAGAGTTGTTGACTGCAGAAAAGGGAAAAATGGAAAGAAACGATTAAAGCAAAATATAATACAGTAACATTATCCAAAGTAGAAAAGGTTATGGTCATGCCACAAAACGGAAACCTGGTGAAAATGACCTTCACCTAGAAAACTTATGGGCAAATAATTATGTTATTTAAAAAAAAAAAAAAAGAAATTCACCAAATCTGACAACTCGGATAGTTAGAACACTGTCTTTACAAGTACATTAGCTCTGTTATTTCCCAAGGTGAGGACTCCAGACCTTACCAAATCACTGCCCACACCAACAGAGGATTCCTGCTGATGACTGGCATCAGTGCACATGCGAGAACAGTCTGGCACTTTCTCCAGCACATGGCCTGAGTGGCATGGTGGGGACAGCAGTGTGGCACAGACCCAAGGCAGGCTCCCTAGAGATCTGACCCAAAGCTCGTCACCCACCCTGCCAACTTACTGCAGCCCGTAGACACAAGTTTTCTCTATGAAATGGTCAGTAATCCCCCCACGGTGTGATGAAGCCAGCACTCTGCCTAGGCCAGCTCTCAGAAATGCCTCCCTGCTTGTTGCTTAGTGACCTGCTTTCCACGTGACCGGCTGAGTGTCCCTAACCCACACAGGGGTTCATGTTGGGTTCTTCTGTTGTGGAACATCTGCACGCACATCATGCGATATCACAGGATGGCACCAGGTCTGAGCTCATCGCCTCACACACGCCATCAGAAGGTGACCTCACATGACGGCATCAGCACGCCTGTGCTGGCTGCACCCCATCCCGGGGTCAGATGTGGGCTTCTCTACTTGTGATGTCATGTCAACAACACTCAGGAAGTTGCACACTTTGGGCATTTTGGAGTTTTGAATTAGGTTGTTCGACCTGTACTATCAAATGTTGTTCAACATTTATGACTATGCAGATGGCTCTCAAATTTGTAACTTGTAGCTCTCAAACCTGTATTGTTGGCCTAAAATTTCTCCTGAGTTACACTCTAAATATTCTATTGCCTACTAAATATTTCTACTACTTTCTACAAAAGGATTCTCACTTATCTCCACAAATTATGTGTGTAAATTTCTACCTGGTTTTATGAAGTAAGTATAAACATCTTCTCTGCCTCACTCCTAATGGATAAGCCCTTAAAAGTCAGAAAGTCTAAGAAAACTTACATCCACATGCAGAAGAAACCAGATACGCATCCCACCAGCTACAAACAGGAATTCACAATAAATGAGAGACATAAATGAAAGACCTGAAACCATGAAATTATCCGAAGAAAACAGGAATGCTTCAGGACATTGGAATTGGCAAGGATCTTTTTGGAAAAGACTTCAAGAGCACAGGAAACAAAAGCAAGAATAGACACAAGGTTATCGCAACAAACTAAAAATACTTCTTCACAGTGAAGAAAATTATCAACAGAGTGAAGAAACAGCCTAAAGAAGGAAGAAAACACCTACAAGCTACATTCCTGACAAGGGGTGATATCAAGTAGCACAAATAACTCAAAAACTCAGAAGCAAAAAGCAAATAACGTGATTTAAAAATAGGTTATAGACCTAAATAGGCATTTCTCAAGAGAAGATATTCAAATGTTCAATGGGTATGTGAAAAAAATGCTCATTATCACTAAACCCTGGGGAGTCACAATCAGAGCCACCATGAGCCATCCCCTGGCTCCAGCTAGAATGGCCATCACCAAAAAGACTCAAGGTGACCACTGGCAAGGAGATGGGGAAAGTGGCCTTGCACAGTTGTGGGGTGTCAATCAGCACAGCCCGCGTGGAGAACGGCGCGGGGTTCTGAAACACTGTCAGCAGAACCAGCAGGTGACCAGCACCCCACTGCCGGTGCACGTCCAGAGGAGAGGCGTCCGTGTGCTGAAGGACGCCGGCCCTCCCTGGGCCACCGCGGCTCTATTCACAGGAGCCAAGACAGGAGCAGCCCGAGCGTCCACCAGCTGAGGACGGACAGAGAGGGGCGGGGCATGTGCACCGTGAGCACGAGTCGGCCACAGGAGGACGAGCCTGTCGTGGACAGCAAGCAGGATGGACCTGGAGATCGCTGTGCCAGGAGGACTGAGCCCGGCTCAGAAGGACAGGCACCCGTGACATCAGTGCTAGGGGAGCTGAGCGCAGAAGGGGGCTCCAGAGCTGGGGAGAGTGGGGAGTGGGGGTGGAGAGGTTGGCCAGTGGGTGCTGAGTCACAGGTAAGAGCAAGAAGCTCTGGTGTGCTCCTGCACAGCAGGTGACTGGGCGCGATGAAAACGCAGCACATGTTTCCAAAAGCTACAAGAGCCAGGAGCAGCGGCGCACAACTGTGATCTCAGTGGCTGGGGAGGCTAAGGCAGGCGGACCGCGAGTTTAAAGCCAGCCTCAGCAATTCAGCAAGGCTCTAAGCAACTCAATGAGACCCTATCTCTAAATTAAGTATTTAAAATGGCTGAGAATGTAGCACAGTGGTTAAGGAACCCTAGGTTCAATCCCCAGTACCAAAAAAAAAAAAAAAAAAAAAAAACAAACTACAAAAGAGGATTTTAAATGTTTTCATCATAGAGTAATGTTTGAGGAGCTAGGTGGGTCTAACCTGATCTAAACATTACCTAGCATATATATGTTCAAAGCAGCACATGGTACTATAACGTGCAGAATTTTTATGTTTCCACCTATCAATTTTAAGAATAAGTAAAGAAGTCATTTCTGTAGTTTGGATCACAATTGTCCCCTGAAAGTCCATAGCTGAAGGCTTGGTCCCCAGCGTGGCACTCGTGAGAGGTGGATGTGCTGACACAGGCCACAAAACAAGATGACCAACAAGTCTCAGACGGAAGCCTGCACCCCGTGAGCCACAGCACGCCCCGTCTCTGCGTCAGCAGGTCCTGTGTCGTTGCGATCACGGGAAGCTGACTGGCAGGGTCCTGCCCTGCTCTTGTCGCCCATGGGTCTCAAGGAGACATGCGCCATGACAAAACTCAGCGACAACCACACTTAATAAGGCTCAGAGAGCAGCTTCACACACACACCACCTTGTGAACTGATCCTCTTTCTTCTAGATAAAGGCCGGGCTGAAACCTGAGATGCTCTTTGATGAGTTATGCCCCTATGCAGTCACACTATTTATTTGTGCAGTCCAAAAACAAACAGCAACATCTACCTATTCCACAAGGTCCCTCAGGGACTGAGCACACGACAATGCAGCCAATTCCAAGAGGGTCAAGCAAGACTGTGAGGCATGCCAGAAAGCGAGGGGGCTCCTCTCCCGAGCACATGCTGAGCCCTCTCCACCTGGGGCCCTGCGCATGGGCACCAGGGCAGCGACGCGGGGCCCAGTCTCCAGAGCCGTGAAGATCACCACTGAAATGCACGTACGGAAGGCAGAACACAGCCAAGACAAAGCAGAGCCGAACCGAGAAAAGCAGCCACCACTTGAGCAGACGAGGCTCTGGGAGGTCACTGTGGCCACAGCACTGGCCCGGAGCGGTCAGGCAGGGGCCATGGCAAAGCATAAGAAAAGACAGACATGCTGCTGGACCAAGAAGAGCTGTTGTCATGCCAGGGCTCAGACGGGAAAAACGGCTGGAGAGGAGGCTGGCATCCTCCACACCACGAGAAGCACGAACCCCGCCTGGCAGGCACCAAAAGAGGTGTCCCAGCAGGCAAAAACCCGAATGACCTAAGAATATCATTCGGAAAATGATCAGCAGAGGTATGCCAGCAGAGCAGGAAGGATCATAAAGATCAGCTGGAGATGAGCTCAGAGGACGTGAGAGGAGCTGGGAGGTCTCACCTAACAAGGAGAAGGCAAGGTGGTCAGAGGAGGCCAGGAGATGGCCTACAGGGAGAGTACAGGCAGTGTGCCGAGTGGCGCCAGAGACTAAGACTGTGAGGGCGACAACAGGACATCCAAGAACAAAGTTGTGGCGGGGAATATGCCTTTCTAAATACAGCAGACTTAAGGCTCTGGGGAAAAACACATGTGAAAATTTTCAGTGGACAGAATTAAAGAAATGTTGGAGACCATGCCTTGGGGTCCCTGGTGTTTAAGGCCGTGACGCCTGTGGCTTGCTTTCACCATGTACACAAACTGCGGGCACACTGAGTTTTCATTTTCACTAGGTCCAAAAGTGGTTTAAATTATCTTTGATCCCAGAAATGTGACAATTTATGGCATGGGATTGTGAAAACTGACCCAGGGTGAAAATCTGGGTTGAGAACACAGGTTTGAGGAATGCTCACATGAGAAACTGAACAAGGAGGAGAAATGAGAATATGAGGTGTGGGGGGGGGTGCTCCGTTTACCCCATAATATGCTCACCCCCACTTCCTCCACCAACTGAGCCAGACGTGCACCACATACAGACTTTCCCTACTTTCTGGGCAGGAGGGAGCAGGGCATCTGCCTCCAGCAAGTGCACCCCCATCTTCATTCTCACTTCTGCCGGCTGGAATGCAGATGTGATGGCAGACAGAGCTGGCAGGAGCCACCAGGAAGAAACCACTCATTGGGCAGCCATGGCCTCTTCCAGCAGAGGCCGGGGAGGGCAGTGTTGTGGACACGCACTGCCATCTCAGCAAGGCGCTCCGTCCACCAGGCCAGAGGCCTCGTTTCCACCTTGCAGTCCTGCTATCTGGGACATCTGTCACTAGCAGAAGCTCATCTTAGCCATTATGTGGGGCAGAAACAAGAGACTGTGACGCCGGAGGAGGGAGGCTGGAAACCTGAGAGATGCCTGGCTCCAGACAGGGCACCAGGGTGCCTGGGACACCCTGAAGCCACCGCATCAGTGTGTGAAGAGGAGCGTGCGCACGTAACTGCGCCATGTGCTTTCTTAGTGCTTCACACAAGCCAACCCCAAATCCCACAACTCCCTTCAAAGGCAATACTGCCCCCCTCTTTAAGGTGAAGAAACCAAAGCTCAGGGAGTTGGATCACAATCCCAGTCTGCCTATGTGGCAGGTGACACGTCACGAGCGCACGGGTCCACAGCGGTGTTGCCACTCACTGGCCCACACTGGAGCGACAACTATCCTGTGGGACTGAATTCATGAGCCACCAAAGAGCTGGAAGGAGAAAAGTGCTTCCTGCTCTCGTGGCATCGTCCAGTTTAAAAGACCATCTAGAAACACCAGAAAACCACCCCACACCGTCATGAGTCAGGGCAGCTTGAGTTGGATCAAAGTACTGTAACAGGAAGTCCCACAAAAGGACAGAAAAGGCTTCCAAAGTCCTTAGCTAACAAATCCACTTTAATGACAGATACAATGGGGTAGACACTTTCTAAAACTTTCAATTAGCCACAGAAAACTCCCCACACAGCAACATCATGCAGCAGAAGCACACATACCTCGGCAGTCAAGAGTCTGTGTGGGCACTTGTTGACTGCAGCAAACACCCTCCGAAGGCCAGTCTCCAGCTGGGTCAGCAGCAAGATGGCACAGTCAGCAAACCTGTGAAAGTGCAGGAAAGACCAGCAAAACTCCACATTCAAAGACAAAGAGCAGCATGAATGTCACATGAACATGCTACAGTCCGGTTCAACCGGTGGGGTGTTGAAAGATGTTCCCTGCTAATGTGAGAGAAAAAATAAAATCAGAATCAAAGTTTCATTAGACTAGACTAGTGATTTGAAAAACATTTCCTGGCACTTTATTGTTCTATGAACCACACTTAGTAGCTTCAGAAGAATAAAAGGTCATCAGAGATCTCTTACTTATTTCATCATTCTGAAATTACTCAAACACAAGACCTGGGTGGGCTGTGAAGGCTTAAGAATGAGCTCGCCACGGTGCAGTCAAGGGAGGAGACAGAGCAGAGACGAGCTGCCTGTCCGCCAGGCTCTGTGTCGAGCACGTGTTCTGCTCTTATGCAGAGTCTGCTCCTGGTGACCAGCTTACTTGTCTTTGTCACATAATTCTCTGATGTTGGACTCAATGTTTCTTTACAGTAAGAACTCAAAAAAATATTAAAGAGTTAATTCTGAAAAATAACCTCAACTGTACCAAAAGGATGACACCTAACGTTTAAAACACAATCACAAGCTGTCTTCTAAGTGACTCTGTGGAGGCGTTTCATGACTGGTCTGCTCGCCAGTCAGCCCCACCTCTCTCTCCTTCTACCCCGACAGCGGCAGAGCCCAGAGGGCGCAGTGCCCTGCGGAGGCCTGGCCTCCAACCACCAAACCACACTGCCAGGTCCCTTCAGTTACCTGTGTGATGCGAACTTGGTCAGAGCAAATTCCCAATATGGCAACATGGTTTTTAATATAAAGGTGGACTTCATCATCACCCGTTCTAGTACCCAAAGTACCTCAGAAGTAACATCTGTAAAACAGAGAACCTTTAAATACAACCACACTAATCAACTGAAAAAGATGGAACACACTGGGGGAGAGACGCCAATGAACCAGCCCCTCAAGCAGGTAACTGACCCCTGTGGCAGTGCAGAACCCTCAAAAGAGGAAGACCATCCGACCCACAGCCAGAGTGCGGTGGCCTCAGGGAGCCTGCACAAGGGCACGCAGACCACTGCTTCTCTCCAGTGATCAGGAACAGCAGCTGCAGCAGGGCTCAGGGCTGACAGCACAGCTCGCTGGCCGAGAGAGAAAGGGAACGTTTCAGGAGACGGAGGCCTTCATGCTACAACCATCAGAGCACAAGTGCACCCGGGGTGTAAGGGTGAAAACACACACCACCTAACAAGCCCTAAGCCATTGTGCACCAGCACGCCTGAGGAGCAGGCTGGCTCTCCTGTGACCTGATTCATGCAGTCTGACTCTCAGCCCCACAGCAGCTCTAGAGCGGAGGGAAGAGGTTCCTCAGGGCTGGGGTTGTAGCTCAGTGGTGGAGTGCTTGCCTAGCACATGTGAAGCACTAGGTCGGATCCTCAGCACCACATAAACAATTAAAATAAAGGCATGCTGTCCATCCACAACTAAACAAAATATTTAAAAAAAAAAAAAAAAAAAAAAAAAAAAGATGTTCCTTAAGCCTGTCAAGCCCTCTTGCTAACGAAGAACAACAACTTTATTCCACCTCAAGAATTCAAGTCTGGACGCTACTGACAGTTACAGACACCTCCACAAAGATGCGCTAAGGGGGACATGAAATGTAGTACTTGCCAGGAAAAACCATCAAATCTTCTAAGTTTTTAAGAGTTACAAAGGATCGATGTGCCAGTGTGACCTCTGTGTGTTCAAGGTGACTCTTGAGTAACTGACCCAATCCTGCTGTCAACAGCAGCATCACTGAACAGTATCTGGGAGAAAAGGCCACAGAGATGTTGGAAGAATGAATCAGTCACACATACAGAAGGCTCTACTTTAAACAAAAGTTCAAAATCAAGAAAGCAAATCTGAAGTGCAGAAAACTCTCTATAGACGTAGGGACTGAGTTGTGCAAAGGCTGGAGGAGCAATTTCTCAGGAAGTGGGAGTCTTCTCCCCACCCAGGATCTGTTCATGTGCACCACCACGTCCTGGAGACCTGGATGGCCTCTGGGGTGCCAAGCCTTGAAAGCCCTTTCACCTCTGGGGACTCTGCTATTAACTTGCCACAGGCTCTCAAAACCCTGTCTTAAACACTGACCTTTCACAAAATGCATCTTCCCCTCTCCCAAAATTCAAGATAAAACAAACTCTTAAGTAGATCAAAAAAACAATTACTTCACCAGAAACTTACTTTGGGGGAATTTCTTGCGGCGATGCAAACCCATGCCATAAGACGTTCCGCAGGTTGAGTCCACAGGGAGAGCCGATGAAGACTTTGAGCACATTCATCTAGTCCATGAAAAGGCAGCAGTCCACTCAATGATTAGGCCATTACCAAATTTTGGAATAAACCAATACAATACTGAAATGATGTTTGCCAACAATTTTGACCTTGGTGATAATAATGAACCCAACAGTCACAGAGTGTTTAACACACGCCAGGCACACTCTGCACACCCAGAGCTCCTCCATGCTCAAGACCACCCTGGAGGAAGGCACTGGCTCTCCCCACCATGCAGAGCTAGGCACTCCCTATTAGTCACTGAGATGGAGACGATGCAGGATGCACTGCTCTGACACGGTGGGTCACAGGTGCGCAACAAACGAGTGGAACATAAGGTGATGGACAAAAACACAGGCACTAGGAAGCATGTGTGCCTGTGGCAAGAGGGGGAAGATGGCAGGCACAGCTAGGCCAGCGGCCAGGTCCTGTGTGCTGCCTCCTGGCCCCAGCTCATGGCTCACCTGCTTCTAGCCCCCTCTGTGGGTGAAGAGGACACTCTTTACAGGACTCTGCCCTGCTGTGCAGCACTACACTTTAGATACAGCACAACGGAAGCTGCTTAGAGACTAAAGGAACAGGAAACCATCCCTAACCAGGAGCAAGAATGGTCATGCCTCAAGAGGTGAAACTGGTCTGCATTTGCATGGGAAACTGCTCCTGATAAGAGGAAAGCAGTGCATTCTGAACTCCCTCAGAGAGAACAGAACCAGCAGGTTGAGCCTAACACAAGAGCACTTAGCAGCCAGGGCTCCAGGGCAGCCTCAGAGGTTTCTGCTCTCCAGCTGGCATACAGCATGAGGGCCATCAGAAATGACAACCACCAGAGGCCAAGTGTCTGTAGGTAGGCAAGAGACTGCATAAAGGTAGACAGCAAGGAACAGACCAAAGAAACAAAATCTGTTCATGAATTCAGTGTAACAAGGTTTGCACTGTATCCTTGTCCCATGTACTCCACAAGAAAAAAAACACCTCCAAGCTGATGAGGGGAGAGATCCCGGTACAGAGCAGGAGAGCTTTACCAAGCAACGTCTCATCCCCAAAAGGCCCCGAGCTGCTCACCAGCTCTGCTGGCCCGCACAGCTTCCTGCAAGGGCGCCCTGCTTTCCCTTTAACTGGACCTGCCTCCCTCAGAAGCCTAAAGGTAACCACGAATCTTAAGTCTCGTGGTCATGTGCCCTCTAGAAGATTTTTAAAAGTACATGCTCTGAATGATTTCCTATCAACAGCTACATTTTTTTCCCACTATAAATCTGAATGGTTGCAAAGGACACAAATTCCCAAATGTTAAAACATTGATATTCTAGAGTAAAACATTTGATATTCTAGAGTAAAACACTGATATTCTAGAGTAAAACTTCAGTAACACTATTTTGAAGGGTTCAAAAATATATTCTGCATTGTGCTTGTATTATAATGATAAATATGTAACAAATGAAAGCAATACACTTCAAATTGTCCCTTTGTTTGGACCCCAGAGGTTATTCTACCATAGAATTGATCAGAATCAGTATGGGCAGCCTTTTGTCGGGGTGGAAGAGGGGTCCTTCTAAAAGGGAAAATATGCTTAAGAGCTTTGCCCCATGCTTATTCTAGGTGCTAGGTGAATGAGCTTACCACAGACTGCCCGAAGACCTGAGCAAGCTCCTCTGACGCGAGCAGATCTCTTAAAAGAAAAGGGCATTCCTTCCCAATCAGTAAGAACACCTAGAAACAAGCAGGTGTGCGACCACATTGTGAGACAATGGAGGCTAAGAACGAGCATTCTCTGCAAAGCAACTGCTTGCACAAATGAAAGGAGGAGAATACTTTGACAAAAACGTCATGATTTTATAATCACTCAAAAAGAAAAATGGTGACAATCTGGATAACAAATTATTGTACTTTATAGGAAAAGAATAATTCAAATCAAGAAATATTGCGGGTGACTAAAGAATAGTTTCACATTCATGCACATGATTTAGTGGACTAGCAACAAAACAGTTCTCTCACTTACATCACCTAAGGCTCGCTCTAGATGCGAGGTCAGCTTCATTAAACTAAGAGAGATGGCAGGAGACTGCAGGCTTCCCAAGGCATCAAATATTTCAGGAAACAACTATTTAGAATAATTTACATGTTAGAACTCACTCAATGAGAATCATTTCTAAAAATAATACTACTTTATTGAAATTTCAATCTCTGAAGATTTCAACTGCTGTATTAAAATGTTTTGGGTATAATATTTTTTATTTTACTATTATAGTGCCTAAAAGTCAAGAAAAAACATTTTAATGTTCAGAGAATTCTTTGAAAGTTTTTTCTTTACTTAGATCCTTATCGTAAACTATAAATCTGGTATAATTGTGAACTGAAAAGTCAAACATCTTGACCTACATTTCATTTCCCATTATGATTAGGTTTAGCTCCTAATAACAGATAGCTGGGTGTAGTGGCACACTCCTGTAATCCCAGCACTTGGGAGGCTGAGGCAGGAGGATCACGAGTTCAAAGCCAGCCTCAGCAATGGTGAGGCACTTAACAACTCAGTGAGACCCTGTCTCTAATAAAAAAAAATATACAAAAAAGGGCTGGGGATGTGGCCCAGTGGTTGAGTGCCCCTGAGTTCAATCCCCAGTACAAAAATAATAATAATAATAATAATAATAATAACCTATACACATAAGGTAGTTCAACCTACCACTTAAAAGAACTGCTACAGATACAGAAGCAATAATCTTCCTACTCCAAGTTAGGAAATTCAATTTATTTCAGAATTAGACTTGTTGAAAGTACCGCTCTATTGTGGTCATTTAATGTCAACTGAAAAACAAAGAAAAACTAACAAAAAAGCAAAAACAAGATTTGGGTTGAACCCCAAACCACCTCTCCTTCCTTCAATTCACCATTCACAAACCAAGCACCTCATCTCTGATCTCCTAGCAACACTGCCCACCTCTCTGTAAGGTCTGTGTTCTTAAGTGGTCCACTTTCCTTCTGTCTCAGGATGAGCACCCCTGTACTAACCACTACCCCCCACCAACTACTAGTCCTATGAGAGTCTAAAACCTGCCTTTGTTCAAAGAGGTGTGTGGCTCAGCTCTGGTTCCTGCACAGTAATTCACAGTAATTGAGGTTTCCCTTGCAGCCCCCAACCCTCCTGCACAGTTGGAGGGTCCAGAGGGAGGAGACTGCTTCAAAATTGGCAAGTAATAAGGGTCTCCAAGTGATATTCACAAAGCCTTTTATTTCTAAAGGTATACAAAAGCCGAACCTCTGGAACACTTGTCCACTGGAACCATGGTGCATATCGAGCTTCAAACTGCCCCTTGGTCAGAGATAAAAAGTGGAGATGGACGGCCTCGCATACAGGGCCCAGCAGCCTCACGCTTCCCTCGTAGTCCAGACTCTGGTCTTAAAGGGCAAAACAAGCTTTAGTACCACGGCTCTCACCACTCAGTGAGAAATGTCCAGACCATAAAAGAGAAGTGCTTTAGCTATGAAATTTCTACACAATCAATAATCAGCTTACAACTGAACATACAACAGATACAGTTAGTGAAAACAAATTACATGATGCTCATCTGATTATAAAAGAAAAATACTTCACTAGTGAGATATTGCAAAATACAGAACTATTCAAATAGGAGAGAGAGATTTTATTCAGTATCATTTCCCGTATGTTAGTTTACATTAAATCACACTTGTACACAATAGTCCTTACTCAAAATTTCAGTTACCTATGATCAACTGCAGTACAAAAATACTAAATGGTAAATTCTGGAAATAAACCATCATCTATTTCAAACTGCATGCTGGTTTGAGCAGCATGAGAAAATCCTGCACTGTCCCACCCCATCTCCCCCTGTGTGGGGCAACCCATGCTGCGGACACGCCCACTCACATGTCCAGCAGTAGCCACGTGGTCATGGGCTCCACTGCTGTCACTGTGCTGTGTTCCGGGAGCCCTTATTGTACTGAGTGGTGGCCCCAAAGCATAAGAGCAGTGATGCCAAGGAGGCATCAGGGCACGAAACGTGGAAGGACCAGGACTGGCACCCCGTGGCAGCACTGCAGAGCACACAGGGCTCAGTGCTGCGCATGGCTCTGGCATCTGTGGGGGTCTTGGAACACATGCCCTAAGGATAAGGGGGGATTGTATTATAATACTGTAATCTGACTTTTTAAAATCAACATTAGACTGAGATTTCTAATGACAATCAGTTGTTTCAAAACATACTTGTAATACGGATTTTGGTTTTTACTGTTTAACAAGTTTGAGGTTGAACGTCCAGATGGTGCACAATGAAAACTACAAAGAGTGAAAGGCCTCCCATGTGGACCCCAGGTCTCTTCCCTGTTGCATCTACTGCTATTAATTTTCTGAGTATATCTGTAAATCTATGCTTCTTTTTTCACTTAGCTCAGAAAAAATACTGCATCAGATGAGCCTCCTTCTTTTTTATCACCTCATAATATTCCACTGTAAGCACTTATCATAATTTACTGAAACAAATCTTCTACTGCTTTACATCTGGCTGCTTCAGATTATTGATTTGTTTATTTAGCTATGACAGTGTTCCATATCCATGAGTGTAATTGTCTTACAAATCCCTGGAAATGGACTTTCCAGGCCAGAGTACATTCATTCACAATTTTTACAGATGTTACTGCTTCCCAGCTCATATCCTTCTCCTCCAAAATATACAGATACACCTGGAGGACATTTAAAATGGCTCTGTGTCTACCATTGGCCATTTTATACTATTCATAGCAATGAGTCATTCTCACAAGTCTCCTCTCGGGGTCTCAGACCTACCCAACAGCCCGTCACTCAGCCTGCCTCCTGAAAGTCCTGCTTACACCAGGTATCCCAGCCCCGCCACACTTGACCTCACGCTTCTCTGCCGTCATCCTGCTCTTTTCAAGCTGTCTCCTTTTCACGTTTGATAGAGGACTGGGTTTTAACAGTTTAAAGAAAGGATGCTGTGGCTAGAAAGGGAGACTTTACAACGAACAGGAGCAACTGAGGTGCGGGGTACAAAGGCTTGCCAACCTGATCCTGAACAGCTCACACAGTCTGTGATTGTTTTCCAGCGGACTTCACCATTTTCGGTTACAATGTTATGGAAATCACAATTTCCTCTGACTTCAAACCCAAGTTTACAAATCATGTCATACACTGAGGGAGAAAGACATGTGGTAACAGGATCTCCTACTAACATCTGAAAAATAAAACGTAAAGGAAGTGTTTAGCAGGAGAGAGTAATATCAATTACTATATATCCAACTCACAAGAAAATTCTACCTTAAGCGTGGAATGTACTAAAGTACAGCTGCTCTTAACATGCTTTCTGGATAACAAGACTTATTTTAATGCTTTAAAATAAACGTCCAAAGATTTTAAAATCGTTTTATTGACCATTATGAACAGTGTATTAGTCCCTTCACCATCCCTCATCAACCCAGTAGGCCCAGGATCCAGCACTGCCCTGGTCCTAAATGAGTTACTTGAGCAGCACGTACTGTCCTGTACCAGCAGAAAACACCACCAAAAGGATCCACAGCTGCAACGCCGGCCAGCAACTCAGGCGGGGACTCCAGACCTCAGGCAGGCTGCCAGCCTCTCCCCACACCCGCGGCGACCCTTGCAGCCACCTGTGCATTCCAAGGAGAGCCCTGTGGCTCCGCCCCTTCCTCCCCCTGAGAAGTCCTGCGGCCCCGCCCCTCCACCCCTGAGGAGCGCCCTGCCACGCCTCCAGCTCCCTCTTAGGGAAGCCCAGCAGCAGCGCCCCTCCCTCCCTCTGAGGAGCTCTGCGGACCCTTTCCCTCTGAGAAGTAGCCACGTGGCCCCGCCCCTCCCTCTCTCTGAGTAGACCTGCGACCCCACCCCTCCCTCTGGGGAGAGCCCTGTGGCCCACCCCTCCCCGCGGAAGAGCCCAGTGGTTCCGCCCTTTTCGCCTAGAGAGGAGCCTCAGGCCCCGCCCCTCCCTCCCTGAGGCGAGCCCTGCGGCCCCGCCCCTTCCTCGCTACACAGATGGAGGCGTGGGCCGTCTGCGGAGACGGAGAAGCCCTCACTCCATCCCTCTGGGGGACGCACAGGCCCCCTTTCTTTGTCGCTCTCTGCGGGGATGCACAGGTGCCGTGTGTGTCTGTCTCCTCTGTGGGGATGCACAAAGCCTCTTCAGTCTCCCTCCCTCGCCCTCTGCGGGGAGGCACAAGCTCTCTCTCCCTCTCTGCGGGGATGCAGAGCTCTCGCCGCCTGCCTCGGCCTCGTCCGCGCAGTGGCAGCACGCTGGATGCAGTGGCGGCCGTGAAGAATGGCCACCGGCTCGCGCAATGCGCAGGATGTCGCCGTCCAGCCCTCTGCGGGTGCCCGGCAGACTCAGCGTACCCGCGCCAGGGACCGCACCCGCCCACTCCCCTACAGCTTCCACCTAGAGCGTCAAACCCAGCTCTGGGCGCAGACCCGCCTACCTCCATTACTTCCGGCCCCGGCCCTAGGCCCACGCGAATGACGCACGCCTCTCCTGCGTCGTCCGGGCCGCCGGCAGGCAGGGCGGGGTTCAGGCGCGAGATTTCCGCTCTCGCGAGAAGGAGAAGCGTTGGGAGGCGCTCCGGGTGGTTGGTCCTGTGCAGGCCTCGGCCCCCTGCGGAGCGGAGCGAGATGGAGAAGCGAGGTCGGGGCGCGAAGCCCCTCTCCAGCCCGGTCCCTCCTGCGCAGCCGTCGCCCGGCCCGCGGAAGGACCGGAGGATGAGCATGTTCGAGAAGGAGGCTGTGAGTGCCGCCCGCCCCGCCGGTCCTCCTCGTGCTTCGAGCGCCCGGGCTGGCGGGGCCGGGCCCGGAGGGTGCCTGGGCAGTTCCCGCGTCTGAGTTAGCCGCTTTGCACAGAGCGCGCCGTCCCCAGCCCCAAATGAGCATATGTGTACCGCAGGTACATGGGGAAAGCTGGCAGGAGAGACGTTGAGTTCTTAAAAATTAGCAGAATTGAAGATATATGCAAGGAAGGAAATTGAATGTTTTCTGCTGACTTAATGTTAACGTTCGTTGACTTTCGTTAGTAGTAAAATACAGTATTTCCATATGAACAGATTTTGAAAATCATTAATATAGTTAAGACTGTATTTTATTGAGACTTGGAGGAGAAAAAAATTGCTCAAGGGTACAAAACGGTAATGATAGAACTACAGGGACTCCTGAAATGGTTTCTTTTCACACCTACATCATAGAACCCGTGATCGGTAGGGTTAAGGTGAAAATACAAGGCAGGACCAAAAGTTCAAGATCACTCCCAAGTAAAAAAAACAATTCACACACACTCCCTCAAAAAATGCTGAGCCAGCATTGCAACTTCTAATGTCTGCTTGGTGGCTACCTTTTACAAAGGAAAGAATTAATCGAAGGAACAAATTAGTAGAAGAAAAGTAAGTAGGCCACATTCACACAGAAATAAGAAAAAGCAGAACAAAGCTGAGAATCTAATTCTGTTGCACTTAAAACTAGATGTTCCCAAACACTGCCATATTGAAAACTTTCTGTACTGCGGACAAGAGTGACTGCTGTGAACTTAATGCCTACTAAACATTTTGAAAATTGAATGAGTCTCAATTCAGAAGGAGAAGACACATAGCTATACTTGTATATAGGCTAAACTCTGAGTGAAGGGGACATGGACCAAGGCAGCTTATGTTGTAGTAGCACCCCCTCCTCCACCAATGCATCATGATTAAGCTTCTCTAGAGACCCTCACCACAGTTGTTCTTATTAACAAAACATCAGCAAAGATGTCTGCAAAAGGCTCAGTGTGTTGAGCCTCCTATTTCCTCTTGCCCTACTCTGTCTTGCAAAAAATCTGAATTTAACCATTGACTTGATGGATGTTACTCTGCTTTTGTGTATAACCTGTAAAATCTGTGACTGTACTAAGAACTGGGACGAAAAGTACTTTCTGAGAACTCTAAGGAAAAAAAATATACTTTTATGTAGACTTATGCAAAAATGTAAATCTCTAAGACACCCCCCCCCAAAAAAAAAAAAAAACAAAAAACAAAACAAAACTGGGTATAAAGTCCAAAGAATTTCTAGACTTGGAGTCTAGAGGAGAATTTCAGGCATGAGCCACACTCTGGACTGACCAGCTGCAGCCAATAAACCTGCTTTGTGAAAATTCCTCAGGTGTTCAGCCTCTTCTGTCCTACATCAATGTGATATGATACGACAAAGCATAATCTTTAAAATCTAGTCTACTAGACATAAAAGATTTGCATAGGCCACTACACTAACAAATCATTCTACAAATGGTCACTAAGTATATGCAAGGACACTGTTAGTCATTTTTCACTTTCAAGTAGCAGATGATTCCTGAGTATAGGAAAAAAATAGGGATCAGTTTAACCAGTGTGAATAGCTCTTCATCCTGCATTTATGTCTTCTCTAGCAGTAGCACCTCAATTTTCCTTTAGAGAACTAACTCATCCCCCATCGGAAGAAGTTTCAGTGGAACTGGCAGCCACTTTCTTTGGAATGAGGTTGAGGCCCAGATTAGGCTAGTTAGATGTTCTCTTTGGAATAATCCAGAAAAAAAAAAAAAAATGGTTGAAGTTGATCCAAATTGCAGATGACAAGCTAAAGGGCTTTCCAGTCTATAAACTACTCCTTTCCTATACATTACATTTTTCTTAACAAGAATCAATTTCTATTGCTTGTAAAGATCTAAAAATTTAAAGTAGATTGAAAAATTGATAGGTCTTGTACATATGCATTTGAAAATCTTAAACTTTAGCAAATAGCATTTAGATAAACATTAATGACATTTAATGAGCAAGCTAATTTTATTCTGGGACTGTGAAATAAGTTCAGTGTAAGGAGATGCTGCATCAGTAAGTGAAGTTAAACTCAGCTTGGATTAGTAAATCCCAAAAGGTGGATCATATTTATAATTGAGTCTTTTTTTTTTTTTTTTTTTTGGTACCAGGGATTGAACTCGGGGGCACTCAACCACTATGCTACATCCCCAGCCCTTTTTTGTATTTTGTTTAGAGACAGGATCTCACTGAGTTGCTAAGTGCCTCACCATTGCTGGGGCTGGCTTTGAACTCTGATCCTCCTGCCTCCCGAGTAAAAGAGCAAAATACTCTTAATGAGAGTTTACTAAACCAGGTGGCCAATCCTATACAGAAAAGAAATAACAGAGATGTGATTTTCAGAATGGTCTCAAAGGGTTAGTTTGAGAAAATGCTTGTGCCCCAACCCCATGGGAACCATTGCAATTGGGAGCCACTGTTAATAATATATTTTATTAATAGTATGTTGTATATTGTAGTGAAAAGCAAGGGGGCACTTTCCTAAAGAAGCACTCTCAATAAAGAAAATGAACACTTTTTAATAGATTTGGAGAGCAAATAATTCCTCTTCTACAATTAAAAGAGACACAGAAGTCTTAGTGGTGATCAAAATAACATTTGACAAGCTTCTACTTGTAGCCAACTTAAAGTAACTCCGACCAAAATCTACTTGAAATAGTGCAGAAAATATATGGAGCATTTGGTTGGATATCAGGTAGTACAGGACAGAAACTTTTGGAGAAAGGTAATGTGAGCCACAAAATTGCCTCAACCTTACTGCCTGATGAATTTCCATGCTACCTTAATTGAGAATGAGGTGGAAGTTCTGGGTAGGTCAAAATAACATCAGACCGCAGAGGATCAGCAAGAACAGGTGCATGAACAGTTGAGCTGCAGCAGGTTTCCCCTGAGTCTCCAGCTAAGTCCTTCAGTCCACTTGGTAAGAAAGCCACCTACGGTCAGAGAAAGCACCACCCAAAAGGAGCAGAAGCAAATGCATCGACTCACACAAAATAGTTGTGCTCCCGCCATAAGAACATTTCTTAGCATATGGCCTCATTAGTGGGAAAAACAACAAGCAAATGTAAAGATTTCTCTGGTCTGCCCCAGTGAAAAAGCAAGACTGAAGAGGATTAAATTCTTTCCCAGTTCCTACATCTTAGAAGAAAGTTAAAGAATGTGGTAATACAAAGATAGCAAGGTGAAATTGAGAGTCTGGTTTTCGAATAATTATTAGTAGACTGACAAAGAAGATAAATCCCAAAATGAGAAGAAACGATAAAAATGGGCCCAGGAACCACACACAGATAGGATCAAAGGATAGCAAAGTTGTTTTAATAAATGTTCCTGTAATCATTTTCATCAAATTGAAACGTTATATCATAAAGCAGTTATGACAATTACATTCCATATAACCAAGAATGTAGACAAAGATCAAGCATGTTAAATCCAAATGAGACTTCTATAGTTGAAAAATACAGTGTCAGAGATGATATTGTGTTGAATGGAACTAAAAGAAAGAATTAGTGAATTTAGAGAGAAAGTGGGGGGAAACCCTGAAAAAAATATTAGCAGATGGCAGTGAGCTTCACTCTAAATTAAAATGTGTTAGAGAAATTTGCAGGAAGGGACAGACGCTCGAATTGTCCTATAGGAAAAAGAAAGGGGTTTATTGAATTACCAAAGAAACACGTGGAGGGGATGGGGACAAACCGCAGGGAATGAACGGGAGCTGGAGCACACGGAGGAAGGGAGAGCAGGAACAGAGAGCGAGTTCAGTCCGGTCCTGGTTTAAATAGAGTAGGGGCCATAAAACCCCCTTGGAGTGAGTCCTTGTCCTATAGGCCAGCAGTGGTCGGGGGTGGGGGGTAGTGGACAGGGGACTTGCTGGTCAGGTTTTTTGGTCACGCTGAGGATCCTGGGAGCTGTAGTTTTTCACAAAGCACCTGGGGAGGTGTGGCCTTCTGCCTGGGAGGCGCAGCCTTCTGCCTGGAATACAACAAAATGGCCTCATATTCTTGTAATTGAAGTCTTCAAATGCAGAGAAGAAGGGACAGATAAAAAAATATATTCGAAGAAATTAGATATTTCGGGCTGGGGTTGTGGCTCAGCGGTAGAGCGCTCGCCTAGCACGTGCGCGGCCTGGGTTCGATCCTCAGCATCACGTAAACATAAATGCATTGCACTGTGTACAACTAAAGCAAATAAATAAATATTAAAAAAGAAATTAGGTATTTCCAAATATGAAAACTGTAAGCCCATAAATTAAAAAAGAGTCTCAATTCCAAATACAAGAAACATGAAGAAAATCATGCCAAGACATACTTGAACCAATGATTTAAGAATTTAAAGTCAACTAGGAAAAACACATGTGCAGAACATCAGAACAACAGCAGACTTATCAGAAACAATGCAATTGACTATTATCTTTACTCAAAGGAAATACATAAACCTGGAATTCTATATCCAGCTAAAATGTTTCAAAAACAAAGAATTCTCATTTGCAGCTCTTGACATAAGAAACTCAAAGAACTCCGTTCTAAGAGGTAGTAAAAAGCTGAACAAAATGAAAAACTATTCTTAGATATGTTAGAGAAGTGAGGTTGTAGGACACTTTTGCTGCACCTTGAATTAGAGTGATGGACAAGTGATAGAATCACAGCACACCAGATCAGAGCCTGCAGAAAGCAAGCTCGGGGTGTGGAAACCTGAACTGTAATTGGTGAATGGCTAGGAGTTAAGGTGTTTTTCGTTCTCAGAGTTAAAAACTCCAGAGCGTCACAGTCACAGTGTGGCCCTCATGTTTTTCTGGGATTTATCTCCAGAAGTTAAACCAGGTCCCCACAGTAAATATCACAGAGTACTCATGCTTCTGTGAGTGAAGCGCAGATGTGTGACATTTTTAAATCCACCAGAGTATTCTGTTCTTAACAAGAGCTGTCCTCAGGAGAAATTAATTTTAGAGTAACTCACTGGGTAAAAGGAAAACACCCCGATTCTAGCCCTTTCTAGCCATTCTGTTTCACTTAAGGGAAGGGAGGGGGCTCTGTGAAAGTCACAGTCCAGATGCAAAGGCTCACTAAAAACCTGACCTAATCATAGGACTATGTGATGCTTCCTTTCCTTCTGTCCATTACCATCAAATTACTAGAGGCCCATTGACAATAGTCCTGTTTACCCTGTGAATCATGTATGGCTATAAAGAAAAAAAATTATAAGGCATACCAAAAGGTTTAAAAAAAAAAAGTCAAGCATCAGAAACAGATGGGATTATCAGGAAATTTCAAACTGATTAATGTGTTGAGGACCATACTCCACAAAATAGCATAACATATGAACAATGGAAAAAATCCTAAGAACCATCCCCCCGCCAAATGGTAGAGATCAAAACTTCTAAGAGAAATGGAGACTATCTTTCATAGGCTTATTACTTAATAATCTGGACACGGCTAAGGAAAAAAACTATGAACTTGAGGATATATCAATAGAAACCTCCAAACCTGAAAAGAAGAAAGACTAAAAAAAAATCCAAGGACTGTGGTATAGCTACAAACTGTGTAAGTTAACCGTAACAGAAACACCACAAGAAGAATAAAGACAGGAACAGACGAAGTATTTGAGAAATAATAACCGAGAATAATAGTAGATACCAAACCACAGATCCAGGAAGATCAGGGGGTGCAGAGCAGGAAAAAATACCAAAAATAAACAAAAAAACTATACTTAAGCATATAAATTTTCAAACTAGAAAAATTAAACCAGAGGGGAAAAGTACTTAGGAGAAGAGAGATTTATATCCACCTCTCAGACACAATTCAAGAAAGAATAAAGTGGAGTGAAAAGTATTCGAACAAGAAATCTATCAACCTAGACTTCTGTATCCTGCAAAGTTTCCTACAAATGTAAACAATAAATAAGACATTCTCAGACAAACAATAATGGAAGTTATCACTAGAAACCTGCCTTTCAAGAAATGTTCAAAAAGTTCTTTACAGAGAAGGAAATTAAAATAGGTCAGAAATTTGGATGTACACGAGGAAAAGAATATCAAAGACAGAATAAGAAAAGGTCAAATAAGGGGCTGGGGTTGTGGCTCAGTGGTAGAGCACTTGCCTAACATGTGTGAGGCACTGGGTTCGATTCTCAGCACCACATATAAATAAATAAGAAAGGTCCATTGATAAATAAAAACATTTTAAAAGAAAGAAAAGGTCAAATAAAAACCTTTATTTTTCTATTCTTAATCTGATTTGTTCAAAATAATAGCAATGATATTTCCAATTATGCATAATAGATACAGAACAGATACATTATGTATATATATTAGCTTATGTATGCTCATATATAAATGAGATGAATGATACCAGTGATAAAAGGGATAGGAGGGAGAAATTAGAATTATTTTGTTATTATAATCATACTTCTAGTATATTTAGTATTAGCTGAAAATGGGTTTGGGTTTGTTGTGTGTGTTTTCTAGAGTAACCAGAGAGAAGGAGGAGGAGGAGAGAGTATAACTGATATGCTGAGAAAGCAGAGAAAATGGAATTATGTGAAATTCTCAAAACCATAATAGGAAGAAAAGGAATGGAAGACAAAAATAGGAACAAAGAAAAAAGCAACAAATAGAAAAGAGCCACAGATATGCTAGATACAAAGCCAGCTGTGTCCGTAACCACTTTGGGTGTCAATGCCTGGAGTACAGCAATTTAAAGAGAACAATTGCTAGTGGATTAAAAAAAGCGTTCAGCTGGGTGTGGTGGCCACACCTGTAATCCCAGAGGCTGAGACAGGAGGATCACAAATTCAAAGCCCATGCTAAGCAACTCAGTGAGACCCTGTCTCTAAAGAAAATACAAAATAGGGCTGGGGATATGGCTCAGTGGGCAAGTGATCCTGAGTTCAATCTGGAGTACCCTCCTCCCCCCCGAAAAAAAGAGCATTCAACTGTGTTGTCTGCAATAAACCCATTGTAACAAGAAAGATATATAGATTAAAAGTAAATAAAAGGGAAATCAAGAGGGAGGCAGAAGGGGAGAACATGGGGAAGTACTGGGGGGAAAGTCTACCAAGTTATGCTATGTTCATGTATGAATATACGATAATGAATCCTGCCTTTATATATAATCATAATGAAGTTAAAATTATGAAAGGGAGATCAGAGAGTAACAAGTGGATGGGGGGGAATGGAAGGTAACTGGAAATGAGATTGGTCAAATTTTGTTATGTGCATGTACAGATATGGCATAATGAATCCCACAATTATTTACAAATATATTGTAACAATTAAAAAAAGAAAGAATAAATGGATAGAAAAGGATTAGCATGCTAACACTATCAAAGTGAACTGGGAGGAGCTAAATTAATTTCAGACAAAGGAAACTGGAAAGCAAGACAAATTATCAGGAATAAAGTTGGGCATTACATAATGCTTAAGGGGGCCAGTTCTCCAAGAAGAATATAGCAGTTTTTAATAGGTATGTGATTTACAAAACAACATCAAAATACATGACACAAAATCTGATAGAAATTAAGGGAGAAATGCATGAATCTACTATTATAGTTGTGGACTTCAACACACCTCTATTAAAAATGAACAGATCAACATGCAGAAAATATAAAGACATATTTGAATTCAAGAACACCATCAACAATGATCATCCACAAATTGTTTCATCAATAACCATAGAATACTCATTCTTTTCAAGCTTGGAGAAACTTTCACTAAGATACACCATAAATAACAGTGTAACAAATTCAAAAAGTAGAAATCACAATGACTGCTTTCAGACCACAATGGAATTAAACTGGAAATCAGTAATAGAAAGTTAACTGAAATTATTAAAAATATATGGAGATCAAATAATACGCTTATAAAATGCACATTTTATAAATTACCCAAAGAAATAATCTCAAGAAATTTCAAAACAACACACCTGTAATTAACAACTCAAGAGAGTGAAGCAGGAATATTTCAAGTTCAAGACCAGCCCGGGCCACTTAGCCAGATCCTGTTTCAATAAGAAAAAAAGGGGGGGCATGCTCAGGATATTCTTCATTGGTAGTGTCCCCTGGGATCTATCCCAATTACCAGAAAAAAGAAAAAGGAAAAGCCCATGATGTTAGGATGCAGCAAAAGTAGTTCTTAGAAGGAAACTTGAAATTCTACATTGAATGCATGCAAATATTACAGAAGAAGAAAATCTAATGTAAATAAGTTTCCATCTTAAACGTGAAACAAAGAGCTAATTAAATTCAAAGTAAGCAGAACTGAATGAAATGGAAAACAGGAAATCAATAGATTTAAAAAAAAAAAAGGTGTTTTATTGAAAAGATCAGTAACATCAGTAAGCCTCTAAGTATGCTACCATGAAAAGAAGACACAGGTCTAATATAAATACAAGAAATGTATGATGACAGATCTCACAAACATGAAAAAGATAATGAAAGAATATTGTGAACAATTCAGTACCCACATGTTTGACAACCTGGATGAAATGAAGCAATTCCTTGAAAGACAGTCTTTCAGAATTCGCACAAAAAGAAATAGAAAATATCAATAGGCCTATAAAAATTTTTTTAATTGAATAAAAAATTGAATCAATAACCTTCCAAAGCAGAAACCACCAGACCTAGATTTGGTAAGTGGTAAATCCTACCAAATTTTTAAGGAAGAAATTATATGAATTCTCTGCAATCCTTCTCAGAGGATAGAAGCAGAGAGAGTACTTTCTTATTTATCCTGTGAAGTCAGCACTACCCTGATTCCAAGGTCAGACAAAGACCCTATAAGAAAGCTATAGACCAATATCTCATATGAATATTGATTAAAAAATCCTCAAAAACATTAGCATTCTGCATTATGTTCAAAGGATCATATACCATTATCAAGTGGGATTTGTTCCTGAAATGGAAGAATTTTTCACTATATGAAAATCTACCAATAATATATCATATAAATAAAGAAGTATACTTTGAATGTCTCTATTGATGAAGAAAAAGCATTTGACAAAGTTCAACAACTTTCATGATAAAAACACTCAAGAAATCAGGAATGGAAAGCAACTAACAATATTATAAAAGCCATATATACAAAAAGCCCACAGCAAACATTTTATTCAATGGTTAAGTGTTTGAAATGGTAAAAGGCTGAAAGTTCTTTCTCTAATATCAAGAGCAAGGCAAGGATATCTATTTTTACTACTTTTATTTAACATGGAACTGAAAGTTCTAGTGAAGCAAAATTAGGTAAGAAAAAAAACTTCTGGATGTGACAAAATGAAGGTCACCATTTTAAGAGGCTGGAGTATTCATCTGGAATGTGCTAGGATCTAAGTAAACATTCCCTTAGTGCATGTTGGATGTCAGAGAATGAAAATTGTGCCTGAAAATTATGGACTTATATAGATGTTAAATCAATTGAGTTTTGTTATCTTTTTAACTTGAGGCTATGAATCTGCTTTCTAAATAATTGTATTATTCAGAGACAAATAAAAGTAAAATAGGTTTTAATGCAATGACGGATGATACTTTCCTAACGTCGGGGTGAGGATTATGAAAGGTCTTCCTTACACCCTATGCCCTAGCCATTCAATTGCCCTCTTTGGAGGCCACGTCTGTTTCCAGTTCTTTTGGATCTTTTGTGTGGTATGTTTGTGTATGTAGGTAAAAAGACAAGTTGTCATGGTTCGGATGTGAGGTGTCCCTCAAAAGCTCATGTGTGGGACAAGGCAAAAGGTTTGGAGGAGAAGTGATGGGGTTGTGAGAGCCTTAACACGACCAGTGGCTTAGCCACCTGATGAGAGTCACTGAGTGGAAACGGAGGTGGTGTGGCTGCAGGAGCGGGCGCCGGTGCATAGCTTTGGGGTGTATGCTTTGTGTCTGGCGAGTGGAGTCTCTTCTTCCTGATCATCATGTGAGCCGCTTCCCTCTGCCACACTCTCTGTCATGGTGTGCAGCCTCACCTTGAGCCTCGAGCAATGCAGCTTGCTGTCTGTGGATTGAGATCTCTCAAACTGTGAGACCCCAAATAACCTTTTCCTCCCCTATAGTTGTCCCGGTCAGTTCTTTTAGTTACAGCAGGGAAAAAGCTGACTAAAACACAAGTATTCATTTTTCCTATTTACACTAAGTTGATAGCTAAGAGTAAATTTAGGACTGAGTGACTGCATGTCTATAGAAGTTTTTTGTAACATTTTCAAGTGTGTTAATCAGTTTTTCATTTTTGTGACCAAAATATGTGAAAAGAACGATTTATAGGAGAAGTTTACTTTGGCTCATGGTTTCCGAGGTTCAGTACATGATGAACTGACTCTGTGGTGCTGGGGTCCAGGTAAGGCAGGACATGGTGGCAGAAGGGCATGGCAGAGATGCACCACTGATGGCAGCCAGAACATAGAGGGAGGAGAGATGATGGCACCAGGGGCAATATGTGAACCCCTAAAGCTTCCCCCAGTGACCTATTTCCTCCAGCCACACTCTACCTGCCTACAGTTATCCCCCCAATACTTATCAGTCTATCAAATCAGATTAAATTATTAGAATTAAATAATTAATTAAATTATCAACCCACCTAATCAGTGGATTCATCTATCAAATGAATTAATCCACTGATGAGTTTACAGCTCTCATAATCTAATCACAAGCTATCAGGGAATTCTTCGTATCCAAATCATAATATTCCACCCTAGCCTCCCAAAGCCCATGCCCATCTCACAATGCAAAATACATTTTAGTCCGTTTCCAAGAGCCCCATAGTCGTCATAGTTGCAGCCCACACGTGACTCTCTCAGATGAGCGCTCTGTGGCCAGCAGCACTCCTCAATAGTCATTCCATGTTATCGGCATCTCTTAATCCCAGTGCAAGCCACTGTCCCTTCAGCTTCCTTCGCACGTCTTCACACATCACCCTCTCCAGAGCTGCCTGCAGGGCATCCAAATCCTGTTCCGCTCTCCACCACCCCTGTGCTCCTTCAGAACCAGCACCATGTGGATGACACCAGCATCTGCTGCCAACTCAAGCAGTAGCCTTGCCCTCTTGGACCATGACTGCAGTGGCTTCTGGGTGCATGAGTGGCTGAGCTGTTTTCCCCGATGTGAGCAGGGTGCCCCAGGTCTCTTCTCAAAGGAGTTTTCATGCTAGTGCCTAAATGGCATGCTGCCTTGAAATTTCCCCCACCATATTAGTTAGTCCATCAACTTTAAACTCAACCTCACAGAAAGTCTCAGGACAAAATGTAGACGAGTTTGCCAGAATGTAACACGAATGACCTCAAATTCCAATACTTCCTGACCCCCTTTCAAATTTCATGAACATAGCCTTTACTGTCTGCATTTCTCTCAGCATTCTGGCTGTCTGAGTTCCCACCAGAGTCACTCATTAAGCTCTGCGTATGAAATTCTAGGGCTTCTCCAGCCTGCATCCCCAAACTTTTTCAGCCTCCTCCTGAAAACTGGTTCCAAAGGCTTTGAACCGCACGGTCAGGTTAGTCATAGCAACAACCTCACTGCTCAGTGCCGATTTCTACACTAGTTAGCTTAGCGTTGCCGTGACCAGAATACCTGACAAGATTTCTACACAGTCTCAGAGGTTCTGTCCATGGTTGAGCAACTTAGCGTAGGTAAGCCGTCATGGTGGAAAGGCAAGCAGAGGATGTTCAGCTCAGGGGACAGGAAGCAGAAAGTGACACCAGGGACAGTAGAGGCCAGGACCCACATGTGTATTTTGTCTCACAGTCTCAGAGGTTCTGTCCATGGTTGAGCAACTCTATAGCTCTGGTCCATAGGTAAGGCAGAACATCATGGTGGAAAGGCAAGCAGAGGAAGGCTGTTCAGCTCAGGGGAGTCAGGAAGCAGAAAGTGACACCAGGGACAGTATATAAACCCCAAAGCCACACCCCAGTGACCCACATGCTCCAGCCTCACCCTCCCTGTTTACAGCTCTCACCCAGTACAGTAGTACTTTCAAATTGTTAATCCATCAAATCAATTCATCCACTGATTAGGTTATAGATCTCCTAATCATTCTACTTCTGAACATTTCTGAATGGTCTAAGATGAGCATTTTTGAGGGATTCCTCATATCCAAACCATATCCAAGCTTTGTGTCATTCCTGCCCTGCTGTATCAGGATTATTTAATCTGAAATTGCATTTGACAATTTAAAAATGGATTTATCTCTCCCTCCCATCTCTCCCCACTTCAGTATGCCCAGATCTTAAGAGAAAGACTAAGAGACTCTGTTCATGATGTTCAATATGTGGAACCACCATTTGACGACTCTATCGCTGATATAGGTAAAGAATTGAAGAGTACCCTGGCAAAACTAAAGTTCGCTAATTCATATAGAATGGAGCCACTGAAGAAGTTCCAAGCTCATTCAGTAGGAACCAAAATCCAGCAAATATTAGAGGTAGGTCGGGGGTAGGTGTAGTTCAGTCAAAGAACACTTGCCCAACATGCCCTTGGTTTAACCTCCAGCACCACAAAAAATTAAATAAAGATAAATTGATAGATATATACAATAGTAGTATTTACTAGGATTCTCCAGAAAAACTGTGTGTGTGTGTGTGTGTGTGTGTGTGTGTGTGTGTGAATTTATTATGGGAATTGGCTCATGGAACTGTAGAGGTCACAAGTTCCCAATCTGCTGTGTGTAAGCTGGAGAACCAGGAAATCTGGTGTGTAGTTCAGTTTGAGTCCACTGGCCTGAGGGCCGGAGGAGCTGATGGCCCAATGCCCATCCCAGTCCAAGAACCCAGAGCACTAGTGTCCCGCTCAGGCAGAGAGAAGTCACCCCTCCTCCCTTCCTTCACCTTTTTGTCCTGTTCAGGCCCTAAACAGAGGATGTATTCACTCACATTGGTGAGGGTTATCTTATTTATTCAGTCTGTTAATACATGTGTTTGCTAATCTCTGGAAACTTCCTCACAGCCACAACCAGACATGATTTGCCAGCTATTGGGGCTTAGCCCAGCCAAGTTGACACATAAAACACAAGTCTACTCCTCAACTGAGCATCCATACAAATCTCCTTAAAACAAAGATCATCCAAAGATAATAACAATGTCAAAACTCTGCCAAATGTGATACAAATAACCTACATACAACTGAAAATGCACTAATTTCTTCACCAGAATAGGAGGTAAGGTTCTTGAGTGGTGTTTACACTTCTGTTATCCTGTAACTTAAATGCTATGATGTAAAATTAGCAATGATTTCATAGTGATGAAAGTCAGTGCATTTCATGTGACATGACAAGGAGATGTGACAGGAAAGAAAAGAAATGTGCTTGCTTATTAATGTGTATCCACATCATTCAGATGGAGGAAGGGCTCATGGCAGTCAGCGGCTCACCGCCGTGCCTGGCTGCGTGGTCGTAGCTGGCGTTCATGGCCACCCCTGCTTCCATCTGTCACCCTGTCTTCAGCAGGCCTCTCGGCTGGCCCTGGTCCTTTACCCGGCAGGGTCACCCAAGCCTTCGCTCCTCAAGAACGTGGGCCATGTTCTGCCGTACTGTGTGGATTGTGCTGTTCTCCGTCAGCTGATCATGGGACTTGGTACTACTACCTTACACACCGAAGTGTCTCCTGTATTCCAGACGCATTCCTTGTTTCCTGTATTGTGAGGGGCTGTTCCCTCTGTAATGGTGACTTCCTCTTGGCAGTTAGGATCAATCACCCCAGTTCATACCATAACTCCTCCTTCTCTGCCTGTTCACCAGAGGCATGAAGAGCCCAAAGTGTTCAAGCAGAAGTGATGCCTTCCAATCTAAAGGGATCATGTTTACGTCTCCTGGTGGAAGCATTCATTCTTCTGGACCTAAGATCTTTAGACTAGTGGAATGTGAGATTGTGCATACAGGAATCAGAATTTTTGCTATGGGTCATTTAGCTTGCAGTTCATGATGGGCAGATTGCATGGTAATTTGGTGGCCCATGATCAAGTGTTCATTCTCTCCAGAAGGCCCAGTAGCAGGCCAAGGAGATTAGTTAGCTGCAGATGATGGCAAGGGCTTATTCCAAACTTCTAAAGGCCTGTTATACAATTCTCCTCCAGGGCCGACACTGGACCTGCTGGATTAGATGGCCCAAGTGGCCAAACATCTTGCAGAAGCCTGGACCTAGTGCAGAGCCGTTTTTGGTCTGGACCTCACTACAAATTAGTGGCTTTGTGTGTCACTGGGTAAATGGACCAGAGTAAGATACACATATGGGAATGTGTGACTTCCAGATTCCAAAAAGGTCCACGTTATGGTTTGGATCTGAAATGTCTTCCAAAAGCTTGTGTTGAAAACATGACCCCCAACTGGGTGTAGTGGTACACACCTGTGATTCCAGAGACTCAGGAGCCTGAGGCTAGAGGATTGCAAGTTCAAGACCAACCTCAGCAACTTATTGAGGCCCTAAGCAACTTCGTGAGAGCTTGTCTCTAAATAAAAAATAAGAAAAGGCCTGGGAGATGTGACTCGGTGGTTAAATACCCTTCGGTTCAATCCCTGCTATGAAAGAAAAGGAAGGAAGGGAGGGAGGGAGGGAGGAAGGAAGGAAAGGAAAGAAAAGATGACCCCCGATGCAGAACGCTTCAGAAATGGAGCTTCCAGACAATGACTGGGTCGTGAGAGCTCTGACCTTGTCCTAGGTTACGGGTCACTGCACTGCTCTCTGAAAGGACTGCTTGAAGCTGGGGCCTGTTGGAGGAAGTAGACCACTGGGTCGTGCTCTGAAGGGGTTTCTTCTCCCTGACGCTTCCTCTCTCTTCCTGTCTCTCTGCTCCCCAGCTGCCTCGAACTGTGCAGCATTCTTCCTCCTTTCTTTTGTGCGCGGTGTATGCCCCACTCTGAGCCCAAGAGGCTGGTGGCATAGGTCCATATCCAAGTCTGCAGGACCAAGAACCAAGCACATTGATGTCCACAGGAAGCAGAGTATGAACATCCAATTTGAAAGCAAATTCACTCTTCCTCTATGATTTCATTCTCTTTGGGCTCTGACGGGTTGCGTAATGCCCACCTGAAATGTGAGGGCGATATGCGCTCGGTCTACTGATGAGATGCTCAGCTCTTCCAGAATGCCCTCCAGAGATGCCCAGAAATGATATTTCACTGGGTATCTGAGTATTCCTTAGCCCAGTTCAGTTAACATGCTAACCATCATGAATATCTTGGCTTTTGAGGGTCAATGTACTATATTAAGATTTATAGCTGTGTAATTACCATGAATTTTCCATAGCATTGTCTTGAAAAACATCAAAGCACATTGTTGTCATACTGAATAATCTTCACATTGATGCTGTGAGCTAGATTAAAGGGAATTTTCTGTTATTTCATTCAACTTTAGATTATCCATAAATTATTTATCTCTCAGATCTCACATTTCTCCCACATATGGAGGAATAAGTTTTAAAAACATTGAGTCTGTATATGTGTATGAAAAATTGGCTCCTGTCTACATTTTAAAAATTCTTAAAAACAGGTGATTCCAAGCTTATGCATGGTGTTTTCTTTTGTTACTCTTACTGGAATCTATAGTCCTTTACAATAGTGGTTTGAAATGCAATTGGCACCATTTGACCCAGTTATCCCACTTCTCAACACATACTCAAAGGACTTAAAATCAGCCTACTACAGTGACATGGCCATATCATTGTTTATAGCAGCTCAATTTATAATAGCTAAGCTCTCAAACCAGCCTAGGTGCCCTTCAATGGATGAATGGATAAAGAAAATATGGTACATATACACAATGAAATATTACTCAGCCATAAAGAAGAATGAAATGATGGCATTTTCTGGCAAATGGATGGAACTGGAGATTATCATGCTAAGTGAAATAAGCCAATCCCCAAAAGTCAAAGGCCAAATGTTCTCTCATATGTGGATGCTAACACACAATAAGGGGGGCGGGGGAGAGTAGAAGTTCATTGGATTAGACAAAAGGGGAATGAAGAAAAGGGAGGGGGTGGGAATGGGAAAGCAGTAGGATGGACTGGACGTCACTTTCCTGCGTTCATGTAGGAACGCACGACCAGTGAGCCTCCACATCATGTTCGACCACAAGAATGGGATCCTAACTAGGATAAGTCATACTCCACGTATGCACAATCCGTCAGAATGCACTCTACTGTCATGTATAGCTAAAAAACCAACAACCCCAGCCCCCAAAAATGAAATGCAGGTTGGCCTAAAACAAGCTTCTTTAATTTTGTGTAACTAATACTAGTTACTTAATATCATTACTAATACCAATACTATTTATACTAGTTTGGGTATCTAAAAGCTACCTTTTTCTGGTAAAAAGAATTCCCCTCACTATCTTTTCTAATAAAGGAATAAGCTAAATTTTTTGGTTTTAGAAAGTTTGCTTGGAGGCTATTATCGTTTAGATATGAGGTGTTCCCCAAAAGCTCACCTGTGAGACAGTGCAAGAATGTTCAGAGGTGAGATGGTCAGGTCATGAGATCTGTAATCAGTGGATGAACCACTGAAGTGGGTTCAGTGAGTGGCAACTGAAGGCAGGTAAGGTGTGGTGCAGGAGGTAGGCCACTGGGCATGCCTGTGGGGGCATGCTTTGTCTCTGTTGAGAGGTGCTCTCTCTTTGCTTCCTGGCTGTCACTAATGGAGCAGCTCCTCTACCACACCCTCACACCTGCAGGTTCTGCCTTGCCTGGGGCCTAGCGCTGTGCAGTTGGCTGACTATGGACTGAACCTCTGACACTGAGCCAAAACAAACTTTTCCTCCCCCAAGTTGTTCTTGTCGGGACTTTTGGTCACAGTGATGGAAAGGCTGACGAAGGCAGAGGCCCTCTCTTACTGAATCTCTCATCTGTGGCCGCTTTTCTGGGAACGAGGCACCAGGTGTTTTCTGGTTGCACAACTGCTTTGTGAGGTTCTAGCAACCCAGACCTACCCAGAGCTCCTCCTCCTCTAGTTTCTGATGCCCTCCTCCCAATTTACGTGAGGTGTTCCTGCAGGAAAACAGAGTGAAATAGCTGCTCTTCACTTTATATAAATGATTAATACACCTTTAACACTATCAAAGTTGATTCTTTAAAGGGGAAAATTTATTAATACAAATTACATTTTTTTTGTAGTTGTAGATGGAAAGAATGCCTTTATTTTACTTGTTGATTTTTATGTGGTGCTGAGGATTGAACCCAGTGCCTCATGCATGCTAGGCAAGCACTTTGCCACTGAGCTACAGCCCCAGCCCCAAATTATGTTCTTGCTGGTATTATTTAAAATGGTGTAAGAAGCTAAGCGAGAAATTTAGGAAAGGGAAAAAAAAAAAAAAAAAAAAAAATGTGGCGCCTGAGGATGTACCAGCTAGTAGACTCACCTCTTGCAACCTGGGAAGTTTCCTTGCTACTGACTGTCTCCGTGTTTTCTTCCTTGTGGTTCTCCTGCATACTCTGCCCCTCAGAGAGGTTGCAGCCACAATCCTGAAAGACACAATACTGAATGCCTCATCCTAAATGTTAAAATTCCTCAAAAATCCAAAGCCCTAAGTCTAAAATCCTGAAAGATCAAAGTCCCAAAAATAGGATTCTGGAAAAAATAATACAAAAAAAAATCTTTTAAAGGGAATTTATTTGAGAAACATAAAAATCATGACAGAACACTTCATAGGCCACTTTACATAAAAATAAATAGGAAATGGGCAATAACATGTGCAAACATAAACTCAGATACGCAATGATAGATGCATAGGAATAACACTTAGCAGCAGCCAAATTATATTAATGCAGAAATAGGCTAAACAGTGAGACCAACGTCACTATGGCCATTGTGAGTACCAACTTTAGAACCAGCATCATCTGGAATACCACTATGGGCAGCCTAAGTCTTTGGATTAGATGGATCAGAAACTGTGATGGTCACGACTACATTTGCAGTTGTCCAAAGATCTAATAGCCAAGATCTAAAGAAATTTCATATTTCATAAGTGAGGGTGTACCAAAAGGGAATCTCTTCATTTATGGAGGAAGTTTCAATGCTTTTATGTGCACACAGTGCTTATACACAAAGTCAACCTCTAAATAATTAACTTTTGTGAACTCAAAGTTGCAAAAACTGCAAAAAAAAAAAAAAAAATAGAACTCTTAAGTCTTCAAGTCTTTGCTCATCATACCTTGATTTATACCTCCCAAATACTCTAGTAAGATGGAGCATGCAGCACAGCAAATGGTGAAAAACAATGCTGACAACTTAAAATAAGAAGAAAAACTAAAAAAAAGAAGAAAAAGAAATAAAAAAGGAAAAAACTGGAAAAGAAGGAAAGAAGACGCAGGCAATGGGAATGGGGTTCTCCTCAGTGGAATGGGCTGGCTGAGAAATAAAAGCTAAGAAACATTGAACAATGAATAAACCGCAGGACACAAAAAATGTTTTCAAAAGCGGGGCGGGATGGGCTGGCCCATCATGTGGATCAAGCTTCTATGCTCTGCAAAATGGAGCCCGCGCCTGCTTTGTTGATATTGGGGGACATCAAAGGTCTTCCACAGAATGTTCTTCTCCAAAAAAGGTTAGAGGTGGGCTGTCCAGTTCCCGATGGGTTTTGCCCATCTCCTGAGTGACCGTGAGAATCTTCCTAACAGAGTGGAGATAAAGGTCACGTGCTTGGGCAGTCTCTTGCGTGGAGAGCCATGGATAGTTCCCAAGGTTAAACCTAAAATCTCCCTCGTGTTTTTCACGCATGGCTCCCCGCACAGTGTTGTGAAATACGGACTTGCCCAGTTTGCTCTTCTGAGTTTGAAGATCCTGTGCCGCCCGCGGTGGTTGCCTCAGGACCCCTCCCAGAAGAGCCCCGCGCAGTACTGCAGCACTCTGGGGGCCCTCGCTGGCAGTGCACTGAGGCAGATGTGCATGGCCCTGCCACTGGTGAGCCCTGCTCTCGGCTCCCCTCCGCAGCAGCACCAGGAGCAGAATGGTGTCATGCCACCATCATGGAATAAAAGACTCTGAACCAATTTTTGGACTGAAAAAATTGGTGGCGAAGGATCATGTGGTGACGATGGCTCTGCAGTGACACGTGGCGGTTTTAGACTGGAGTTTTCATCCTGGCTGTGCCGCAGGACCAGTTCACTCATCTGAAGGGGAGAGCTTCACTTGCTGCAGCAGTCACACATTAACGACAGACGAGTTCTAGAATGTGCGTCCATGGTGGAATGAATGCTATGTGTTTGACTAAAAGAAAAAAGTGGGGACAGTTTTGAAAGTACCAACATGAAGCCAGTTCCCGTTTTCCTGTTAGGTGACATGGTAGAGATGAGAGGTCCTCTCTGACAGCAGGTGCCTGGCCGAGAGTCCTGGCCGCTGTGTGTTCTGCAGTGCTGTGGGACCCCTGTGCCAGGGCCTGGGTGCCAGGCCTTCAGCCTGCTGCACCGGTCAAGTCCCCAGGAAGCTGGTTTCGAAGGCAGGTGTTGTGCCGTGAGTGAAGGGACAGGGCAAGGCAGCACACAGGCAGCTGCCCACCTGCTTTCCTTAGCCTCGGTTGGGTTGGTTTTTGCTTTGTTTTGTTTTCTAGTGGGAATTGTGGGTTTTTGGATTTGGGCTTTCAGAATTTCAACATTTGGGATTTTATTATTTCAGGATTGTGATTTTCAGGATCTTGCTCTTTCGGGACTTTGGACTTAGGGGTTTTGTTCTTTGGGGTTTCAGCCTTTGGGACTGTGGTGCTAGGGATCACATCTGGCTCTGGACCTGCAGTGCCCCTGGGAGGGGCCGGGTGGGAGCCAGGTGGAGCCAGGTGGGAGCCAGGTGGGAGCCAGGTGGGAGCCAGGTGGGAGCCAGGTGGGAGCCAGGTGGAGCCAGGTGGAGCAGGCAGTTGGTTGGGTGGACACTGCTTGTGCATCACTTTCTAGCTAACTTTGTTCTAGAGTTGCTAGCCCCACAATATTCTTTCACTGTATAATATCAGGAATAATGTCAACCTGTCTAGGATTGCTTTTTGCATATGTAAATTAGGTAGCTTAAGAAAGTTTGGTAGGCAATTGAAGCTATCTGTAAAAGTGCCTATGAAACTAATGCGTGAATTTAGATTAGATCTTGGTTTAAATGAACTCTGGGCCAGGGAGCAGCTCAGTGGTAGGGTAGGTAGGAGGACAGAGAAGGCAGTCCTACGGACTTGGGGACAGGGAAAGCTCACTCCTTTACCTGTTCACTTTACATGGGAAGCGTCTCAGACTGGCATGCAGCTCTCTAGGCATGCTCACTCCTGGGCACAAGCAAGCATCTGGCTAAGTACAGGGAGCATGCGTGGTGGGCAGGCCAAGGGGCCACAGCCTGAGAGAGACTTGACTGTACAAGAGAAAGAGACCGTATTCCAGCACTGGGGCCTCTAAGGTGTGGGGGAATGACAGAAGGGAAATTTGGGAAATTCTGGAAGTAGCTAGGATAATCCCTTGGGTTTAAGAAATTTATTTTCTAGTCAGTCCCCACAGTTCTTAAAATAAGGTATTTAGGGTTTAACTGCCAATTCATGTGCTTACAGTTGTCAGACAATTATTGTGAATATGTGAATTGCGTGTGGTGGCTACCAAAGGCAGACATGCCTAACTTCACTGTTCCAGAGACCGGAGGCACTGGGGATGTCCCTCAGTGGCAGCGTGCTTGCGTTACACCAAGGCCCGGTGCTCTGTTGCAGATGTCACAGGGTAATGGTCTGTCAGAGCTGAGCCGGCCACAGTGTCCTTTCTCATGGTTCTTGCAGTCACACCAGAGAGATTTCAGACATGTTGCTCAGAGTTTCAGACACAAGTGTTTTGGAGGGATAAGAAAAGGGAAAGGGGACACTTGTAAGAGAGAGAGTGGGTCCTCTCAGAGAGGAGAAGGATGGTGTGCCCCTCCTGCCCTCCAGCTCTGTTGGGGGTCCCAGAGCAGTGTCCACAGTTTCTCCCAGTCCACCTCCTGGCTGATGATAGGATGACATCAGACTTCCAAGTCCCCACTGGGCATGGTGGACTTTTGGGACAACTCTAGGTCACTTTGGTTCATGCTGACCAGTTCTAGTAGGAAACGGTTCCTACAGATTTTATGGTTTGAGGGAATTATCCTTATCTCCCAAGTTCTGGAACTTGGTCTGTAAGGGTCACGAAATTCAAGATTCGCCCCCACCACCCCCAGGGTAACTTGTGTTCTTCTTGTCAACATTTCAGACCTGCATTGCTCCTGTAGTTAACAGGTTGTTGGCTAAGGAATGTGACATAGCCTATTGACTTAAGCCAGGCAGTGCTGCAGGTAAATTGCTTTTAAAAGGAAGCATGTGGGGGTCAGCACAGTGGCCTGCTTTAGAGAATTACGCCCTGACCCTCATGCTCCCGTGGCTCAAGTCTGTCTGTCACTTATCACCAGCATCAAGGAAAAAAAAAAAGCAGAAACAAACAAACAACAACAAAAGAAAGAAAGGAAGAATGAATGAATGGAAGGAAGGAAGGAAGGAAAGAAGAAGGAAGGAAGGAAGGAAGGAAGGAAGGAAGGAAGGAAGGAAGGAAAGGAAACACTAGGGGAACATTGTTGTCAAGTACAACTTTCTCTGCTTGCATAGCCCTAGGCTGCCAGTCTCTACAACTGTGGTTTAGGGAAGCCACCCCATGACCTTGAGATCAAGGCTGCAGCCAGCACCTGGGTGGGGGAAGTTTCTCAGCAGACAAGCATTGGGAAGCTGCAGCTACAGCCAACCCCCAAGGGAAAAGGAGTGCTCCCGACCCAGAAGACTTTTAGGAAGGACCCCAAAGAGAAGGGAAGAAAGAAGAATGACAGAGACGAAGAGACGGATCTATCTGGCTTCACATCCTGTGGAATTGGCTGGTAGCAGTCCATGTGTCATGACGAGAGCCCAGGGAGGCTCCTCCAGGCGTTCGGCTGGGTGGCAGTCACATAAGGCAGGCTCTGCGTCTAAAACGTGAATTTTGATAATATACAAATTACAAAAGGTGTCTTCTCTTTACCTATGAACTTCCAGAAAACTTTTGAGATTCCCCTTGGGTCTCCCTCATAACTGTTTGAAAGAGTCTAGTAAACACAGGCTTACAGCTTAAGTATTGATAATGAAGAGCGACTGAAGATAATTTAGAAAACCAAAATAATTTTTTCAACACTGTTATTGAAATAAATTGGGAAGCACAACATTTATTTAATGATATTTTGTCTGAAATATGTTTATTTTAAAATTTTATGTGTTATTTAGATGCATGTTTTCCACTTTTTATTCCATTTTTTATTCAGAAATATTTGTTTTGCAAATTAAAATATTTTTCTTAATTTTTTGAAGGAACATCTTAAAGATGTCAAATATGATGATAAACTCTTCTCTCATTTGTCACTTGAATTGTCAGACCGAATACTATCAGCAGTCAAAGAATTTGGGTATCACCGTTATAAGTTCATTATAAAAGTATTATTTATTCAAAAGACTGGTCAAGCAATAAACGTAAGTACCCACAGACCCTGCACCTGCCCTTAGAACCATGAGGCGCCCCTCCCGAGGGTCTGGTGTTCACTGGGATGACCCCACGTACGTCAGGGTCCTGAGGTGCCTCTTGAATGCAAGGACCCTTTTGTTAAGATAGCTACATAAGGCAGGCTCTGAGTCTACAATGTGAGTCTTAACAATATACACATTACAAAAGGTGTCTTTTCTTTACCTATGAACTTCCAGAAACCTTTAAAAATTCCCCTTGGGTCTCCCTCATAACTGTTTGAAAGAATCTAGGATACTTTATTTTACTGTGAATTATGTGAAAAGTACTAAGCTAGATGTAGCTTTTTCTACTGATAATTTATTAAATTGCAGAGTTACCCTGTTTCCTAATCATACCAGCCTTATGTCACTTAAGTTAATTAAACAGTAAATTTATTTGAGGTACTGATGTATGTTGGGTATTGAGGAAAATACAAAGAATTATAAGACAGGGCCAGGGGTGTCAGAGCTTTTGCTCCCAAGGAACTAAAGTGTCCCAGTTTAGAGTCTGAGGAGACAGTGCCATGGGTGTGGTGAGCACCGCTGGAGCTGGGCTCGACGTCCACAGTGGCTGGAGACGGCTGCCAGCCGGAGCAGGTTGTTCGTGTCATCGTGTGAGTAAGACGAGACCACAAGGCCCAGGGACTAAGGCTCTGGGGAGCTGGTGGTGAATGTGCAGGAGCAGGAGAGAGGGGTGCAAACCTGTGTGCTTGGTGCCATCTGCAGAGGCTTCTCGGGGGAGGGAGCTGCATCCTGAAGCACAAGGAGGGTGTGGGCAGGAGCAGGGTGCTGGCCACCCACAGCCCCAGCAGAGGCAGTCCTGGCTCCCAGGGGAGTTCCGCCACAGACAGCACACAGGTTGAAGTAACAGGAAGATTCTAGAGGGTGTGTGTGCCCCAGGGAGAGTTGTGGTAGGGTGAAATGGGTATGCCACAGGGCTGTGTGGGACTGCCTGGGGAGGGAAGTTCCTCTGACGTCCAGATGAGGAGGGAACAAGCTGGGCCAGAGATGCCTGGGAGCAGCCGGAGCTGAGGGAGCTGGGAGCCAAGGCCCAGGCAGGATGAACAGCCTGCCTCGGCTTGTGAGTGGTGTGATGGGGGCCTGTGTCAGCCAGTACAGCTGAACCATGCCCTGCCCCAGAGCTTGACTGCTCACTGAACTGTGGGGCAGCTCAGCCCGAACCAGCTGCTGCTCTGCTGCTGGTCCCGAGGATGCACTTGCAGGTCTCTGGTGGCTTTACTGGGCCTGAGGTGCCACAGGCCTCTCACATCTCTGCATGTGTGACGCTGGCGCTGACTGCTGACTGGCGACTTGGGCTCCCCAGTGAGAGCCACCACCTTCAGGGCATGGAGCAGGCTTCCTTACGTAGCTTTCCAGGAGGGTGACAGCAGAGAGACACCTTTGGTGGAAGTCCACACCAAATCACATTTTGTTCACAGCAAATAACAAGGCCAACTCATATTCAAGGGGTGAGGAAACAGAATCAACCTCTTGATAAGAGAAACCACAAAGAACTTATGGTCATTTTAGATCCATTACCGAGAAGCAGGCTATGGTGCTACCCTGTGTGGCTCTCAAGACAGGGAGGAGCTGGGATCCACATGGTGACTGCCTGTTGGCACCAACTGCCTATTGCTACTTCTCCAAGACAAGGTCCTCAGAGACTTTTGGATGCGATTCTTTTGAGGGTGGGAAGCAGGATTCCTTACCACAGTGGAGTATGCTCTATACTGAGCTACTAGGTCCCCCTCAGGGCTTCTGTCCCCGCCAGGACACACTGTAAGAAGACTGCCAGCCTTCAGCAGAGAAGAAGGACTGAGCAGGAGCACCACTCTGGGTCTCTTCATGAGAGAGAGACGGTCTTCTAAGTTGTAGACGCACCATTTTAAGAAACTAGTGTGGATCTTAAAATGACTCCTTAATAGGCTCAAAGTTGGTCTTTTAAAAAATCTCTCTCACAGATTGCCAGCAGGTGGATCTGGGACGTTGCTTGGGACAGCTGGGCCGAAGCGAAACACGATGCGGAGTCCTATGTGGCACTGGCCTTGGTATTCGCTCTTTATTGTGAATAGCTCCTTACATGTACAGAACAGAATTCTCCCAACTTTCCAAAAATAAATGAAATGTGTACACTTGTGATCATCATAGTTCTGATCAGCTACATTCTTTCTTCAATTGAACCTTCTTAATTGTATTAACAACAAATATGCAAAAGCTAGACTTTTACACTTATGCTTACTAGTTATATTTATTGATATTATATTACCCCAAAGTAGTATAAGAGGTGGGTGTAGGTTCGCAGGGAAATATTCATCACTCTTGTTTAAGAAAACCAGAATTTGCTAAGAGAAATTAAGATGCAGCCTTATGAAATGTCTAATGAAGTAGACATCAAGATATAGTTTGGAAACTTGTAAGGGCAGCTTTGCTTTGATGATCTTTTAATATTTTGTATTTGTTCTTTTTTAAAAATGTATTTATTTATTTGCTTTAGTTGTACACAATGCCTTATTCTCATGTGGTGCTGAGGGTCAGACCCTGGCCGCCCACGTGCCAGGCGAGCGCTCTACTGCGGAGCCACACCCCAGCCCCTGGTATTTGCTCTTTTGAAAGGAAAACCAAGTTTGAAAGATGTTGATGTATTTAGTGCTTCACCAACTAATAATCCAATCAGAATCTTAAAAACATGTGGTGCTTCTATCATTTGTTAGGTTATTTTTAGATGCCAGAACTGAAAAACCTAACATAACTGAAGAAATGGGAACATTTTATTTTCTGGGCATTCAATCAAGGGTCCAGGTTCTTGGTCTCCCACTCATCCACCTGACTTGGTGGGATGTTGTCACCTTCCCAGGACCCCACCAGTGATGGCTCACTCCTTGGGCCTGGAGGACACCTGGGGAGGATGTCACAGTATAAAGCTGTCTTTATTCTGTCCTGGAGGACACCTGTGGAGGTGTCACAGTGTGAGACAGTGGTGCAAGTGCCCGTGAGGGGCGCCTCCTGCGGGAAGCCCAGCGCACTGCAGGGAAGCAGTCTGTGCTCATCAGCAGGATTTTGACGTTAAGATCTGAACTAAGAAAAGCCTACCAGGCTCATGGCCATGAAGGAATGGTGGAGGCTTTCTTTTGTTTTGCTCCACCCATGAGGAGATTAGCCCTCCCTGTTGCCTAAAAGCCCTGCCTCTGCACCTTGCTTCACTGGGGATCAACCCACAAGCTTTTGGGGGTTGTCCCAGATCCAACCATAACAGCCCGCATCCTTTTGCTCCTCTTCTTTACCTGGGAGAACTGTTTCCTGAATGAACCCCATTATCTACTTTGTACAATCGGGGCAGCTAAATTGGACTTAGAACACCACAAAACCAGACTAGTCTCACTTGAAATTCATGACCACCAGCTTCAGTAGGCAAACCCCACGTGGTGTCCTATTGACTTTTCTTTCCTGCTCCTGCTCTCTGACACTTTTTTTTTTTTTTTTTTTAAGTTGGAGGTGGAAATAATACCTTTATTTTATTTATTTGAATTTATGTGCTGTTGAGGATGGAACCCAGTGCTTCACACGTTCCAGGTGAGCGCTCTACCCCTGAGCCACAATCTTAGCCCCTGACACTTTCTTTTTCCTCAAACCCTCTGAATTCCTTCCTTTATTCACTTTCAGCTAGTGTGTCACTTTGTATTTCATTGAGGAAAGTTAAAGTCCTTCACTTCTCCTGCCACCAGACCTCTACACAGCCCTGCTGCTGTATGCTGTCTTCCCTGTGGGTGGAGGGAGTCCACCCACACCTGTGCTCTGGGTCTCCCTGCCTTTCATGCCTTTGGTAACATCTCCTCTCTCTGCTAGTCGGGGCTTTTCCCGCTTGGGCTGTGTCTTTCTTGGCAGCATACAAACATGCAGTGCCTCACCAGCCCCCTTTCTCTATTACCCTTCTACAAGACTTTCAGAGGTGTCCATTCTGGCTCCCGTTTGTTTCTGGCCTCCTCAAGCCACTTCAATCTAGTTTCTGAAACCACCAGTCTACTGAGATCCAGATTGCTTAGTTCCAAGTCGCTAGCCACAGTGGACATTACTTTGTCCTCACAGTGCTCAACTTTGCGATTGACATAGCTGACCAGCCCTCTTCCTGAAACACTTCAGGGCTTCCAATGCCTTGAAGGTTAGCTATCTTCCTTCTCCTTCCCCATGTTACTTGGGCTTCTTCCTCATCTCTAACTATACCTTCCATGTGACCTCATACACTTTTCTGTCCCCCCCCCATTACTGTATTTCCAGTGTCTAAGAGCTTAATTTAGTAAAAGTAAGACAACATTCAGTGAACGAATGATAACTTGCATCCCCAGCACCTAACAGTTTTTAGTTCATAGTTGGTAGGCCATGAAAACATTTTTTTGTGAAATAGTTGGACATTATTATTCTCATCCTACAATGAGACAATGGAGAGCCAGAGAGATAAAATAATTTAGATCTGATTAGGCAGACAATAAATGGCAAAGCTAGAATTCAAACCAGTCTTGACTCACATCTTTGTTTCTGTGTGAGATCATACTGTCAGCCTGTATATTTCATCTCTGACTCCTAGAATCCACCATCATCTCCATTATTCTCAACTAACTGGAATGAATGATGAACCAGAATACGCCAATTTTCCCAACCCTCAGCCTTTTTTGGGCTTGACGCCCAATTTCCATTTCCAATTACATAACTAACTGTATCTGTCCCACCTGACTTTTGAGACACATTTCAAATTTTATGTCAGTGTCAACCCTGAAGTGTTTTTTTTTTTTTTTTTTTTTTTCATACCAGGGATTGAACTCAGGGGCACTGAACATCTGAATGGTATCCCCAGCCCTTCTTTTTATTTTGAGACAGGATCTCACTGAGTTGCTTAGAGCCTCCCAAAGTTGCTGAGGCTGGCTTTGAACTCTGGATCCTACTGCCTCAGCAGCTGGGATTACAGGCCTGTGCCACTGGGCCCTGCAACCTTTACATTTTTCTAGTTGTAAGTTTTCTCCCATCTAAGCTGCCTGTAAGTGCAATTACGTTTGTACCACACTCTTTTGACTTGAAACTGCCGGGTCGGGGAGGGCGGCAGCGATCTAGTCCTTGCGGAGTTTCTTCACGCTTTTGTCTTGCAATCTCCAAGCTCAATCAGCATTCATTGACTTGTAATGATGTCTTCGATTCATATTTGATCTAGGGAAACAGTAGAACCAAATAACAGAACACATTTTTTTAAGCTATGAATTTATCCAGAGAACCTGACATAGGTTCCTTCCGGTCAATGAAGAGAATCTTGGGGAAAGATGACCTTTCTCTGTGCAGATTCTCTGAGTGCGATCTGCACACTCCAGGACACAGCAGTTTTGACTCCGTCCTTCTTCCACGGACTTCTGGCCATCTTCTCAGGTGCGTTCTTCGTAGAATCGGAAGCTGGTCTGTAAGAAGGCACAGCAGTCAAATGTTTAAGGGTTTTCAACTGTGGGCAAGGCCATCTCCCGTAGCATGCAAGTGGGGAAGGCAGGAAAGGGCTGGCTGGGAGACAGTTGGCTAGCTGTATTCCTGTGAGGAGCTGGGGGTTTTCGCCTTCTTTTGGACTTGGCAGGCCATCTGTGAGCCGCGCCCACCTGAGGCTTTTTGGTAGCCACACACTGGCCCAATGATGGAGTCCTCTCAGGCCAGGGGATCCAGGGGCCTTGCACGATGGGGGTAGGGGATGGTCCCCTAGGAGTCCTGGGGATCCGGTGGGCCTCACACAATTGGTGTCGGAGCCTTAGGAGGCCCGTGGACACAAGGGTCCTCGCCCGATTGGGGATGGACCCCTAAGCAGGCCGGGATTCGTTGCCGCCAGCTCCGGCGCATCCTTCCGCACTGCTGTGTGCCCGTGCCTAACCGCAGCGCGAGATCCATGCGGACTAGGGCGGACACCGGCTACCCCTGCAGTGCCCTCCGTGGCCACGCTAGCTAGGGTCCCGCGGCGGGGACGCCGGGGCGGGAGGGACCGCGCAACGCGTCCTCTGGGCGCCGCGAGGGCCGCCCTCGCCCTTCCGCCCGCCTCTGCAGCGTCGGCGATCACCGCGCAGCGGGCAGCGGCGGCCGGGAACAAAGGTGCCTGCGGACTGGCCGGGGACCCGGGGGCGGGACGCGGGGCGGAGGAGAGAGCCGGGGGCGGCGGGCGGGCGGGCGGACCTCGTGGGGGCGGGGCCGGCGGAGGCGGGCCCGGATGGGGGCGGGGGCCCGGTGGGGGCGGGGCGGGCGCCGGGGGGAGGGGGCGCCGGTGGGGAGCGGGGAGCGGGGAGCGGGGAGCGGGGAGCGCGGGCGGCGGGGCGGCTGACGCGCGGAGGGCCGGGCCGGCCGGGCCGGGGGCGGCGGGGAGCGCGGCGGGCGGCGGGGCGGGGCCGGGGGCCGCGGCGGCGGCGGCGGCGGGAGGTGGGGCGGCCGCGGGCCGGGAGAGCGGCGCGGGCGCGGGGCTCGCGGCGCGGCGGGCGGGCGGCGGGCGGGGCGCGGCGGGCCTGCGGGCGCGGCGGCGGGCGTGAGCGGCGCGGCGCGGGGCCCGCGGCGGCCGGGCGCGCTGGCGGCCATGGCGGTGGCGCTGGCGGGCCGCGGGGCGCGCGGCGGCAGGGGCCGGCCCCCGGGCGGGCGGGCGGAGGGGGCGGGGCCGGGGCGGCGGGCGGCCCGCGCGGCGGCGGCGGCGGCGGCGGCGGCGGCGGCCGGGACCAGGCGGCGGCGGCGGCGGCGGCGGCGGCGCGGGGCGCTGGGGCTGATGGCGGCGGCGGCCGGGCCCGGGGCGGCGCTGTCCCCGCGGCCGTGCGACAGCGACCCGGCCACTCCCGGAGCGCAGTCCCCGAAGGTGAGCAGGCGCCGGCGGGGCCCACGGTTGGCGGCGGGCCGGGACAGGCCGCGCTCGGGGCGGGGGCGGGGGCGGCGGGCCCGGGCCCGGGGGCAGGCCGCCCGCCCGAGCAACAAGTGCCCGCCGCGGCCGCGGGAGCCGGGTGGGGACCCCGTGGGCGGCGTCGGGAGCGGGGCGGGAAGGACGGCGCTGGCCGCGGCGAGGGCGGGCCCGGCGTCCCGGGAACTTGCACCAACTTCGCGCCCGCGGAGGGGGAGGCCGGCAGGTCCGCGTCGCGGACTGGAGCGAGAGAAGCCGGCGGGGAAGTCGCCGCGCAAGGCCCGGCTCCGGAAGTGAGTTTAGCGGGGACCGCGGTGGCCCGGCGCGAGGACCCGCGGACCTGCAGGCTGGTGGGCGAGCGGCGTGGCCCAGCGGCCGCCCGGAGGAGACGGAGGCGGAGCCGCGCGAGGCGCGCCGCGGTCCAGCCCTCCGCGAGCGTTAGCGGCTGGACAGGGCGACTGGGGGCGAGAGGGCCTGCTCGGCGGCCTCCTGCCCCGGGCCCCTCCAGGCTGCAGCACCAGGACCCCTTTCTGAAGGCTTCTCGAGGGCGCCCACCGTGGGAGCCGAGAGTTGTCCTCTGCCTGCAGGACCCGACACGGCCGGCCCTCCCGGGGCCAGTCCTCCCGGGACCAGTCCTGCCGGTGCCAGTGGGTGCCTTACCTGAGGGCTTGGTGGGTGGGAGGAGCTCACCGCAGCCACAGGTGCAGGACATTATCTCCAGAATGCAAATATCTAATTTCGTACATTCAGGATTTTTTAAGACACGTACTTCTTTATCAATGTCAGGGTTACAAATAAATTCTTATAGTTTAATCACATTGCGTTGTATACTGAGAAAGATACTGCAGTCTCTACAAAAAGGCCAGTTGACCATGTTTGCCTTATGTAATTATGTATTTGCTTAGATCTCATAGAAGTAGATTTAAAGTAGTTTGTACAGTGTATGAATTTATGGTTTCAGCTTTTGTGAGGTTTCTACATTCTATTTTTGTCTTTTTTTATATTTAGTTCTTAGTTGTAATTGAACACGATGCCTTTGTTTTATTTACTGACTTTTATGTGGTGCTGAGGATCGAACCCAGGGCCTCACATGCTGTATCACTGAGCCACAGCCCCAGCCCGTTTTTGTTTGAGTGTCTAAATTTTTATTCCAACAAAGGAAAATAAATAAATTGACATAAGAATCTTTAAAAGTGGACTGGGTGTGTGGTAGAGCACCAGCGTAGTATGTTTGGGGGTCTGGATTGAATGCTTTAGCTGAATTCCATCTGGATTACTGAACATGAAGGGTTGCAGTTTTGATGCCGTTCAATGTAAATTTTGGAAAAATGGATTTAGACTCCAGTTCTTCTTGGTTGGGAATCTTAAAGGGACTATTCAGGCTGTTTAACTGAATGCTTATTTTATGAGAACTGAAGAAGAGACTGCTTTATGTATTTTACTATTTGGAAAAGAAACTTTGTGAATTCCTGCCTGCTGGAGACTTTGAGACTTTGTCATCATGATCATACTTTCAGCTAACCTCTATCAGAGGGCTGTTTGCTACTCCTTGCTCTAAGTGCTTTCCAGATGATAGCTCATTAACTCCTTGCATAAGCCACGTGATAGGGGCACTCTTACTGCCCTCGGTTCTTGGAGAGCGAGCTCACAGAAAACAGCCACATAGGGAGAGAGGGCAGAGCCCACTGAAACCCCCTGGGCAGTCTCCTCTGGTATGCCTGACCACTGCTCCTGCCTTTTGATTTTCTTTTGCAGGACAATTTTCAGTTTAAAATGTAACAAGAGGATTGTGGTGTTTAAGTAACAGTTGTTAGAAGCTAGGTGAAAAATCTGGGTGAAAAATCTGATTTTTAGACCTCAAGTCTTGGCTAATATGTAAATAATAAATCACTTTTCTGACATCTGATACCTCATTCAGTCCCTTGATGGAATTGCTGAACGTAACACTTTGATTCTATTGAATAATGTATTGCATTAAAAATATATAAAAGGATATGTGTATATTGCTATATGGTTGATGATGCTTATTAGAATATATTTTTGCTGAATTTTTACAATGTAAGAAAAATGTGGTTAGGATTCATAATGTATTTTTAGCCCTCTCTCCTTCTCACAAGAATGCAAGTGCCTGTGGGTTAGAATAGTCCCGTGAACCAGTTCTAAGTCGGATTAAGTTCTGTACCTGGTCTGGTCCACAGCCTCTCCCCTTGGCTCTAGTAGAAGGTTAGCTTCAGCTACTGAGTGATGCAGCAGTTGACCTCAGTTGGTAAGAAAGTGAAAGTGGAGCTAGAGATACAGGTTAATGGAAAACTTTCTTATTTTATTTGGTTTGAAGACCAGTTATTAGTTTTGTTCTAAGTCTTGCTTATGCCAAATTCTTAGTCCCTTTTAATTACAATAGGAAATTAATATTTGTATAACTAGTTGTCCTTAGGAAGTCTTTCACTTGATGAGACTATTTGCAAACCTGGGAACATAACACAGTTATTCTTGTTTACTATTTAATCTCTTATTTGTTGTTGTTTTTCACTTAAATGTATAGGATGATAATGAAGATAATTCCAATGATGGGACCCAACCATCCAAAAGGAGGCGAATGGGCTCGGGAGATAGCTCAAGGAGCTGTGAGACTTCGAGCCAGGACCTGGGGTACTGTCGCTTTGCTGCTCAGTGTTTGTTGTGGTGTTTCTCTTGTTTGTATCAGTGCTCTCCTTCTCTCTCCTCCCAGCCCCAGCTCTGGCAAAACAGTTATTAAAAAATCATATTTTCTTCCTGTTTTACAATGTGGCTCCACAGTTGGTTTTGCTAATAAATGCACTTAAAAATTATGGTAAAATATTTAAATACATAAAACTCATCATTTAAATCATTTTTAAGTGTACAGATAAGTGGCATTAATTACATTTACAAGTTATGCAACCATCACACCATTGTTTCCGGATTTTTTCATTTTCTAATTTTTTTTAGATGTTGATGGACCTTTATTTTATTCATTTATTTATATATGGTGCTGAGAATTGAACCCAGGGCCTCACACATGCTAGGCAAGTGCTCTACACTGAGCCACAACTCCAGCTCCTCCAGATGATTTTTAGTACCCCATAATCAAGCAGAAACCCCCTTCTTCCCTCCAGCCCTGGTTGCCCTTTTGCTTTCTGTCCCTATGAATTTGATGGCCCTAGATACCTCATAGAAGTGGAACCATACAATTTTTGTTCTGTGTGTATGACTTTTCACTGAGCATCATGTCTTCAAAGTTCATCCATTTGTTGCATATATTACAATTTCCTTTTTAAGTTGGAAGGAAATTTCCTGTTGGCTATACCGCATTTTGTTTATTAATCATATGGTGGTGGACCTTTGGGTCATTTCCACCCTGTGGTTGGGGTGGACAGGGCTGCAGTGAACATAGCATTCAAAGTCCCTGTTTTTATTTACTTGAGATACATGCCTAGGAGTGGAAGAGCTGGACCATAGGGTAATTCTGTATGTAGCTTTTTGAGGAATTGCCAAACTTTCCCCACAGTGGCTGAAGCATTCTGCATTCCTCCCAGCAGTATAAATCTCCTGTTTCTTCACATCATTGCAATTTTGTTATTCTCTCTTCTCTCTTTCAGTGATGGTTATCCTAAAAAGTGTGAAGGGAGAATCTTATTGTGATGTTGATTTATTTGCATTTGCGTAATGACCAGTGATGTGGAGTCTCTTTGCATGTGCTAAGTGGGCATTTTCAGCTTTGGAGAAATGTTCTTTGTCCATTTTTTTATTTGGGCACTTTTTGTTGCTGAGTTTCAAGAGTTTTTTTTTTTTTTTTTTTTTTTTTTTTAATGTATTCTGGACATGAATCCCTTTTCAGATAAGTGTCCAAATTACTTGTTTTTTCCCCCACTTCTGGGCTTTTGGTGTCATATCTAAGTGCCTGGACTGCTGAGTTATAAATGGGGCCGAGGTCTAAAGCTACCCACCTTTTTGGGCCCTAAAAGGGGTTTCTTTCTGCCTGCAGAAAGAATGTAACTTACCTGGCGAAGATGGGCTTAACGGGCAAAAATAGCTGAGTGCCTCCCCCCCCCCTGATGGGTGGATACCACGCCACACCCAGGGAGTTTTGTAGAGAGCAAGAAGCCAAAAACTCAAATTCATTGGCAAGGTGCTGAACTTAAATAGGTCTAGAACTAACCAATCAACCAGCAGAGCGGTTCGGACTCTCACCCTATGTCATAGCCACACCCCTTTGCTTAGCCCTGGTCCTCCAAAGGGCGTGGTAAGCAGCCAAAGTCCTTCCCCTTGGCAGACATAAGTCCCAACATCTAAGAACCTATTGCCAGTTCAGAGTTCTCTAGTGAGCTCTTCTACTTAAGTTGCTGCCTGTGTTGAGTTGCCCTCTACAGGTGGACAGGAGGTGGGATTCAGCTTCACACTGCGGCAAGTAACACCAGCAAGTGGCACCCGCTGCCCATCTCAGCTCCGGGAACGCGGTTTTCTTTATTTGCTGTGTAGATGGATAGATGCTGTATTCCTTTCCTACTCCGCAGGTAGATGTCAGATCAGCCCAGGTTCTACACTCTGCACTCTCTCTGCAGGGGTGAGAGAATGCCATGCATTGGCACCTTTGAACCAGGTCCGTTCTTCGCTTCTGGGTTTGTGGAGCATGTGTAAGAACAAATAATCCTGGCTCATAATTCACTTCATTGAGAAATAGATCTTGAGGTTCTGCCTCCTCAACTGTCGGTGGCTCACTGAGCAGCGGACCAGAGTCAGAAGTCGCCCACATCACTACACCTTGTGTGGACGGAATACCATAGGGAGTGTGAGGCTGGGAGGCAGCAGACCAGAGTCAGAAGTCGGCGTGGAAGAATACCAAAAGACCAAATTCAGAGCTGGTAGCTGTGCCTTGCTTGTCGCTTATGCTGAAAGTGCCTTTGTTCCTAGCATTTGTGACATAAAGAAGATGTTATTTTCTGTATATTCCTGGCTCTTGTGACATATAGAAAATGTATTTTCAGTGTGTCTTTTTGATGTGATATTCCAGATGATTGTTTCATAATTTTATTTTATAAACACAAAGTCAAGTTATAACCAGAATTTAAGTATTTAAATGGCCTCAAAAATAAAGGTGATCAAAATTTAGTAGAAGGCACATTTAAGGTAGAACATGTTTCTGTGCTTAGTTTCAGTTACTATCCAGCTGAGAATCTGATAGAGTACAAATGGCCGCCGGATGAAACCGGAGAATATTACATGCTTCAGGAGCAAGTCAGCGAGTACCTGGGCGTGACCTCCTTCAAGCGGAAGTATCCAGGTACTTCAGGCTTAGTTTGTGCAGTGGGTTACGTCCAGCTGGCAGCCTTTCTTTGGATGGGTCCTGGCACAGGAGCTGCTTGCAGGGGCCTCTGGGTGCGCTGTGCCCTGAGCCCAGCCTCTCGTGACATGGCTGGTATTCTTGGGCATGCTGATCTTCAGTTACTGCTGTTGTTCATCACTGCTTTTCATTCTTGCTTCGTGCTGAAGTCTCATGAACTGATTTAAAGGCAAAATGAGAAAGGTGAATTTCCTTTGGGAAATTTTTAGAAAAAATCATTTCATAGTCATAAGTTTTAGATTGTTTCGCATTCATTGTTCCTTGAGCTTAGGAGTACTAATACAAGAAAGGCTACTTCTGGTGAACTCTGTTCATGCTATTCTGTGTTACCTGCTTGCTTTGGATTATTCTGTTTTCAATTTCATTTTAACTTTTGTTTCTTGAATTCATAGGATCTTTTTTAAAAAGTATTTTTTAGTTGTCAGCGGATCTTTTTTTTTTTTTTTTGGTACTGGGGATTGAACTCAGCGGCACTCGACCACTGGGCCACATCCCCAGCCCTTTTTTGTATTTTATTAGAGACAGGGTCTCACTGAGTTGCTAAGTGCCTCGCCATTGCTGAGGCTGGCTTTGAACTCGCGATCCTCCTGCCTCAGCCTCCCAAAGTGCTGGGATTACAGGCGTGCGCCACCACGCCCGGCGTCAGCGGATCTTTATTTTACTTGTTTATATGTGGTGCCGAGAATCGAACCCAGTGCCTCACACATGTTAGGCAAGGGCTCTACCAGTGGGCCACAACCCCGCCCTGAATTCATAGGATTTTTGTTTAGTTCCCTTGATAATTCTTGGAATATGTATTACGAAATCTTTTTAAAAATCAAGTTCTTTTTAAGCTTTTAAGGGTTTTACCAATGTATGATATTTCACTATTTTAAATTATTTTTTTGTTCTTTTCTTGGAGATTTAGAGAGACGAGATTTGTCTCACAAGGAGAAGCTGTACCTGAGGGAGCTGAATGTCATCACAGAAACTCAGTGCACTTTAGGTAACGAGGGTTTGGTGAATCGTCAGCTGAACGTTCAGAGGCAGTCGTGGACGAGTGGTTATCTCCTTTCCTCAGCTATTCTACAAAACCAATAAAATATACTGAACTATTTAAACCCTAAGTTGCTTACTTTTGATTATTAAAATGCAAAGGAGAATGAAGCTTGTATTTTATACCAGAATTTTTTTTGATAATTGTCACAGAACTTTCAAAGTGTTAATGTGTAAAGTATGTGACTTTTAGAGAAAGTATAGATCTTTCTCTACTTTTTGTGCATTGCTGGGGATTGAACCCATAGTTTTTTGTTTTGTTTTTTCCAGTTGTCAATGGATCTTTATTTTACTTATATGTGGTGCTGAGAATTGAACCCAGGACCTCACACATGCTAGGTCACACATGCTAGGCAGGAGCCCTGCCACTGAGCCCCAGCCCCAGCCTCTGGACCCATAGATCCTTATCTCTTAATAGGCACCTTTAGCTGCATTTTAGTTTGGTGTGCTCATCTACCTGCTTTAGTTGTGATTTTCTTTTGTAAGCCTTTTATTGTAACATGGCTGCTTTTTAATATAATGTAAATTTGTGGGAGTTCATTTTGGCAATGGGTAAAATCTGATACTCTTTTGAAAATTATCTTCATAATTATAAAATTATGTACATTTAGGTGCTGATGAGATTTTTGAAATGTGAATTGAATTGATTGTGTATATGCAGCATATGGAATTTAACATTTTCTTACACTTCTGATGTTCTGGTGGTGGTGGTTTGTGTACGTCATTGTTTAACAGTCACTTCTAAGTAAAGGGATATATGTTTATAATACACAGACTGTAAGATAAATTTATTTGGTTGAAGATTTGGCTTATCTTTGAAAGATAATTATTATTTTTAATTGCTTGTTTTTTTGCCGTGAATTTTTATTATTTTTAAATGTATTAGAATAGTTTGTTTTGACTATTTAAAAACCTTTTTAAATGTAGTTTGAAGGATAGGCTAATTTCAGACAGTGTTCTTTGTTCACCTGGCCTTAAAAGAGCTTTTTCACCTTTGTTTTGTCTGCATGTAATAGGTCTAACAGCATTGCGCAGTGATGAAGTGATTGATTTAATGATAAAGGAATATCCAGCCAAGCATGCTGAGTATTCTGTCATTCTGCAGGAGAAGGAGCGCCAGCGCATCACAGACCATTACAAGGAGTATTCTGTAAGTGACCGAGGGGCCTGGCATCTCTTATTTGGGTTAGGGATACCGACATTTCATAAAGTTACTTGTGACTTCCAACTTCAGTCTTTTTATTTCAGCAAATGCAGCAACAGAACACTCAGAAAGTTGAAGCCAGCAAAGTGCCCGAGTACATTAAGAAGGCTGCTAAAAAAGCAGCTGAGTTTAACAGCAACTTGAACCGGGAACGCATGGAAGAAAGAAGAGCTTATTTTGACCTGCAGACACACGTAGGAGGACTTAGATCTAGGAGTCCTGAGCCCACACACTGCTCTTACTGCAGTGGTTAACTCCCTTTGTTGTCACTACTTTTGGGTACCAGCTCTGTGTCCTTTCCTCCCTAGAAAACACGATGTGATTTTAATGATGCTCAGCTGCTTTTTTGCGGTTGTGAGATCTCTTTCCCTTTATGGTGGTTCTGTGTCCCAGGTGATTGTGAGAGATTTACATGGTAATTCATTTGATTCTCACAGTAAGCCACCTGAGGTTGCAACTGTTGTCATTTCATTTCATGGAGGAGAAGGTTGAGCTTCAGAGAGGTTTTATAAGCTGCCCGGTCGCTGCGGTTGTGTGGTCAGCCAGAGAGCTCCTGCCTTTCTTCAGAAACCGCTCTGGTGAACAGGCAGACAAGAATGGTCATGTTGACCCCTTGGGTCATAACTCTCACTGCCACTTAAGCCGTAGGTTCCTTTGTGGGGTGGAGGGCACGTGCGGCGGCCTGTACTTGGGGCTGCTGCTCCTGGAGCCTGGGTTCCTGTTGTGGAACCAGGTTTGCCTTCTGTGTCGATACAGGTCATCCAGGTTCCTCAAGGGAAGTACAGAGTGTTGCCAACAGAGCGGACAAAGGTCAGTTCTTACCCCGTGGCGCTCATCCCCGGACAGTTCCAGGAGTATTACAAGAGGTATTCTGGTAGTTCTCATCACCACGGGCTTCAGACCCTTCTGTGCGTGCCTCCTAATGGTTTCTGGGTCTGTAAGCAGCACTGTGAGGTAGTGTGCGGGATCCACGGCAGTGCTCTCCGTCCTCCCGCTTCTGCGGTGAAGAGCTCCCTGGCTAGAGTCTGAGTGCTGCCAGAGCAGCCTGGACCTCCCTTGCTCCTACTCGTCCCATGTGGTCTCATCACAGACGGGGCCAGGGGTTCTGTAGCACCTCATGGCCAGAGGAGTGAGCCATGCCCAGCAGCACTGGTGGCACCGGGGCTGTTGAGACTAGACTGTGTGCACCTGCGAGCCCCTGCTCGGTCTGCATATCAACCGCGCCCACGGCTCACGTGCACAGCAGGGTGAGAAGCACTGTCTTGACTGCAGAGGAGGTTAGAGCAGGAGCAGAGTGTCCTCCAGGGCAGCATCGACATGTGGGTACCCCCACGTCACAGGACTGGCCACTGCTGCCAGTCTGCCTGCCAGGAGTCAGGCTTAGTCCCTGCTCCCAGGCTGAGTGCAACACCACCACCACCTGGGCTGATGGGTTCATTTTGTTTCAGCTTTTCCTTCAGCTTGAACCTTACTCTAAAACACATTCTTAGGAGTAGAAGATGTTTGCTAGAGAAAAGAATTTAAAATAGAGTCATACTCAAAACTCAAATTAAAATCTTGGGCAGAAATTTTGATTTTTAATTTTTTTTTTGACATGACAATCACTGAATGTCATGCCAGTCTACCAATCCCTTTGCTTTCTGGTGTGCTATTTAGTTGGATGAGGTGCTGGTCCGTTCCTTGCTTGCATAAGGTCTCTCCCCAGGGAGGGTGAGACGGAGGTGTCCCTGAATATTGGCAGCCAGTTGTGTGCTGTCTGCCCTTAGAGAAGGGAGGGCTGGTGTGTGGCTCCAGGCAGAATAGGCGGTTCAGTGTTAGAACACGTGCTGCACACATTGAAGTAACTGGAAATGAAGTTATTGGAGATTGTTTCTCACATTGTGTTTTTAGTGCTATTCCTGGGGTTTACGTGCATGGTGCATGAGTTTATTCAGTGTGGTGTCGCAGCTTCACGAGGTGGGCTGCTGCACTGCTTCTCAGGGAAAGCCTGCTGCCGAGGTGCAGCAGCGGCCAAGGCTAGGGCCGAGGCCAGTGTGCGCTAGCCTCGCTGTCTGCGCCTGCTTCTCCTGCTCACATTTTGGTATGTTTTTATTTGGTTGAGGGCAAAGGGGAGAGACATTATCTTTTTATAATAAGAATAAATGCATATTCGTTCAGCAACTTATCGAGGCTCTGTCTAAAAATAAAACTACAAAGGGCTGGGGATGTGGCTCAGTGGTCAAGCTCTCTGGTACACACACACAAAAGCATGTTCTACATGATCAGTGAAAAGAAAATGTAAAAATGTTCAGGTTTCTTATTTATCACCCCACCCTAATGATGAAAATGAAAGACACAATCATTCCTGATCATCTTTTGAGAGCACCGGGCTGAGAAGCTTCAGGGTGTTCTGGCGGCTGTCAGTCAGTCTGTGCTGCTGACAGGGATGGGCCGGTGAGAGTGCTTCCTCTGCACTTAGGTACTCAGCGGATGAGCTTCGGTATCTGCCACTGAACACAGCGCTGTACGAGCCCCCCCTGGACCCCGAGCTCCCCGCCCTGGATAGTGACGGTGACTCGGATGATGCTGAAGACAGTCGAGGTGACGAGAAACGGAAAAGTAAAGGCACCTCGGTAGGAACACTTGTCTGTGTGTGGCTGCTTTCCTCTGATGTTGGGTGACCTGTGCACCATACTCTTTGAAGAGGACAGCCGCATGACTTCCTGAGAGCTTTCATCAAGAACTGTGTGCGTTGAGGTGCACTTGCTGTGTGGCCATTGCTAAGTCTTACGTTGGTGGGTGTGGGCAGGTGAGGTGGGGTAGTGAGCACGAGGCACTGTCTCTTGGTTTGGGGAGCACATCACTGCTTCCTGATTGCCGTGGGAAGGTGTTGTGTCCACCCATACGTCCTGCTGTCGGTTGGTTTCCGGCATGACTTTCTTTTTCACAATAAAATGCAGTGCAAGATGGTGGGAAGGTGGTGTGCTGTGGACGGAGGACGCGGGGAGTGTGCGTGTGTGCGTGTGCTGCTGTGGACGGAGGACGCGGGGAGTGTGCGTGCTGTGGACGGAGGATGCGGGGAGTGTGCGTGCTGTGGACGGAGGATGTGGGGAGTGGACACAGTGTGGACGTGGGGAGTGAGTGTTACACTGGACGTGGGGGTGGTGGGCTCTGGATGTGGGGAGTGGTACACTGTGGACGTGGGTGTGGTACAGGGGACGTGGGGGGTGGGCTGTGGACGTGGGGGTGGTGGGCTGTGGATGCGGGGAGTGGTACAGTGGACGTGGGGGGTGGCACACTGTGGATGTGGGGAGTGGTACACTGTGGACATGGCAGGTGGGTGGATTGTGGATTTGGGAGGTTGGTGGGCTGTGCATGGAGGACGTGGGCAGTGGATGCGTCGTGGACAGGAAGGAGAGCAGCACCTGGCAGTGGCCGTCTGGAGTGATGGGCTCCGGTGCTCCTCAGAGGTGCACTGCAGGTAGCTCACCTCCTCAGACTTCACACCAAGAGGGCCATCCTGGACCTGAGAACATGCTGCCCCTGACTGGCCTCATGTCACTGTCACCAGCAGCCTCTGGGATGTTTGGTCATTCCCGTCACATCAGACATGGCCCTGCCAGGGTCTCGAGGTGGTGCTGCCAGGAGGGGAGCTGACAGGCTCAGGGGACGAAGAGTGAGGAGCGTCGGTCTGTCCAGCGTTGGGAAGTGTTTCGACAACATGCTGGGACTTCTAACTTGCATAGAATTTGATCTAACAGATTTGTAAGAGAATCCATTCAAAGGACTCAATCAGATGTGGGCAAAATTTAATTAGAAGAAATTATTGATTTGAGTGTTAACAGTATTTCTCATAGTGGAACTTAGAGATCAATTTTAGTGTTCACTGTGGGTGCTATTACATTTGTAGGAGAGAAAGGCAGGTTAGGCAGTGATTAATGATAGGAAATACACACAGTTCTTTACAAAAATGTCGGAGCCTGCTGCACATTGATGCAGCACGATCTAGGCATGTCATGAGACTAGGCGCGAGTGTCGAGAGCGCCCAGGCATCTGCAGGGTGGAAATGCCGCGGACATGCAGGAGACAGTTCATGAACCCTGCCACTGTCTCAGGGTGTTTGATAGGTGGCTTTGGATAGCCTCACTTTTTCATTTATGATTCTCATAATTTATATGAACACAACATTGTAACTCTAGTTAGAAAACTTTAAATTATGAAATGAATGATCAGATCTTGAGGTCTGAAACTTTGAACATGTAAAATATGTCAGATATTATTTTAGATCGTTGGGATTTTGGCCCTGCATAAACTTTAATGAAAAAATGTGTATATTTGAAGGACTTTCTACATAACTCTTACCATTCAGTGAAAACACCCACATTTATTTGTAATTGTACAAAATATATATGCTCCCTGGTGATAAGAGAAGTGCTGAGTAGGGCGCGGTGGCGCACGCCTGTCGTCCCAGCACTTGGGAGGCTGAAGGCAGGAGGATCGCGAGTTCAAAGCCAGCCTCCGCAACTTAGCGAAGCCCTTAGCAACTCAGTGAGACCCTGTCTCTGAATAAAATATAAAAGGGCTGGGGGTGTGGCCCAGTGGTCAAGTGCCCCTGAGTTCAATTCCTGGCACCAAAAAAAAAGAGAAGTGGTGATGCAGTTGTATGTTGGTGCAGTGATAGCCGAAGAAGGTGAGTCTGCTCTGGTTCGCTTGAGTCGGAGAGCAGAGCTCGGTCAGGATTGACTGGCTGAAATGGAATCACCTTTAAGTGATATAAGAAGGATGACTTTTTTTTTTTTTTTTTTTTTGTACTGGGGATTGAATTTAGAGGTACTCCACCACTGAGCCACATCCCCAGCCCTTTTATATTTTATTCAGAGATAGGGTCTCACTGAGTTGTTAAGGGCTTCGCTAAGTTGCTGAGGCTGGCTTTGAACTCCTGATCTCCTGTCTCAGCCTCCTGGGATTACTGGTGTGCACCACTGTACCTGGCCAGGAATAAGTAGTTGTTTTTTTTTTTTTTTTTTTTTTTAAATATTTATTTATTTACTTTAGTTGTACACAATGCAATGCATTTATGTTTACATGGTGCTGAGGATCAAGCCCGGGCTGCGCATGTGCGAGGCGAGCGCTCTGCTGCTGAGCCACAACCCCCGCCAATAAGTAGTTTTCAACCTGATGCATTTTAGTCTCACCGGAGACAGGTCTCCTATGTACAGAATGATCTTTATACTTTTCAAAGGATGGAACATTAAAACATATTGTCCATGGTTTTAAAACTTGGGACTCAGATCTGTCTTGATTCCAAGGGACCTTGTTTCTGCCTCTTGTGCTACAGGACAGCTCCTCGGGCAATGTGTCTGAAGGGGAGAGTCCCCCTGACAGCCAGGAGGACGCCTTCCAGGGAAGACAGAAGTCAAGAGACAAAGCTGCCACTCCGAGAAAAGACGGCGCCAAGCGTTCTGTTCTGTCCAAGTCAGTTCCTGGGTACAAGGTAGAAGAAAAAAGCCCCTGACGCGGCTTCCTTACTGACCAGCCTCTCCCCTGAAGCGTGTTAGCTCTGCACCTCACGATCCGGAGCCCTGCTTGCTGCAGCTCACTCCTATCCTGTGGTGTGCGCCTTCTGCTGCTTTCTTTTTGCTTAACTTCCCTGGTGGCTCTCCTGTCACTTTGGCTATGGTTTAGCTTCTATTTTCTGTGTATGTACAATTTGTGAGTCTCTTTTCTTTCTGAACAACAACCAGGCAAGTATGGGTTCCCACAGCGTCACTGCACACGGGAACTTCATGCTCTCTTCCTGGAGGAAGGTGGTGCTTCCCTGACACCTGAGCGCCGTGGCTGGTAGAGCAGAGCCTGTGGGCTGAGAGCGTGGTGGCACGTGCACACCGGGTGCGTCTGTGCAGTGCCTTTAAGGAAGAGGTGGCCTCGGCCTAAGGGGTGTGGGGCCAGCTGCTGACTGAGCTAACTCTGGGACAGAAACAGGCCTGTTACTTAGCTGTGGTCATCTTTAGCATAACTTCGGCAGACAGCCAACATGATTTTCAACAAGGATTAGAACATACTGTTCCCTTTTCATCTAGTTGTCTCAGAGTAGGGTGGCAGGTTGCCAGCAACCGTGACTCCAGGTGTCCTGTCGTCACGAGGTGAGACCAGAGTGAGCAGCCTCCCTTGATAGGAAAGGGAGGACCGCGGAAGCGCAGTGGCGGCTCAGCCTTGCTGAGGGTGGTGGAGGAAGGCCTGCGTTCGCTTGGTGGAGTGCGTTGGAGTCTGCTTCCGTGGTGGTCTGTGAAGGAGTTCTGAGGAAGTTCTGAGTCAGGTGATGAGAGGTTTGGCTGAGCGAGGCCGTTGCACACCAGTTGTACCTCAGCATCGTGACTGTGAGTCACCCATGGGAGCAAGTTGAAGTGAGCTGTTGGCCATCTTCCTCTCACCGGGAACACTTGCTAGCAGTTCATCTACCTTTCCTTTCCTGAATTAAAAACAAGACACCCCCCCCAACTAGCATATCCATATTTTATTAGAAAATGCCTTTATGTATTCAGCTTAAAAATACATGTATTTGCAGTCCTTGACAAGCAGATTCAAGCTCTGTCCAGCAGGGTTGCCTTCCAAGGGTGGCTTCAACAGGCTGCAGCTGTGTGATTTTTGTACTTGTTTTTACATATATAGCTTTTCTAAGTTTTTTAAACTAAAGATTTAAGTTAATCCTTAATGATTGAAAGCAAATGAACTCCAAAGATTACATTTCAGAAACGTGATGAATGAGTGTGCTAGTGGTCCGGGAGCTTCCAGTCTGTGTGGTGGCTCAGAGCCCACGGGCCTAGCTCGTCAGTGTGAGCCTGTCTGATCATGGGTTAAAAGAGAATACTGAGACAAATGTTTTCATACTAAAAGTGAAGAATGATCCACGTTATCATTGATCTAATAGATAAGAATTATATAGATTAATCTAAATTAACAGTACTCAAGGGAGTCTGATATGCAAACTACACATTTTATAATTTTATGTGAACATTTTTGGCACCAAAAATGTTTCAGGTATTTCAAAGGTGGGAACAACTAGCGTCTAGACATACACTTTAATGTGAACATGTTTATTAAAAGTTAACCTCTGTGAAAAGTATTAAGCCAAGACGTGCCTAAATCTGAGGGAATCACAAGCTGACGCTCACACGCAGACACACACGGGCGGGATGAGAAGCGATGATGTGCCTGAGAGACCCAGGAGTGCGTGTCCCTAGTCTGTGGGACAGTCTTGTTTGGGTTACATTAACCTGAAATTAAGGCATGATTGTTAGGATTCTGGGCTGTTAAGTACGTGATTAAGATCTATATTATGATAGCGCTACCGTGAGAGTCTCACTTATCTTTGGCTGTTTTTCAAGAAGGAAGATAAGTGTGTCGTGAGCCTTTTATTTGAGATGCCGGGAACCGCGAGTGGGTGTTTTACTTTGCTTGTCATCAGTGAGGCTTTGATGTCGTTCCAGGTTTTTGAAGTGGAACCTAGTATCTGGGTCCGACTCACAGGGTTCTGCCTGCGAGTCTTCAGGGCGTCTGCACTTCCTTCCCTCCTCCTCCCTCCCCTGCAGTCCAGGGGACACCTTCCTCCCCTGCCCGCCATGGTGGCTTCCTGTGCCAGGTCCTGGGCACAGGCCCGGGGCCTTGCAGAGAACCCTGGTGCTGAGAGGCACCGAGGAAACCCTACAGTGCTCTGTCTTCTCCCCTTCTTCTGTCTCCTCCTCTTTCCATCAAGAAGACTGTTGGGTGAGAAAAATTGTAAGTGGTTTAACAAAACATGATTTGAACTTAGAAGTTAGCCTAGGACCTTCTTAGTGTTCCTTTTATCATAGGCATTTATGTGTATTTTAATGATTGTAGAACTTGAATTGCTTTAGAATGTGAACGCCTAGCCTTGCGTTGTATCCTTTTTGACTTTTGTTTTGTAAAGGCGCTCCTGTGAGGAGCTCTCCTTTTAGAATGTTGTATAGTTACTTCCCTGACTTTAGTAGGAGATATGAGTGCTTGCTATACCAGTATGTAACTGAAAACGCCACGTGTTGAGTGAGTGCAGGTGTCCTTATGCTCAGTACAGGTACCAGAACCAAAAGAGACTTCTCAGTTTTGGTGGATGGAGAGGCAGTTACAGATGGGATCACAGAAGTGCACTTAGAGCCATTTCTCACAGGGGTGCAGAAACACAGTGGGAAGGGTGTGCCAGGAGGTGGGGGCACCCGCAGAGGGCAGCTGCACTGCAGGACTTGAGGTCTGAGCATGTGACTCTTACCCTTTCGTTGGGGGAGCAGGGTATGGAAATACACATGTAGGAGATGTAGAATAGGTAATGGTGACATTTTATATGTATGTTTAACTTGCGTGATATTTATTATTTTGTAGAGACATTTGTGATTGTTTAGAGTTATTGTTTTTATCATATTTATGTATAAGGTTGACTTTTTAAAATAAATAAGCCAAAAATTCTTTTTGAATGCCTCTGTCATCTTTTGCAAAGAAGGAAAACTAAAAAAATAAAATAAAAACTGAAAAGAATTTAGAACAAATTCTTCAGGCCTAACAGGTTTTGAAGGTGGCAATGAGACATTTCAAAGCTGGAATACGTTATACAAAGTTTGAGTTTTGTTTAGGTTCCTCTTTGGTGCAGTAACTTAGGAAAAGGATATATACAAGGTGCATTTGGCTGTGTTGAAATAAAGCAGAAACATTGAGTTCCCTCCTGCCCCATTTCATTCTTGGACCCCTTTGCTGCTCCTTTCCTACCAGGTATGTGTGCATGCAGACAGCCTGCGTCATTTGTAGGTTCAAGGCTGTGCTGCTCCGGCACACCTTCCTGACAGTTTTACGTGCAGGGAACCCTGTCCTTTGTTCTTTCCCACGTGATGTCATATACGATTAAAGCCCAGGTACCGTGTGTGTTTTTAGTCTGAAAGATAAGTAGTACTCCAAATATGTGTATTTCTTATGTGACAACTTTTTTGCTTATCTGAAACCTTGTCCTTTTTGTTCTACACTTCATAGTGAATGCTCTTGTCTGTTAGCATAGGTTCTTCTAATTTATTAAATATACAGAGTAATCACAACTCTGTTTTCCACAAACACTTATGCATATGGTCATGTTCTAGATATCTTTCAACTAAAAATATTACAATATTGTGTTTTTTTTCTTTTAAATATCAAGTTTTTCAACTTTGGAAATACCATATTTTTAAACAGTACATAAAAATTGCTGAACACTCAGCCTAACTTTCATGTAATTTCATTTGGTGATGGGGATTTTCTCTTCCACTTAATAGTGACATTTGACTTTGTGTTTCATTTTTCCTTCTGGTTCATTATACAGACAGTACTATTTATGTCACAAGTGAAGAATGCTATGTTTAATCTTAACATGAAATCATGCTGTTTACTAAATTTTAAATGGATTCTAAGGCTTTCGTCCATACGCTGTTTTCTGTTCTGAGCAGACTCTTTCCCAGTTGTGTCTTTCAAAACTCCTCAATAGTGAGTTCCCAGAGTAAAGTTGAGGTGATAAAATAACAGTCCCCTGAACCCACAGCAAGCTCCTGCATGAATTTACAGTCCTCTTCTACCCTTCCAGCCAAAGGTCATTCCAAATGCTCTATGTGGGATTTGTCTGAAGGGTAAGGAGTCCAACAAGAAAGGAAAGGCTGAGTCTCTTATACACTGCTCCCAGTGTGATAACAGTGGTAAGTACGGTGACATCTTCTAAGATTATAACCCCATCCTGTTTGTTGCTTCAAAACCTAGTTTGCAGTTGTCAGCTGGATCTCAGTCCAGTGATCCTACAGTTAGCAGGGTAGCCTTGTGTAGATGAGGCCGGGTGTTTTCTTCTACATTGCATTTTCATGTGTTTGGTGATTTAAAGTACGATAGCCATTGTTGGCAAGTCCTGAAGCCGACCAGTATCTTATGTGCCAAGTTAGTGGAAACTCTTTGTGAAATGCTACTGTTGGTTTTGATTTAGGCCATCCTTCTTGCCTGGACATGACCATGGAGCTTGTTTCTATCATTAAGACCTACCCATGGCAGTGTATGGAGTGTAAGACATGCATTGTATGTGGACAGCCCCACCATGAAGAAGAAATGATGTTCTGTGATGTGTGTGACAGAGGTTATCATACTTTTTGTGTGGGCCTTGGTGCTATTCCATCAGGTAAAGATTTTAACAAGTGCATTATTTTTGGTGAGATTCTCCCAGCATCTTTTTAAGACTGCCTAGACACTATAATGACATGAAGGCATGGCCCACAGACCCTTCTGTCCAAACATGGTAGAAGCCTTTATTTTAACCCAGGTCACACCCACCTTCTTTTTATCCTTAGACAAACACAACTAAAAGACAAATGTCAGAACACCTAGGCTGTTTTGGAAGTACAGTTCAATGTACAGAATGAGCTGGTGTTTTTCTGCTGAAATAGCTAAAGTACTTTAAGAGCATCAGTTTGTTTTAGTGCTTTGATTTTATTTTTATATGTCATCTACCTAGAAACAGATTGCTTCTCCTTACACATTAGAATGTATATCCATAAACTTGAGGCATTGCGACAATTCCAGGTAACTTTAGAATTAGAACACAATTGGTCAGTTACAGTAATTGGACAAAGACATTACACAGATAATTGTGTAACTTTAGAACTTACTTGCATAAACACTGTATGATACTCTATAAAACATATGCCTAGATCGAAGTTTCCCGGGAACCACTGAGAAGCAAGCAACTTAATAATCACGTAACGTTCTGTAGAAATTCAGATCAAGTATGTAGTGCAGCCTGTCCTGCAATTAAAAACTTTCAAATTGCTGTGTCAGCGTAGTGTACCAGGACTCAAGAATGCCGTTGGAGTAGCCAAGAAAAAGGCTGAAAAAAGTCAAATTCTGTACCAGGTTTTGCATTAGGATTTGTATTATTGAGCTTACTGATCATCTTAAGGGACGTTTGTATAAGTCCACTGGGGGTCATCACTAGGGACAGCTAAAGAAGGAGACCTAAATGGTTTAATATTCAGTCCTATAAAAATAAAATTCCACACTATATTAACTAACAATTTTTCTCCTAGGTCGCTGGATTTGTGACTGTTGTCAACGAGCCCCCCCAACACCCAGGAAAGTGGGCAGAAGGGGGAAAAACAGCAAAGAGGGATAAAATGCTTTTTTGGGGGCCCTAATGCATATGCACTGAAGTGGAATATTTGGTGCTGATTTATTTAAAACATTCTCATTTTTGTGCTAATAAAAGATTTTTGAAATTACTCTGAGCTTAAAATTTGCTAGTTGACTCATTTCATTATAAGCTACTCTTACCCTTGAACCTAATTACAGATAGGGAAACTGAACTATTCCAAATTTTCTTTTTTTAAATTTAAGTGCTTTGACTTTCTCTGAGTAGAAATATCTAGCAACTTAATTTGAAATATTTTAACCTTTAGACTGAAAAATTACTGTTTTTATGATCCTTCCTACTCTGTGGTGGTGTTTCTGGCCTGCCATAAGTAGTAAAACATAGTCATCTAATAACCAAAGAACTTTAGTGCTAGGAAGCCCTAAATGACAGAATAGCAAATGGCCTGATGAGATCTGGGGTGGGGGCGGGTTTGGAGTTCACGTTGACTGGCCTAGGAACAGAGGGAAGATACTACATCCCTACTTGGGGCAGATTGGGTCTTTAGTCCATGCTAGGGGAAATTTAAATAAATCATTGCATTTCCGACTTGATTTTAGTAGAAATTCCTGAAAACATGCTGAACTTAGTATTTTGATATCGTTTATGTAAACCTTTGTTACTGTAATAGCCTTTTGGTTGCCTGACAAAATGATCATAATGGAGGTTAAACGTTTAATTAGGCATATTCCTTTTAAAGAAATTTTGAGTTTCAAAAGAAAACCTGCTTCTTGCTTTTCCTATTTGGGGGATATGAGGTAACAGAACTGTATGGCTTTATTTTTCACCCTCCTCTAGAAAAAGTAACGAGAATTCAGCCAGGTAAAGGTAGCCAGGTTCCCCGCCAGCTGCAGGCCCCTTCAGACTCCAGGCGCTGCTCGAGGGCACCTCCAGGGAGTCAGAAAAGAATCTCCAGTACCAGTTTCAAAATGCTGATGAGAATCGTCCAGAGAACAGACTCCTCCTCCGCGGAGGCCTCCTCCGAGGCGTGCGCCTGCTGGCCCGTGTGCCCACCGTCGGCCGAGTAGGCGGCCTCGCCGAAGGGGTACTGCTCCACCGTCCTGTCCAAGTACACCTTCATCTCGAAGTCGCTCTCGTGGTGCGACGGGTGGCCGTAGATGCCTATCCCCACGGGGCGCTGGAAGTGCGCGGGGATGAAGACCACGTCCTGGCCGCAGGTGGCCGACTGCAGCTCGTAGTCGTCGAAGCTGGGGTGGAGGGTGCTGTCCGACACGTACAGGTCCGCGTCCCCGCGGAGGCTCTGCATGCGCAGGACCACCTTCCCCTCGTGGTTCAGCCGCAGGTAGCTGTAGTTCCCCGCCCCGATCTGGCCCTGAACCACGTGCAGGAGGAGCCACTCCTCAGGAACGTCGTCGGCTTCCAAGCCTTTCGCCAGGGCTATTGCCTGGGAGGCCAGCAGCACGAGCAGGGCCCTCCTGCAGGGAGCCGCTCTCCAGGGAGCGGCCATGGCTGGGCGTTCAGCTCCTGCTCTTACTCATCGGCGCCTGCTGTCCTGTCGGGGAAAGCACAAGCCACAGGTTGACTGATCCCTGTGCCAGGCCCACGCGGTGAGGGTGCTGAAGGGGACAGGGCACCAGGGAGAGGAGGAGAGCGGGCGGTGGACCGAGGGAGCGGGAGAGCAGAGCGGGGGCGGACCGAGGGAGCGGGAACACAGCGGTCGGTGGACCGAGGGAGCGGGCGGAGAGAGCGGGCGGTGGACCGAGGGGGAGCGGGCGGTGGACCGAGGGAGCGGGAGCAGAGCAGGGAGCGGGAGCAGCAGGGCGGGCGGACAGCGGGAGAAGCGGCAGGACCCGAGCGCAGAGCAAGAGGCGGCAGCCAGAGAGGGGACAGGGCAGGGCGCGGCGAGGCGCGGGGCCAGAACGCTGCCAGGGCGCGGCGCGGGGACCGAGCGCGGCACTCACCGCCGCGCCTCGCCTGTAGCGTCGGGCCCGGTGGGCTGCGCACAGAAGGCGGAAGAGAGGCGGCGCCCGGAAATGAGGCGCCGGAAGTGGGTGGTGCCGTTCTCGCGAGAGCGGCGGGCGCGGTGCGCGGGTCGGCCTTCAGTCACCAAGGCAACGCGGCGGGCGCGGGCCGGACGCCTGGGTATCTGGCCTCGTTGGGCCTCGCCGCGGGGCTCCGGGGTCCGCGGGGCCGCAGGTGAGGCCGCCGAGGGCTCGTCGCTGTGCCTGTACCCCTGTCCGTCAGGGTGCGGGCGCCGCCTTACGTCCCTGTACGCCGCGGAGGCGACCCACGGGCTCCGCGAGAGCCGGGAGCAGGGGCCCTCGGTGCGCCCGCCTAGGCGTCCATCCCAAGCCGGGCCTCGCCGTGCAGCCTGCCGCTCGCTGTGCGACGGTGGAAAGTAACGTGAAAGCGTGTGGTCACCTTACACCTGATGGGTCCTGCGCTCTGCTCTGAGGTCACCCTGATAGGCTTGGACGTCCTGAGCTGAGCCCTGGGGTTACCCTCACAACACTGGGGTCCGGGTCTGTGCCTTAACGTCTGTGCCCGAACGCTCTTGAGGTCCTGAGCTGGGTCCTGAGCTCTGCCAGGAGGTCGCGTTTGCATACTTGGGGTTAATGGATTCTGCCTGGTCTCATTCTTGCTTACTTGAGGGTCCTGAGCTGTGCCCTGAGGTGTCACTCTTGTACCCTTTGGTCCTGAGTTATGCCCTGCGGTCATCCTTGCTTTCTTGAGGGTCTTTAGCTCCCCTCTGGGGGGTCACCCTTGTTCTCTTGGTGATCCTGAGCTGTGCTGTGTGGTCACCCTGAGTCCCTGGATTCCTGAACTGTGCCCAGAGCTGTGCGGGTGCAGAGCTGAGCTCTCGTGGTTGTTGCTGTCTTCTCGCTCACTGGTCTGTGGACCCAGCGTGGGCCTGGGCCCTGTGGGCTCTGCAGATGTATCCTTTGTGAATTTGGAAACAAACCACACTGGCCAGCAGGAGAAAGGCCATCCAAGGAGACCGATAGTGAGGACTCTTTGGAGCAGGCTGCTGCACAGACAGGAGAGAGCATCTGCCGCCTGCGTGTCCCCCCAAGCAGCAGGCCCCTGTCACACATGGTTTTAGAAAGAAAAATGAGGTCAGCCAGGATGGTGTCTTGTTTTAGAACAAGGCCAGCATCCACTGGCCACCTTGCTCTGTGGGGCATGCCCAGCCTCCTGAAAGGACAAGGCTTCCCTGGGGACAGGGCTCAGAGCTCAGCCAGCCAGAATGAAGGCCCCTCAAGGTCAGGACCTCCTCAAGAGCTCAGCATCTCGAGAAATCCCCACAGTGAAGGACCACTCCGTCCTGCTCCAGGACAGTGAGGAGGCCCTGCCTTCCTGGGGAGGGAGGCTCCTGGTGGGGCAGGAACCCCGACATGTTCTCAGAAGGATCAGCAGCCAGGGCCGTGGGTGGAGGGAATGAGACCCTCACATCAGCCCTGCCTGACCGCTTGCCCCGGGACTGAGGAGCGTGCGTGGCCTGAGGGTCTCAGCTCCTGCTCCTGGGAAGGGGTGGGGTCTCCACTGATAGCCCCTTCCCCACGCTGGCCTTCCTGCCATTCATCCTCTGCAGACAGACGGGCCACAGACAGCCACAGACATCCCTGCGCACGGTCAGCAGGCAGGAGAAGGAGCTCTGGCCCCACCATGGAGGCCACAGGAATTTCAGCCTCTCTGCCTCTGGTGGGGGAGGCGCAGGCTCCGTGGGACAGTGGGCACCTTAGGAACCTGTCAGGGCAGGGCTGGGCTCCTCACCGGCCTCCACGCTTTGCTGGGGCCTCTGTGCTGACCCAGGAAGTTTTCCTGCTCTGCCCTACGTGCTGCTGTATGCAAATTTTGTTTCAGGTAAAAGCAAAACCGATTCCCAAAGTCCAGCAGAGGAGACAGCTCGGCACTCGCCACCCACACCCCAGTGTGGACGCGGTGGGGTGGACCTGCAGTGCTGCTCGGCGCCCGGGCACGGCTTCCCTGGCGCCAGGCTCTCAGGGCGTCTGCGCTCTCGCTGTGTGCGGCAAGGCCTCTGCTGTGCAGGGCTGAGAGTCAGACGCCACATCTGGGTGGCTGGTGCACCTGCCCGTGACCCGTGAGCTGTGGACTTGCGCTGACCCACACTTGGGCCTCTCTTGGCTGCACTTGTGGCCAGCAGGCAGGAGGAGGCCACAGGAGGGTGTGAAGCAGAGGAGGCGTTCGGGCTGTAGAGAGTGCTGGCCGTGGGGATGGAGCCCGTGGTGTGGGGCCACCTGACGGAAGGGCCTGAGCGTGGGGGCCAGCCTCACGTCCAGTCATTTAGTGAGCGCAGCAGTCCTCTCACAGAGGGGGTCCTGCATGCAGGGGGAGGCCGCTTCTGCTTCCAGGAACCACAGGAGGAGCCCCTGCCTCAGAAGCCCCAGCGCTGCCCTGCGGCAGACACCGAGCAGAGCCTGTCACCTGTGTCCGTGTCCCTGCCCCTCCCCGACGCCAAGCCACCCTGAGTGCACACGCGGGAGGCCTTCTGGTCTGCACTGCCTGCTCCCTCCTCCAGGGTTCTGCACGCCACTGTGGGTGGCTCCCTGCGGGCCTGGAGCTGTGCAGCTGGCCCTGGGCTTCCTCTGTGGACACTCCTCCCTGGCCCTCGGCCCCTTTAAATGGGAGGCCCCCCACGGCCACAGAGCCCAGAAGGACAGCCAGGCTCCAGACATCGCCCAGGGCTGTCCTGGGCTTCCCGTTGGCAGATTTCTGGAGCCTAGCAGTGGAGAGTGCCCCAGGACATGCCCAGCTTCTGCCCAGCTGTGCCCCTGCCAGCCAGCTGAAGTCACAGCTTGGCGTTTCCCGTGGCGTCCCCAGGCTGCTGTCCACTTCAGGTCTCTGTGTGGTGCCCTTCTGCTGGGGACACGGGATCTGCCTGAAGAGCGGCCTGGCCTCCTCTGCACGCAGCAGCCCCAGGACGTGTGCTGCAGCCGTCCCGCCTCACGCTCCACCCCAGGCGGTGCTCACAGTGGTTTCAACATCTTGAAACTGCTGGGTCCCACGGGGGCTCCCGTCTCCAGGGGATCCGGCGTGAGTGAGCGTCGCACTGGGGAAGTTCTGCTCTACCCCGGCAGGACTTTCTGGCCTCCTCTGCCCCCGAGAGGAGATGGTGGGCCAGTTTCACCTCCCCAGAGCTGCCCTGCCCGATGTCCCCAGGACCTGATAATGGCGCACGAGGGCCTCTCCTGGGAGGAGCTGGGCCCTGGCCCTGTGGTCACCTTGCTGTGCCGACGGCTCTGAGCAGCGCATCCTGAGCCGCAGCACCCAGCTGAGGTCGTAGCCTGAGACAAGCCCCAAACGCAAAGCAAAACAGGAAACCCAAATCAAAACAACCAGCGTCAAAGAGCCAAAGCAGCACCTGAGGAGAGGCCCCAGCCGCAGCCAGGCCTCATGGGGCTGGTGTCTGAGAGCCCCTCCAGGTGGCTCCCCGAGGTCAGAGGAGACGGGCCCCACCACGCCTGGCCCTCACTGCAGTGCTTGCCTCACTTTGTGGCCTCCTGACCTCTTCCCTCTGTGATAAGAAAGGACTCAGAAGATGTCACTTCAGAGGTTATGGAGACTGTTGGCTCACTTGTGAAGAAATCTGGATCTGCAGGATACTTCAATGGCTTTTCATTCCAAGCCTGGAAATCTCCAGTGACTTCTTGACCTTTGAAGCCCTGGTCCTGTCTGCACTCAAGGCCTCCAGGTCCTTTCTCTGTCAGCTTGGGGGGGTTGGTGTGGGAGGGATGGCAGCCCTGCACTCACAGGACGCTGTGACAAAATGCTCTGCCCCCTGGACACTGAGGAGCCTCCTCCGGTTTGGGTCTGAGGTGTCCCCCAAGGCTCCCGTGCTCCGGCGGGAGTGTTCAGAGGCGAAGTGACCTGATCAGTCTGACCGATGGACCGAGTGGTGCTGTGGGCAGGGGAGTGTGGCTGGAGGAGGAGGCCACGGGCTCAGGCCCTGGGAGGGTGCTTCCCCCTGGGGCCGCTCCTTCGCCCTCTGCTTCCTGGCCACCCTCAGCAGGGCAGTGCTCCCCCACGCCCTCTGCCATGATGCTCTGCTCCACCTTGGCCCAGAGCAGTGGGGTCGCCGGCCATAGACTACACCTCTGGAGCCGCGAGCCAGAACAAACCCTTCCTCCTCTGTGTCGTTCTTGTCTGTCACTTTGGTCACGACAGGCTGAGTGCCACAGCACATTATCACACCCATGGGGTGAGAGGGAGGGAGCTGTCGTCGTTTCCCGTAAGGTCTTCCCCAGGTCTCTCACCAGGAGCCCAGAGCCCAGCAGGCAGGGCACTGATCTATTCTATGCCGAGGACAAAACCTGCCAGGCACGAGTCCTGTGGCCAGCGCAGGAGTTCTTCCCTCAGGAGGGACAACTGGAGGCCTTCTCCACTGCCCCAGCCCCTCCCAGGGCTGTGATGAATTCCTGGGACGGGGCAGTTTATTGACAGGTGTCGATTTGCCCATCTGGAAGGTGGCAAGTCCTTGAAGTTTCAGTGTGTGGAGAGGGCCATGTTCTCACGTGGTGGGAAGGTCAACTGCACGCCCTCAGCCCTTTCCTTTTTTGTGGTACTGGGATTGAACCTGGTCCTTGAGGGTGCCAGGTGAGTCCTCTACCACTGGGCTACATCCCAGGCCTTGTTGAGTCAGGGTCTTGCTAAATTGCTCAGGCTCAAGTATGTCACGGCAGTGCTGGAGTAGAAGCAGGTGGAAAGCTAGATGGTCCAGATCAAGGACACATGGGAGTCGGTGTCCTCATGTCCATTTTGCAGATGAGGAAGTAGGCTCAGGGAGGTTGAGTCATCCTTCTGGATCAGACTCACACCCGTGCTGAGTTACCCACCTCCTAGGTACCCGTTTAGGGTACGGTTGCCACAGAGAGATGTTCAGACAGGCTGATTAAATTTATTTAGTAATCTCATCTAGTCCCCATTGAATGCCTCAATAGAGTCTCTGCTTCCCCAAATATCTGTGGCCCATCTTCTAAATAGTCACGGGAGGATATTCTAGAGCACCTAGTCAGATGGGTGTTTTGCTCATCTTTTTTTAAAATTTAATTTAATTTGTTATACATGCGTTTAGAGTGCAATTCCTTTCTTATTACATATAAAGAGCACAGTTTTCCAAGTCATTGGTTTTACACAAAGTATTTTCATACCATTTAACTTTTATACATGCACTTAGTATATTGATGTCTAACTCCTTCTGCCATTATTTCTATCCCCTTTCCCCTTCCCCTCCCCTCCCTCCCCTTTGTTTTATTTAACATTCCTTCATTCCTCTCATCCCCCCTCCCTTGCCACTATAATTCAGTGTCATCATAACAAAGGAATCAATTGACCTTTGTTTTTCTGGGATTGGCTGACTTCACTTAGCATTATTTTCTCCAACTCCATCCATTTACCCGCAAATGCCATGATTTTATTCTCTTTTAGTGCTGAGTAGTGTTCCATTGTGTATATATACCAAAGTTTCTCTATCTATTCATCTATTCATGGGCATTGGGGTTATTTCCACAATCTAGCTATTGTGAATTGTGCAGCTATAAACACTGATGTGGCTGTGTCCCTGTAGGAAGCTGTTTTTTGAGCATAGACCGAAGCGTGGGATAGCTGGGTCAAATGGTGATTCCATTCCAAGTTTTCCTAGGAATCTCCATACTGCTTTCCAGATTGGCTGCACCAATTTGCAACCCTACCAGCAATGTATGAGTGTGCCTTTTCCCCACAACCTCGCCAGCATTTATTGTTGTTTGTGTTTTTGATAGCTGCCATTCTGACTGGCATGAGATGAAATCAGTTTTGATTTTCATTTCTCTAATTGCTAGAGATGTTGAACATTTTTTCATATATTTGTTCACTGATTGTATATCATCTTCTGAGAAGTGTCTGTTCAGTTCCTTAGCCCATTTGTTGTTTTTTTTTTTTTTTTTTTTTTGGTGTAAAGGTTTTTGAGCACTTTATATATCATTGAAGTTAATGTTCTGTCTGATGTGCATGTGGTAAAGATTTGCTCCCATTCTGTAGGTTCTCTGTTCACCTCACTGATTGTTTCTTTTGCTGAGAAGAAGCTTTTTAGTTTGAATCCATCCCATTTATTAATGTTTGTGCTATAGGGGTCTTATTGAGGAAGTTGGGGCCTAATCCAACATGTTGGAGATTTGGGCCTACTTTTTCCTCTATTAGGTGTAAGGTATCTGGTTTAATTCCTAGGTCCTTGATCCACTTTGAGTTGAGTTTTTTTTGCATGGAGAAAGATAGAGGTTTAATTTCATTTTATTACATAGGATTTCCAGTTTTTCCAACACCATTTGTTGAAGAGGCTTTCTTTTCTCCAATATATGTTTTTGGCACCTTTGTCTAACATAAGATAACTGTAGATGTGTGGGTTAGTCTCTGTGTCTTATATTCTGCACCATTGGTCTACTGGTACATTTTGGTGCCAATACCATGCTGTTTTAGTTACTATTGCTTTGTAATAAAATTTAAGGTCTGGAACAGTAATGCCACCAGCTTCACTCTTCTTGCTAAGAATTTCTTTGGCTATTCTGGGTCTCTTATTTTTCCAGATGAATTTCATGATTTCTTTTTCTGTTTCTATGAGGAATGATATTGGAATTTTGATTGGGATTACATTGAAATTGTATAGTGCTTTTGGTAGAATAATCATTTTGACAATATTAGTTCTACCTATCCATGAACAAGGTAGATCTTTCCATCTTCTAAGATCTTCCTTGATTTCTTTCTTTAGTATGCTGTAGTTTTCATTGTACAGGTCTTTCACTTCTTTTGTTAGGTTATTCCCAAGCTTTTTTTTTTTTTTTTTAGGATATAATAAATGGGGTAGATTTTCTAGTTTTTCTTTCTGAAGATTTGTCGCTGATGTGCAGAAATGCCTTAGATTTATGGATATTGATTTTATATCCAGCCACTTTGCTGAATTCATTTATTTGTTTTGCTCATTTTTTTTTTTTTTTTTTTTTTTTGGTACCAGGGATTGAACTCAGGGGCACTCCACCACTGGGCCACATCTCCAGCCCTTTTTTGTATTTTATTAGAGACAGGGTCTCACTGAATTGCTTAGTGCCTCGCCATTGCTGAGGCTGGTTTGAACTCATGATCCTCCTGCCTCAGCCTCCCAAGTGCTGGGATTACAGGTGTGTACCACTGCACCTGGCTGTTTTGCTCATCTTGAATTTGACTTCAGTCTGAATCCTGTGAAAGAAGAGGACAAGTGGTCTTCCAGAAACTGGATTGAACACACAGAGATCACATCCAAGAGCACAGGGAACCCACAATGGGTTGGCTATACAGCATACTGGATAAAGCTGAAGGTAGCATTAGTGAACTGGAAGATTTCCCTGAGGAAATTGCTCAGGATGTACCACTGAGATTCAAGAAGATAAAAAGTAGAAGACAGGTTTTGAAAGTGAAGAATGCCCCAGAAACCAGTTAGAATCTGAGGGTAGAGTAAGAGGCATGCCAGAGAGCTAACAGAGAGCTCTCACTCCCAGCCAGGACCACCACTTCCTGCTCAAGCCAACGTGGGCTTCCTCACACCCTGACTTGGCATTTGGGGAACGGGGTCTCCAGAGACTGTGGGGGAGAAGAAAGGAAAGGAGAAGGCATGGATGTTAATTAAATGCTACAATGTGTCACATACTGTCCCATGATCTTCCCCACATAGTCCATTTGCTTTAAGGCTGAAACCTTTGCTCCTATTTTGTTATGGGGCAGAGATTCTCTGTATTTCATTGATTTATGTCCCCTTGGTGCTTAGCATGAAGATGGGCACTCAGTAGGTGCTCTAAAAGACCTATGTCTGTTACAACCATACCTTAAAGACTGTTGAATTACCATAGACTTTGAGATCAGTAGCAGGTCCACATTGACTTAGAGGGTAAGAATTTAAAATTTAGAATAAGTTGACCCCAGAGCCTACATTGATTTTCAGTGCTTAGCTATGTCTGCATGCCTTCTATTATGGTTTGAATCTTACATATCCCAAAAGGTCACCTGTTGACCTGTTTACCAATGCAGCATTGTTCAGACGTGGGGCTTCTGGGAAGGGGCTGAACCATGAGAACTCTGATCTCATTAGTAGATTAAATTATGGGATTTATAGCTTAAAGGACTATGGGTTGTTGGTGGGAACTTTTAGAGGTGACCTCATGGGAGGAAGTGGGTCTTTGGGGGCATTCACTTAGATGCGCCATCCTCTCTCTGCTTCCTAGCTATAATGAGGTAAGCAGCTTTATCCTACCACATGCTTCTCACTATGATGATTTTCCTTGTCAGAGGCTCACGTTGATGGAACCAAGTGACCATGGACTGGAACCTCTGAAATTGTTAGCCAAAATAAACCTTCTTTCCTTTAGGTTGTTGTTCTCTGGTATTTTGTCAGCAAAAGAATCTTGAGTAACATAGACAACTGGTACTGAGAGGTAGGGTCATTGCTGTTACTCTAGCTAACCATGTGGGTCAGAAGCCTTTGGAACTCATTTGCAGGAAGAATTTGGAAAAGTTTGAAGAAGCAAGTTATAAAAATCTTGATTATAAGTAGAGCTTAACAGATGGTTCTGGTGGTATCTCAGAACACCAGAATGCTGATAGGAATGTGGGAATAAAACTGCTGATGAGTTTTCCTAGGGGATGAGTACTCTATTGGGAATTGGAGTGAGGCCATTTGTGTTACATTTTGGCAAAGAACTTGTTTGTATGTCCTGAGACTTTCTGTGAGGCTGAATTCAAAAGTAAAAGAATAATCTGTTGAGGAAATTTTAAGGCAGCACAGTGTTCAGGCTCTGGTGTGGGTATTGCTGGCTGCTTTTATTCAAGTTAACAGAAACAGGAGCTAACGCAGAGCAGAAAGTTTGCACGGGGCACTCTTAAGTCGTGGTTTGTTCTGGGCTCTTGGCTGGGTGGATCAGCCTTGGGCCAGGGCGCGCATGCCTGCCTGGCTGCAAGTTCCTCCTGCACAGGAACTGGCTCAAGGTGGTTCAAGGCTGCTCTCGAGGGGCTTTTGCTGTGCTGCGGTCCTTCCAATCCAGCAGGGCCAGGTAGAGAAGCCATCTGACAGCTCAATCACGACCCCTACTTGCCACCTCCCTCCTTCTGATGTGCAGGCCAGCCCCCCCCCCCTAACTAAATAGTGTGGTTTGGATGTGATGTGTCCCCCAAAAGCTCATGGGTGAAACAGTGCAGCAACATTAAATAACTGGCTTACGATAGCTTGGAGCTAGTAGTGACGTCATCCCCGAGTGGCAACTGAAGGCAGTTAGGGCATAGTTGGAGGAGGTGGCACTGGGGCGTGCCTCTGCGGTATCTGTTTCCTATCTGGTGAGTCGAGTGGATCTCTGCTTTCTGGTTACCTTGAGAGCCACTTCCCTCTGCCATACTCTGCAGCCAGGATGTCCTGCCTCACCTCGAGCCCTAGGAATGGAGCAGTTGTCTGTTGACTGAGAACGCTGAAACTGTGAGCCCTCAATAAACTTCTCCTCCTCTAAAATCATTTTGTCAGGTCTTTTAGTCACAGCAGTGAAAAACCTGACTAAAACAGACAATGAACTTTAGAAAAAGTTGGATCCAAGAAGGATCCCAAGTGGCTGATGGAGCCAAGCTTCACGAGCAGACCCGAGAGCACTTGCGCTTGCCGGGTGGTGCGCACCCTGCGCTCCTGGCAGGGGCACACTGCGCTCTGCGGCCCTTCTGGGCTGGGCTTGGTCCTGACCCACCTGCCAAAGCAGAGGGGACCCGATTTCTCAGTTGCCCTGCTGACCTGGTAGGAACCCAGGTGGAGCGTCTTGCTTAACCAGCTCCTCCCCATGCCTTGGGCACACTGGCAACCTGCTCCTGAAGCCAAGCCCCTTTGTCCTGAGTTCTTTCCTGGTGAATTTTTGCCAGGCGACCAGACTCTGCAAGCAGTGAGTCCTGTTGGTGGCAAACTCCGGGCAGTCTGGCATGCAGAGGAACCAGCGTGGTCAGTTTGACAGTGCAGCCAAGCTCCACTCAAGGAACCGTGGGGCTGCTCATAAGTGCAGGGTGATGCCCAGGGAGCGGGCAGTGAGCTAGACTGTCCCCCACTGACCCTTTTAGCACAGAGAATCCCGTCTGTGGAAGGTCCCTTGGAAAGGACTCTTCCTGTGACTGCTGGCCAGCTGGTTGCTTTCCCTGTCTGGAATACACAAAGGAGCAGGGCAGGCTGCGCTGGCTGCAGTGGCTTCAGCCCCAGTGCCCCTGTCTCCTGTCCCCCAGCAGCGCCAGCTCGCTCAGCGCCTGTGCTTGCTGTGTGCAGCAGGTGCTCAGTGAATGGGTGTGATGGCGTGTGGGCAGGGAACAGATGGCTGCTGACGGCGCCCTGCTCAGCCACAGACCTCGCCTCAACTGTGTGTGTGGGTTGGGTCACTGGTCTTGACCTGCTGCTGCGCTGGCACCCCAGCACTCCAGTCCTGACCTTTCTGACCTGCGGGGCTGTGCAGTGGCGGACACGCTGCTTGCTAGAGGCCTGTCCAGCCAGGCTCTCCAGACCTCCGCCAGCTGTGGAATGCAGGGTTGGGAAGGGTCTGGAGCGTTCTCTCTTCCAGGCTGAAGCTTCCTGCTTCTTTCCTGGTGCAGGTGCGGCCCAGGGAACTAAACGCATGCCGAGCCTTCTGCTTGCTAGAGTTTTCCTGCTTGTGCTGAGATTTTTTTTTTCTCTCCAAATTAATTAGAGTGAAATCTCCTATAATCTCAACATGTTAAGTTCTGCTGAGAAGTAGGACATCTGCTTTCTTCTTGTTGCCATTTTTGCTTTCATGTCTTTATTAGTGAATCCTAGTTACACACGAGAGTGGGGTTCCTCTCCACATATTCACAACTGCACGTGACATGACGTGCTCCGTTTTGGTCCCCAGTGCTTCCCTTTCCCTCCTCTCCTCCCTCCCCTGTTCCCCTTCATCTACTCTACTGGTGGTCTTTCTATTTATTCATTTTTCAGAATAATTTGTAATTTGTTTCAATTAGTTATATGTGACAATAGAATACATTTGTTTACTTTGATATGTCATTCATAAATGGGGTATAATTTCTCATTTTCCTGATTGTGCATGGTGTAGAATCACACTGGTCATGCAGTCATATATGTACATAAGGTAATAATGTCTGTTTCATTCTACTATCCTTCCTCTCCCCATATGCCCTCACCTCCCTTTACTCCCCTCTACCTAATCTAAAGTAACTCTATTCTTCCCTAGTGCCACCCCCATTGTGAATTAGCATCCACATCTCAGAGAAAACATTCAGCCTTTGGCTTTTGGGGATTGGTTTATTTTTCTTAGCATGATATTCTGCAACTCCATCCATTTACCAGCAAATGCCATAATTCCATTCTTTTTTAAAGCTGGGTAATATTCCATCGAATATGTATACACAATTTCTTCATCCATTCATCTATTGAAGTTAGGTTGGTTCCATAATTTAGCTATTGTGAATCAAGCTGCTCTTAACATTGAGGTGGCTGTGTCACTGTAGTATGCTGATTTTAAGTCCTTTGGGTATGAACCATGGATTGGGATCACTGGGTCAAATGGTGGTTCCATTCTGAGTTTTCTGAGGAATCTCCATCCTGCTTTCCATAGTGGTTTCACCAATTTGCAGTCCCACCAGCAAGGTAGGAGTGTGCCTTTTCCTCACATTCTCACCAACAATTATTATAGCTTGTATTCTTGATGATTGCCATTCTGACTGGAGTGAGATGAAATCTTAGAGGAGCTTTGATTGCATTTCTCTAGTTGCTAGAGAGCGTGAGCACTTTTTCATATATTTGTTGACCATTTGAAAAGAGAGAATACTGGATTCTTATTGAGATGCACAGTTCTCCTTCGTAGCTGGGAGAGTCCAAGGACATGCTTTAAATCTTACAAATGCTATTGACTATCTCACAGCTATCCCTTCATGCCTTTTTTGAGACAAGGACCCAGGCTGGCTCCTTGTCATCTTGACTAGAGATACTTCTGGAGGCTGTGGCAATGCTGGTCCTTGTCTCTCATCTTTCTGTGTTCCCAGCACAGAGGACAGTGAGGTGTTTTGGGCAGGCTTGGAGTGTTTAGAGGAGGCAAGTCTAGGTGGATTCCTACTGTGGGGCATCAAGGGTGCATTTTAATTTAGCCTCCTATGTAGCACCTCCACAAAGCGACCGCACACCACGATGGTAAGGTCACATGCTCAGAAAGACCCCTGCAACCACAGACAGTGCAGAGGCCTCTCACACCTGCCCTTCTACAGGATTATTGTGCGGTGTCTGGAAAATAGCTTATGACTGGGAGAGATATCATTTGGAAAGGTAGCATAAGAGCATTCTCTGGGTGCTTAATCAAGAATTTTAATTGCTAGGAGGTGACCTCCATATTGCTTGCTCTAAGTTTTTCCAAGATTGTGGTTATTCTCTAGATTGCAGCCTTGCAACTCAGAGTGTCAGTGCGGAGTTGATGTGATTTTCTAGGGTCCTTTTTGCTCTCATCAGAGGCCCTTGGTTTCCCTCGAGTGCAGGGCCTTGTCTCTGTGGGCAGGCCTCTGCTGGGAGACGCAGCACCCCAGCAGAGCAGACAGCACGGGGCTCCCTGTAGACACAGCTGTGGCCTCCGGGGTTCTCGGGCGCTGGCTGGGGAGCAAGCCTCCTCTCCTCTGTGCTGGCGCTAACTAGTGCTCAGCAGGAGCACGGCGCTGAGTACGGGTGGCCTCTTGCTGGCAGGCTGGCCACTGTGTGCCCACTTGTGTCAGGCTTTCTGTTAGCGAGCACCTGGTGCCAGGACTGCAGTGCTCCGTACCTCCTTTCGAGGGCGTGGTAGGTTTGTTTGGTCAGCAGGTCAGTGTGGAGTGCTTGTCGTGGGTCAGGTCCCAGAGACAACAGTGAGAAGGAGGCCCTGCCCTTGCCAGAGCTGGGTGAGTCAGGCCAGAGGAGCAAGCACTGGCCAAGGACTGAGGCCGCCTGAAGGGACAGTGCTGCCCTCCCGCAGCCAGAGGGCGGTGCCTGTGGGCCATGGAGCCCAGATTGTGAGCCTGTCTCCCGTGCCAGTGTGCACCCCACACTCCGCAAGCCCCCACGCTGCAGCCAGCTGAGGGCAGCGTGCTCTGCCTGCTGGGCCTCAGGCTCCCCTGGATCAGGTGGAGGGGCACAGAGGGAATAGCTGGCCAGCCCTCTGGTCCAGGAGCACATCCGCCAGTCCTAGAACCGCCTTCCTCCCAGACTACCGCCTCAGGGTCGTTTAGCCAGCTCTGGCCATAGGGCTTTCCTCACCCAGGTGGCTCCTGTGACCCATTATCATTGCAGAGCGCCCCTGTGTGAACTCAGAGGTTTTTATACATTTCATTGCTGATGGATGTTTCTGATATTTTTATGATACTCACTGTATCTCTGCAAATGTAAAATAAGTAAAATCAGAATTAAGAGTTGGTGACAATTGTACTTTAAAATATTCAACACGTTTTTATTTTTTCTTCAAATATTGAGAATTTCCAAGTCATTAAAAATTGCCTTCACTTATGGTAACAGGGCATCTGTTATAGTGAGGCCAGTGTCTCTAATTCTGTCTGAGACTGCATTCATCTTCATTCCTTGCTTTCCTGACAACTGGCCTCAATTCTGAGACACATTTCTAACCAAGTCTCTTTCTGAAGTTGCTTATCAATTGTTTTGACTGTTTTCCAGGAGATAATCTGCAGGGTCCGTGTGTTCCTCCTGTTTCCTGGTTAACCTGTGAGTTCCACTGCACACAGGAGGTGACCATGGCTTCCCGCTCATAGCGTCTCCTCCTCCTCCAGGAGGTGACTGTAGCTTCTCTGTTTCTGGCGCAGCAGTGGAGACCATGCCGTGTGCTGTGCTGGAGTGCCGAGGAGGCCCAGGCCTGGGAGAGGGCAGGGAGGGTGAGGCTCAGGAGCCCCTGTCAGGGTCGGGGTGAGCCGGGGGCGCCAGCGTGCTGGGGCCTGGTCCAAGCAGACGCGGAAGGCAGGACCTGCTCAGGCCACCTCGGCCACAGAGCCTGCCGGACCTGGTCGCGGGGCCACACGTGGCTCTCAGGGGATCAGCTGTCGTCCCTGTGCCTGACTGCAGGGGGCAAGGAGGGCGTGGCCTTTCCCCCGGGGCGCTCTCACAGCTGCCTCAGCAGTGCCCAGCTCAGGTGGGCCCGTTCTCTTGGGTGAGTGGCTGCTGCGGCTGCCTGGCCTGCGTGTGAGGCCTACGTGGCAATCGTGCTCTTCTGCCTTCCCTGTTCAGCAGCCTCCGGTGGCTCTCCAGGGCCAACCGGGTGTAAGACAGGCCCCTCCGTGGCGCCCTGCCTGCTGACCGTGCGGGCTCTCTGTCTCCTTCACCGCCGCCCTCCCTCCTGGCCACTGCCCACTTCCTGCTTCTCTGTGGTAACACTACTTTGTTCCTGAGCCCTGGTCAGGTCTCTCCAAACTGAATGAACCCTGTCACCTTTCGGTTGTGTGTGGGCAGAATGACACCAGGCAGCTAGGGCTGGCAGGGAGGGAGTCCACTGGCTGTGCCACAGGGAGTGTGGGCAGAGCAGAGGCAGGGGCCTCCAGGCGTCTGCGGCGGTTACATTTATGAAGCTACAGAGTGTGCCGTGGGAGAGAATCTGAAACAGTTTTGAGTTTTGTCACTGTTTTATTAATGTTTACTCTGTAAGACATCCATGGTGCCTCACTGATTGCACTTGCTAACTTGGTGCTCATGACAGAACACTGTGAAGCACTCTGCCACTTCCCAGGTTGGCCCCAGGACATCTGGGTTTTCCTGCAGGTTTCCACCACCCCAGCTGCTATGCGCAGTTGGAAGGTAACTGGCGATAGTTGGTTTGAAGGCTTTATGCAGTAGCTTGGGGTCTTGTGTTGTCGACCTTTGTGAGGCAGCTGCCCTCACTCCCCGGTCCTGGAAGAAGCCTGGGGAGGTGAGAAGTGTGGGGTCCAGCAGACCTGCTGAATGGGAAAGCCCCTAGAGAAGGAGGCGGCCGAGGACCTGGAGCCCCCCCACTTCAGTGATCCTCTTCTTGGCGTGGAAGAGGTGTGTCCGGAGACACAACGTGAGCAAGTAGTCGTGCTAGCAACCATGAAGAGAAGACTCTTGTTTATGCTGACTATCAGACCTGCATCATCTTTCTGTGCTCTGTGTTTCCAGGTTGAAAGTGGAAACGGCCCAGGAGGTGTCCTGCTCTGGTGGCCGTGAGGGTGCTATGATCACAGAGAAGTACCTGGCCGAGTCCAGGGAGGCTGCGCCTCACGTGCAGCTGGCCTGCAGTGCGCTGTGCTGTGCCTTCCCCCTGGATGGGAACCAGCTTTGCCTGTGGAGCATCAGGGACCCTTCTCACCAGGTGGCCAACCAGGGGCAGGGGTTCTTCCTAAGACCAAGGTCACCAAGTCTCCCCACCAACCCCCCACCGCCATTTTTTTGATGCTGCTTGGACAACTTTGCCCTCTGTGCATTCAGCTGCTATTGATTAGTGGTGACATGGTTAACTGGAGAGAATAAGTCAGTGTACATAAGCAGGAATTTTAATGAATGAATTCAAAATGAAAACATGAAATAAATATATTTGAAAAGCCCATCTATTTACTTTTTTATGTTTGAAGTTATGCTGTTTTGCTCTTTGATTTTTCAGGTGTTAATGTAATCCGTGTTATTTTGGTTCATAATTTTCTCAGCTTCTGATCCTACAAGGACACCTTCAGTCAATCACTGCCATGGCTTTTGGAAATAAAGAGAATCCACCTCTGATCTGTTCTGCGTCGCAGGATTCCCTCATGATGTGGAACCTGGATGAATGCAGAGAGAAGACACTTAAAGGTAAATGGGAAACACGTTTTTAAACATACTCAGAAGGAGAAAAGCATCCTTACACATGCTCGCCTATCCCAGGAGCAGGGGCCTAGGGCTCCTCACCGTGACGGCAGGCGTCTAACCACCTTTCCCCCACACTGGCACACTTGGCACTACCCCCGTACGAGGGCTCTTGAGCTCTCTTCTTTGCTGTTTCATTTTAAACACTGAATCTCATGACAGTCTGAAGACATGCGGGCAGGTACAGGGTCACACGGGGTGTCTCTGCTCAGAGTGTGACTGAGAACACCTCCACGGCGAGCGAATGGTTGTAAGTTGTGGGAGTGCATGTGTGGGTGGCAGAGAGAATGTGGGCACGGAGGCTTTCATGTTGTGTGGCCCTGAGGGTGTGGCACTGGAGCTGGGGATGGGGTTGAGGATGGGCTGGCATCGAGGCAGAGGGGTCTGGCACATGCAGGCTCTGGGCACGAGGCGCTTGCTGTTGGAGAACTGAGAATGTGCTTGTGAGATTCAGGGCACTGTTGGGAGAACTTTGCCAGGTGAGTCTGACAAGTCAGGTGGGGACCAATGGAGGAATTTGAGTTTGGGCTACTCTAAACAATGAAAGTGCTCGCTCAGCTGGGAAGTAGGGCATATGCCACCTTCATCTAATCTGCATCAGCCCATCAATGGTTTCAGTGTCTGCACTGCCATCAGCAAGCTCAGACACGTGCACTGCATACATGCCCACATGAAGGTGCAGAGGAGGGAGCCCTTGCTGGGGACTCGCTGCTAGAGGTCTTTGTAGACGGGCAGACCTGCCAGTCAGAGGAGCTGTGCCTGGGGGTTTCATTTTGGGCTGCTCATTGGAGGTGCACACAGACCCTCACTCCTATCTGGTGTGCTCCCAGGACAGCAAGCAGAACCTAGCCCTGAGGTGTGGCACTGGTGAGCACGTAGTCAGTGTGCACATGTCCACCTTGGTGGTCTGGGGCTGCAGTGTGGTGAGGAGAGAGTTCCCCTGTGCCTGGCACAGTGGCCTCACTAGCTAAAGCCACTGGTGTGGCCCCGGAGGCTTTCACAGGAACTGGCACAGAGCCGTTTGGTTCGTGGCTACACTGGGCTGGAGAGCAGGGTTCCCAGGGCTTCTGAATCTGGTGCTGACTGGGTTTGTGCTTGGACTTGGAGGATGCAGGTACTGGCCTCTGGGTCTCAGCTCAGACCTCTGAGCCTGGGGCCACTCGCTCGCAACCTCCATGCCAGCTGCTCCTTCTCCAGCCCGAATGGTGGGGTACAGGCATCTCCTTTCTCATCCGAGTCCCTGCCGCCACGATGGGAGCCAGGCTGCTGGCTCTGCATAGTTCGTGTGCTGACGGCACTCTCTGCTCCCCGGCTGGGCCCCCTCCTGACTCAGCCTCTCGTGGAACCCCTCTGGACATGCCCCATGTCTGAGAGGATCAGAGATGGCTGGCGTGGACCTGTCTTCCCACACAGGGCCTCCGCCTTCCCATCTGGGGCCACCCAGGCTCCCTCCCTCCAGGCGCTCAGGTCAGAGCCCTCAAGTGTCCTTATCTCACAACCCATTTCTGTTCTGTCGTCAGGATCAGTCTGCATTACCTTCAAATCACATGCACCCCCTGGAAGCTCCCCGCACCCCACGGCGACCTCCAGGCTTGCCCCCAGATCTCTTCTCTGGACTCTCGCATAGCCTCCATGCTGTGCCTCCTGCCTGCCCCAGGCCCACTCTGACGTTCTGTCCTCACCCAGGACCAGAGCAGCCTTTAAAGTCAGTCTGCCCCGTGGCGCCTCTGCACGGAGCCCCCAGAGTCCCGCCTCTTGCAGAGCAGGCGCCCTGGAGCTGCAGCCCCACCCCAGCTGGAGGAGCAGGGCAGACCAGTCCTGCCCCAGTGCCTCCTTGAGGCTCCATCTCAGGCACAGCCACTGCCCATTCTGCCTGTGTCTCTTCTGTCATGGACCATTTCTGGCCACCACCTGGCACCAAATTGCCTTTCCTGCTTGGTTTCTGTTGTAGCAGTTTTCCTTCTGGTAGTCTCGTGGCTGTTTTCTCTTTGGTTTTTCGGTGTCTGCTGTGTCTTCTCACAGTTGTCCAGTTGGTGGCTGTATCCCCAGTTTCTAGAAAGAGGCTGGTATGGTGAGGCGCTTGTTAGGGAGCCCTTGAGTGAGTCCAGAGGGGTGACTGGCCACAGCCACACTTGGAGTGGCACACACGCATCCCTGTGAGCTGTCTTGGTGGGCTGGAGACCCCGCCTTGCGGTGCCTGCAGTGCAGGACAGATGCCGGGCTGCTCGCTCTGTCGCACGTGTGGGCTCCGGGCACAGCTCCACATGAAGAGGCGGGACTTGCAGGCCGGCTCCACTCCACGTGCTCTCCAGGGCCACCCTGGGCCCTGCAGGCTGGCTTGGGGATGTCCTTGAGGTGCGACTCTGATGGCACATGGTCCCTCTCTCCACCCAGAATAGGTCCGATGGCCTGACTGGACCTCGGTGGAGAGGGAGAAGAACTGGGTGCACACTTGGTCTGTGCGACGCCCCGTGCCTGCAGCTGCGGAGCAGAGCTGCCCGTGCGGACGCTGAGCGGGCTGTGCACAGGTCCTGGCTCCCAGCACCTTCAGTCATCTGGGTGCTTGGAAAGACCCCAGAGCACCCCAGAGTGGTTGTGGTCCCCAGTGAAGTCGTGGCAGAGAACAGCACTGCCGTCCTTCTGTGGTTTCCAAGCCGTGCTGATCTCTGAACCTATGCCTGGAACTTTCTCCAGGGCTGGCTCCTCGAGGGACGGTCATGGGCACGCTTTTGGAAAAAGTGCTGTATTTAAGATTTAGTCCGGACGACCGTGTTGTTGCAGCATGCGCCGGCAGCAGAGTGTTGGTGCTGGACGTGGAGGTAAGTCCGGCTGCTGTGGAACCCGGGAGGTGCAGAGCTGGTGGGGTCACTCAGGTGCTGAGACCTGCCCCACTGCCCCACTTTTTTTTTTTTAATTTCTGATATTCCTTTTTAAATGGTAGTTTTAGTTTGCTGTATTTTTTATAAGATGTTAGGGAAAATAAATGAAAATACACCTTTATCTTGAGATTGGAAAGCCGCTGGAATCAAAGAGCACTGTTGAGATGAGTCCTGAGAACCTCACGTGGCAGCTTGAGTCAGGGGTGACTTGAGCAAGTGTGTTGTCAAACCTCCATGTCGTGCACATGCTCCTACCGGGGACCTCTCCGAGCCCTCATGGCACAGTGTGCCACATCCACGTCCCTGCCAGAGCCTGACCCTTGCCAAGGATCGGGGTGCTCACGCAGATCCTAGTTGGGCCTAGTTGAAGTGACGGTAGCCCCTTCTACGTTGGCAGTCTTAAACACAAGGTTTGTCTGGGGCTGAGGCTTGACCCCTGGTCAGTATTGCTGGGTGGGTGTGGGAGAGGGGGGTGTGGGAGTGTGAAGGAGGGCACTCTGCTCCCTTTGGGTGCGTGTTGTGCTTAGATGCAGATTGGGGTTTCCCCCAAGCCTGGCACCTACTGGATCTACTCAGGTAACAGCGTGGTCTGGTGCTGTAGCTTTCCTTGACCTCCCCCTTAAAATATACATGGTAGGAAGGCGTCAGGTGTGAAACGGCAAGTGATTATCATGCCCAGTGTGTGCTGGCGTTTGGGGACACAGAGAAGACCACTTTGTCCCCAGATGATTCGGGGGCTGATGTGCAATGGAGGCTCACACTAAGTGAAGCTAGCATGAGCACGTGGGTCGCAGACCTGGGAGGAAGTGCTTCGTGTGTGTTGGCAGAGGGCTCCAGGAGTCTCTGCCAGCAGTCAGAAGCCCCTGCAGAGTGCATGTTTTGGCACTAAGTATTTAAGTGTGCAAATGTGTGGTAGTTGATCAGCATCGGGCCACTCCACAACGCAAGAAAACCAATCACTAAAGTGAAAGAAGTGACGTCTTATGCCAGGAAAAGCAAAACCAAAACAAATAGGGAGGTACTCAAGATTGTCATCAGCCGACCGAGGGTCAGGTGCCCTGAGAGCGAGAGTGGGAAGTGTGGGCTGAGGTCCGGCCGCGCACCTGAGGGTCCACGGGCACCAGAGCAGGCAGCAGTTTGCTCCGGAGGTGCTCCAGCCCCTATCGGCCTGGGGCTTCCTCAGCAGCAGGCAGGTGACCTGCAGGGGCTTCACCAAGCAAGTGGAACTTCATGGACAGGAGTGGACAAGTGACTGCACCATCCGTGACCGGCTCAGGTGCTCTGAGCAGTGTCAGCAAGGAAGCAGTTGCACACGATGGGTTCGCTTTGAAAGGTTTCAAGTGAATACAAAGCATTTAGTCATGAAATGCAACTGTGAGCCACTGAAGGGGACGGCTCACAAAACTTTCCAGGATGTGATGTTGCTTGTAGATGGTGGAACTGGAGAGAGCAGCCTCCAGCTACCCTCGTCCCTGCGCATTAGAACCGCACCTGCTGTCCTCACCTGTCTGGTGGCAATTGTCACGATGTGCTCCGTGTTCCAAATTCTGCTTGTCAAGGTTGTACATTGAATTATTGAGGAAAGTTCTATTTCCTTGTCTGTGAGTTAAGTCTCTATGTGTGTCGGGGTTTTTAACTCCCCCGGGGGAGCACGCCCCAGCGGCGAGGCGGAATCGGAGCAGCAGGAGCCGACTGGCAACCCACCCCGCCTTCGGAAGACGCTCGGGGCTACCAGGGAGTCTGGTCAAGGCACGAGCTCCGTCCATCGAGGAAGTTGGATGGCCTTCATACAAGACATGGCCAGTGAGCAGAAGGGTCACAGGGGCACGTAGGGGGCATGAGCCATTAGCCTATCGTAGTGGCAGTCTGACCTCTTGGCATACGTCAGGGGAACGCCCCTTTGCTAGGCCAAGTTCCTGTATCAGGAAGTGGGAGACAGCCAGAGAGTTTCTATCTACTGGCGTGTTGTTAATGTCCCCAACATACGTGTACGTACACATGTATGTATTCCAAATGTCAGGGCTGTTTCTCTTGCCTAGACTGAGTGCTGTAAAGTTGGAGGAGAGTTCCCTACCCACAGGTGCTGGGACCCCAAGGGACACATGGTGGGAAGTGGCTGGGGTTCTCAGGGCCCCTAGTGCTTGCTCAGCCTCTTTCTCAGGCCATCTCAGAATGCCAGCTTGTGGTGCTGGCCGAGAGAACGCCGGAGGAGCTGGCCACGTGCTGGTGTGCTGTGTTTCGGTAACTCCCTGATAGAGAGGGTGCTGGGAGAACAGGAGGTAGCATGGACATGTTCGAGGGAGAGAGGGAGGGAGGAGGAGAGGGAGAGACGGGAAACGAGACAGAGAAAGCCACTGGGGCCTGGAGGTGGAGCCCCCTCCACCCTCCCGCAGAAGCCAGGCGCGTCCAGTAGCAGCAAGTGTCCTCCAGGAGGGTGCAGCCGAGGTACTGTGGGCCCTGACGTGTGCTGTGCGTGGGCACCAGGCTTGGTGCTGCGGCTGCCGTCGGCTGCAGCCGACGTGCTGCGATGGCCTGAGCACCCAGGAGCTTAGCCTTCAGGATCCTCACTTCCAGGTTTGCACAGGGCTAGCTCCACGTTTGGAAGAGTGGACCGTGAGTAGAACTTGTGTCAGCAGGGACTGCTCTATGTGCTGTATGAATGCCTTCTTGACGATGCTCACTCCAGGACATCCCCCAGTGATCTTCTTCACAAATTCTCCTAGAGTCCATCTGTGCTGGTGGAACTGGAGGGCCATCAGGGTCCAGTGACTGCTGCAGAATTTTGTCCCTGGCAAGGACAAATCCTCATTTCAGTGTCTGAAGACAGGAGCTTTAAGGTAGGGTGGGCCCTGGGCTGACACCTGCTATTGGGCAAGCCCTTGAGCACAGTGGTGCGTTGCTGGTTGACGGCCACTGGCCACGCGTGGCTTTGTTTCCACTGCGCTTACGTGAGAAGGCTATTTCTCTACTTTCCACACAAAACGGAGTCTGGCAGGGTTGGGAGCGGGTTGGGATTCCCAGCCGCACAGCTCCAGCTCCTTGGCCTCTTGCGTTCCCACACAGGCATGACTGGCTTCAGGGTCTCTCCCCAGACCCACGACCTTGAGACCTAAGGGTCGATTTATAGCCAGTGTTCTGGTGACGGAGAGCAGAAGACCCAGGGTGCAGGACCAGAGGGCTCTGAACTGATCTATGGTTAAAAGAAATAGTTTGTCCCCTCAGGCCCAAGGCAGCTGACATTGCTGATTTTATTAGCCAAGGGAGGACTTTATAGGCCACCTGGAAAGGAAAGTTGAGGGTTGTGGACGTCTATCAGAAAAGCGAGTCGTTCAGCCCCTTCCTTGGCCATTCTGGAACACCTGTGTGGTGAAGCCTGGCTGGACCGCCACAGGGCGTGCGCTCCCTGCTCTGGTGCAGTGTGGGCCGGGCGTCCTACTCTGCCACTGACCAGCTGCCCCCGGTGCTGCCCTACTCCCGCTCAGCCAATGCCCCACGCGTACTGTTCACCAGGTTCAAGGGAGAACTCGGGACTCACAGAGAGGCTTTGAAGTGTCATCCGCCTGCCCTGCAGGTGGACTTCCTTTTCTTCACCACCAAGGTGGCCCCAGACCTCTCCCGAGGACTGGAGACGAGGGAGTGGCAGCTCCCCTCTCCCTCTCCGTCCTCTGCACTGCCCTCTCCCCCAGGTGCTGGTTGGCGTCTGGCCCAGTGGACACGCTGTGTGGCGCTCAGTCACTGTTCAGTGGACAGGGTGCCCATCAGCCGCAGCCCTGCCGTGGGGCTCCTGCTGTCCCCGTCCCCTGGAGGGCAGGTAGCTGCACACGCAGGCTTGTTTCCCACCTGCCGGGCTTGTGTCTTCAGTCACCTCCGCCCAGGGGTCAGAGGTGACTGAAGTGGTATCTTGGTTTTGACGTCCTTTGCTGTGGTATAGTTCTATTTGCATATTTTTATTTCAGTCTTTATAATTATTTACATAGATTAATTTATAATTGGGTAGAATTTAGTTTGAGGTTTAGCAATAATGGCAAGATTTTTGTCTTTCCTGAAGAAATGTCTGTTTGTCCAAAGGTCTGGGACCATTGTATGGGAACATTACTGCACAGCTCATCTGTTTTAACAGGTAAGTCCAGGAGCGCTCTGACGTGGCTCAACAGGCTGTGTGCGGCTCTCCCGGTGTGCTCGTTGTCCCACAGGGAGCGCAGGCGTGAGTACGCCTGAGTCCCCAGCCTCCCTCCACAGACTGAAGAGACGCTCGCACAGTCAGCGTCCTTCAGGTTTCTGACGCAAACACACACTTGAAGTCTGGGCTTCTCTGCTTCAGAAAAGTGCACGGAGTCCTTGGCTTTCAGATACAGTGCCTGACTGCGGGAGCATGAGCTCTCCGCTGTCCCCTAGAGACAAGGCCTAGGACGTGAGGACTTCATCAGGTGCCACCCCTGTTGGCCCAGTGCGAGCTGAGCAGGGCTTGGCCTGCTCCGCCCACTGGTTAGGCTGGGAGCATCTGTGCACTCATGAGTTCAGGGTGATGGTGTCTTGGTGGCGCATGAAACCAAGACAGGATTGCTCCAGTGTGTGGGCCTATTTGTTAGGCAATGGGAACTGTTTCTGGGGTCTGGTCTCCTCTCAGTATGGGAGGGCTGTTGTGTGTGATGCCTGCGATTGCGTCTCACCTGGCCACACCTGCTCTCTCCCAGCAGCTCCTGGGCTGGTTTTCTGGGCCTTGGTTTGCCCCGTTGTGTGCATGTCTGTCTTACCAGGGAAGGGAAATGGGAAACTAGGATGAGGGAGCTCTTTCCTGGGATGCGTGACTTGCAGTGCTGTCTAGATGTGAAGGTACCTGGTGACCTGGTAGAGCCTCTCTTGTATTTCCCAAAGATTGTGGGTGTGCCCTGATGTCGGTCTATCTGGGTGCAGAATAGAGTGACCTAACACTTTGAATACACTTACCAGCCTCAGGGATAAAACGCATTTCTTGGAAGTGTGTTGGAATGATTGTCTTGAAATTGATTATGTGGAGTCACTATTTGACTGTCAAGAACACAGTTGTGCACTTGACCTTGGATGTCATAGCTTACTTAGGACATGGAGTGTTCTCTAATGTAATTTATCTAGTTCTCCTAACTGCTTCACAGTTTATGCATTTTAAAGGAAATGATTCTAAGCAACACCTTTTAAAGAAACAAGACATCCATTTAGTTGCTGTTTCCATCCCGAGTCACTCAGTCACTCCTGGCTGGCCGAGGCAGTGCTCTGCCCAGAGACCTGCTGCGGAGCTCCTGTGCTGCCCCTCTGGGCACAGCTGCTGAGTGGCTGCAGTGGCTGTGCTGTGGCACAGCAGGCTCCGTGCAGGCCAGTGGGAAGCAGTGCGTCTGGTTTCCTGGAGCCGACTGACAGCCCCCCCTAGTTGTTATTTGGGATCACTTCCCTGTCTCTCCTTCTGCTTGTGGAGTTCTCATGGTTTGTGTTCCGTCGCCGTGCTTACTTCCTGGTGAGGAAGTTATTTCAGAAGATCTGAGAGTGACTGACAGGACTGCTATCTGGGAGCTGCGGGTTCCAGCGTGGTGGAGCCAGGCATGGGGGTGTGCTGACTGCACTTGTGCTCATTCCCACAGCGTATCCTCTCCTGAGTGTGTTCATCGATGAGGACAGTAAGCAGCTTCTCACAGGGTGTGCTGATGGCCAGGTGAGAGAACTGTGGAGTTAGAGCCCACTTTCAGATACTGCTGCAAGTGAACCTGTGCATAAAAGGTCTTTCCTTCCTTATTATTGTGAATTTTTTGGTGATTTGAAGAAACTGATCATCCTCAATCCTGGGACGGGGACTCTTTGTGCAAGTCAGCATCATGGTGGAGCTTGGGGGACTTTAATCCACGCCTGGGCCCCTGGGTCTGCAGAGAAGATGGATAATCTGCATGCTTTGGAAACTCCACGTGTGACCCTGGAGTGTAGTAGACAATGAGAACCACTCAAGTGACCATTAGCATCAATCAGCATCACATATTTTTTGGAAATTGAAGATATTTGTTTGAATATGAGGTGTCCCCTGAAAGCATATGTGTGAGGCAACACAAGATTGCTCAGAGGTGGAATGAATAGGTTATGAGAGCTGATAGGTAGATTAATCCATTTGATGGCTCACTCATTTGAATGAATTAATGGGTGGTGACTGTGGGCAGATAGGGTGTTGCAGGAGGAAGTAGGTGGCTGGTGGCATGCCCTGATTGATTGTGCTGTTTCTGATTCTTTGCACTAGAGCTCTCTCTGCTTTCTGACTGTAAAAAAAAAAAAAAAAAAAAAAAAAAAAAAAAAATGAGCAGCTTTCCTCTGCCATGCCCTTCTGCCATGTTGTCCTCCACCTTAGGTCCAGAGCTTATGGAATTGGCTGACCATGGACTGAACCTCTGAAACATGAGCTGAAATAAACTCTTCCTTCTCTAAGTTGTTTTTGTATGGTCTTTTGTCACAGTGACAAAGAACTGACAATACAAAAATTGGTACTGGGAGTGGGGTTGTTGCTGTGACTAAAGTGACTGTGTGGTTCAGAGGCATTTGGAACTGGTTTGTGGGAAGAGTTTGGAAAAGTTTGGAGATGCAAATTGGAGAAGTCTTAGAATGTTGTAAGCAGAGCTTAATGGGCATTTCTTGTGGAAGCTCAGAAGACGAGAAAGCCAATAGGACTGTGGACAGTAAAGATTGTGCTCCTGAGGTTCCAGAAGAGGGGGAAGACTCTATTGGAAACCATGAGCCAAAATAAACTTTTCCTCCTCTGAGTTGTTCTTGTCATGTCCTTTGGTCACAGCAACCCAAAGTTGACTAATACAATACTTAATCTGTTTCAAAAAAGTTTTTATGGGAGCTTTCTAGGTTTATTTCACAAAGCATGGATAAAGTAGTTATTGATACAATATGAGAAAGATGTACTTTTGGAAGCTAATAGAGTTTATTCTCTCTCTCTCTCTCTCTCTCTCTCTCTCTCTCTCTCTCTCGTGGGGGTACTGAATTCATTGTTTTCTTTTTGTCAAAGCTGACTGCTGTTGACCTGGTCTCATTGCAGTGGTGGGGTCAGGATGCTCATGGCTCTGAGGCCTGGTGTGGGCTGGAGGGGAGACTGGGCACAGGCTGTGGACCCCACAGGGGCAGTGCTGCACGTGGACACACACAGCACAGGTTGTGTCTGACCCGACCTCAGTGTTCAGGACAATTGCCCATCACAAGCAGGTATTCCGAGATGGGGGGGAGGCACAGGGGAAAGGGCCTGAGAGTGGCACTGGGGACCAGAGGACATTCAGTCCTCACTGAGGGAAGATGGAGGGCACAACTTCTTTATCTTGACCCACATTCCTTTTAGGTCTTCACTCTTCCGTAAGCAGCAGTGTTGAGAGACACCTGTCTACCTGTTTTGCTTTCCCAGCTTTGGGTCTTCAGTTTGGTAGAAAGGCACCATTACCGCCGTGTGGCACGTGTCGACCTAAGGAAGAAGAGCAAGGCTTTCTCCACCCGCAGGATGGAGTCTGGGGTGTGCAGCCTGCCAGGTGTGTTGCTTGGTCTCCTGCAGCATTTCCTGCTTGGCCACAGTGTTCACGAGCACCGTGGCAGGGCCCGTGGCAGGCGGGGTGGAGGGGGCGTGCCAATGAAAAGCCCATGGCTTTCCATTACTTAGGAAAGCCCAGGTCTTGGCTTCAGGAAGCACCCCGGCAGGCCCTGTGAGGCCACATGGGGCTGGTCTGTGCCAACAGTGGCACAACTGCGTGTGGGGGTTGAACCCGGGGACATACGCCACGGGGTTGGTGTCCTGGCAGTGGGGACCAGTGGGCACAGGCCTTCGAGGATTCGGAATGGTGGATCTGAGCAGACTGCAGTGCTACAGCCGGGTTCCCTGGCCTGCCCCAGTGTCACATGCACCTCCACCTCCACCTCCTGCCCCCTGCGGGCCCTCTCCTACTCCTGCCATGCCGAGCTCTTCCCACCTGTCCCCAGGGCGCTGTCCCTCTTCTTTGCATTACGAGCCCCTGGCGTCCCCTTGTGGTCAAGCTTCCTGCTTTCCAGGGGCGTGCTGCCGACTCTCACAGCACCTGCGGTTGTGCAGGGGCTCTTGCTGCTATTCAGCTTTTCCTCTGAAATTGTTGTAGGTGGCTTTAACCTGTTTCTTTATGTATCAGGTCAGAAATTATCTTAATCCAATAAGGCTTGCCTTCATTATTTGTCTTATGAATACACACTTATTCTAGAGGTAGATCCTAAGCCTATTAATTGGAAAACGTGAAATTTGCCTCCTTACGTTGACCGTCTCTTCTTCTCCATTCCTTTTCTTGGTTCTATGTTTGAAAATTTATCCTTCACTGACTTCCGGATGGAGGGTGCAGGGTGCAGTTTTTCTGTTTGACCTTTTTTTTTTTTTCAATGATGCTTAGAATGATTTATCTGATTCATGATTTGAGGTATTCTTGCAATTCATACCTATGGCAACCTTCCACTGAGTTAGTTGTCTGCCTTTCAACTTGGCTGATAAGTCTAGTTTCAGGTTGTCAATGATTCTGTTCCCTAGAGGAGAGTCAGCACCCCCCTGGGAAGATGCTGGACCAAGGAGAAGAGGCTGAAGCAGCCCTCCCCATCCTGACGCTGGCAAGCTGCTACCTTCCACGCCCTCTAGGTGCTGGATGCGGAGTGTATGTATGACAAGCTGGGCCAAGACCATGAAGAGAGACCTTTCCCATCCCTTAAGTGAGCAGGGCAGGGAGGTGCACGCCTGCAATTCCAACTCTGCAGGAAGCTGGGGCGGGGGTCCCAAGTCTGAATCCGGGCTGGCAACTTAGTAACACTCCATCTCACAATAAAAGAAGAAAGAAGAAAGGGTCTAGGGCGTGGCTGACTGGTAGAGCACTTGCCTAGCTCATGCGTGACCTTGGGTTCCATCCCAGCACCACACACACAGACTCCTTAAGTGAGATTTATGTTTGGTTCTAAAGAATGAATAGAGCAAAGCCAAATCACTTTTGCCTCTGATTGGGTGCAAGCATTCTTAAAATTGCATATTTCATATCTAAGAATTGGTAAATTTGGTTTGATATAAGTCTCTTGAATAAAAGAAATCAGATGGTTTCAGTTCTGCTCACCAAGATCTAGGCGGATCTTCACCTCTGCAGCAACACTGTTTCTTAGAGAGAGACGTGGCGGTCATAGCGCTCAGATTCTCACTTCTCCTTTTCCTCCACGTGTGCCAAGTGTCACACGTCTAAGATCAATCCCCTGTGGATTACACTCACTTATTCCTGTGCCAGATAGCGACATGTGGAGACCTCGTCGGTGACTGAATGATACCTGATGGCTGTGTCTCTCTCCTCTAAGACAGCGTGAGACGCCTTAGAGATCACGAATCCCACCCAAGACAAACCTCCTGTTTCCTCTGGATGGAATGGGAGATGAGGGGTGGGCAGCTTGCCCAATGGCCTTGGTCCTAGGAGTCCAGAACTCCCTGCTGGCCTCATCCATAGGGACCAGCAGGGCCAGGGCTGGTCCCTGGACCAGAGGCGGAGGCTTCCTCCTGTCCTCTCAGGGCAGGGAGCGCCTGCAGGGCAGGGCGAGGCTGGGAGCACTCCACCTTATGCTGCTTGCAGAGGAGTTAGGGTGCTGGAGGGTGTGGGGCAGGAGTGGGGGTGGGAGGGGGGCACGGACTGCTCCAGCAGAAGCAGGAGCTGGGTCGCACTCTGGACAGTGGGAAGACCAGACAGCTGTCCTAAGGGAGAGTGTTGTGAGTCCACATCTAGCAAGATCTAGGGGGCTGCTGACTGTGTGTGACTCTAGCTCTGCCACGCAGGGCTGTTGGGTTCCTCTCTGAACTAGCCTCCTCCTCTGCAGTAGCCACAAGTCTGTAATGAGGTCAGACTTAGGTGGGGCCAGGCTGTGGCCCCCTGGGGTTACTTGTCTCCAGGAGACAGCCCATGGACGCCTGCCAACCCCACAGATTTTAAGGTGGGAAGAGCCGGCCAACTGCAGTGCAGCGTGGGTGGCCTGCAGGGGGCGCATGCTGCCCCACGTAAGGAGACATGTGGAGCTAACCTGGAGGAAGAGGTTCTGCTGACAGTGTTCTTGTTGCTTTTAAAACCAGCCTCCCTTCTGAGGACGCCACGTGCGTGTGGATTGGAAGTTCAGCTGGTTTGTTCATATTTAACTTGGCAAGCTTCGAGTTGGAAGGCGTGTTACGTTTCCAAGGTAAGACCAGAGTCGGTCCTCTCTGACGTAGTCTCTGAGGGTTTCTTGGAATGACATGAGGGGTGGGGAAGGCTTAGGGGTGCAAAGCCTACCACTCGAGTTTAAGGGTCACTTTATCAGAAGCAACGTGGCTCTTGTTACCTGTGACTTCTGTGTTTCTGACCCAAAGGACACTTTCCGTCCTACACTTCCCGACCATCTGGCAAAATCAGCACCGTGGTGTGTTTGTCCCCCCTCGTGTGTCGGCCCCTCGAAGCCCCTTCCCGGTGGTGCTCAGCCTTCCAGCCCCTCTCTGTGTGTCCCAGGCCCCAGTGAGGCCCTTTTCCCCACGGGCACCCGGCTCCTGCGCACCCGTGGCTGTCTCCCGGTGCTCTCACCCTGACCTGAGGCACTGTCCTTCCTGGCTCTGGGTCACTCTCCAGTTTCTGTGCCCAGCAGGAAGCAGCGGCAGTCACCCAGTCCTGGCCCCCACGCGTCTGCAGGGAGGTCCCTTCCTCCGCGCCCCCTGCCTTCTGCACCGCAGCCCAGGAGCTTTCTCAGAGGCTGGCTTGGTCGCTCCCCTCCTGTAAGCCCTCTCAGGCTTCTGAGCCTTCAGGGTGAACATGGCTTTCCTTCCGTCCTCTGAATCCTCCAGAAGCAGGGCGTGCAGAGCAGCACAGGCCCCTCTCCCTCCCTGACCGGGACCCTGCCCGTCCCTCCTGCTCAGCTTCAGGGCCGCTTGCCCAGCCTGGGTGGTGGTGTGCCCTGCAAGCCCCTCTCCTCACTGGCACTCGCACAGCCCAATGTCTGGCTCTGAGCCTCATGACCCAGAGGCCCGTCTCCGCCCTGGCCGTGTCCCTGCCTGCTGGCGTGGGTAACTGGGTGGGATGGACGGGTGGCCGGGGCTCTGTTCCCTGGCTCGCCACCTCAACCTTGTCTCCTGTCTCCACGCGTGTCAAGACTTCAGGAACCTCAGCGTCCAGGTGGCGGGATCCTGCGCAGTGGCGAGTCGGGCTGCCGACCACAAGGTCAGTCGGGCACCATGCGCTCTGCTCTTGCCAGGCGCGGTCTCCTGCGCAGCTCCCCGCGCAGCGCTGCCCACTGGAGCCCACGGAGGCGGCCCACGGAGCGGTGCCCTGCAGCCAGCTCCTGCCAGTGGCCAGCTTGGCCCGTGGCCGTGCTCGGTGCTGCGAGGTGCGCCTGGGGAGAGCCGGGGAGCAGGCCGCGCTCCTGGTGCCTGGCCCGTCACCGTTGCTCACTGCTGCCCTCACAGGCGGTCTGCCTGCTCACGTCCATGTTTGGGAAGAGGATCGCCATACTGGAGATCAGCCTGGACCCTCTGGTGAGGTCCCAGCAGGGTCCTGGACCCGGGACGGCACTGTCAGTGCTGGCGAGGTACAGTCTGCCCAGGGCGAGGGGCGCCGCGGGTGGTGGCTGTGTTCATCAGGGAGCGTTACTCAGATTCTTTCTTTTTTCTTTTTGGTGCCAGGGATTAAACCCAGGTGTGCTTAACCACTGAGCCACATTCCCAACCCTTTATTTATTTATTTATTTGTTTGTTTATTTATTTTTTATTTTGAGACAGGTTCTCACTAACTGGCTTAGGGTCTTGCTAAGTTGCTGAGGCTGGCCTCCAATTTACAAACTGCCTACCTCAGCCTCCCAAGTCATTGGAATAACAGGTGTGCACCACAGTGCCTAGCTAGATTCCTTTTTATGTTAAGACATAAAGGTGAAATTTGGTAAATACTCAACCATCCTAACCCTATGTGAAAGAAATTATTGTTCATACCATTACTTCTTTTATCTTATTGAAAATGAAGGAGTTCATAGTTTATTTTAGCACAAAATACTATTTTATTTCAGAATAGAATGCAAATTATAAAAAAGCACATCTATTAAAAATATACTGAATTTTCCTTTTAGGACAAGAATAAGCTCGATAGTTTTTATTTTCAAAAGTCATAGTTTCTGTTTCTAAATATTGTATGTCCTTGTCTGTGTGAATTAATCATTTGTTACCACCCTTACAGTGTGTGTTCCATAGAACAATTCCATCTTATCGTTGTTTGCTTTTATAGCCTGGCTTTATTTTTATTTCAGTTCCTGTGTCCTACCAACTTCTCCCTGTATTTTGGAGTTGTTAAGGGGAAAAGTACTAAACCTGCTGGTCAAAAAACAACCTGGTTAGTAGAACAGGCATACTTTTATAAAGTGTAAAAGTGCAGAGCTGACTCGTTCCTGCTACGGTCAGCACCGCGCTGCTCTGAGTCCTGCCTCTCCACATGCTGGTCAGCACGCTGTCCTGCCTCTCTGGTGTGGACTGCACACCCTCCGTGATTGGGAGGTGTGCGGCGTCTCTCCCTGAGCTGTGCTCCTTCACAGGCAGTCAAAGGCTTGCCTCACACGGTGGTCGTGTCTGTGGCCAGGGCTGGGTGCACGTGGAGGGTCCTCAGTGACCACATGTCCTGCTAACCCACCCTGTGTACTCCAGCATGCGTTTCCCAGACAACCAGCCATGATGAAGTTCTGTCAAAAGTAACCACGATCCCTTGGTTCCTAGTATTGGTCATGCCATGATTCGTTATTCTTGATTGTCTCAAAAATGCTTTTTCATTGATTTGTTCTCATCAACCTACATGTTGCTTTTTTCTGAGAAAATATTTAAAAGTGGGCTTTCGCTCTGAGAGGCAGGCTTCCTGGGCCCCAGTGCTCACAGTGTAGCAATCACTGATGATCGCTTCCTTTTCCTTCAATATTCAATCTCGGCTCTCAACTCAGTGCTGCTAGACTTCTTACTTGGCCTGCCTAAAACAGTTCAGGCCCTCAACCAAACCGTTTTCATGTTCTGCTCGCAGACACCGCAGAGATGGCCCACACTGTGCCTGCCCCTTGCAGGAAGCTGTCCCTGGGCTCTGCCTTCTGGCCATGGCTGTGTCCATCATGTGCCCCAGACCTGGCTGCGGTGGGCACCCACCTCCTTTATACTTCTGGGCTCTGCCACTGGGGCTCCTTGTTCTGAGGTGCAGAAAGTCATCACCTTGACTTTGGTCTGTGGTGCGCAGCTGTGTCCGTCTCCTGGAGAGGCCCTGCACGTCTGGGTCCTTGGTAGAGAGGTGTGCGCTTGCCAGCTGCAGGGCTCCTTCCCACCTGCACCTCCGCCCCGACTGGAGGCAGCGCAGCACAGAGGAGCTGGCACCCCCCAGGAGCGTCTCAAGTGCACAGTGCTCACCCATGCAACCTAGTGCAGTCTAGGGAATGAGAGGAGAGAGGTCTGTCCTTACGCTCCTCACACCCATGAAGCTGTCCTCTCTGGCTGCCGTGTGTGCCTGCACACCGCGACGAGCCTCTCGTGGCCTCAGTCAGAAGCTCCTCCGGTCTGTGTGAACTCTGTCTTTAAGAGACTGTGCTCTTTCTGTGTTCTCAAGAGTCGTGGCATCCAACATCTGCTGCTCTCCTCTCTGCATGCTCCCCACAGCTGTGCAGAGTGCCGTGCGGGACCAGCCCTTGGTCTTCCACACCAAAGTCAGGTCATCCGGCTACGCATCAGCACCACGGTGAGTGCAGCCTTTGGTGCTGCTTACAGAGCAAAACCGTGGCCTGCCTAACATGTGGGTTCAGATATGAGGGTCACACCATGGAGAAGGGGGCAGGGTTGTAAGCAGGAGCTGTGATGTGGTGGCTGAGTCCCAGAGGGTCAGTCCCTGCAGTGGGGCAGCTGCAGCAGCAGATGTTTATGGGGCACTACTGTGTATTGGCCCCTCCTGAGCCATGCACTTGGGGGGTGAGAAGGTGGGGTGGGAACAGGAGAGGGTGGGTGCCTGCAGTGATGGGCCCCCGAAGGCTGGCAGTGCCTGTCTTGGAACACAGCTTTTGCTTTAACACTGGAGCATCGAGATGCAGGATACTCAAAGCCAAAGGGAGCGGCTCTGACTGGGTGACGTTCACAGACAAGGAAACGTGAGAACGCGTGGCACCCAGACTACAGCTAAGTCTTGAGATTCCCTGGCCCTCATAGATCTTGAATTTCTCAAAGGCCAATTATCTTTTCTCTATTGAATGTAGACCCCCCTCCCCAAGTCTGGACCCTTTGTTTGTCCTTCACATAGTGGCCAGAGCAGCCCTGGTACCTGGAAGCCCCCATAGGGCCCCTTTGCTCAGAGCACATGGCAGGCCTTGGCTAGGCTGCCCTGCCTCGCTCTGGCTGCTGCGCTGGCCTTACTGCTCCCTTCAATCTGCCTCCATGCCCACGTGCATCCCCAGGGCCCTGCTCGGGCTACGCCCACGCCTGAGTCCCAGACTCCTCTGCTGTCAGCCTCTTCCACTCCCATGGCCCTTTCCTGCTTCACTCTTTCTCTTTGGCCTGACCAATAGCAAGCACGACTGTTTCACTTGGTGTCTGACTGCAGACCCCTATGCTTGGGGTGACACGTGGCACCTCAGACCTTCTTTTTTGACACTTATGAATGGATGGGTGGTGGATGGGTGGAAGTAAGGGTGGACAGATGGAGAACTGGGTGAAGAGATGAATGGGCGAAGCTATGGAGAGAGGGATAGAGAGAAGGACAGATGGAGATGTGGATGGATGGAGAGAAGGATGGTAAATGGATGGGTGGAGGATTGGAGAGAGGGATTACAGATGGCTGGAGATGTGGATCAATGGATGGATAGGTGGAGAAATGTATGATGGATGGGTGGAGATGTGGATGGATGGGTAGAGAGATGAATGAAGGATGGAGAGAGGGATGACTGATAGGTGGAGGGATGGAGAGAGGAAGGGTTGTGGATAGATGGAGATATGAATGGATGGTTGGAAAAATGGAAGGTGGATGGGAGAGGTGGTTGGATAGAGAGGGGTGATGAATGGAGGGATGGATGCATGGAGGTATGGGTGAATGGTTGTATGGATGTATGTATGGATTTTAAATTTTTGTCTCAGAAAAATTATCTATCAGTCCATGTCCCAAACCTGTGGGTGCCTCAGTGCCTGTGGCATCTGTGACATTGAGTGTGGACTCCTTGGGCCACTGTATTGAGGCATGCTGTGGATGTGGGACTGTGTGCTGGAGACCAGGGGGAGGAGGCAGGCCCTGGGTCATGGTGGCCTTAGTGCCTTGCTGCAACTTGAAAGCTAACAGGAAAATGTCAGGTGTAAGCTGCCTGTCATGGCCAGCCACAAACCGCCGCGGGAGAAAAACTCGGAGGCAGAGTAAAGCTATTACTACTTTTACTTCTACTTTCTTAGAGAGAGCTTAGAGAGGGAAAAGAAAGATTTTTAGAGAGAAAGATTAGAGAGAGCTTTTCTTCTTGTCTTCTTAGCTTAGAGAGAAAGAAAGATAGAGAGAGCTTAGCTTAGAGAAAGATTATTTTTTAGAGCTTCTTTCTTCTTTCTTCTTTCTTCCTCGGGAGCCTCGGCCTAACTCTGACCAGCCATTACTTCTTCTATCTGGTTTCTCTTCTGTAACTGCTCTGCCTACGTTCTGGCCGCTCTGATTCTTTTCTTCTCCGACCCGAACTCTTCTTCTGACCTACCGAGCGACTGCACGACTGACTGAATTCTTCATTCTCCTAACTCCGACCGCTTTCACCCGGTTATATACCTTTAGCTTTGCGGGTGCCTCACGTGCATTTACAGGTGCATCACATACATATCAGGTGGAACTTATGGCTTCCAGCCAGCCGCAATAACCCTTCCTAATTAGGGCTCCTTCAGTCAGGGTAGCACTGCAGGATATTAGAAGGAGTCACCGTTTTGGAGATGTGCAGCATGGTGACATCTCTGAGGTGGGAGAGAAAGACAGATGAGGAGGGAGGAGCAGGACGCAGGTGTGTGCAGATCCTGCTCCTGTAATATGTAGATCTCTTAAGAAATCTAAACTTGGGCTGCGGCTGTGGCTCAGCAGTAGAGCACTCCGTCCTCAGCACCACGTACAAATAAATGCATTGTGGACAACTAAAGCAAATAAATAAATATTAAAAAAAGAAATTAAAACTCTGAAAGTAATATATAAGCATTTTCTTTCCACAGTGTAACTATGTTTTCACCAAAGACTAACATCAAGAATGGTGGTAAAAGATCTTCAAAATGCAAGATCAACTGCAAACGGTATAAAAGTTATTGAGTGCATTCAAAGTAAATGTGAAATAACTTAGACCTTTAAGTGCTTTAACTGTTTTTTTTCAAACAGGTGTAAGATTGTTTTGTCAGCTTTTTCATCTCTGTGACCAAATAAATCCCTGATAAAAACAACTTAGAGGAGGAAAAGTTTATTTGGGGTTCAGGGTTTTGGAGACCTCAGTCCACAGATGGCTGGGTCCCTTGTTCTGTCTTAAGGTGAGGCAGAACATCAGGGGGAGGGCCCCGCTGACGGCATGGTCTGCATGGTCCTCAAAGACAGCGGAGGGGCAGGAAGGGCTGCAGGAGGGCAGCTCCTCGAGGGCACACCCGTACCCCTCCTCCGGACACGCTCCACCTGCTGCAGTTCCCCCACCCCCGTCCATTCAGACTAGGCCCTTCAGGTGACAGCTCTCACCATCCAATCATCTCACCTCTAACATTCCCTGGACCACAACAAAGACCTTGTGTGCATATATGTTAATATGTATGCAAATATGGGTCTCTAGCTGTACTATTTGTAGGTATCCTTTTATTCAATTTACGTTTTGTTAAAACGTAGACACGAGCTGATGACTGACCCCAAGTGCCTCCAGGATTGGAGTGATGGAAACCAGCAGCTGAAGAGCCACTGCTGTTTAGTGCCACTGTTGGCTGCTTGATCTGGAAGTCCCTTCTGCCCAGCAGGGCCAGTCCCTCTCCCTCGCTCTGACTCGTGATTGGGTGTTCAGAAGGAGGAGCTGGGGCCTCCTGGGCTCTTGGCAGGGCTGGGCCATGAGATCGCATCATGGGAAGAGAGTGTGGGCTTCCAAACTGAACATCGTTTTAATTTGGATCACATTTGCATTTGAGCAATCATGTTTACAGAGATGCTTACAGAACATTGATTTGCTTATTAGCATGTATTAGCTATACATTTTAGTGGGGTTTAGTGTGGGATTTAAACACGTGATCAAATCCACCCTCCTTACCCCCTTCTTCCCAAATGCCAGCAACCGTTTTTCTACATCTAGGTCGACTTTTCTTTAAACTTCCATGTGTCAGAGCAGGCAGTGTTTGGATTTGTGTCTCTGGATTGTTTCACTTGATATAATGTCCTCAGTTCTATCCATTTTCCTGCAAATATATTCCATTCTGTATATACGCCACATTTTCTTTATCCATTGATTTGTCAATGGGCACTTGGCTGGCTCCGTATCTCGGCTACTGGAAGCAGCGCTGTTACCGCTGTTTACTGTGACTAGTCCTGGTTTCCCCAAATGTTGAGGTATAACACCAAAGAAGCACGCCATGGGAGGCCAGGGTAGAGTGAAGAAGGAAAGGCTTTTATCTAAAGGACAGCAGAAGAGACTTCCCCCAAGGGAGAAGGGGACCCAAGGGAAGGGAGGTCTTCTCCCTTTTATACATAAGGTCTTCTTTCGTCTCTTTGCTCATCTCCTTCTGCCCTGCCTGTGACGGGAAAGCCAAAAGGTGTGACACCGGTGGCCCATGGGGGTGGGCAAGAGTGGTCTGGCAGGAAGGCTTAGGGCCAGTTGGCCAGCGTCTCCCTGCTTGCTGGAGCTGCTTCCTTAACCTTCTTTAGCCCTGACCTTGTGGACCTGACATCCAACCTCCCAGACGTTCTGGTTTCCCAGGCTCCATTTCCTTTATGGACTCCATTTTCTTTATGAGACTCGATATTAGACCCGATCTGCTTACCACACGCACTGCCTGTCTCTAAATCTGGCTTAGTGCCACCATGAACATGGGCGTGCAGGCATCTCCTGTGTGCTGAGTTCCTTTCTCTGTGTACAAAGTCAGGGGTGGCCACGCTGTGTGACAGTCCCACTCTCAGGCTGGAGGGGCCTCCATGCTGCTCTCCCAACAGTGCGGAAAGAGCCCTTTTGCTTCCTCTCATCAGCCTTCGTTATTTTATTTTTTGACAATAGCTATTCTAATTGGAATGGGATGGTATAGTGTTGATTTTGACTTGTATTTCACTAATGCTAATGATATTGAGAAACTTTCATAGATCTTTCAATCTTTGTTTTTATTGGTTTTTTGTATTTATTTTAGAAGGGCATTCAGATCATTTGCTCATTTTTAAATTGGGTTATAAGGTTTTCAGGTTTTTTGTTCTGGATCTTATTTTACCATGTTTATTTTTTTTTTTCAAATTTATTTTTTATTCTAAGTTGTTAGAAATGACAGCAGAATGTATTATATTTCATATTATATTTTTTTTACGTATCTCTGGTTGTATACAAAGTATATTCACACCATTTGTGACTTCATACATGCACTTAGGGTAATGATATCCATCTCATTCTACCATCTTTTTTTTTTTTCTTCACCCTTTTGCCCCCTCCCTTCCCCTCCCTCCCCATTGGCCATTCTAGTGTTCCTCTAATCCTCCTATGCTCCCATCCCAACCTCACTGTGAATTGGCCTCCTTATATCAGAGAAAACATTTGGCATTTGGCTTTTGGGGATTGGCTAACTTCACTTAGCATTATATTCTCTAACTTCATCCATTTACCTGCAAATGCCATGATTTTATTCTCTTTTATTGCTGAGTAATACTCCATTATGTATATATACCACATTTTCTTTATCCATTCATCTACTGAATGGCATCTAGGTTGGTTCCACAGTTTAGCTATTGTGAATTGTGCTGCTATAAACATTGATGTGGCTGTGTCCCTGTAGTATGCTGTTTTCAGGTCTTTTGGGTAAAGACCAAGGAGTGGGATAGCTGGGTCATAAGGTGGTTCCATTCCAAGTTTTCCCAGGTATCTCCATACTGCTTTCCATATTGGCTGCACCATTTTGCAGTCCCACCAACAATGTATGAGTGTGCCTTTTTCTCCACATCCTCTCCAACATTTATTGTTGTTTGTGTTCTTAATAGCTGCCATTCTGACAGGTGTGAGATGAAATCTTAGAGTGGTTTTGATTTGCATTTCTCTAATTGCCAGAGAGGTTGAGCATTTTTTCATGTATTTATTGATTGATTGTATATCTTCTTCTGAGAAGTGTCTGTTCAGTTCCTTGGCCCATTTATTGATTGGGTTATTTGTTTTTTTGGTGTTTTGATTTTTGAGTTCTTTATATATTCTAGAGATTAGTGCTCTATCTGACGTGCATGTGGTAAAAATTTGTTCCCAATTAGTAGGTTCTCTGTTCACCTCACTGATTGTTTCTTTTGCTGAGAAGAAGCTTTGTAATTTGAGTCTATCCCATTTATTGATTCTTGGTATTAATTCTTGTGCTACAGGATTCTTATTAAGGATCTTGGGACCTAATCCAACATGTTGGAGATTAGAGCTTACTTTTTCTTCTATTAGGTGTAGTGTCTCTGGTCTAATTCCTAGATCCTTGATCCACTTTGAGTTGAATTTTGTGCATGGTGAGAGATATAGGTTTAATTTCATTTTATTGCATATGGATTTCCAGTTTTCCAAGCACCATTTGTTGAAGAGGCTATCTTTTCTCCAATGTACATTTTTGGCACCTTTGTCTAATATAAGATAACTGAAATTATATGTGTTAGTCTCTGTGTCCTCTATTCTGCACCATTGGTCTACCGGCCTATTTTGGTGCCAATACCATGCTGTTTTTGTTACTATTGCTCTGTAGTATAATTTAAGGTCTGGTTTAGTGATGCCACCTGCTTCACTCCTCTTACTAAGGATTGCTTTAGCTATTCTGGGTCTCTTATTTTTCCAGATGAATTTCATGACTGCTTTTTCTATTTCTATGAGGAATGTCATTGGGATTTTGATTGGCATTGCATTAAATCTGTATAATGCTTTTGGTAGTATGGTCATTTTGATAATATTAGTTCTGCCTATCCAAGAACAGGGTAGATCTTTCCATTTTCTAAGGTCTTCCATAATTTCTTTCTTTAGTGTTCTGTAGTTTTCATTGTAGAGGTCTTTCACGTCTTTGGTTAAGTTGATTCCCAAGTATTTTATTTTATTTTTTTGATGCTATTGTAAACGGGGTAGTTTTCCTCATTTCCCTTTCAGAGGATTTGTCACTGATATATAGAAATGCCTTAGATTTATGGGTGTTGATTTTGTATCCTGCTACTTTGCTGAATTCATTTATGAGTTTTAGAAGTTTTCTGGTGGAATTTTTTGGGTCTTCTAGGTATAAAATCATATCATCAGCAAATAATGATAATTTGAGTTCTACTTTACCTATCTGTATCCCTTTAATTTCTTTCATCTGTCTTATTGCTCTGGCCAGCATTTCAATTACTATGTTGAATAGAAGTGGTGAAAGAGGGCATCCCTGTCTTGTTCCAGTTTTAAAAGGGAATGCTTTCAATTTTTCTCCATTTAGAATAATGTTGGCCTGGGGATTAGCATATATAGCTTTTATGATGTTGAGATATGTTCCAGTTATCCCTAGTTTTTCTAGTGTTTTGAGCATGAAGGGGTGCTGTATTTTGTCAAATGCTTTTTCTGCATCTATTGAGATAATCATATGGTTCTTATCTTTGAGTCTATTGATGTGGTGAATTACATTTATTGTTTTCCGTGTGTTGAACCATCCTTGCATCCCTGGAATGAACCCCACTTGATCGTGGTGTATTATATTTTTGATACGTTTCTGTATCCATTTTGCTAGAATTTTATTGAGAATTTTTGCATCTATGTTCATTAAAGATATGGGTCTGAAGTTTTCTTTTTTTGGATGTGTCTTTGCCTGGTTTGGGGATCAGGGTGATGTTGGCCTCATAGAATGAGTTTGGAAGTACTCCCTCTTTTTCTATTTCCTGAAATAAATTGAAGAGTATTGGTATCAGTTCTTCTTTGAAGGTCTTGTAGAACTCAGCTGTGTATCCATCTGGTCCTGTGCTTTTGTTGGTTGGTAGGCTTCTGATGGCATTTTCTATTTCATCACTTGTTGCCACTTGAAGCGATGGCCGCTTGGAGCAACGAAGCCGCAGGAAGAAGTTCAGAGGCAAACTGGAAACAAACAGCTTTTTATTCTGATAACTTTTCTCTCTGGCTCTAACAACGACTTACACGTGCCACACACACCACCAAAATGGTGCTGACCCGATCAGCAATCTCGGCCAAGTCACTCGAGATCCCAGGCCAAGTCCCGTGAGACTACGGAAGGCAGCAATGCCCAAAACTCCATGGCCCATAGTCAACCGCAATTTAAGCCATCTCCCCAAACAGGGCTCCTACAGTCGCTTGAAATTGGTCTGTTCAAATTATGTATATCCTCCTGCTTAAGTTTGGGCACATCATACAACTCTAGAAATTTGTCGATGCCTTTGGTGTTTTCTATTTTGTTGGAGTACAGGTTTTCAAAATAATTTCAAATTATTTCCTGTATTTCCGTAGTGTTTGTTGGGATATTTCCTTTTTCATCGCATATATTAGTAATTTGAGTTATCTCTCTCCTTCTCTTTGTTAGCCTGGACAAGGGTCTGTCAATTTTATTTATTTTTTCAAAGAACCAACTTTTTGTTTTGTCAAGTTTTTCAATTGTTTCTTTGGTTTCAATTTCATTAATTTCAGCTCTGATTTTAATTATTTACTGTCTTCTACCACTTTTGGTGTTGGATTGCTCTTCTTTTTCTAGAGCTTTGAGATGTAATTTTAAGTCATTTATTTGTTGACTTTTTCTTCTTTTGAGGAATGAACTCAATGCTATGAACTTTCCTCTTAGAACTGCCTTCATAGTGTCCCAGAGATTTTGATATGTTGTGTCTGTGTTCTCATTCACCTCTAAGAATTTTTTAATCTCCTCTTTGATGTCATCTGCAACCCATTGTTCATTCAGTAGCATATTATTTAGTCTCCAGGTGTTGGAGTAGCTTTTATTTCTTATTTTATCATTGATTTCTAATTTCATTCCATTGTGGTCAGATAGAATGCAGGGTAAAATCTCAACTTTTTTGTATTTGCTCAGAGTTGTTTTGTGGCCTAGTATATGGTCTATTTTAGAGAAGGTTCCATGTGCTGCTGAGAAGAAAGTGTATTCACTCTTTGAAGGATGAAATATTCTACATAAGTCAGTTAAGTCTAAGTTGTTTATTGTATTTTTAAGTTCTATAGTTTCTTTGTTCAGCTTTTGTTTGGAAGATCTATCCAGTGGTGAAAGGGGTATGTTAAAGTCACCCAGAATTACTGTGTTGTGGTCATTTTGACTCTTAAACTTCAGGAGAGTTTGTTTGATGAACATGGATGCTCCATTGTTTGGGGCATATATATTTATAATTGTTAAGTTTTGTTGGTGTATGGTTCCCTTGAGCAGTATATAGTGTCCTTCTTTATCCCTTTTGATTGACTTTAGCTTGAAGTCTACTTTATTTGATATGAGGATGGAAACCCCAGCTTGTTTCCTCTGTCCATATGAGTGGTAGGATTTTCCCCAACCTTTTACCCTCAGCCTATGGATGTATTTTCCTATGAGATGAGTCTCTTGGAGGCAGCATATTGTTGGGTCTGCTTATTTGATCCAATCTGCTAATCTATGTCTTTTGATTGGTGAGTTTAGGCCATTAACATTCAGAGTTATTATTGAGATGTGTTTTGTATTCCCAGCCATTTTTGTTTCTGGTATTTACCTTGACATGGTTTCTCTTCTAATTGTTTTTCCTTTAGTGTAATACCTCCCTCTGTTGATTTTCATCATCGTTTTTCTTTTCCTCTTCATGGAATATTTTGCCGAGGATGTTCTGTAGTGCTGGCTTTCTACTTGTAAATTCTCTTAACTTTTTTTTTTATCATGGAAGGTTTTTATTTCGTCCTCAAATCTAAAGCTTAATTTTGCTGGGTATAAGATTTTTGGTTGGCATTCCTTTTCCTTCAGAGCTTGGAATATGTTGTTCCATGATCTCCTAGCTTTGAGTGTCTGAATTGAAAAATCTGCTGTGATACAAATTGGTCTCCCCCTATATGTGATCTGATTCCTCTCTTTTGCGGCCTTTAAAATTCTATCCTTCTTCTGTATGCTAGGCATTTTCATTATGATGTGTCTTGGTGTAGATCTGTTGCAATTTTGTACATTTGGTGTCCTATAGGCCTCTTGTATTTGGTTTTCCAATTAATTCTTCATGCCTGGGAAATTTTCTGATATTATCTCATTAAAGAGGTTGGTGCATTCCTTTGGTTTGAAACTCTGTGCCTTCCTCTATCCCAATTATTCTTAGATTTGGTCTTTTGATGCTGTCCCATACTTCTTGGATGTTCTGTTCATGGTTTCTTACTATCTTCATTGTGTGGTCAACATTATTTTCAAGATTATATACTTTGTCTTCATTGTCTGAGGTTCTTTCTTCCAGTTGATCTAGTCTGTTGGTGATGCCTTCAATTGTGTTTTTTATTTGGTTAATTGTTTCCTTCATTTCAACATTTCTGACTGGTTTTCTTTCAGAGTTTCGATCTCTTTTTTGAAGTAATCTTTTGCTACCTTTATTTGCTCTCTTATATCTTTGTTGTAGTGGTCAATTTTTGCCTGTATTTGCTCATTTAGATCATTCTTTGATTCACAGATCATTTTAATTATGAACCTTCTGAACTCTTTCTCTGACATTTCGTCAACTTCGCTGAGCATGAGTTCTGTTATTGTAGAATCCTGGTTTGTTTGGGGTATTTTCCTCCCCTGTTTTTTCATGATGTCTATTTGCTTTACTTTTTGCAGTGTAGATCTGAGTTATTACAGATTCTTCCCTATATTTTTTAATACCCTTGCAGGTTGTCTGTGCCTCCCTTTAGCACTGGACTATCAGAACCTGCCACTGACCCTCAAAGTATGCTACCTGAAGCTGGGTTCACACTGGTTGGTGCGGGCGGAACTGGTTGAGTCTGAGCTCCTGTGGTGGTCTGGGGCTAACCACAATGGGGTGAAGGTCAGTGGGACTGCCCTGGGCCCGCCTGGGCTCAGGCTGAGTTGGCTGGTCTGCCCTTGCTGTCTCCTGCTCTGGGGAGGAGGCCGGCGGGACTGGATGGAGCCTGGGCCTGGTGGCACTCTGATGTAGGACCCCGGGACTGCCTGGGCCGCCTGCACTCTAAGCAGAGTTGGCGGGTCTGTCCTTGCTGTTTCCTACTCTGGGACGAAGGTCATCGGGGCTGGCTGGAGGCTGGTCTCACACCAGCTGGTGTCAGCGGGACTGACCTGGGTCTGGCTGAGCTCAGGTGAAGGTCCGCGGGACTACCCTGGGCCGGCCTGGGCTCAGGCAGTATTGGCAGGTCTGTCCTTGCTGTCTCCTGCTCTGGGGCAGAGGTCGGCGGAACTAGATCTTGGTTAATTTTTATAGCAAAGATATCTGTTTTTTATAATGAGAAAATAGTAGCTATTTTGCTCTAGTTGTATTTCTAGGAGGAAAATAGGAGAGATTGCTTTTTCTCTTCACTTCCAGAACTCTGACTCACAATGACAGTGTTTTTCTTCTTAGCAACTGAACATGGACAGTCAGCTTCTGTTACTTCTTATCAATAAGGTGGTCATGAAAAACCTTTGGAGTGACTGACCAGAAGCCCAAAGGTCCAGGTGGCTCTGGAATCAAGGAGAAATCTGGATTCTATAAGGCACCTCAGGAGCTGGGGTGATTTGTGTCTGCTCCAAGCTGCTGCGTGGAGGCAGGGGTGTGTGGTGAGTGCGGGATGGTGTGGTGGGGCGAGGTGGTCGGGCCGGCCACTGTGGGCAGCCCCTTCAGGTGGTGGGCATGGGAGCCCTTGGCCCTGCAGGTGCACCAGGCTTCTACCTGTGTGTTCCTGTCCTCCCTGGGGAGTGTCCTCACATGGAAGCCAGGGGTGTGCCCTGCTGCCTGCTGTCCCACACACGCATGCGCTCTTGCCCACGGAACCTAAGTCGTGGATTCTGCACATCCAGGGACAGGGATAATGGTGCTTGTTTCTGTCTGTATTAGACACATGATTATAAAACACATTATTTGATTAAAGTTGCTTTGCATGCATCGGAGCAAATTGGTGATTATTTAAAGGTCACTCAGTAAACCAAGTATGAAACTAAAATAAATTATTTTCTAGCTATTTAATTTGTCTGGGTGCCCTTTGTTCTAACATTGCTATTTTTTTTTTTTTTTGGTACCGGGGATTGAACTCGGCACTCGACCACTGGGCCATATCCCCAGCCCTTTTTTGTATTTTATTAGAGTCAGGGTCTCACTGAGTTGCTAAGTGCCTTGCCATTGCTGAGGCTGGCTTTGAACTTGTGATCCTCCTGCCTCAACCTCCCAAGTGCTGGGATTACAGGCGTGCGCCAGCGCACCCAGCTACCTATGCTAAATTTTAATGAGGAAAACTGGTGATACTCCTATAGAAGGAGCTTTTTAACTTTCCAGATATTCAAACAAGTAACCACATAGTTTATTCTCATGATTTTACAGGGGTCAAATTTAAACTAGAAATATCTTGGATCTTCTTTTCTGATAGCAAATTTTATAAAAAATAAAACTGCTGCAAAAACTTTAACTTTCTAGCAATTTTGATTCTCAAAAGCATAAAATTTAGTGTTCTTTTTTAGAAAATTCATTTTAGTTATGTTACTATGCCAGGATACACCTTGACATAATCAGAAAAGCATGGAACCCGCTCTGCTCCAGTGGAGGCCCCAGCACTTCCCCTCACCCCCGGCTTCTTCCCACCTTTCCACTGACTCTTCTTCAGTCCATTTACAGTTTACATTTTCTTTTTTTAAATTAGTGTCCTGTGGTTACGCCTGATGCTGGGGCCCATGGCCACATCCATGCAGATACATGTGAAAGTTTGGTCAGGTTCTTTCCACTTTTCTCCCTTTTCTGGTCCCTTCTTCTTCTTCAATGCCCTTCCTCCACTTTACTGATTTTTCCTCTATTTTGATGAAATTCCCTATCCCCTCTTTTCCCCTTCTTCTTTTCTCTCTCTCTCTTCCCTCCCTCCCTCCCTCCCTCCCTCCCTCCCTTCCTTCCTTCCTTCTTCCTTTCTCTCTTTCTTTCATCATGCCCTCTTATTTTGGATTAGCTCTACATATCAAAGAAAACTTTGGACCTTTGACTTTTGGGGGACTGGCTATTTCACTTAGCATGATAGTCTCCAGATCCGTCCATTTGCTGGCAAATGACATACAGTCATTTTTCTATATGACTTGAGTTAAACTCCATTGTATACATATACCACATTTTCTGTAACCATTCATCTGTTGAAGGGCACCTAGGTTGGCTCTGTAGCTTGGCTACTGTGAGTTGTGCTTCCATACACATTGATGTGGCTGCATTTATATAGTGTGCTGATTTTAGATCTTTTGGACATACACCAAAGAATGGGATAACTGGGTAAAATGGTGGGCCCATTCCTAGTCTTTTGAGGGATTTCCATGCTGTTTTCCAGAAGTGGTTGCACCAATTTGCTGTCCCACTAACAGTGTATGAGTGAACCTTTTCCCCACATCCTTGCTAACAATTATTGTTACTTGTATACTTGATAATTGTCACTCCAACTGGAGTGAGATGAAATCTCAAAGTAGTTTTAATTTGCATTTTCCTAAATTCTAGAGATGTTGAACTTTTTTTTACATATATTTGTTGACCATTTCTTCTTTTGAGAAGTGTCTGTTTCGTTCTTTTGCCCATTTTTTATATTTATTTCTTAGTTGTACACAATACCTTTATTTTATTTATTTATTTGTATGTGGTGCTGAGGATCAAACCCAGGGTCTCACACGTGCTAGGCGAGTGCTCTACCGCTGAGCCACAACCCCAGCCCATCTTTTGCCCATTTATTGATTGGTTTCTTCTTCTTCTTCTTCTTCTTCTTCTTCTTCTTCTTCTTCTTCTTCTTCTTCTTCTTCTTCTTCTTCTTCTTCTTCTTCTTCTTATTTGGTGTTAGATTTTTTTGAGTTCTTTTATATTCTGGATACTGATGCCCTATCTAAGGAGCAGGTGGCAAAGATTTTTTCCCATTCTGTAGACTCTCTTTTCACATTCTTGATTGTTTCCTTTGCTATGCAGAATCTTTTTAATTTGATGCCATCCCACTTAATGATTTTTTATTTTATTTCTTGCACTTTAGGAGTCTTGTTGAGGAAGTCAGTTCCTGAGCCAACATGTTGGAGTGTTGGGCCTACATTTTCTTCTAGTAGTTTCAATGTTTCTGGTCTAATTCCTAGGTCTTTGGTCCACTTTCAGTTGACTTTTGTGCAGGGTGAGAGACGGGGATTAGATTTCATTCTTCTACATATGGATTTCTAATTTTCCCAGTATCACTTGTTGAAGAGGCTATCTTTTCTCCAAAGTATGTTTATGGCACCTTTGTCTAGTATCAGATAACTTTATTTATATGGGCTCTGTGTGTTATATCCCATTGATCTTCATGCCTGTTTTGGTGCCAGTACCATGCTGTTTTTGTTACTATAGCTCTGTAGTATAATTTGAGGTCTGGTATTGTGATGCCTCCTGCTTCACTTTTCTCACTAAGGATTGCCTGGCTATTTTGGGTCTCTTATTTTTCCAAATGAATTTCATGATTGCTTTTTCTGTTTCTATGAGGAATGACATTGGATTTTAATTGGAATCACACTGAATCTGTACAACACTTTTGTAGTATGGCCATTTTGACAATATTGATTATGTCTATCCAAGAACATGGGAGGAGTTTCCATATCCTGATGTCGTCTTCAATTTCTTTCTTCAGTGTTCTATGATTTTAATTGTAGAGGTCCTTTACCTCTTTTGTTAGATTGATTCATGAGTATTTTATTTTTTTAAGGCTATTGTGAATAGGGTGGTTTTCCTCCTTTCCACAGATTCACCATGGAGTATAGGAATGTAGCTGATTCATGGCTGTGGATCTTGTATCCTGCTACTTCCCTGAATTCATTTATGAACTCTAGAAGCATTCTGATGTCATTTTTTGGGTCTTCTAAATATAGGATCATGTTGTCAGCAAAAAGATAATTTAAGCTCTTTTCTTATTTGGTATAGGGATTTTATTTCCTTCTCTTGCCTGATTGCTCTGGCTAGGGTGTCAAGGACCATGTTGGATAGGAGTGGTGAGAGTGGGTACCCTTGTCTTGTTCTTGTTTTTACAGGAAATGTTTTGATTTTCTCTGTTCAGAATAATGTTGACCTTGGGTTTGTCACATGTGACCTTTGCAATGTCGAGGTGTGTTCTTTTATCCTTAGTTTTTTAGTGTTTTCAACATGAATGGGTGCTGTACTTTGTCAAATGTCTTTTCTGCATCTATTGACATAATCATGTGATTCTTGTGTTTAAGTCTATTCATGTGGTGAATTACACTTATTGATTTCTGTATGTTGAAACAACCTTGCATCTTTAGGATGAAACCCCCTTGATCATTGTGTGTTGTGGCATTTTCTATAAAGCCCTCTCCTTTTTCATGAAAGATATGGTGTTGAAAGAGTTAACTTTGACTTCTACTTGCTGCTGTTCAGTTCTTTATTCATATATATGGCCACCAGGTATCCCTATTTCAATTATTTAGATCCAGACTAACTCTGTACATTTATCTTTTCTTGAAAAGAGTAACACAAACCTTTTTCTATAAGTACTTAATTTCTAGTTAATAAGCTTTAAGAGTCTTTTTGTGATTAAAAATAAGTTTCTCTTACTTTTAAAGTAGATATAAATCCCTTAGAGTAAAAAGTCTCCCATGAGCTAACATGCAGTCTTGCCCTGCTTCTAGATTTTATAAACAACTGCTATAAAAGAAAAAACAATAGTGCTGTGGAATTCCAGACAAAGAAGTTTGACTTTTATCAGACAGCCTAAATAGTATGCAGAGAAAACAGTTTCAGTCACGTACAGGGCCTTGAAAAGGTGCAAGTGACCTCAAGACCTTGAAATATGTATATAAATAAGAAATTTAATATGTCTAAAATGTAATCTAAAAATTAAGTCATGTCTGTAATGAAATCACCAAAGAAAATGTAAACAATCTGTGCTGCCAAATATTGTGCTTATAACCAAAAAGAAAGTAAAAAAGTAAAGAGAAGATTCCACAGCCTGACTCACGTGTCGGTGTGTTATTTTCCCCATCGCTGCTCCTCTGCCTTCGTACTTCGCTGAGCGCTCGCATTGTACCCCCTGACTGGGGCTGGCCCCCAGCAATTGTGCACTATCTTTTTAATTTTTTTTTTTTTTTTGCTATGCAATTTGCCAATATTTTATTCAGAAATTTTGCCTCTTGCATTTGAATTTCCATCTCATTCTGAAGGTTTGGAAAATTTCCCTGATATTATTTTATTGTAAAGATTGTGCCATCCCTTTAGTGTGTATTTTAGAGCCTTCATCTATCTCAGTGATTTTTAATGTTATCCCAGATTTCTTGAATATTCTGTTCATTGTTTTTTAACATCTTTTCTCTATGGTTGACTTGATCATATGATTTGTCTTTGAGGTCTGAAAATCTGTCTTCAAAGTGGTCTAATCTGTTGGTGATGCTTTCCATTGAACTCCTAATTTGGTTTATTTATTCCTTCATTTTGAGGACTTCCATAATGTTCTTTTTCAGAACCTCTACTCCTTTATTGAAGTAATTTTCCAATTCCCGAATCTTCTCTTTAGTTTCAGTCCTTATGTTCTCTTTCAGCTCATAACATTTTAACTATGAAGTTTCTAAATTATTTCTCTGATATTTTGTTATGGTTTAGATGTAAGGTGTCCCCCCAAGGCCCATGTGTGAGACAATGCAAGAGGGTTTGGAGGAGAAATGATTGGTTTTAAGAGCCTTAACCCAATATTAGTGAATTAATTACCTGATGGGATTAATTAAGTGGTAATTGAAGGCAGGTGGGGTGTGGCTGGAGGGTTGGGGCACTAGGGGCCTGGCTTGGAGTATATATTTATATCTGGTGAGGGGAGTCTCTCTCTGCTTCCTGATCATTATGTGAGCTGCTTCCCTCTGCCACGCTCTTCTGCTATGATGTCCTGCCTTACTTTGAGTCCCAAGGAATGGAGCCTGCTGTCTAGGGACTGAGACCTCCGAAATTGTGATCCCCTAAATAAACTTTTTATCCTCTACAATTGCTGTGGTCATATCTTTTAGTCACAGCAGCAAAAAAGCTGACTAAAACACATTTCCTCCACTTTTGCGTCAATGGAGTCAGTTTTTGAAGCATTATGGGCTTCTTGGGTGGCTTGTTTCCTTGCCTTTTCTCGTTGTTTGTATCTCTACCCATCTATTGGGGGTACTTCCCATTTCTTTTAAGCAAGGGACTACTTTGTGAGCTTCTTTCTTTTAAGAGCCCTGGGTTGGCAAATATCCAGATATTGATATTTTCATTCAATGTGTGACCTCTGCTGATTCCAATATCAGCACCACTTGGAGAGATGCCACTGAGCCTTATTCAGTATGGTCACTTCAGAGCCAAGACGCACACCGTTAAACCTCATGAGAAGCAAATCTTGTTGCTATGGTTCTCCACAGTTCCTTACATCCAGGTATGAACTTGTAATATGGTTCTGGAATGGGTAAAAAAAATTGGATTTTTACACTTAGTAAACTTACCTTAACTGTAAATGAGGAATAAAGGGGGAGAAAAGAAAGACTGGGTAAAAAGGAGAGAAAATAGAGACAGAAAGAAAAAATGAGAGAAAAGATATAAAAGAATAATTCATAGCAAGATAGAAAGGATAAATGGATGGTGGGTATTTGAGGTAGCAACAGATAATGCAAGAAGATGAATGGGGGTCGGAGGAGCAAGTACGAAGTAGGAAAACAGGGATAGGAAGGTTGATTGTAGTGAATGCTTTAAGCCATTAGATGAAATACCTTCCAGTGTGTTGAAGGTGCAGTGTTGGCTGTGGGGTATCGACTATCCTCCACGCTGAAGAGTCACTTGTGGTGACCCAGGTCAGGGGAGCACGTTCTCACTGCATCTTGGTTGGGACTTTGTGGGGTCTGGACATCTGGTGGACGTCCCTGTCTTTGCTCTGGATCTCTCCAGGGTTGCAGCCGCACAGGGGCTGATTCTTTGGTTGCTAGAATCTGCCACCAGCGGGTTCTGGCTTGTGCGCTTGGGGCCTGCAGCTGACTGCTTAGAGGAGCAGTGTGGAGGCTGGCGGGGCCTGCAGCTGACTGCTTAGAGGAGCAGTGTGGAGGCTGGCCACTTCTGCTGTGTGCAGGAGTTCAGGATGCAGGCTCTGGAGTGACCCAGTGCCTGCCGTGGGTCACTGGGTCCCTCTTCTTCTCTATTTGATTGCTCCCATGGTGTTGGAGGCCCAGTGGCTGTCCTGGAGCACAGGAACACTGGTTGTGGTTTCTGCAGATGGCCTGTGGTGTGGAGTGCCCCCTGCTGAGGCTGCTCTGTGGTGCTGTGGGGAAGGTCGCTGGTGTTCACCCGGGTCCTAGTTCCCACTGCCTCAGGTGGCGAGCGGTGGCACCGATACCCCCGTGGACTGTGTCTGATCACGGACCCTCCAGTCTCCGCACAGTGCCCTTTCACTTGCCAGTGGAGAGCACAGGTCAGGCTGGGTGCCAGGAAAGCCTGGAGCAGCCACTTCCTGTGGCTTGGGCTTTGGCAGCTCCCACTTCCCCAGCTGCCTCTGGCTGTGTTTGCGGGCACCTTCTGACTCAGGCCAGGGTGTCCAGGGAACTTGCCTGGCAGGCTTCTGTTCATGGCGCCTACCATCTGCACCATGGGTCTCAGTGCCCTGAGTAGTCAGGACAGTTCCCTCTGGAAGGTCCCCACCGTTCTGGGGATAGGGTTTCACATGGCGCCTCCCACCGAGGTCAGTGGTGGGTTGGTGGGCTGCTGGGCTGGCAGGCGGCGGATCTGCCTTCCTTGCTCAGGGCCAAAGCTGCTTCCTTGCTCTGTTCTCTGTGAGTCCTGGTCCTGTGGTCTCTGTGAGTCTGTGGTCCTGGTCCTGTGGTCTCTGTGAGTCTCTGGTCCTGGTCCTGTGGTCTCTGTGAGTCCTGGTCCTGTGGTCTCTGTGAGTCTGTGGTCCTGGTCCTGTGGTCTCTGTGAGTCTCTGGTCCTGGTCCTGTGGTCTCTGTGAGTCTGTGGTCCTGGTCCTGTGGTCTCTGTGAGTCTCTGGTCCTGTGGTCTCTGTGAGTCTCTGGTCCTGTGGTCTCTGTGAGTCTGTGGTCCTGGTCCTGTGGTCTCTGTGAGTCTGTGGTTCTGGTCCTGTGGTCTCTGTGAGTCTCTGGTCCTGTGAGTCTCTGTGAGTCCTGGTCCTGGTCCTGTGGTCTCTGTGAGTCTCTGTGAGTCCTGGTCCTGGTCCTGTGGTCTCTGTGAGTCCTGATCCTGGTCCTGTGGTCTCTGTGAGTCTGTGGTCCTGGTCCTGTGGTCTCTGTGAGTCTCTGGTCCTGTGGTCTCTGTGAGTCTGTGGTCCTGATCCTGTGGTCTCTGTGAGTCTCTGGTCCTGTGGTCTCTGTGAGTCTGTGGTCCTGGTCCTGTGGTCTCTGTGAGTCCTGGTCCTGTGAGTCTCTGTGAGTCTGTGGTCCTGGTCCTGTGGTCTCTGTGAGTCCTGGTACTGGTCCTGTGAGTCTCTGTGAGTCTCTGGTCCTGGTCCTGTGGTTTCTGTGAGTCCTGGTCCTGTGAGTCTCTGTGAGTCTCTGGTCCTGGTCCTGTGGTCTCTGTGAGTCCTGGTCCTGGTCCTGTGGTCTCTGTGAGTCCTGGTCCTGGTCCTGTGGTCTCTGCGAGTCCTGGTCCTGGTCCTGTGGTCTCTGTGAGTCTCTGGTCCTGCCTTGCCTGGTAGTGGAGGCTCTCGATCCTGCTTTCCCTTCTCTGCCTTCTTTCTGTGTTGTGGGGAGACTGGGAAAGGCCGCCTCGCTCACTCCTGTCATCTTCCAGTCGCCCCAAGGCGCATTTTTGACTTATTACATTTTCAAACGGCGATGGGTGTGATGATGGGTGTGATGATGGGTGTGATGCTCCTTAGCCTGGCTTTAAGACCAGGGCATCTGCAGTTAGGAGCATGACAGTCGCCCCAGAGACTCGGAACCGAAAGTACAGTGTTTTCCTAACTCTCGCACCTTGCCTCTGAGCACCACAGTATCCATCCTACTTTATATTTAAACTCCTTGCTGTGGTTCACGGGCATGGGACACAGGACAGCATTCTAGACACCGAGGAGGACACGCACCACGCTGGCACTGTGAGGTGGAAACGCAGTGCCAATCCCCTTGACTGCAGTGCATGACACGTCCACTGGGACGCTGCTTACTGGCAAGCTTTTGCTGATGCTGCAGTGACACATGGGGCCAGGGCACGGAGGACAGCACGACCACAGGACGAGTGTCTGCAGCCTGACGGGGGGGAGAGCCCACGTCCACAGTGGACGCATGGTTGCTGCAGAGGGCTCTCCGCCTCCTTACCACCAGCAGGACTTGGGGTAGACCAGCGCTGCGGCCTGCGGCTGCACGGCTCTGCTGTGGGCCACCTTCACAGTGACATTTTCTCTTGCAGTACAGTGAACCCGTGTTGTTCTGGTCAACCTGTTCTAGGAGGAGTGGGTGTGCACTGTCTAGGTCTACAGCTGTGCTGCACCGCTGGGGGTGAGGCTCCGTCAGGGTGTGTGGGCGCGCCGCTTCCACGTCTGTGTCTGCTCCACAGCTGGAGGTGGCTGCCCCGCCTGCTGTGCAGTGCCTTCCGTGGCGCCCACACCAGAGGCCTTCTTCCAGTACCGCCGTTTGTATTCAGCATCACCATTATGGAAGTGGCTGTGTATTTGAGGCCATGTAGGAATAATGATTTATTTAAATGACTGCCCTTTTAAAATTTATGAATGTTAGCATCTTTCTATAGTCCTATGTGTTTCCGAATGTAGAGTTTATGTATTTCCAAGTTTATTAGAACAACATTAGGTAATTAGGAGAAATGCACTTTACCTGGTTTCATGTTTATTTGAAAACTCATTGACAGTTAGCCCCTTATTTTTATTTTTCTGCCCTTCCTACCAGTGAGGAGTACCCTTTGGAGACTCCTGTGCCAAGTAGACCCAGCAAGCAGGTTGCTGTGTGCCAGAGGCCCACTGCCGTGAGCTGCGTCCAGTACTCAGGTAGGCGTTCCCAGACAGAGCTGCCCTCCCATTGGGCAGTCTACCTTGTGCCCTTCTAGTAGGCATGCATTCTGTAAGCCTTGGCATTCACAGTTGTGTGATGTGCTTTGAGTCCAGAGTTAAGAAAAGCTGTGTTTGCACTTAATTGCACAGCTAGATCGTGAGGACTTTAACCCCGTGCTGGTGTAGGGAGCCAGGCCAGATGTCCCACACTGTCCTTGTGCAGGTGCATCCTCACTCACAGGCTCCTCCTGGAGTCCTGCGGACCCCCCAGGCTCCCCTGTGCACACCCTCTGCTCCTGTGGGCGGGAGGAGCAGGGCTCTGCCGCACAGTCCCCCCTCTCTGGAGGGGTGCTCCTTGTCCATGGTGCTCCTGGAGTGTGTGCTGGGCTCCTTCCTGCAGCCGCGACCTGTCTGGCCTTCCACTAGTGGTTCTGTATGAATGCTTCCTGTCCGTGCCCCTGTTCCTGCACCTCGTCCTGTTTTCTTTGTGAAGCTGATAAGGAGGAGGGAGGCCTTGAGAGTGCCTGCAGTCAGCCTAGGAAGCGTCTTCTCTGTCTGTGATGAGACGCGCCTGCAGGTGCGCGGGTCTGGCTGGGGCAGATGCCCCGCCCAGTGCAGTACTCCCTTCACTCCACCTTCTTCATGTCCAGTATATTTTTGGTGAAAACCTAAAGGTTATCATGATCTATCACACTGCCAAACTCCCTCCTTCCTTATATAACTCTAGCCAAAAAATTTTTTGAGTGATTTTGTGAACTTATGTCTGTAATGTTGCTACTAAATAGCTTTTCTTCATTTGATGTGCTTGATGTTATAGGGTTGGGATGGAGAGGCTTGGTGTAGACCCTCCAGTCTGAGTGGGGATGACATCTGTCGTTTTTCCCCAGGCCAGGTTCTGGGGAGACGTGGCTGTGTGGCTCCGTGGGCCTCCCAGCCATGAGGCCGCACAGTGCAGTGTGGGGGGGTGTGTCCCAGGGAGCACGCTCTGGGCTCCCCTACCCACTGTTGATCAGCTCCATGACCTGGGCTCAGCCTATCCCTTTGGGCCTCACCTGTATACTGAGGGCAGCAATGATCACAGCACCTGCTGCTCTGTGGGTTCTGGGGAAGATGGCCCTGCTTTCTTTCTTTCTTTCTTTCTTTTTTTTGTTTTGGTACCGGGGATTGAACTCAGGGGCACTCGACCACTGGGCCACATCCCCAGCCCTTTTTTGTATTTTATTAGAGACAGGGTCTCACTGAGTTGCTAAGTGCCTCACCATTGCTGAGGCTGGCTTTGAACTCGCGATCCTCCTGCCTCAGCCTCCCAAGTGCTGGGATTACAGGCGTGTGCCACTGTGCCCGGCTGGCTCTGCTTTCTGCGAGGGGTCAACATGGGGTCCACACTGCAGTGCCCGTGCAGGATGGTAGGTGCTTCAGGGCTGGTGAGCCTTGTTGATGGCTGCTTCAGGTTCCCACCAAGGAAAGGACTGCCCAGGTTCCTGCTGACCTGCAGTGGATTCCCATGCACTGGGGTTCTATATTTATTTATGTTCACACAGGAGACGGACGGTGGTTGGCCTGTGGCTTAGCCAACAGTCTTTCCCTGATCTTTGATGCCAGCCTTACCGGAACACCTGGTGCCCTTTCAGGTAAGAATCTTCATTTCAGTGTGCTGGAGCTGAAGGATAAGCCCCGTGGTGGTCAGTGGACGGCACACTTGGCCTCCTGCCGGACAGTGGCAGTGCGGGCCAAGGCTTGGTCAGGGAGTGGGAGGGTGCTGGTATGAGTCAGATGGCTGCCTTCATGCAGTGCCGCCCACGGCAGAAGGTCGAGCAAGGTGTCGAGTTGTAGGCTGGGAGGGGCGCAGGGCTTATATAACGGAGATGCATTTAATTAATTCCATCAAAAGATGTATTTAAAGTGTACTTTGAATTTTCGTAGGGTTTGTGCATGGACATTTTTGTAAGTGCAACAAAGTGAGCTTTTTTATTTTTTGTTTTACTTTATATAATTTTTTTTTATTTGTTTTAATTAGTTATACATGACAGTAGAATGTATTTATGCACTTTGTTATATCATACATAAATGGGGTATGATTTCTCATTTTTCTAGTTGTATATGTAGAATCACATTGGTCATGCAGTTATATATATGCATAAGGTAATCATGTCCTAATCTTCCCACTATCCTTCCTACCCCCAAACCCCTTTCCTCCCTTCACTCCCCTCTATATAATTCAAAGTACCTCTATTCTTCCCTACCCCCACCCCCTGCATTGTAAATCAGCATTTGCATATCAGAACACTCAGCCTTTGTTTTTTTTTGGAATTGGCTTATTTTGCTGAGCATGATATTCTTCAGTTCCTTCCATGTATGGGCAAATTCCATAATTTCATTCTTCTTTAAACCTGAGTAATATTCCATTGAATATATATATACCACAGTTTCTTTATCCATTCATCTATTGAAAGGCACCTAGATTGGTTCCATAGTTTAGGTATTATGAATCAAGCTGCTATAAGCACTGATGTGGCCGTGTCACTACAGTATGCTGATTTTAAATCCTTTGGGTATAAACCAAGGGGAGGGAGAGCTGGTTCAAATGGTGTTTCCATTCAAAGTTTTCTAAGGAATCTCCATACTGCTTTCCATAATGGTTGCACCAATTTGCAGTCCCACCAGCAATGTATGAATGTACCTTTTCCCCTACATCCTTGCCAACATTTATTGTTGCCTGAATTCTTGATGATTGCCATTCTGACAGGAGTGAGGTAAAATCTTAGAATAGTTTTGATTTGCATATCTGTAATTACTAGAGATGTTGGACATTTTTTTCATGTTTTTAAAAAATTAATTAATTAAATTTAATTTGTTATACATGCTTTTAGAGTGCAATTCTTTTCATATTACATATAAAGAGCACCGTTTTCCAAGTCATTGGTTTTACACAAAGTATTTTCATACCATTTGAGTTTTTATACATGCACTTAGTATATTGATGTCCAACTCCTTCTGCCATTGTTTCTATCCCCTTTCTCCCTCCCCTCCCCTCCCCCCCATGTATTTGTTGATTGATTGTATTTCTTCTTCTGTGAAATGTCTGTTCAGTTCCTTAGCCCATTTATTGATTGGGTTATTTTATTTTATTTTTTTGGGTGTTAAGTTTTTTGAGTTCTTTATATATCCTAGAGATTAAAACTTCATCTGTGAAGGGCAAAAATCACACCAGGGACAGCTGTGCAGCCAAGAGATTTATTCAACAGCCTTTGTGGCTGGTAGCAAAACCGGAGAAGAGGTGCTCTGGTCAAAGGTTGAAGAGGGCTGGGAGAGGGGAGTCAGCGAGAAGGGAATGTGCAAGCTCTGGTGGGAGAGGGGAGTCAGGGAGAGGGGAGTGTGCAAGCTCTGAACAGAAGGTGGGTGCTTGGTCGCACCAGCTAGGATCTCTGGAGCTATCAGCTAAAGCAGCTGCTGTCTGGCTGGAGGCTGGAGCTGTCGGCTGGGAGCGGCTGTGGGGCTGAAGGTGGTGGGTCTGGAGCTGTGGGCTGGGGCAGCTGCCGTCGTCGGCTGGAGGTGATGGGTCTGGAGCTGTTGCAGTGGCTTCCTCCTCTCAGCAGCGACGAGCTGATGTGTGTGTCCGTGTGTTCGTGTCTGAGTCTCTCGAACAGGGCCCTATATAGGGATTTCTGGTGGGAGGTGCACCAGAGCAACCCCAACGCCATTGGCTCTTTGCCCCTAGAACAGGGCAAACTTTAAGCCTATTGGCTCTTGCCTGGGGAAAAGAAACATCCTTCCCGGGGAAGAAACATCCTGTCCGGGGAAGAAACATCCTGCTGAGAATGAAACAAGGTTGCTTCTCTCAGGATGTGGAAAACTCTGGGGGGAGGGAGGGTAGCCCATCTATCAATCTGAGATGCAGTCTGTAGGGTCTCTCTTCACATTATTGATTGTTTTCTTTTGCTGAGAAGAAGCTTTTTAGTTTGAATCCATTCTATTTATTGATTCTTGATTCTACCTCTTGTGCTTTAGGAGTCTTGTTAGGGAAGGCAGATCCTAGGCTGACATGGTGAGGATTGGGAACGACTTTTTCTTCTAGGAGGTGCAGGGTCTCTGTTCTAGTCCACTTTGAGTTTTGTGCAGGGTGAGAGATAAGGTTTAATTTTATTTTGTTACACGTGGCTTTCCAATTATCCCAGCGCCAGTTGTGGAATAGACTCTCTTTCCTCCAGTGAATGCTTTTGGCACCCTTGTCTAGGATGAGGTGACTGTATTTGTGTGGGTGTGTCTTTGTGTCCTCTGTTCTGTGCCATTGGTCCACATGTCTGTTTTGGTGCCAGTTCCATGCTGGATTCTCCTTCTACCTTTTCTCCAGCCAACAGCCAATCTCTGTTGCTTCCTCTTCCATCTTCCTGTGGATTTAACCTTCTAGCTTCTCTCTTCTTCCCTCATGAACATCTCGTCTTACACTACTTTGTTCTCTCATTGTCCACCATTTGGAAAAGTGAGCCATTTTTAAGAACGCGGGGACTTGGGGAGCTGGCAGCGCGGTGTCGAGCTAGCGCCTCCTTGGGAGCTTTGGCAGATGCAGGCTTCCTTTGCAAACCCCAGGTCTTGCAGGTCTCCCCGGGTTGCCAAGATGCTGAGCTCCAGAGCCACGCCCCTCCCCCTGCTGGGGCTGTCCATCCCTCTCAGTCCACCTGGATAGCAGACCCTGCCTGAGTGTGTGAGGGCTAGGAAGCACAGCAGGACAGTGGCAGCATGGGGGGCCAGCCTCCGCAGTAATGGAAAGGGTTGATCCGATCAGGCTGGTGAAGAAAGTCGGCGCAATGGAAGGGATGCACACGAGTCAGGTTGCAAAAATCCTCCTCTTTGCTTTTCTTTCTTGCAAGTATATAAACACAGTTCAAGGCAGCACAAATTCTATTTTTTTTACATACAGTCACAAGACCCAGGGAAGCATCAACATTCTTATCTTTTACCTAACCTCTGAAGGTTTTGTACAAACATACTATTTTGAATCTTCTGCGATTTCATTAGGTTTATCTGCAGTAGTCTGAGTTCAAATTTGTCTTCTTAAGAATTTCTTTTAGCCATTCCCTCACACACCTGCACAACTGCCTGGAATACAGAGCGCTTTTTATCATGGTCTTGTTTACAGTCTAGGGGCAGGAAAAAAAAGGGAGGCATAGCCAGAAGCCAATCCTGAAGGACTTTGTCTTAATTAACTTCTAAGTAACTATTCTAAGTTAGCCTGAAAACAAAAGAAGTCCCTTTCAATTACAAAGAGGCTCTAATAGCCTCCTCTTGGTGCATAATGATTATAGCAAAAGAGGTTAAAATAATTGGCATTTATTAAGCTGCTTCTCTATAGTAATTAATGTTAGTAGTAGTAATAATAATAATAATAATAAAGGAATGTTAATAAAATTCCAGCACGGATTCCACAAGGCTTTAAGTTTCCGAATCAGTTTCATTCTATCGAGATAGCGACATCTGGTGGCCACATGTGAGAACAAAAGGTGAAACAGTAAGAATAAGGAGCAGCAAGAACATATACAAACTTAACTCTTACAGCGCTGCACAAGAGCAGCATTTCTCAAGCAAAGAGGAACCAAGTTCAACTCCCGAATTAACGGGAAGGAACTTGGGTTCAAACTCATTTGCATAAATGAGGAAGAACTCGGCTTCGGAACCCCCCCTGCTAACGGGGTGGGGGGGGGACCTGGGCTCAATCCCAACATAATGTGAGAGATGCCACAGGGCAGGACGGCAGGTGCCTGCTCGCTGGGCCGTGTGCTCTGTGCGTGCTCCCCGACACCCGGGCCCCCGCTGCAGCGGGAAGGCTGTGCGTCTGTCTTGGGATTGTGTGCAGAGAGCAGGGTTGTCCCTGGCCTCTGGCCAAGTAGTTCCCTGCACTCTGCAGCTCCTCCTGGCTCCTTCAAGGTCACTGTCATGTGCTGAGGAGCTCCCGGTGGGTCCCTCTGTAGCCGACTGCGGCTGGCCGTGAGGAGCCATTGTGTTCATGGTGGCCCTTCTGCCGGGGTCTCTGCTGGCAGGGGACGTCTCATTAACTAAGAAGGCACAGTGGGCATGTGAATGTGTTTTCAGGGTCATTGCTGTGCTGCTGCCTGGGGACAGTGTGGTGCACTCCAGCTGAGGTGCCTCGCCTCCAAGGGGACCGTGGCAAGGAGGAGGTTACGTCGGAGCACCCTGCTCCCTGCTCTCGGGTCCCCACGGGCCTTGTTAGCGAGCGGGTCAGCAGTGGCGCTCTGGGCGGTGGTAGTGTCTGTCACAGCACTTAGCGGGTTCTCCCGAGTGAGCAGAGAGGTCTGTGACCCTCTCTGTCTCTGAAGGACATTAGCTTGTCAAATGTGCTGGGGGAAACGGTCATCACAGGAAGAGGAGGCCTTGTGTCTGTCTCTGTGAGAAGACACGTCTGTGGAGACAGCTTCCATGACATGTGGAGTTGGGAAGACAGGAGACAAGGGAGCCTCGTGTGTCCCAGGTGGGGGACGGCGTCCAGGCCCCATGGGGACCTGGAGCAGAGCTATTCCCTACAACCACCTGGGTGCAGAGAGGCTGCAGTGCTCCCTCTGGGTGGGGCCGGAGAGAGCGGCGCCTCCGCTCAGCCAGCGCACCGGCCTCTTACTGCCTCCTGGAGACGGCAGGCGAGGGTGCGACCCTCTGTTGTGATGCGGGGTCACACAGTCCACGTGAGGACTGGGTCTGGGGGAGCATCTCCCCAGAGTTCCTGGAGAGGCTGGGGATTGAGCACGCCTTCAGAATCTGGCCCACCGTTGGGGTGGCATGGACGCCGGGATAGTGAGGGACGAGGACTGGAGAGAGTCCTGGCCTGAGACGCACCTCGTCTGCTGGAGGGGACAGTTGCAGGCTCCCACAGGCTCCTCCTCCCAGGTGTGACAGCGCGTGGCCTCTGCACCTGTGTGCAGGCGGTGGCGGTGGGCTGGTCCTGTGTGCTGCGGCGGTGAAGCTGGACGCACAGATGGCAATGCAGCTGGTTTTGAAGCGGGCGGTGGAGGGCAGAGAGCGGGAACAAGGTGCAGATCAGCCTCTCCAGAGGGTGCGTGAATGGACCTGACGCAGGTGCGGGCAGGCCCGGAGCTACGGGGATGGTGGTGCTGCACGCTGGTGGGCAGGAGGGGGAGATGCCCAGGCACTGTCTGTTGCTAAGGGAAGAGCACCGTGAGGGTGCAGAGGCTCCCTAGGGGTCCTGTGTGGTGGGACGTCACAGGAGCGCCCAGTCGGGATGGTCAGGGCACTGTGAGTGGCGGAGACGCTCTCCTTTTCAGTGAGATCCCACAGCACCATTTTTGGTGGTGGTTTGTGTTTTTGAGAGTAACAAGAGTTGTTCTCAAGGATGCTTTGATTGATTGATTCATTTTTTGCTTCATGTTGTGATTTTTGTTTCATCAGGCTTTAATTTGTGTTTAGTATTTTTCTTGAAAATGCCTGAAATTCACACAGTAGGGCAGCAAATTACTACACGTATTTTTTCCGTAGTAGAATTCAGTCGCAGCTTTTCTTGAGGCTGTGTTTGAGGGCTGAGCCCACGGTTCTCACAGTGCTCCTCCATCTTGCTGGCCTTCCTCTGGCGTGGCGTGGTGATGTGGGTCCTCATCCGACCTGCAGATTCTGAGTGTCGTCCCTGCCTGGCGGCCTGCTGGCCAGGCCAGCCCTTCTGGCCAGGCTGCCCTCCTCTGCCTCTCCGAGTGTGTGTCCTGTGCTTCCGCGTTCTGGCCCTCAAGCCGCAGCAGAGCGTCTTGCTTTTTGCCACGGGTGACTCTCGCCCAGGGCAGGGTGCTTGGGTGAGCCCTCCAGGCTGAGCCACCTCCCCATGTCTCCTGCCTCCAGAGTGCTGGGATGGCCACGGGCTGAGGAGTGTCCACGAGGAGCCTCCACTGGCCCCAGGCCTTTAGAGAGGCCCAAAGCAAACAGGAGCCTGTGTGCGAGGCAGCAGTTCCGCAGCCAGGTGTGGTGGAGCGGAAGGCGCCTGGGCTCCTGTGTCAGGCCCCGTCCTGCTGCGGGCCAGGGGCACGGTGCTGGACCTGTGTCCACGTGTCTGAAGGGTGCAGTGGCATCCCCAGAAACCAGCAGTCCTGAGGAGCCCCGTTATGTTCAGAGGGACCTTCCCCAACTGATCACGGTGGATGGTCAGATGCTGTGTGACCACATTTTCCTTTAATGACCGACAGAAGCACAGTCTTCACGTGCTGACACGTGATCATGCCGTCCGCAGAGCTCCGTCCTCTCCTACAGTGCTGCATTTTACAGCATTCCTTTCTTGAAGCACACACTCACAGAGGCACACATGACTTGGAACTGCATTTTTAAGAGAGATGAGGTCTTATCGAAAACTTCCAGAAGCTGTGGCGGTGACGCCTGTGCACAAGCCCTGTCACGGCTGTGGCTCTGTGGCCTTGCTGCAGCGGGGCGCTGCTGCCAGCTGCACAGCCTACTCCTTGAGCGAGGCCTTGGCGGTGCACGGGAGGAAGGTGCAGGTAACGCTCCTCTCTTCTCCTGGGCCCTTCAGGTCACGATGGAGCTGTGAGCACCCTTTGCTGGAGCCAGGACCGGAGGTGGCTGCTCTCCGCGGCCCAGGACCAGACTCTGAGGCTGTGGTCGGTTCACAGGAAGGAACTCCTGCTGCTCCTGGTAATGCAGCAGAGGGGTCTGTGCACGAGCGTCAGGGCCAGACTTCCTCACAGGCCCCTCTTACCCAGCCCAGAGGCTAGGACATGGGTACGAGCCAGGGGTTGGCTTCAGTGCGGTAGAAATTGTTCATTGGTTAGTTTCCTTATGCAGACATTTGCACAGGACATACACACGTGTGTGAATCACGGCACACGTACGTCCACACCTGATGCACGCTGTGTGCAGTGTACGTGGGGTCAGCCTATCCTTGTAGTTGCCATGGTTTGCAAAGGGCAAAACAGTTCCAAGGTGCTTGAGTAGTCCTAGATGCTGATTCAGTGTGATTTGATAGTGCAGGTAGTAATGACCAAGAGGAGATCATGTGGAGAAAGTGTGTTCTGGGGAGTTAAATGACTTGTGTTAATGAGTGTGTGTGAGGGTATTTGAACATAGAATGAGAAAGGAGTGACAGAAAATTGCAGTTATCTTACGCTAAGACAGAAGCAGATGTGGTAACAGGAGAATGGGCGTCAGCTCATGAAGGTGTGACCTGTGACCAGCGAACTGCACACAAAGCAAGTGTGGAATTTTGAAGGATGGTAGTGTTGACTTTCCAGGGATCTGAGTGCAGGGGCCCTCAACTCATGATGGCTCGACTCCTGATCTCTTTCCCTTTAAGAGGGCAGGGGCTGCGACTTTTGGTCTTTCTTGGCTAGTGCTGAGTAGAGGCAGGGCTGCAGGCCCAGTGGACCAGGAGCAGGTGCTGCGTGGGAAGCCACGATGCTCAGAAGGTCCGCGCGCTGCAGGGAGGAAAGGGAGGGTGGCCAGCCAGTCCCAGGGTGCACGGGCAAGAGCTTGGCGGCGCTTCAGGAGCAAGGGTGAAGTTCCAGCTGTGATGCCTGTGGCTGTGGGAGCTGTTTCAGAACGTGTGTGACATTCCACCACTAAGGAGTCCTTGCCGGTGCTGTATTCTATGTAAAGCTAGATTTGTTTTCATTTTAAGGTTTGTAAATGGTTAGAACTCAAAATGCTCGTTATATTAAAATTTGATTCTAGAAAGCCTTGCAGTAGTAGCAAGTAAGCAGAAACAAGACAGTAGAGTATTTCCATTAAGTGCATTTATTTATTTATTTTTCAAATATTTATTTGTTTTAATTGTACACAATGCCTTTTTATTTATACGTGGTGCTGAGGATCGAACCCGGGTTGCGCATGTGCTAGGCGAGTTCTCTACCGCTGAGCCACAACCCCAGCCCCCCATCAAGTGCATTTAATCTAGGGTTTGGATGGATGTGGGTGTTGAGTATGGACAGTCATCAGTATTGCGGATGGAGAGACGTGGGTGCCCAGGACGGGAACATGTGGGGTGGGCGGAGGGGCTGGCGTGGGCGGAGGGGCTGGGCGTGGGCGGGTGGGGACTGCGCAGGTGCTTGTTGAAGCCGCCTTGCTCTCCAGGATCTGTGGGCTGGCGTTGGCGTGGCTCCTGTGGTGTCCTGGTCACATGTCTGATGACGGGCTGCTCCACAGGGCCGAGGCAGGCTCTCTGCGCCGGTGCGGTGCGCACAGTTCTACTACATGGACGCCTTCCTCCTCCTGTCCTCTGGCCAGGAGCTCCAGCTGCTCAGGTATCATGTGGACACCAACAGAGATGAGATGAAAAGGTAGGTGGCCGTCCTGCGACTTGCCTTCCCATCCTGTTCAGCAAGTCGTGCTCAGAGGCTGTGTCACGAGTGTCGCCGACACAGCTTGCAGGCTGGAGGCCAGTCTGCGTTCTCTAGTCGCTCTTCTGGTCTGCCTCCCGAGGGGCCTTTGGGTGGGATGTGTGAGAGAGCCCTGGGGTTTGAGAAGCCCGAGTCATCACCTCCTCACATGCTAAGTGAGTTCACATGCTGTTCATGACAAAGAGTTAAACAGTCACATTTTGTTATTTTTGTTCTCAAATTTCTAAAGAAGTGAGTATCTGAGAGAGTCGGGCCTCGCCAGGCCACTGTCCCTCTCTGCTCCCTGGTGGGGCTGCCTGCTGCTCTGTGGCTGCTCAGTGATGGCCACCAAGTTGCCATTGTTCTGCCCCAGCTGCCTGCCGGTCCTGCACTGCTGAGGGAAGATGTGGGCACGACAGGGGAGACCACCTGGGGACGGGGCGCTGGCCCTCGGCGCGCAGCACGTCAGCTGCCAGGGAGTCAGGGGTCCCCCGCCCTGGCCCTGGTGACTTCCCCTCCGTGATGCCCCTCCTCTCCGTGGCCCTGTCTGTCCCCTGCAGGATCTTGTGGTCATTCCTTCCGGGGCCGTCCGGCCGTGAGCCTCTGGGGTTGCTGCCAGCCTGGTGCTTTCCGCCTGGGCCCTGCAGGTCCTGTCTGCAGAGCACGCGGGCGCAGCCACAGGCACAGCCTGCGGGGGCCGTGGCTGCCTCAGTGCCACTGTGCCAGGGCAGGTCCTGCCTGGGAGGCCTGGTGACCTGCTGGTGTCACCTGCAGGCAGTCACCACCTTTTCCAGATAGAAAGCCTGTGTCAGCGGCTGGCCCGCCAACGCGGTTCCAGTCTGGCTGCCTCTGCGCTGCGCACTGTGTCGCACTGGCCTGCCGAGGAGTGGCAGCACCTGCTTGATGTCCTGTGGGCCTCCACGGCCCCGCAGTCTCCCGGCGCGAGGCTCTCCATCCAAGCCCTGCCACGGCCGCGCTCCACAGCCCTGCGTGCCCTGGGGAGGGGTCATGCAGCAGACTGAAACACGATGCCGCGGCCTCAGTGGCCCCTCCTGGCCCCTCTACCACCAGGACATCAGCGGTGGGCGTCGGCATTTATCCAGCATTCTCTGATCTCCTTCTGTCCTTTTGTGAGCTTTTGTCCCAATGTTGTGATGTCACCGTTGCTCTGCACCACAGCATGAAGATGGATGTGATCGTCTCAGAACTTTTCCTTGCTTAAAACAGTTCTATTGTGTCAGAGTACTTGCCAGGAGAGCCACCTCCTAGGTGTCAGTGCACCTGCACCGTGGCTGACTGAAGTCACTGCAGGTCCCTGGAGCTTGTTACCCCGGGTCCCTGAAACTCCCCGTCCTGGCTCTTGCTGCTCCGTCCGCTCTGAGGGCTGACCCTCTGTCGACTGACTCATCTCCCTCCGGCCTCGTGGCTTCACGCTCACCCGTCTGGTGCCGTGGCAGAAGCGCTTTCCTCCCGAGGCTGGCAGTGCTCTGTTGTGCATGTGTCTGCACTTTCCTTTCCCCACATCCCTGATGGACGTCTTGGTCCTGTGAGTGGTGCTGAGGCAATACCAGAGTTATCAAAGGAATGCAAAGAAAAACCACAGTGAAATATGCATTTATCTTGTACGTATTTGCAAAATTTTGCAAAGTGATAAAGCCAGTGTTCCTGGAGTCCAGAGTAGAGCCTTCCCAGGGAAGCGGGCGTGTGCCGCCGTGCCAGAGGCTGTGAGCACACCTGCCCCTGTCCCAGGGTTCCTCTCTCCTACACTCACCTGGCGTGGGCATGAACGGTGGATACCACGGGTGTTCGTGCTTAGCTCTCACAGTGTGGCAGCCCTGACACAGACACAGCCAAGGGTGTGTTCACATTGTGTGGCACACTGCAAACACTGAAGTGTTGTTGTAGGAGAATGTTTAATGATATTGAGAAATATGTTCATGTTTTTAGTGAAATATAGCCTCAACATGGCTTTTAGTATGGATCCAATTTTACATTTAAAATGTCATTGAAACATTAAAAAAGATGTCATAGACACAGGTAAAATTTATCCTTATGCGTAACTTACAAATGACAGTTTGGATTAATCTAGATTCATGGGCATGAGTGCTGTATTTCTGCTTAAGCTTGTTTGTTATAAGGGTTGGGACGATCACCTCATCATCTGCAGGGCAAATGACCTGATTCAGGGTACAAAGCTACTAAGTCCCTGCCCCATCCTGAGGACACCATTGCAGGCCTAACTTGCTGTGCCTCACCTACCCCTCAGAAGTTTTGAAAATCAGAGTGGGACCTTTCTTGTCCCCTCCCATCCCGTCCCATCCCATGTCATGTCATCCCACCCCATCCCACCCCATCCCATCCCACCCCCCCCCCCAATAAGGAAACATTGGCCGCGACAGCTGGCAACCCCTGCTGGCTGCACCTGAGCTGCCGGTGAGGGGTGCTCTTCCTGACCGGTGCTGAGCACTGGGGACATGACTCTTGGAGGTGGGTGGTCTGACCTGCGATGCTGGACGCCTCGGTCCTGAAAACCACCTGTGCTATGCTAGTGCCGCTACCACTGCAGATGGCTGCCTGCTCGAGACCTCACCCACGGAGCAACTGACACTGCCTAGGTGCTTCTCCTACTTAGGTGGCAGATGCAGGCTCCAAGTGAATAATCAAAGCCCACAACCCAGCTGGTAGTGCAGAGAATCAGAAACATCTGTCCTAACAAGATCTTTATGCTTTATTTCTGAAAGGTGACCGAGGAGGACCGTGCCTGTACATGGTCCTGGGCGCCTCCCACTGGCCTTCTGCAGGGATCTCGCGGGCGCTCCTGCCCTCTTTCTGAAAGGCCTGTCCTAATTCGAGCAGTTCCTGTTTTTTACACACTTTCCCAAATTAAACAACTATGTTCTGCTTATAATCTATTTTTTTATTATTTTATTTTATTTTAAAAATTTGTTCTAATTAGTTATACATGACAGCAGAGTACAATTCGATTCATTCTGTACAAATGGAGCACAATTTTTCACTTCTCTGGTTGTAAACGAAGTAGAGTCATACCATTCTTGCAATCGTACATGTACCTAGGGTTATGAGTCCATCTCATTCCACCAACTTTCCTACCCCATTCACCCTCCCCCTGCCTGATCCAAAGTTCCTCCACTCACCCCATGTGCTTCTCCAACCCCACCCATGTGGATCAGCATCACTCATCAGAGAGAACACTCGGCCTTTGGTTTTGGGGGATTGGCTTACTTTGCTTAGCATAATGTTCTCCCAACTCCATCCATTTACCTCCAAATGCCATAGTTTTACTTTCTTTTAATGATAAGTAATAGTCCATTGTGTATATACACCACAGTTTCTTTATCCATTCATCTACTGAAGGGCATCTAGGTTGGTTCCACAGTATAGCTATTGTGAATTGTGGTGCTATAAACATTGATGTGGCTGTGTCACAGTAGTATGCTGATTTTAAGTCCTTTGGGTATAGACTGAGGAGTGGGATAGCTGGGTCAAATGGTGGTTCCATTCCAAGTTTTCTAAGGAATCTCCCTATACTGCTTTCCAGATTGGCTGCACCAATTTGCAGTCCCACAAGCAATGTATGAGTGTACCTTTTCCCCACATCCTTGCCAACACTTATTGTTGCCTGTATTCTTGATAACTTGCAGGAGCCCTGTTTGGGGAGATAGCTAAGATTGCGGTTGACTATTGGGCCATAGACATTTTTGGGCATTTCCGCCTTCCGTAGTCTCACGGGACTTGGTCTGGGATCTCGCGGGACTTGGTCGAGGATCTCGAGAGATTTGAACGGTGACTCAGCAGATCGAGCTAGCGCCATTGCTGCTCGGGCGCATGGGAAGAGACCAGAGAGAGAAAAGACAGGGTTATCGCTATTGTATAGATATATTGTAGTTTCTTGTAAGATTAAAGAATATTTTTGTCTCCATCCTGTCTCCGGACTCCTTCCCGCGGCGCCAGAGGCCACCGTGTAGTAAAAGGGTTTATTACCCGGGCCCTAACGGCCAGTCGGGACCAAAGGGGCATGTGAGGGGAAGGGAAGGGGAGAAAGGGAGAAGGGGAAGGGGAGAAGGAAGAGGGGGAAAGGGAAAGGGAAGAAGGGAGAAGGGGAAGGGAAGAGCTGGTGAGAAGATGGCGGCGAAAAGGGAAGAGTTGTGGACCAGCAGGGGCTTAAGTACAGAGGGGTGGGAGCGTGACTTGTGTGGTTGGGATTGGCTCAGAAAGGGAGAGCCCGCCCTGGGGTGAATTCCCGTGAGAGGCAAGTATTCCCGGGATCAGAAAGGGTGGGGACTAGGAGCCCACCAAAGGTGGATTCTCGTGAGAGATGGGCGCTTCTGGGAAGTTGAAGCTCAGGCTCACTGGATGATCCTAATGCACCTGGGAGGTATGGCCTGTCGGCCCAATTTTATCTAACAGTTTTGATTTGCATTTCTCTTAATTACTAGAGGTGTTGGACATTTTTTCATATATTTGTTGATTGATTGTATCTCATCTTCTGAGAAGTGTCTGTTCGGTTCCTTAGCCTATTCATTGATTGGGTTATTTGTTTTTTTTTGGTGTTGAGTTTTTTGAGTTCTTTATATATCCTGGAGATGAGAGCTTTATCTGATGTACATGTGGTAAAGATGTTTTCCCTCTCTGTAGGTTCTCTCTTCACCTCATTGATTGTTTCTTTTGCTGAGAAGAAGCTTTTTAGTTTGAATCCATCCCATTTATTGATTCTTAAGTTTATTTCTTGCACTTTAGGATTCTTGTTAAGGAAAGTCGGGGCCTAATCTGACATGATAAATTTTGGACCTCCTTTTTCTTCAATTGGCGAAAGGGTCTCTGGTCTAATTGCTAGGTCCTTGATCTACTTTGAGTTGAGTTTTGTGAAGGATGAGAGAGGGATTCAATTTCATTTTGCTGCATATAGATTACCAGTTTGCTCAGTACCATTTGTTGAAGAGGCTATCTTTTCTCCCATGTATGATTTTGACACCTTTGTCTAGCATGAGATAACTGTATTTGTGTGGGTTTGTCTCTGTGTCTTCTATTCTCTACCATTGGTCTACATGGTGTATTTTGGTGCCAATACCATGCCATTTTTGTTACTATGACTTTTTAGTATAGTTTAAGGTTTGGTATTGTGATGCCTCCTACTTCACTCTTCTTGCTAAGAATTGCTTTGGCTGTTCTGGGTCTCTTATTTTTCCAGATTCATTTCATGATTACCTTTTCTGTTTCTATGAGGAATGACATTGGGCTTTTAATTGGAATCACATTGAATCTGTATAATGCTTTTGGTAGTATGGACATTTTGACAATATTAATTCTTCCTACCTAAGAACATGGGAGATCTTTGCATCTTCTAAGTTCTTCTTCAATTTCTTTCTTTAGGGTTCTGTAGTTTTCATTGTAGAGGTCTTTCACCTCTTTTGTTAAATTGATTCCCATTTTTTTTTTTTTTTTTGAGGCTATTGTGAATGGGGTAGTTTTCCTAATTTCTCTTTCAGAGGATTCATCACTAATTTATAGAAATTCATCACATTTATGGGTATTGATTTTATATCCTGCTACTTTGCTGACTTCATTTATTAATTTTAGGAGTTTTCTGGTGGAATTTTTTGGATTCTCTAAGTATAGAATCATGTTAGCAAATAGTGTTAGTTTGAGTTCGGCTTTTCCTATGTGTACCCCTTTGATTTCTTTCTTTTGTCTAATTGCTCTGGCTAGAGTTTCAAGGATGTCTTGTTCCATGTTGAATAGAATGATGGTGAATAGAGGCAATCCCTTGTCTTGTTCCAGAAGTTTTGGAGGGAATGCTTTCAATTTTTCTCCCTGGCCTAACTACACCCCGACACGCCGTCCAGAAACCTCCAAAAATGGCGCAGACCTGTTGCTCAAGTCCTTCTCCGGCCAAGTTTCGCAAGATCCCGGGCCAAGTAGAAGGCGCCAGCCAAACATTTGCAATGTTGAGTATGTTACTATTATCCCTAGTTTTCTAGTGTTTGAACATGAAGGTGTGCTGTATTTTGTCAAATGCTTTCTCTGAATCTATTGAGATGATCACATGATTCTTGTCTTTAAGTCCATTCATGTGATGAATTACATTTTTTGATTTCTGTATGTTGAATCAACCTTGCATCCCTGGAGTGAACCCCACTTGATCATATGCACTATCTTTTTAATGTTTTTGTATGTGATTTGCCAGAATTTTATTGAGAATTTTTGCATCTATGTTCATCAGGGATATTGATCTAAAGTTTTCTTTCCTTGTTGTGCCTTTGTCTGGTTTTGGTGTCAGGGTGATACTGCCTCATAGAATGAGTGTGGAAGGGTTCCCTCCTTTTGTATTTCATGAAATAATTTTAGGAGTATTGGTGTTAATTCTTCTTTGAAGGTCTTGTAGAACTCGGCTGAGAATCCGTCTGGTCCTGGGCTTTTCTTGGTTGGTAGGCTTCTGATGGCGTCTTTTATTTCATTGCTTGAAACTGATCTGTTTAAACTGTTATGTCCTCCTGATTCAGTTTGAGCAGATCACATGCCTCTAGAAACTTGTCAGAGTCTTTGAGATCGTCTGTTTTGCTGGAGTATAAACTGTCACCTTCTGCCTTTCCGTCGTGCCTGTCGTGTGTGGTGCTCCGTCAGCCACTCTCCTGTGCAGCATTAGGCGGTTTTTTATCATGAGGATCCGCATGAGCACTGTCCTGCCCTTGGACATTTCCCCCCGAGTCTCTCCTGAGATGTAGCCTCAGTTTGTCTTTCAGTCCGTGTGTGCCTGTCCTCCCTGAGTCCCTCAAACCTGAGGGCTGTCCCTGTGTTGGTGGCTCCAGGGTTGTCCCTGGGATAGGTGGCTCAAGACTTGTCCCTGCAGGTCCTTCCCTGGCTCGCCCCAGTGTCCCCGCCCTCCCAGGTCTGTGCTGCCCCTGACGGCCTCCTCCATCACTGCTGCCGAGTGCGGCAGGACGTCCACCTTGGGCCTTCATGTCCTTTTTGCCCTGACGGGCAGGACCACGTCCTGCCCTGGCCTGCCTTTAGGGCTTCTTAGACCTGATGTCCATTTTTGCCTTGTGCCAGGTGCTTGGATGCTGTGGCCTCTCTGGGACTTTAGGCCACCATCTTCCTGGGATTTTCTGGCTGGAAATGCCTGTCCTTTAGGAAAGTTGTACCCTTCTTGCTGGGACACCCAGACCATGCATTCATGAAATCCATACCCAGTGCTTATGTTTCTCCTCAGAAAATAGCTTATGTTTAATTGCAGTACAGGTGATTTATAACTGGTTGGATGTCTATTAAAGCATGCATAATTATTTTGGAATGTGGGGAGAAATTTGCTCTCTCATAGTTGGGAATGAGTTACTTTAGGCCATATAAGATATCATCTTCAGAAAGTTTTCCTAAAGGAGAAGCTGGAAAATTCTTAATGGAAAACTCAAGGTCCTTTCTAGGGAAAGTTGTGGGGTGTGCCCTCACTTGCTGTGGTGACACCCAGAGTTGCCAGGTGCCGTGAGCCCTGTGGCTTTCTCGGTGGTAAAGTGGGCGTGTGCTGTGTGGGAAGAAACAGGTGGGCTCCTACTCTTCCTCCAGGTACAAGCCCAGGAGCAGGTGCAAGTGTGTCTTCAGGCTGTCCACGAGGGGGGCCACCGAGGTGACCAGCTTGTCAGCGGTGAACGACTTCTATTCCTGTATCCTTCTCTGGGTCCTTCCAGCATGTCACCCGTGAGCTCAGAGGTCTGGGTGCTGTGCGGGCACGGGCGCTGCTGTGCGGGCACGGGCACTTGTGCCCCGTACTCAGGCACTAAGGTCTCTGCAGCGACTGGACGGTGAGGTCTCCTCTCTGCGTGAAGCGCCTCCGAGGGGCGGCTGTCAGGACGGCCCTCACACAGGTCCCAGCAGACGGGCCTGCCCAGGGAGGGCTGCGGGACCCTGGGCTCACTTCCTGGCTTGTGTGGTGATGTCGTCACTTTTAATCTAAAACCTTGGTTTTGATTCACTTAGAATCAAGTCTCGTGATGTTTGGGGCCTCGTCCCGTAAAGCTTCAGCATTCAGACACAGGCATGTGTTGGCGTCTGCTGGAGGCGTCACAGGTGCACTGTCACAGACCGGAGGACGGTGGCACGCGGTTCTGGTGGAAGTGTGCTGCAGTCAGAGTGAGGGTCTCTGTGCCGGGCCTCGGGGGGGGGGGGCCGGGCCGCAGTGTCCTCTGCTCTCCGCCTCAGGCTGCGCCTCTGCCGCGCGCTTCTGCCAGCGTTTGGGGCAGGACGCTGGCAGTGTGGGTGGTCACTCGACCCCTGCACGGCCACACCGCCTGATCCTGCAGCCTGCTCCAGGTGCTGTGCCCCGTGGCTGTGCCCCGTGGCTGTGCCCAGGTGGCTGTGTCCCATGGCTGTGACCCGTGGCTGTGCCCCCGTGGCTGTGCCCCTGTGGCTGTGCCCCATGGCTGTGTCCCATGGCTGTGCCCACGTGGCTGTGCCCACATGGCTGTGCTCCTGTGGCTGTGCCCCTGTGGCTGTGCCCCCGTGGCTGTGCCCCATGGCTGTGCCCCCATGGCCTTGGCCTCCCCGTGGCCAAGCCCCCGTGGCCATGCCCCCGTGGCCGTGCCCCTGTGGCCGTAGCCTCCCCATGGCCGTGGCCTCCCCGTGGCTGTGCCCCCCCGTGGCTGTGCCCAGGTGGCTGTGCACCATGGCTGTGCCCCATGGCTGTGCCCATGTGGCTGTGCCCCTGTGGCTGTGCCCCTGTGGCTATGTCCCATGGCTGTGCCCCTGTGGCTGTGCCCCATGGCTGCCCCGTGGCTGTGCCCCATGGCTATGTCCCATGGCTGTGCCCCGTGTGCCCCCCTGTGGCTGTGCCCCATGGCTATGTCCCATGGCTGTGCCCATGTGGCTGTGCCCCATGGCTGTGCCCCGTGGCTGTGCCCACATGGCTGTGCCCCCGTGGCTGTGCCCCTGTGGCTGTGCCCCATGGCTATGTCCCATGGCTGTGCCCATGTGGCTGTGCCCCATGGCTGTGCCCCGTGGCTGTGCCCCCGTGGCTGTGCCCCTGTGGCTGTGCCCCATGGCTGTCTCCCATGGCTGTGCCCACGTGGCTGTGCCCACATGGCTGTGCTCCTGTGGCTGTGCCCCTGTGGCTGTGCCCCATGGCTGTGTCCCATGGCTGTGCCCACGTGGCTGTGCCCACATGGCCGTGCCCCCGTGGCTGTGCCCCTGTGGCTGTGCCCCATGGCTGTGCCCTGTGGCTGTGCCCCCGTGGCTGTGCCCCTGTGGCTGTGCCCCATGGCTATGTCCCATGGCTGTGCCCATGTGGCTGTGCCCCATGGCTGTGCCCCGTGGCTGTGCCCCCATGGCTGTGCCCCTGTGGCTGTGCCCCATGGCTGTGTCCCATGGCTGTGCCCACGTGGCTGTGCCCACATGGTTGTGCTCCTGTGGCTGTGCCCCTGTGGCTGTGCCCCATGGCTGTGTCCCATGGCTGTGCCCCCGTGGCTGTGCCCCTGTGGCTGTGCCCCATGGCTGTGTCCCATGGCTGTGCCCACGTGGCTGTGCCCACATGGCTGTGCTCCTGTGGCTGTGCCCCTGTGGCTGTGCCCCCGTGGCTGTGTCCCATGGCTGTGCCCACGTGGCTGTGCCCACATGGCTGTGCCCCCGTGGCTGTGCCCCTGTGGCTGTGCCCCATGGCTGTGTCCCATGGCTGTGCCCACGTGGCTGTGCCCACATGGCTGTGCTCCTGTGGCTGTGCCCCTGTGGCTGTGCCCCCGTGGCTGTGCCCCATGGCTGTGCCCCCATGGCCTTGGCCTCCCCGTGGCTGTGCCCCCGTGGCCATGCCCCCGTGGCCATGCCCCTGTGGCTGTGCCCACGTGGCTGTGCTCCCATGGCTGTGCCCCCATGGCCTTGGCCTCCCCGTGGCTGTGCCCCCCGTGGCCATGCCCCCGTGGCCGTGCCCCTGTGGCTGTGCTCCCATGGCTGTGCCACCCCCGTGGCTGTGCCCACGTGGCTGTGTGCCTATGTCTGTGCCCCCGTGGCTATGCCCACGTGGCTGTGTCCCGTGGCTGTGCCCCGTGGCTGTCATCTGGTCTTTGGTTCAGACTGCCGATGTCGCCAGCTCCACTTGATCTGGCGTTTCCAGGATTCCTCACCCAGTACAGCGAGAGCCAGAACTGGGCCTCGGCAGAGCATGCTCCTCTGCCCTCTCCGGTCTCCCAGAAGCCCTCTGCCCCCGCAGACACCTGGGGGCCAGCCAGGCGGGCTGTGCTGGGGGGACTTCCCTGTGGAACTCCGGAAGTTCTTGTTTCTGATCTTCCTGTGTTCCAACCTGAGCGACTGAGTCAGTTGAACGGAGCTGCCTCGGCACGGACGGGAACAGGTCTCTCCTCCCCACAGACGTGAGCCTCCCCGTGGACATGGGTGGGTGGGTGTGGTGGGTATGGACAGAGCCCACCTCCCTGTGAGGCCACCGTTCAGGCTCCCTAACTCAGCTGCTGCAGACGTGGTCCTCACAGCTGGCCGCGACAGGACGCTGCAAGTTTTCGACCTCAATGCCGGCTGCAGTTGCCGCAGTGATGGCCGAAGCCCATTCGCGGCCCATCCATCAGATCTGTCAGAATGAAGTAAGTTCTGGACACATGTTATGTTTGGATCTTTAATGTCCCCTGCAAAGCCTGGGCTGAAAGCTCGGTCTGCAGCACAGCGAGACTTAGAGGGGTCTTTTGTCAGTGGTGATCTGGGGACCATGAGCTCATCCTGGAGCCGCCCACTTGGGGGACTGGCAATCTGCACGGACTGCAGGGTGGTGGCTGCAGGCAGGCGGGCATGGTGGGGGAGGTGGGTCCTGGGAAGTGCCCTTGGGCTGCAGCTGTCCCTGGCTCTTGTCCCCTCCTAGCAGCCAGGGCTGAGCAGCTTCCCCTAACACCTGTCCCCCAGGATGTCTCTGCCTCATCTCAGCCAGAAAAATGGACTCGTTTGACCACAGACTGCACCTTTGAAACCATGAGCCCCAAACAGACTTTTCCTTTTCTAAGTTGTTCTCATCACGGTTATTGGTCACAACAACGAAAAGCTGGATGGTGTGGTACGTCGTTTGTAAAATCATGAGCTTCACGTGTTTGATAGCCATGAAGCACTGTGGTGTGATTGCAGACCTGCTGCCACATTCAGTGTGATCTGCATGAGTCACTGTTTCTGGCCCTGACGTTGGCCTGTTACCCAGGGCCCACGAACCTCGCAAGGTGAGCCTTACGGTCACGTGGCGTGTGGGCCTGGCCACCTGTCCATCCCCCTGTCCCCACACGCAGGGTCCATCCTGGGCTGTCTGCAGCCCTTCAGCATCCTGCTGCCAACACGCACCCTAACCCTCTAGAGGTCCTGGACCTTGAAGGGCAGAAGCCAGACCACATGGGCCCGTTCCTCCTCACGCTGGAACTGGGCTCCCAGGTGCTGGGTGGGCCTCTGGGCTCAGTAAAGCACCTCTGGCAGAGGAGTCCAGACCTAGGGGAGGCTGGGCCATGTGTTTGCCCTGGCCTCTGAGCTCTGGCCAGGGCCCCGCCTGCAGAGCAGGGTCCTTCTAACGAATGCACCAGGTGGCCACGTGGCTGGGCATCCCCGGCACTTTCCAGGGGTCAGCCCTGTGTGCCTGCTCTCTGCTTTCCATCCCTGTCCCATGGCCTGGGTCATCCGTGTCCAGGCCTCTGGTGGCTGACGTGTCTCTCACTTGGCCGCGAGTTCGCACTGCTGACACAGCCTGGTCACGTGTGTGGGAAGATCTGGGACCTGCTCTCCCATGGAATCCTGACCCCCAGAGCTAGATCCATGACTTCCTGGCATACAGGTGGTGCCCAGGAGTGGCTGGCTGAGTTGGAGCCTGCACCTGAGCTTGGCCCTGCAGGACGGTTTGTCGTGGTCTGTCAGAGCTGCCTCCCTCAGTGTGCGGGAGCGCCGCGTGCCCAGGCCGCCAGGCTGCTGTGGCACCACTGTCCAGGGCTTTCCACACGGGACGTTGAGAGAAATGGGGACCCACGTTTCTACCAGGCCCAGGTCGCGCTGTGAGCAGGAGTTTGGGGGATGCCCTCTCTCTGGCGCCCCGTGGTCATTTCATGGCTGGTGCTTGCGGGTCCACGTGCCCCCTCCTCAGTGGCCTTTCCCAGAACAGCTTCGCGCAGAGCGACTCTCAGTCCACCATACAGGCAATTAGCGTAAGTGACTTTAAAATGTAGTCCTGGTGGAGAGGCTGAGGACTGTGGCTGTAGGAGGCAGAGGAAGGATGAGGGTGCCGCCCCAGCCTCGGTGCTGCGGCCGGCCCCTTCCTAGCAGGCGGCAGTGTCCCGTCTTCCCCGTTCTCAGGCGAAGAGTCTCAGACCCTTCCCACCGAAGCTCGCACTGTCGGGAGCAAGAGCTGCTTGGGCAGCTCCCCACAGCGGGGCCTTGCTGAGGCCGTGTGACACCAGCCCTGCGGGACCTGGGGGCGGTGGGGCCTCACGGGCCCTCCTTGTGACAGCAGGTGGGGCTGCCGGCACCCCTGGCACTCTCAGTGCAGGCCCGCTGGTTCAGAGAGTGTCTTCAAGGGCCGGGGTGGCGCGGGAAGGCCGTGCCTACTGAGCCTGTGGCCCAGGGCTGGCCTGCTGGAGGAGGCGGCCTGTGGCTGGGCTGCACGTGTGGTGCTCGTGCAGTGGCTTTCTGGCTCGAGGCCGCTGCAGACTGGCCTCACCTCAGGAGGCTGCGGGGTCTGGACGGCTGGGCGTGCTCTGGCGGGAGGAGCGGCTGGCTCCATGGTGAGGAGCAGGTCTGCTGAGCCGCCTGCCTCCGCTGGAGGGCGCTGCCGCTCTCACTGTCAGCACGGGGCTACCTCCAGCCCCTGGGCCTCCACCAGGCGCAGTGCAGAGGCGGCTGTAGGTCCCGAGTGTGAGTGGCTTCTCCCTCTACTTCAGGACAGACGCCAGGACAGTGGGCTCAGAGCACGGGCTCTGTTAGCACTGGCTTCTTGCTGTCTTCTGAGGTTTCGTAGTCACTGAGAAACTTGGCTCTCTGGCTTGTTTGTAAAATAGATGTTGCACACTTACACAGAGACAGTGCACTTTTCCAACTATCGGCCATAGTCCACACGGATGCCCAGGGCTCAACCTTGTTTATGGCTTCTAAATTGTTCAAGGCTTTTTTTTGTTGTTGTTGTTGTTTTGTTTTTGTTTTTTTTGTTTTGGTACGGGGGATTCAACTCAGGGGCACTCGACCACTGGGCCATATCCCCAGCCCTTTTTTTGTATTTTATTAGAGACAGGGTCTCACTGAGCTGCTAAGTGCCTCGCCATCGCTGAGGCTGGCTTTGAACTTGCGATCCTCCTGCCCCAGCCTCCCAAGTGCTGGGATTACAGGCGTGCGCCACTGCACCTGACTAGGCTTCTTAATTTTGTATGCTTGCATTTTTTAAATATTTATTTTTTAGTTTTAGGTGGATAAATATCTTCATTTTATTTTTATGTGGTGCTGAGGATCGAACCCAGGGCCTCACACGTGCTAGGCAAGCGCTCTGCCACTGAGCTACAACCCCAGCCCTGCTTGAATTTTTTAATAGCGAGGGAAGTGTGTTCCCTCTTCCCCCTTGGCTGCCATCTTGTCAGTCCCCCTTATTCTCCGCCCACATTGCTCTGGGTGCCTGGAAGCACGCCACTCAGCATAGCTGGGCTGGTGCATTCCGCGCTGCATGTGCAGCTGGTTTTCAGGCCCTACTGCTCGCTCTGTGCACATCTGCCCACTTCCTCAGCCTTCCGCAGAGCTAGGCCGTGCTGTCCTGGGGATTGTCCTGCGATCTCTCCCCATGCCTCTGCCGGCTGGCCTTGGTGCTTTGCCAGCCGTGCGGCTCGCTGTGTGCTTTCTGTCATGCATTTTGAGTTGCCGCACTTCCTACTTGGGGACTTCCTGCGTTTCTTCCTCCTCACCGTCTCTCAGGTGGAACAGATTGTGAAGCTCTTTCCCCTGGGCAGGCAGCCCCTGTCTTGTCTTTCTGCCTCTGGGTCTCCCTGTCTCGTGCTCCTGTGCTGTGTGCCTCTCCCAGGCAGCGCTCGGCAGGTGGCCTGCAGGTGCAGCGTGCACGGGGCCAGCCTGGGGTCCCTGCAGGTGTGGGGCCGTCCACGCTGCCTGAGTCAGTTCCCACCTCGTGGGCTGGGGAAGGGCACAGCGGACGGGGTGCTGGGGATGCGACAGCAGAGCTAAGCCCAAGTGTGCCAAGTGTGCCAAGTGAAGTGTGTGCCAAGTGTGCCAGTGTGCCAAGTGTGCGGGATGTGTGAGCCAAGTGTGCCAGTGTGCCAAGTGTGCCGGTATGCCAAGCGTGCCAAGTGTGCCGGTGTGTGCCAAGAGTGCCAGTGTGCTAAGTGTGCTGGTGTGCCAAGCGTGCCAAGTGTGCCGATGTGCTAAGTGTGCTGGTGTGCCAAGTGTGCCAAGTGTGCTGATGAGCCAAGTGTGCCGGTGTGCCAAGCGTGTCAAGTGTGCCGATGTGCTAAGTGTGCCAGTGTGCTAAGTGTGCTGGTGTGCCAAGTGTGCTGGTGTGCTGATGAGCCAAGTGTGCTGGTGTGCCAAGCGTGCCAAGCGTGCCAAGTGTGCCAAGTGTGCCAAGTGTGCTGATGAGCCAAGTGTGCCAAGGTGCCAAGCGTGCCAAGTGTGCCAAGTGTGCTGGTGTGCCAAGCGTGCCAAGCGTGCCAAGTGTGCTGGTGTGCAAGTGTGCCAAGTGTGCTGATGAGCCAAGTGTGCCGGTGTGCCAAGCGTGCCAAGCGTGCCGATGTGCTAAGTGTGCTGGTGTGCCAAGTGTGCCAAGTGTGCTGATGAGCCAAGTGTGCCGGTGTGCCAAGCGTGCCAAGTGTGCCGATGTGCTAAGAGTGCCAGTGTGCTAAGTGTGCTGGTGTGCCAAATGTGCTGGTGTGCTGATGAGCCAAGTGTGCTGGTGTGCCAAGCGTGCCAAGTGTGCCAAGTGTGCTGGTGTGCCAAGTGTGCCAAGTGTGCTGATGAGCCAAGTGTGCTGGTGTGCCAAGCGTGCCAAGCGTGCCAAGTGTGCCAAGTGTGCTGGTGTGCCAAGTGTGCCAAGTGTGCTGATGAGCCAAGTGTGCCAAGCGTGCCAAGCGTGCCAAGTGTGCTGGTGTGCCAAGCGTGCCAAGTGTGCCGATGTGCCAAGTGTGCCGATGTGCCAAGTGTGCTGGTGTGCCGGTGTGTTGGTGCCAAGCTTGCAGGACACTCTGCTTCCTGCTCCTCAGTGGAGAGCCGTTTCTAGGTGAATGTCACGCGTGGGGACATCCTGCATGAAGCCCGTCTGGACAGCTGGGGAGCCCTGGTGCTGGCGGGAGGCCGGACCCTCATGGGCTTCGTGCACTGGCGTCGTGCCTCGAGCCAGGGGCTCCACAGGCGCGTGCCTGTGCGCCCCACTCCGTGGGGTCTTCTCGCAGCGGCAGGGAAGGTGGCCGCTGAGGGCCAGACCAGCAGCATGACGCTCTAGAATCCAGCCTTTAGAGACCCGTCTTGACCTTTCCCTTCTGATTTCAGGGATCATCATTTACGACCCAACAGTCCCAGGCCTATAATCTTTTCCTGACCACAGCTGTTGGCGATGGGGTTAGACTGTGGGACCTGAGGACCCTGAGGTAAGGCCTGCGTGCGTCGCGGCTCGGCCGGCCGGCCGTGGGGAGGCTGTGGCTCCCCTCACACAGTCAGGCGCTGAGCTGGGGCTCGCAGTGAAGCCAGCGCTGCTCGACTGTGTGCGCCCAGGACACGCTTCCATGCGGAGCCAACAGAGGGCACTTCTGTGCTTCTCGGTCCCCAAGCAGAGAACGCCCATCTCCAGGGTGTCATGGGCCCCCAGTCGGGGCCCGCTGGGTGGTGCCGAGCCCGGGCGCCCAGCCAGCGAGGCCCTCCTGCGCGGCACTTCCCGGAGGCGTGGGGTTCTCCCCATGAAGCTAGCGCCAAGTCTCCCTTTTAAATCGGTGCATGACAGTTGTGCACAGCAGTGGTCTCCTTGGGCCCACGTGCAGGCCGTGCCCCGTCCTCCCAGCCTGCGGCCTCGCCCGTCATGTGCTCTGGCGGCGTGCGCTTCGAGTTGCACAGAGCTCCTAGGGCAGCTGTTGGTGAGCCTCACTTCCCTTGAGAACTGTTGCCCTTCCTAAGTCCAGATCCTTTTCCTACTTTGATTTTCGGTGCTGGGAAGTGAGCCAGGCTCTCACAGGTGAGGCAGACGCCCACCCCTGAGCTGTACCCAGCACGGTGCCACCCGGTCTCCAGGATCACTGCCATCTGACATCCGTCACATACGAAAAGTTCACTCACTGGTAGTTCTGCCATCTTTGAAAATCCGTGGTTTCAAATTGTTTTTTAATTGCTTTTCAGGATCTCTTTAATTGCTGGGCGCAGTGGCGCACGCCTGTAATCCCAGCACTTTGGGAGGCTGAGGCAGGAGGAGCGCGAGTTCAAAGCCAGCCTCAGCAAAGGCGAGCCACTTAGCAACTCAGTGAGACCCTGTCTCTAATAAAATACAAAAAGGGGCTGGGTGTGGCTCAGTGGTCTAGCGCCCCTGAGTTCAATCCCCAGTACCAAAAAAATAAATAAATAAAAAATAAATAAATAAAAAGATCTCTTTAATTGTTTGCCATTTTAAACTCCTAACCATGGAATGTTCCAGGGTGTGGCTCAGTGGTGGGGAGCTTGCTCAGCTCATTGGCAAGGCCCAAGTTCAATCCACAGCACTGTAGCAGAAAAAGAGTTTCTTCAAGACAGTCTGTTGCTTTTTGTGAGGAAAAGGACCCACAGGTGCGCCTCCTCCAACCCGTGTTAAGATCGGCCTCCGCTTTCTGTTCTGTCCTCGCAGGTGTGAGCGCAGTTTTGAAGGACATCCAAACCGCGGTTACCCCTGCGGAATTGCTTTCAGTCCTTGTGGACGCTTCGTGGCCTGCGGAGCTGAGGACAGACACGTAGGTGTGCGTGAGGGCTGTGGGACCCAGAGTCCAGCGATGCTGTCTTGCGACTCTGGGGACAGGCACGCTGGGTGCAGACCTGCGTCCTGCTCGAGGTGCCCAGGCGTGGTGCTTCATGGCCGTGCGCGGGAGGCGTGGACGCTGCTGCTGTAGTGAGCTCGGGGGCACTGCCCTTGCCCAGGCCCTCACAGCAGAGCGTGCGCTCGAGGGCCTGTCGCGCGCTGTGTCCTGGGGCGGCAGGCGATGCCAGGAGGGCCCTACCTAGGGAACAGGTGCTGTTGGGAATCTGTCCCTTCCCCCAGCCTCCGCCGCACCGCACACGCGCCTCTGGAGGGGTCTGGAGCAGAGCTCGTCAACGTCCCCGTGTCCCCGACACACGAGGGCGTCTGGTTGAGGGTTCCAGGGTTCGAGGGCAGCCGGCCACAGCCCCCACCCCCCAGGCCTCACACCGTGATGCCGTCTTGCTCGTGGTGCCAGAGAGCAGCCGTCTGCTCAGTGTGGGCGTCTGCTTCTTCTCGGGCACCTGAGGGAGACCGCCCCAGGGGCGCGTCCGTGGCCTTGCTGGGCTGGAGCCTGTCGTCACACGACCTGCTCCTCCATGTGCCCCACTGCTCTGTCCTCTTGCTGCTGGGAGCGGGGGGAGCAGCGGCACTGGAGAGGAGGAGGCTCAGCTGGACTCAGCCAGCAGGCCCAGAGGAAGGCCCAGACTCCGAGCCCCGATCCACGGTTCTCACAACGTTCACAGGTCATTGGCACCATCTTGGACCCATCCTGTCCCTGGGGCTTTCGTCCTCTTAAAAAAGTTCCCAGTCTGTGTGGCTGAGGCCGCGAGCAGGGCTCTCGCATAAAGCGGCTCACGGGAACAGAGAGGAGGCAGGGCTCCTTCACGGGCGCCTGTTAGCCCGGAGAGCCTGGCACGGGCGCTCACGCCCAGAGGGAGAAGTCAGGCTCCCCGGGCAGCTGCTTAGGCTTCCTGGAGGGAGGCTGGGCGCTGACCCTTCCCAGGCCTCGCTGGGTCTGTGGTCCCACCACCAGGTGGTCTTGCCATCACACTTCTCCCGCAGGGGTGCTGGCTGTGGGGAGTTGAGCGTCCCACCCAAACACTCATGCTCAAGTTTTGTTGCCCTTGTGGTGGCATCCAGAGGGGGACTTTGAGGGCCAGGAGCACTGCGCCTTCATGAATGCACTGGTGTCAGCCCTTGGACGGCTGGCCCTTCCGCCCTCGCCAGTGAGGACGCAGCCAGAGGGCCCTTGCCAGGGGCCGGTGCCCCACCTTGGACCTTGCAGACGGCGGGGAGCAGGTCTCGCCCTTGGTCACGGCACCGAGCATGGCAGCGCCACAAGACGCAGGTGGAGACAGCACAGAGTGGGAGCCACGCTGGGGCTGGGGACGGCGGAGGCTGGGGACAGCATGGCGGGAGCTCAGGTTGCTGCAGGCATCTGAAGCACAGAGAGCACGTCCTGGCGTGGCAAGACGCTAGCAGAAACGTGGACAGCGAAGGCCACATAACAAGGCTGTGGGGGACGAGGGACCAGGTGCTGGACACCGGAGCAGGAGCGTGTGAGCCTGGCTCTTGAGGGGCCGGGAAGGCCGGGCCGAGGTGAGGAGCTGGGGTGTGCGGAGAGACCGCCGCAGCGTGCCGAAGGGACTGCGCGGCTCGTCCCCACCGTGAGCCGAGGGGAGCAAGTGGAGAGGAAGCTGCCAACTGCAGGGGAGGAGAGAGCTGAAGGCCCAGTCTGCCCCTGCCGAGTGTGGGGAGTGCCCGGAGCGCCGGCCGCCACTCGAGGAGGAGGCTGAGGCGTGCACAGTGAGAGGAGGGCTCGGGGCTGCCGCTCTGCCAGGTCAGGGCTGGGCTTGTCTGCTCCCCAGCGCCAGGAGCCACCAGGGCTGCCCAGCTGTGGCCCAGGTGGGCCAGTTGCTGTTGGAAAGTTACTCACGGCAAACCTTGGCTGGGCCGCGTGAGCCGGTTCTGCAGGTGCGCGAGGTGGGCGAGCGTGGGCATGGTGCCTGCCTGGACTGCAAAGGCCACTGCCCAGGGGTGCCAGGCAGAGCCTCTAAAGAGTGTCCACCCATGCCCAGTGAGAGTGTCTTGCTGGCTTGCAGATGGCCACCTTTCCCATGTCCTTGGGGACGAGGAGGGGAAGGAGGGGGAGTGCACACCCTCCCGAGCCCTGGGGCCCTCGGGGCCTGCAGCAGCCCACCTCAGACACTCACACCACCCCTGGGCTTGGCTCTCACTGATGCATGTTGGGGGGAAACAATAAGTCCCCAGTACTGTTAGAACACAGTTTTTGACAATTCAAAAAATTAAAAGAACTGTGTGTGTGAGTGTGTGTGTGTGAGTGTGTGTGTGTGAGTGTGTGTGTGTGAGTGTGTGTCGTGTGTGTGTGTGAGTGTGTGTGTGTGTGAGTGTGTGTGTGTGTGTGTGTGTGTGTGTGTGTGTGTGTGTGAGTGTGTGTGTGTGTCCGCTCCGTGGAGACTCCATGGCACCAACATGGTGTTGGAGCTTTTGGGTTTTCAGGTCTCGTCCTGCTTGGCCCTGGTGTGGCTGGCCCGCGTCTCGGCACCGAGCTTACTTGGAGGTGGCTGCGTGCTGCCGACTCCTCCCTGCTGCTGCTGCTGCGCGCCGACGGGGCGTGCTGCGAGCGTGGCTCTGGAGCCGGCCGTCTGCTGCCCTGGTGTCTGTGGCCTCCTCTGGCCTGCTCCGTGCCTTTCCTGCTCGGGCGTCTCCGTGGGCTGTGGCCACTCCACTCGGGCAGCCCGGCTGCGGCTCTGTGCCGTGGGTGTGGTCTGGAGCTGTGGCCCTGCGGCCTCCTCTCAGCTCGCTGGCGTGGCCGTCACCACTTCAAGGAGATGTGCACCGGCTCCCTTCCCGCCTGGTGCTGCGGGCGCAGGGTGGTGCCTGTGCCTGCTGTGCCCAGACCCGCATCCTGCACTCAGCGGCTCTCCAGGGAGCGGCTCCTGCCGCAGGGTTCTGCCCAGTTCTCTGGCCGCGGTGGGCTCCCTGAGGCCCTCGGTGCCCTGCGTTCCCCTCCCCAGCACCTGCGCCCTGCTGGCCCAGGCCTGCTGGCCGAGCTCAGTGTCCTGCACGTGCCGCCCCTTCTCCAGCTGCGTGGTTCTGACGGGAACCCGACATGAGCCCGCCACTGTCTTCCTTTATGCTGATTTTCTTTCTGGATACTTTGAAGACATTTTCCTTATTATTTATTTCCAGGAGGTTGATTTTGATCTAAGCGAAGCTTTCATCTAACTCAGCATATTTGCGATTCACTAAGCGTTTTTAATCTGACATTTTGTCTTTCACCAAGTTTAAGGAATTTTCTTTCATATTTTTCCAAACACTTTCTCTCTGGTGCAAATGGAGCCTGCAGAGAGGACGAGCCTCACCTGATTGAGCCCAGGGCCACGCTCGTCCCCCGAGGCCACTGTGCCCCTTCCGGGTGGCCCTGCTGTTGCCCTCCACCAATAGGAAGCAGGAAGTGCTCAGACACGTCCAAGGGAGTCCAGAAGGTGCGCGGGCAGCCCCGAGAAGACGGCTTGAGACGGAGGCGGGGTCCTGATGTCTCCAGAGCGAGCAGGGGGCTGTGAGCAGGTCCCCCAGGAGCGAGCAGGTGGCTGGGAGCAGGGTGTCCCCAGGAGCAAGCAGGTGGCTGGGAGCAGGTCCCCCCAGGAGCGAGCAGGGGGCTGCGAGCAGGTCCCCCAGGAGCGAGCAGGTGGGTGGGAGCAGGTCCCCGCAGGAGCGAGGAGGTGGCTGGGAGCAGGGTGTCCCAGGAGTGAGCAGGTGGCTGGGAGCAGGGTGTCCCCAGGAGCAAGCAGGTGGCTGGGAGCAGGGTGTCCCCAGGAGCAAGCAGGTGGCTGGGAGCAGGGTGTCCCCAGGAGCAAGCAGGTGGCCGGGAGCAGGTCCCCCCAGGAGCGAGCAGGGGGGAGCTGCGAGCAGGTCCCCCAGGAGCGAGCAGGTGGCTGGGAGCAGGTCCCCCAGGAGCGAGCAGGTGGCTGGGAGCAGGGTGTCCCCCAGGAGCGAGCAGGTGGCTGGGAGCAGGGTGTCCCAGGAGTGAGCAGGTGGCTGGGAGCAGGGTGTCCCAGGAGTGAGCAGGTGGCTGGGAGCAGGTCCCCCAGCAGAGTGAGCAGGTGGCTGGGAGCAGGGTGTCCCAGGAGTGAGCAGGTGGCTGGGAGCAGGGTGTCCCCCCAGGAGTGAGCAGGTGGCTGGGAGCAGGGTGTCCCAGGAGCGAGCAGGTGGCTGGGAGCAGGTGTCCCCCCCAGGAGTGAGCAGGTGGCTGGGAGCAGGTCCCCCAGGAGTGAGCAGGTGGCTGGGAGCAGGGTGTCCCAGGAGTGAGCAGGTGGCTGGGAGCAGGTCCCCCAGGAGTGAGCAGGTGGCTGGGAGCAGGGTGTCCCAGGAGTGAGCAGGTGGCTGGGAGCAGGGTGGAGCGAGCCCAGGAGCGAGCAGGTGGCTGGGAGCAGGGTGGGTGGCTGGAGCAGGGTCCCTGGGAGCAGGTGAGCAGGGTGGCTGGGAGCAGGGTGTCCCAGGAGCGAGCAGGTGGCTGGGAACAGGGGCTGTCCCAGGAGTGAGCAGGTGGCTGGGAGCAGGTCCCCCAGGAGTGAGCAGGTGGCTGGGAGCAGGGTGTCCCAGGAGTGAGCAGGTGGCTGGGAGCAGGGTGTCCCAGGAGCGAGCAGGTGGCTGGGAGCAGGGTGTCCCAGGAGTGAGCAGGTGGCTGGGAGCAGGGTGTCCCAGGAGTGAGCAGGTGGCTGGGAGCAGGGTGTCCCAGGAGTGAGCAGGTGGCTGGGAGCAGGGTGTCCCCAGGAGCGAGCAGGTGGCTGGGAGCAGGTCCCCCAGGAGCGAGCAGGTGGCTGGGAGCAGGTCCCCCAGGAGCGAGCAGGTGGCTCCCCAGGAGTGAGCAGGTGGCTGGGAGCAGGGTGGCTGGGAGCCCCAGGAGCGAGCAGGTGGCTGGGAGCAGGGTGTCCCAGGAGCGAGCAGGTGGCTGGGAGCAGGGTGTCCCAGGAGCGAGCAGGTGGCTGGGAGCAGGGTGTCCCAGGAGCGAGCAGGTGGCTGGGAGCAGGGTGTCCCAGGAGCGAGCAGGTGGCTGGGAGCAGGGCTGGGAGCAGTCCCCCCAGGAGCGAGCAGGTGGCTGGGAGCAGGGTGTCCCAGGAGTGAGCAGGTGGCTGGGAGCAGGGTGTCCCAGGAGTGAGCAGGTGGATGGGAGCAGGGAGCAGGTCCCCCCAGGAGTGAGCAGGTGGCCGGGAGCAGGTCCCCCAGGAGCGAGCAGGTGGCTGGGAGCAGGGTGTCCCAGGAGCGAGCAGGTGGCTGGGAGCAGGGTGTCCCAGGAGTGAGCAGGTGGCCGGGAGCAGGTCCCCCAGGAGCGAGCAGGTGGCTGGGAGCAGGGTGTCCCAGGAGCGAGCAGGTGGCTGGGAGCAGGGTGTCCCAGGAGTGAGCAGGTGGCTGGGAGCAGGTCCCCCAGGAGCAAGCAGGTGGCTGCGAGCAGGGTGTCCCAGGAGCGAGCAGGTGGCTGGGAGCAGGGTGTCCCAGGCACGAGCAGGTGGCTGGGAGCAGGTCCCCCAGGAGCGAGCAGGTGGCTGCGAGCAGTCCCCCCAGGAGCGAGCAGGTGGCTGGGAGCAGGTCCCCCAGGAGCGAGCAGGTGGCTGGGAGCAGGGGGGTCCCCCAGGAGCGAGCAGGTGGCTGGGAGCAGGTCCCCCAGGAGCGAGCAGGTGGCTGGGAGCAGGGTGTCCCAGGAGCGAGCAGGTGGCTGGGAGCAGGTCCCCCAGGAGCGAGCAGGTGGCTGGGAGCAGGGGGTCCCAGGAGCGAGCAGGTGGCTGGGAGCAGGTCCCCCAGGAGCAGCAGGTGGCTGCGAGCAGGGTGTCCCAGGCGCGAGCAGGTGGCTGCGAGCAGGTCCCCCAGGAGTGAGCAGGTCCCCCGGGAGCAGACAGCCTCCGCCTGCAGCTTCAGGCAGACCACAGGCACGTGTGGTTCCTCGGCTCTGTGTGGCTCTCTGGGAATGCAGAGCCCTCCTGTCTGCCCAGATGGCAGAGGCGACAGGGGTGTCCTTGCCTTGCTGCGGCAGGTGAAGCGTGTGGCTGAGCCTGAGTGAAGCTGCAGCTCTGGTGCTCCGCGCTGGCCCCAGGGGGAGGAGGAGCGTGGGGACATTGGTCTCTGGCCAGCTGAGGAGGGTGAGGTGCTGAAGCGTCAGGAGTGCAGGCTCCCCCGGGTCGCGTCGGCTCCTCCGCCTGCTGGGCTCCGACTCTGGCTTCTCCCGCTCCGTCTCCAGCGCTGGATGAGAGGCCTGACCACGGCACCCTGCTCGTGTTGTGGACTCTGCGTCTGACACGTGTGGAGATGGTTCTAGGGACTCAAGGGGGTGACGGGGGAGATGGAGCAGAGGCCAAGTGGCTGAGATGCCAGCCACACGGTCAGAGAGGGGTGGCCGGGTTTCCTCTGAAGCTCTGAGGAATGGAGCACCACTACAACGGTTCAGCCAGGTCCATGACCAAAAAGAGGCGTCTAAGCAGGAGGACCCACGCCGCTGGTGCGGTGCAAGGCTCTGTGCACACGGGCCGCGCCGGAGGCCCAGCCTGCTGCACACCTGAGGCCAACACGTCAGTGGTGTCAGGAGCCTGGCCCCAGACGAGTCTTCAAGGAGCACTTCATCCTACGTAGCAGGGGCATGTGGACCAGTCTTCCACACGCAGGGCGCCTGGCTGGTCTCAGGCCCCAGCACCGCCTCCTTGCCTGGCCCTCCCTCCGCACCGTCCTCTACCCTGCGGGCCTCCCCCTGCCTTCAGGCTGGGCTTTGAATACAGGAGAGCCCAGAGCAAGGTGAGTAGGGGGACAGGGAGATGGCAAGGCCATGCCAGGCAAGCAAGAGCAGGAGCGAGGCGGCCACCTGACCCACTCAGACAGCAGGCCACTACGTGACCCCACCCAGGCAGCAGGCCACCACGTGACCCCACCCAGGCAGCAGCAGGCCACCACGTGACCCCACCCAGGCAGCAGCAGGCCACCATGTGACCCCACCCAGGCAGCAGGCCACCACGTGACCCCACCCAGGCAGCAGCAGGCCACCACGTGACCCCACCCAGACAGCAGCACGCCACCACGTGACCCCACCCAGACAGCAGCACGCCACCACGTGACCCCACCCAGACAGCAGCACGCCACCACGTGACCCCACCCAGACAGCAGCACGCCACCACGTGACCCCACTCAGACAGCAGGCCACCACATGACCACCACTCAGTGGCAGGCGACCACGTGACCCCACTCAGACAGCGGCAGCAAGAAGTGACCACGAGGCGGACGCTAAGGTGCGGTGGGTTCACACTGGTGGGCTGTGTGCTGACGTGCAGTCACCCAGGACATGGACGGGAGTTTCACAAAGCAGTCCTGAGAGGGAAAGCTACAGTTGGCCACCGGTGATGGACACTTCAAGAGACCCTGCGGGCCTTGCCAGGTCACGTGCACACAGATCCCTCGGCCACGGAACGTCCACACCACGGTCAGAATTCCTTGTGGACATTCCTAATGGTGTCTCTGAGCGTTGTGTCGCTGTGACCAAACACCTGACAAGAACAACTTGGAGGAGGAAATTTTTGGGGTGCAGAGTCTCAGAGGTCTCAGTATATGGTCAGCAGATTCCATAGTTCTGGGCCCGAGGCAGGCAGAACATCACAATGGAAGGGCGTGGAGGAGGAAAGCAGCTAGGACGTGGTGGCCAAGCACGAGCGCTCTGCTCACAAGGGGTAGAACGTGAGCCCCAACGACACGCCCAGGTAACCCCTCCTCCAGCTGTACCCCACCTGCCCCAGTCACCACCCACTTAATCCCCATCGGTGGATTGATCCACTGTGAGGTCACACCCTCATGTGATCGTTTCACCTCTGAACCTTGGTACATGTCTCACGTGAGCTCTGGGGACACTCACAGCCAAACCATAACAAGGTGTGCCAGCGAGGAAGGCATCTTGTCTTCAAACATGCCGTGCACATACATGTGACCGCAGCGAAAAGCCCAGTGAATCAGGGTGAGAACGAAACCCAGCAGTGTCTCACCATCCTATGACCAAGGTGTAGATCATCAGTGAGATTCAAACAGAAGCTTCTCCCGTGTAGATGTTGAGATTCTGTCTGTTCTTGGTTTAAAGGTGTGAAACAGAACATGAAATTGTAGAGTTTTCTGGCAACGTTACTAACATCATGGGTCAGTGTCTCTGAGATACAAATAAAGCAGTGCTTAGAGGGGATTGGTGGCACCCAGCACCTATGCCACACGGAGAGGGAGAGGCAGGGGCTGCCTGCCTGGAGCTGGGCATCAGCAGGTGGAGTGGCACCGGGGGAAGCCAACTGCCACCCGCACACGGGGTGCTGGAGGAGCCAGCAGAACTCCAGTGTTTGAAGCATGAGCTGCAAGACAAGCCTAGCAACACCTCAGTTTTTTAACACAGCATTTATTCTTGATTGATCTTCCATAGATGATTTATGACTCTTTGCTTTCCTCTCCACTAGAGACGGTTTCTCTTTGCCATAGGTTTCTCATTTAATCTGTGGCAATTAACTGTCTGCACAAGTTAAGGTCCAGCTGGTGGAGAGCAGACCATGGATCAGAGGAGGAGGATGCACACTTAGTTGAGGGAGAAACGGGCTTTTCTGCTCCCCTACAAAGACGATAGCATCCACACCCTCATCCCATCATTGCTGTCCTGAGGCAATCCCATCCCCCATAGGAGGTTTTGGTCATTTTTAATTGAATCATTTTTTCTAATATAAATATCTGACAGCAGAATGCAATTCATTCCCTATTACACATGCAGAGCACAATTTTTCAAGTCTCTGGTTGTACACAAAGTACTCCCACACTGTTCGTGTCGTCACACGTGTGCCTAGGGTGATGATCTCTAGCTCTTTCCACCGTCCTTCCTGCCCCTGCCCCTCGCCGCCTCCTCCCCTCTGCCCTATCTGAAGGCCCTCCATTCTGCCACCGCTCCCCCGCCATCGCCGTTATGACCAGCACCCTTACATCAAAGAAAACATTTGGCCTTTGTTTTTTGGGATTGTCTGACTTTGTTCAGCATTATATTCTCCAACTCCATCCATTTACCTGCAAATGCCGTGATCTCACTCTTTTCATGCTGAGTGATGCTCTATTGTGAATCGATGCCGCAGTCTCCCTAGCCATTCATCTACCGAAGGGCATCTGGCCAACACCCCAAATCTAAAAATACAGAAGCTTAATGTGTAATCAATAAGAATTGATGAGGAGAATGAAAAATGGGACAGGGGATTCCCAAAAATCACAGACTGCTTTTTGTGATTTATGTGAGTAAGTTTGTGCCCAGCTGGTGAGGAGCCAGGTGCTGGCCTTGGGCACCTGTTGGCAGAGACCCTGGCCACTCTGTGGCCTGGAAGAGCCGCCTCCTCTTTGGCAGTGGCCACGTTGTCCATGGATTTGGGACGACGGTGGCATCTCTCCTCCCTGGCTTGTAGAGCCGAGCCGTGTGGACGGCCGGGAGGCCCGTGAGCACAGCCCTCGGCTCCTGCCGGTGGTGGGAACGTGGGGCCTGCACGGAGAGGGGAGCCTGGGGCTCGTCAGTCCTGAAGAAGCCAAGGCCCGAGGGCGGGGCCCGGGGCGGCCTGAGTCAGATGAACGGACAGGACGGCGGCAGGCTGGTCAGCAGAGCCAGCGTGGCCTCTCCGCAGGAGCACGTGGGCGGCGGGCTCCAGCAGCTACGCCTGAGCCTCAGAGGCCCAGAGCAAGGGTCTCAAATGGCATGCCTGGCTGTGCTCACCTGGGGCAGGTGACACGCTGTCCAGCTGTGAGGCTGGCAGGCCGTTGGAGGGCCGCTCAGGGAGAGTCAGCCCGCGCCTGCATGTGTGCGGACGGCAGGGGAGCGCGTGTCCTCCAGACAAACACGCACCCGAAGGACGGCGACTCTAGGCCTTCCCCACCCTCCTGCTGTGGCACTCCCCTGGAGACCCGCATCGAGACCCCTGCGTAGCGCTGGCAGAGTCGCCGGGAAGGCTGGGCATGACCTTGTGGGAGCAGCGGGGCCGGTCTCCTCCCGCGGCAGTGTGGCTGTCTCCATCTCCAAAGACCCTCGGGCAGCGCTCGATGCTCTCCGTCACTCCGCGTGGCCTCCTCTCAGGCCCCAGCAGCATGGATCCTGGTGCGTCCCTGTCCCTAAAGGAAGAGCCCAAGGGCACCTGTGGCTGTGTGAACAGGGACCCCTCGGCACGCAGCCCTGGTGAGAGCGGCCCAACGCCAGGCCGCCAGCAGGAAGCCAGGTGCTGGTGCGGGAGGACGTGGGGCGTCTTCCTCACACACTTTGGGACATTAAGGTGAGTTTGGAATACGAAGTCCCTTCTCCCTGACCCCAGTCGTCAGAGGTGGACTGCCGCTCTGAACTGTTGGGGGAGCTGTGGGTGTGCCAGGAGAGAGCACGCCCGCGCTCACTAGGGGGCGGAAGGGCCAGAGGGGGTGAAGGCGGGGCAGGTGTCACCACCGCTGTGGTCAGCGGCAGCCAGGCCTCCCTGCAGGTGTGGAGCCTGCCCGCTGCCTGCCCACCCAGAGCCCTGTTCTGTCTCCTAGGCCTACGTGTACACCCTGGGCTGCAGCACGTTTTCCCACCGGCTGGCGGGACACGCGGACACCGTCTCTGGAGTGGCCTTCAACCCCGCGGCTCCCCAGGTACGCCTCCCGGCACCTCATGCAGCACGCTGCTCGCATCTGTGGTCTGTGTGGGTGAGTCTGTGGTGTCTAGACCAACTGGTCTTCACTGTGTGCAGGAGGCTTGGGAAATGCACCTCCAGTGGCGAGGGAGACGCACCTGTCGTCGGGTCTCTGCGCTCTTCCAGCTGCAGTGTGCAGGGCAGGACGTCTGGCAATGCGGTCAGGCGTGGCCGCCCAGGCTCTGAAGGGAGGAAGCAGGAGCTGGAGCCGGGGGGGGGAGCGGGCCTGAAAGTTCTTAGGACAGGATCTGGATTAGAAAGAGGACCATGAAATGCAAAGAAACCGTCTTAATCCAGAGAAAAGGCAGTCGCAGTTGCGAGTCAGTTCTAAAGAAACACGAGTGTTCTTGTGTCACAGCATGGAGGAAGCGCCCGCAGGAGGTACGGAAGCATCACGTGCGGGCTCAACCTGAGCGTGGGGACTGTCAGTTCAGCCTGGTCTAGGACAGAAGCTCTGACTCGGGCCTGGCCTGGGTGCGCTCCTCACGCTGCGCCCCTCACTTGCGGGGCCTGTGGCAGCCCTTCACTGCCGACGTGCGCTCCACAGAGCAGGGCCCTCAGCCCAGCCGCTCACGTCCCAGGGCTTCCTGCCCTTGCCTGTCTTCCCAGTGCTCTGCTGGTGGGCACTGAGGGTCCCATTTTTCTTCCCTGTTACAGACAATCCTGAGATCTCACCACTTTTCCCGGTAATGAACTGATATTGCATATACTGACGTGAGTGCTTTTCTTGGTGACGTGTGGCCATTCCCTGCTGTGCATTCTTTTTTTTTTTTTAATATTTATTTATTTGGTTTAGTTGTACACAATGCAATGCATTTATGTTTACGTGGTGCTGAGGATCGAACCCGGGCCGTGCATGTGCTAGGCGAGCGCTCTACCACTGAGCCACAACCCCAGCCCCTGCTGTGCATTCTTGATGGCACCTTGGCTATTTCCAGTCCCTGACTAAGGGAGCAGCGTCTCTCCAACCCCAGGGCTGCAGGCCCCGGTGGACTGTTTACTGCTCCCAAAGAAAGGACCTGAAGGACTCAGTGGAGAGCAGTTGGACATCTTGTCACTCACGCTGTCCTTGGTGGAGGGCCAGGGTACATGGGGCTCACTGGGCCTTCCAGCAGGGCCAGATGGGGCAGGTCGCATGCCCATGGTGCCGACGGATTCTGTAGGTGTTGGGTGAGCAGATGTTCTACTTTGCAGCCAAGGTCGCTCATCTTGATCCCAGCTGAGGCTGGAGACGGGCGTGGCCGGCTTCCCTCCCACTTCCTTGCTGTCACTTTCTTCACAGCCTTTCTTATCTCACTGCAGGCGTTCCTGGGCCTGAGCTGACTCTGTGGTGCCACTGCAAGCAGGGCATGTGCTGTCTCTTGGGTGCCCTTCATCTTTTTTCTGTACGTGCCCAGGAGTGGGATGGCTGGGTCATATGTCACCCTATTTTCAGGTTTTCAAGGAATTTCCACACTGTTTTCCAATGTGCTGATTCAAATTCCCACCAATGGTGGATATGGGTTCCTTTTTCTCCATATCCTCTCAATCATTAACTATTATTATTATTATTATTTGTAATAGCCATTATGATTAGGGTCAGAAGGAATCTAAATGAAGTTTTGATTTGCATTTTTCTGATGGCTAAAGATTTTGAGCACTCTTTTTAAATATTTATTAACCATTTTTACTTCTTTTTATAAGTGTCTTTTTAGCTCATTTGCTTGTTTATCAATTTGATTACCTGTTTTTTTTATGTTAACTTTTTTGGGTTCTTTATATATTCTGGATATTAATCCTCTGTTAGGTGAGTAGCTTGTGTAGACTGTCCCTCACTCTGTTGATTGTTTCCCTTGCTGTGCAGAAGCTTTTCACTTCTATGCAATCCTCTGTCAATTTTTGTTTTTATTTCCTGAGCAAGTGGAGTCCTATCCAGGACATTGTTGCTTGTGCCAATAGTGCCAATAACTAAGTGTCTCCCCCAAATAGTTTCAAAGCCTTTTTCAAAGCCTTTTTAATGTTTTTTTTTTTTTTTTTTTTTTTTTTAGACAGGGTCTTGCTAAACTGTTGAGGGACTTGCTAAATTGCTGAGTCTGGCCTTGAACTTGGAAGCCTTCTGCCTCAGCCTCCCAAATCACTGGGATCACAGTTGTGCGCCACGGCACCTGACCCATTTGGACATGTTGATTCTGCCACACGCGGGCTGGAGCGCCTGGGCCCGGCACCTCCCGGGGCCAGGCGCAGTTTCCAGCGGGCTCCAGTGGCGCTAGCGCTGGGCCGCAGGCCCTGGGAAAGCTGCTGGCTCGGGCGGTCAGGAGTCTGCGGGCTGGGGAAAGGCTCCTGTCGGACAGGTTCTCCCAGGGTGGGCCTGCCCTTGCTGTCTCTTGACAGCATCTCAGAGCAAAAGGTCTCCATCTGGGTGAGGTCTAGCTTGTCCATCCTGTCCTTGTGAGTCGTGTCTTCTGTTGTGCTTAGAAGTCATCCCAGCCCAGGGCGGCTGGTTTTTCTCCTGTGTCCTCCTAGGGGAGTCCCAGTTCTCCACCTTGCATGGAGGTCTGTGGCCCCCTTTGAGTTGACTCTGGTGGAAGGGCCGAGATCTGCTCCAGACTGCTGTGGTGCAGCTGTGGCCTGGCTGTGGCTGTGGTGTGGCTCTGCTGTGGCTGTAGGGTGGCTCTTCTGTGGCTGTGCTGTGGCCTGGCTGTGGCTGTGCTGTGGCTGTGGCGTGGCTGCACTGTCACTTGGTGTGGCTGCACTGTGGCTGTGGCATGGCTGCACTGTGGCTGTGGCGTGGCTGTGGCGTGGCTGTGGCATGGCTGTGGTGTTGTGTCCCGTGAGCACTGTGTGCTCAGCCCATTGGCTGGAAGGCACCGGTCCTCCTGACCAGCCTTGGCTGGGGTGTGCGGGTGTCCCTGGCTGCTCTCTTCTGCTGGTCTGCTGTGCCTGCCACTTTGCCAGCGGCACCCCGCCTTGGCTGCTGCTGTTGGAGGTGAGTCTTAACACCCGTGGTGCCACTCTCCCGCTCGTTCTCAGCCTGGTCTCTGCTCTCAGAGGGCTGTCACCACTCCCTTGGGACTTCAGAATCAGCTTGTTGAGAGCCAGGAAACAAGGCTGGGATCTGGACCAGATTGTGCTGGGAAGAACTGACGTTGAGCGTCTTTCTGTGCAGGGCATGCAGAGCCTCTTTATTTGTAGATGTACGTATGTATGTATACTTATTTTTTATTTCATTCATCAGAGTTTTGTATTTTTTCTCATTTAGATCTTATACAGTTTTGTTAGAATTGTGCCTAAATATTTTAACTTTCAATGTGTCAATGTGAATTTATTGTAGTTTAGATTTCAAGTCCCACTTGTTCATTGCTAATGCATAGGAGAGCACTGACTTCTGTATATGAAACCTGTATCCTGTAGCTGGCTATAATCACCGTTATTTCCAGATTTTTAAATGGATTCTTTTGGATAGTCTATGTAGATAACCATGTCATTCATGAACAAACACATTTTCTTTCTTTCTTCCCAATCTGTATGTCTTTCATCTCCTTTTCATGTCTTATTACATTATCTAGTATTTCCAGTATGATGTTGGAAAGGATTGGTGGGGAAAGACACCCTTGTCTTGTTCCTGATCTTGGTGGGAAAGCTTCAAGCTTCTTGTCTTTAAATATGATGTAATCTGTAGGTTTTTTGTAGGTATTCTCTATCAAGTTAAGGAAGTTCTCTTGTCTTCTTAGTTTGCTAAGAATTCTTATCACGAGTGGGTGTTGGATTTTGTCAAATGCTTTTTCTCCACTGTCGATGTGATCATGTGCTTTTGTTTTAGTTTGTTGATGTGACGGATCATGCTGACTTATTTTTGAATGCTGAGCCTGCCTTGCACACCTGGAGGAGCCCACTTGGTGACGGTGCATCCTCTCTTGCAGTGTTGGGCCAGATGTCCAGTGTTGTTGAGGATCCTGTGTCGACGTTCACGGGAGGCCTCGCCCTGCCCTTCCCTTCCTTGCCTGTGCTGGTGTTTGGGGGTGTGAGTCCTGGTCCCGTGGAACCAGCAGGCGTCCCCCTGCGGCCAGGCTCCTGTGTTGCCCACGTTCCGGGGCCCCCTTCTGCTCTTCTGTCTTCGTCCTCCTTGCTCTCTGGGGGGCGGTTCCCCTGGCACTCGCTCAGGCTCGGAGGCTCTTCACTCGGCGTGGCCAGTCCACCGTCGCCCAGCGCAGCATCTCCACGTCCTGTCAGCGTGCCTCTCGTCCCCAGCCCCACTTCTGCTTCTGTCTCGGGATCCCACGCCTGAGCTTCCACTGCCTGTCTGTGGTGGCCGCTGTCTGCTCTGCCCACGGGAGCCTGTACCCCGTCACCTGCGGTTGTTCAAGCTCTAGTTCTTCCATCTTGCACATCCCTGCCGTGTCGGGTCTGAGTCTGGCTCTGATGCCGACTCTACCTCCTCACACTGCATTCTGCCTTTGGTATGGCCGTGAGCTTTTGTGGGTAGCCGGACCTGACGCGTGGGTGGGGCTGGGAGCTGCTGCGGAGGCCTCCTGTGGTGCAGCCAGCTCTGCACTCCTAGCGAGCCCCGGCCCGGGACTGTGGCCTTCTCACGCATGCTGGCCCCACCCTGTGTGGGCAGGAGGGCCGGGTGGGGAGTTGGGCGCTTCCCTCTCGTCCGGTTAGGCTCCGGTGAACCCCACATGCTGGGCTCTTTTGGCTGGTCTTCCAGCGCGGCCTTGTTGAGGAGAGCGGCTGCTGGGGACTGCTTTAAAAGACTCCTTTTCCTCTCCCCAGCAGGAAATAGGGGTTCCAGCTCCTCCCTGTGGTGTGGACCCCACCACCCGGCCCCCTGGAGCGCTTAGCTCCCAGGCCTGACCCGCTGACCCTCAGTGGTCTCTGCTTGGCCGCTGGAGCTTCTCCTCCTGGCCTGGTGTCACAGGAGTCTGCTCGGCAGCCGTGGCTCCGTGGGTCTGCCTGTCTTCAGGTGGGGGCAGCAGCTTGCAGGATGCAGGGAGGGTTCCGGTCTCCATGCCATCCGCTGTTCACGTTGGGACAGTGGTGACTGCCGGGTCCTTCCTGGAAGGTCGTGAGTCTAGCTGACACCTGCGCACGCCATTCGCGTCACCGGGTGCCTCTCCACCTGTGCCGAGAGCGGCTGAGGTGGAGGGAGGACTCTCTGACTCAGAACCCTCCATGTCCTCTAGGTGGAGACCAGCGGGACTCAGAATCCCACGCAGGGGGGCGTCGCGGCCTTTGGCCTCAGTGACCCTCTGGGCGTGTTCTGTGGCCTTTCGGCAGCTGAGGGCTGAGCTGTGGCCTCAGGCCTCACAGGCGCCGCTGGGCAGGTCTGAGGTGCTGAAGGGGGACCGCGCAGACACACCCCGCGAGCCTGGACTGCACGCTGCTGAGCGCTGCCGCGAGTCTCCTGCCCCCGCTGTGTCACCAGGGCCCAGCCGTCCTCTGGCAGCATGTCCGGGCTGCACGTGTGTCCCTCCCCTCAGCCCCCAGGAGCCGCCAGGGTCACCCAGCGGACTCTGGTGCTGCTCTTGTTCTCGTGCCCGGGGAACCTTGCTCTCCACAACATGACCCACAACACGGGCGCAGCCACGCTGGCCTTGCAGAGCTGCCAGCGGGCAGCCACGGAGAGCCCTCCGGGAAGGAAGCCGAGCCTGTGCAGGGACGCGCCTGCCCTCCAGGAGGCCCAGCTGCCAGCCGGCACAGGAGGCTCTGCCTGCCGGGGCTCCTGCCCGTGGCATCAGCATCCCCTGTGGCCTGGGGACAGGCCTGCAGCGGGGGCTCCTGGATGCAGCCCGCAGGACTCCCGGGAGGAGCAGCTGTCCACAGAGGGCAGCCGGGAGGAAAGCCGCATCTGGAAACCAGGCCCGCGGAGCCACCTGGGCGGCCGGCGTCGCGTGCTCAAGGAAACCCAGGCCATCTCTTCACGCGAGGCTGTCTCAGAAACTTCCGTGAAGTGCGAGAAGTGCTGGTGAACTTTGGAGAGGACCGTCGGTTCCCTCTGAGGCCGCGCAGCATGGAGACGCGCAGCGCAGAGCGCGGAGAGGGAGTGGGCGGCGCTCGGCCAGGGCCGCGGGAGACCAGGCCCGTGAGCTCCTGGCCTTTCCTATGAGGGTGGCGTCTGGCCCCAGTGACCCTGTGGGCCTCGCCATGCAGGCTGGGCTGGCCACGCAGACCACGGCCAGGGCCCTGGACACCTTAGTGTCTGGTGCCCACCCTGTGCTGGGCACCACCAGGACCTGTCTGCACAGTCCAGAGGGCCACGTGCCACGTGCCACATGCCACACCAGGCGCCAGCTCTCGTGTGTGCCCAGGAGCTGCTCTGTGGCCATCACCTCCGTCAGAGCTTTGCCAGGCGCTGGGGAAGGATGCTGGCCCACGTGGCACCATCAGAAGGTGGACGGTGCGGGCAACGTGGGCAGCTTGGACGACGACTCTGCCATCCACAGAGCTGCCAGCCTTGGGTTCCTGGAGAGTGCCATGCAGCTGCCCAGCTGTCCTGGGCATCGGTGGAGATGTTTTGTGACCAGTGGTGTCCACTGACATGCACTAGGGCAGGAAGCTTGTTACCCAGAGAGCTGTGCTGGCCGTGTCCTCGACCTTGTGGTGAGGCTGGGTCCCGGGCGAGACGTCTGACTTGTCTGACTTGACCTCCTGCCCTGCTGCTGGCCGCAGGCTGAGTGCAGAGCCTAGAGGACAGCTGGCCTTAGGGGACCGGCAAGGACCACTGTGGGAAGGGCAGGCCACACACTGGGAGCACCGTGTTCTCACAGAGCTTGTCATTTTTAAGCAATCGGCACAAGCCCAGTTTCCTTAGCTCTGCATTCAAGCGGGAGACCGGGTGTCTAGAAATCCCTGGACTCATCACAGCCGCAGTTAGAGTCAGGCTCATAAAACCAACTGGCACTGGAAATCTGTCTGGCAAATGTCTAATGCCATCTGCGTGAATGTGGAGGTTGGGGTCACACAGACCCGCTGTGTGCGGACAGTGGTGTCCTGAGCGCACTGGGGCGTGCAGAGCTCATGGAGACGGGCTCCGGCACGTCCTAGAGCCCTGCTGCAGGAGTCTCGGAGGAGCGCGTTCTCAAGGTGGACCCCTGCAGACCTGTGTGGAGAGTCAGCCAGAGCTTGGTCTTCCCCCTCAGGTCCTTTCCTCGCTGGCACAGAAGGGTGGCTTGGTGTGTTCCGGGATGTCTTACAGGCCTGCTGGCCCCCTCGGCTGGCTCCTGGTGTCGTGCCTGCACATAAGGAAGGTGGGACAGGGGTGGGTTGGCATCGGCACCCCCGCTGGGTCCCACCAGGTCCTGGCGCTGCAGGCGTGCTTGCCCAGCTCCCTCGGGCCTCCTCCCTGGCTGGCTCCGACCCCCCAGCCCTTGCAGGGTGCCGGCTCCAGGCAGGCTGGGTCCTGGGTGGTCGTGGCAGACCCCAGAGAACCAGCCACAGCCTTCAGCTGTCGGCGTGCCAGGACAGGCGGAGCCGTGGGACGTCCCTCGTGGCCTTTGGTTCCGCCTTGGATTTCCGTGACTCGTGATACATTTTAAAAGAAAAACAAAAGGCGCGGTTTCTGGTAGGTCAGTCTGTTTTCCTTTGTTGCTGAGTTCAAGAATCTGAGCTACTTCTTGGGATTCCCGTGATGGCCGCCAGGCCTGAGAAGTTCGCTGGTGAGTCTGTTCTTCAGGAAGACCGTGAGGAGGTGCCGCGGCACGGGGCTTCCTGACAGGGCGCTCTCTCCACCGTCCTGGTCCTCCCGTGCTGACGGAGCCGCACCTCACAGAAGGGCAGGCGTCATCGGTGGCGCAGTGTCCCTGCTGCCCCGAAGCGTGGGTGCACGTGCAGCCCAAGGAGAGCCGCGGCTCGCTGACCCTCCTGGGGCTCGGGTGCCGCTGGGCAGGCACTGCAGGGGCTTCCTGGGGCCGGCCTGGCTCTGCTTCTGCCAGCCCCCCAGCGTTTCTGTGCGATCCAGGGCTCTACCTGTGAAAAACAAGCTGCTTTGTTTTCTGGCTAAACAATTTTAAAAAATCATACTTTTAATAATTCTCAGGGGAGTTAAACATGTGTTCATAGATCTTGATGCTGAATCGTCTTTAGGTGTAAACTAAGACCATCTCCTGTTCACCTGCTTGATAACTCCACACGTGCAGCCCTGAGAAGCCGTGACAGTCCCAAAGCCTGGACCTGGAGGCCGGGCAGGAGGCCCTGGCAACGGCCAGTCGGGAGTGGGAGCGGATTCCACGGCCAGCCACACCGAGGTGTCATGCACAGAGGGCTTCCGTGGCGAGGGAGAAGATAGTGCGTGTGACGAGGACACGGCTGTCCTCTTCAGTGTCCTCCCTGGGTCCCATGGCAGGCTTGGGCCCAGCTGGCAGCACTGTTGGGAGGTGGGCCTGGTCAGGAGCGGCAGTCACTGGACGCGCCCACCCCTCCACCCTCGTCTCTGTCCCCGCTGCTGTGCTGTGGCAGAGCCGTGCTCCCTCACCGCAGCCCGGGGCTCTGGGCCAGCCATGGACTGGAATCCCTGAAACGGACACGAAGGACGTCTCTCCTCCTTTCGGTGGCCTTCCCAGGCAGCAGGTCGCAGGCAGGGAAGGCTGTCATGGACACAGTCCCAGGAAGATGAGGCACCGAGTGAACTCAAGAGCAAGGAGAAGCCTGACGGAACCCAAGGGCGCCCGTGAGGAGCAGCCCAGGGCAAGATGGCTTCCCTGACGGCAGGAGGAGGGAAGGAACCGGGCTTCCCGGCCTTCCAGGAGGAAAGGAAGGGACCACAGGCACCCTGACACCAGACCAGACAAAGCACCCAAAGAACAGAAAACCATGAGCAACCTCTCAGGGACACAGAGGCGGAAGTCCTCAGGAAGTGTCCGCAGAGCACCCAGCCTGCGTGGAGGGGGCCGTGACTCACCCTGCTGCCGTGCAGTGCAGCCGCGGAGATCTCGTGGGGACGGTGACACCACGCCACGCGGGCCTTGACAGACACAGAAAACGCGCTGGTCACTGGGACCAGAGGTCATCTGTGACACAAGCCGGAGGCCTCCTTCTACCTGGGGGCACCTTGCCAACCCACGCTGCCGTGGTGCTTGATGGCAGAGGTCACGCGCCTCCCGGCGAGGGGAGGACAGGGACCCTGCTCCTGCCACTGTGGCCATCACTCTGCAGGGCTCTGTGGATGGTCAGGCAGAGCTCGCACGCACACCCAGCGCACAGGCTTCCTGCCACAGTGCCACTGCCAGGCGGGTCACGCTGCTCACGGGAGCGCGTTTCCCTCAGGCCTGCGGTGGAAACCGTGGCCATCGTGGTGGTGGGCGAGGCTCACTCCTCCAAAGCTCTGCGCACAGGGCGCTCCTGTCCCCCGGGCTCTGCACGGGGTGCTCCTGTCACTGAAGCCCTGTGCACACAGCGGTCCTGGCACTAGAACTCCTGTCCCCCGAGCTCTGCACAGGGCGCTCCCCCCGTGAGGGTCTGTGCACACATGACTGCTTGCCCTAGGGTCTGTGGCCACTCTGCTCTGGGCCATGCGCTTGTTGCTCCTTCACTTGCTGCGCAGAGGCGGGACCTTGACGTGTGCCTGTCTGCCTCTCTGACACGTCTGACTTTTGAGCACAGGGATGTGTCACCGTTTAAATGTCTGCCTGGACCTACCCCAGGCCTGCTGTCTAGGGATACTTGGGAGCTTCCTGCTGGGCTGGGCACCACTCTTGGGGCTCTTCCTCAGCACACACGCAGCACTGCCCCCTCTTGGTCACAGCTGTCACTGCAGAGGCTCTTCTGGGGGTTTGGGATTGAGCCCGGCTCTCTCTGTGCCTCGCTGCCCTCTGCTGGACGCCTGCTTTCCTGCAAGCCGTTCACTGTCCGGGCATCTGGCCCTCGCTGCGGCCTGTGCCCAGGTTCTGTCTTCCTGGAGAACCTCCGCCCAGCGGTCCCCCAGCTCCTCCTTGCCAGCCCATCAGGGCCGCCCCTGCCCGCACATGCTCCTGAGGACCCCAGGCCTACTGCCGCCCTTCACCATCTGCCGGCTTTCTCTCCTGTCCCACGACTCTGGTCGCCCTTGTCACCACGTCTGGAGTCTGTGCGTTTGGCACGAGGGCGGCGCACATGCAGGTGCTTCCTCTCCTCCTGGGAGAAGACGCACCTCTGTCCCCCGGCAGGTACAGGCCTCCCGGGATAGGCTGCTACTGCCTTTGTGTCCAGTTAGGGACAGGGCCAGCACTGATGTTCTGAATTCCAGGAAAATTCATCACCTCCTGACTCTCTACCACAGTGTCTCCCTGCAACTCGAGAGTGTGGAAATCGACCTTAGAAGACAAGGAAACTGGGAGCAAGCCAGCCAATGAGTGCTAAAACCAAGTGTGAAGTGCAGAAAGCAGACCGTCATTCAACAAATAGCTATCGAGTTCCGTGAAAGATGGCAGTGAATGGGATGGAGTGATCCTGTCTCCATGGCGCTGACCTGGTGCGGAAGGCAGGCAGCACAGGTGTGACAGATGGTGACAGGCAGGGCTGGTGTGATCCCGTCTCCATGGCGCTGACCTGGTGCGGAAGGCAGGCAGCACAGGTGTGACAGATGGTGACAGGCAGGGCTGGTGTGATCCCGTCTCCATGGCGCTGACCTGGTGCGGAAGGCAGGCAGCACAGGTGTGACAGATGGTGACAGGCAGGGCTGGTGTGATCCCGTCTCCATGGCGCTGACCTGGTGCGGAAGGCAGGCAGCACAGGTGTGACAGATGGTGACAGGCAGGGCTGGTGTGATCCCGTCTCCATGGCGCTGACCTGGTGCGGAAGGCAGGCAGCACAGGTGTGACAGATGGTGACAGGAAACATTTGCGGGGAACGGTGGGATTGGTATGGAATGCTTGCTGGTGGGTGCTGTGAAGTCAGAGCTCACACAGGATGATGTGGCCAGTCCTAGGAATAAGGCGTGCATGTGTGTGTGCGCACGCATGTGTGTGTGTGTGTGTGTGAGAGAGAGAGAGAGAGAGAGAGAGAGAGAGAGAGAGAGAGGAAGTGTGATGCCTTTTAGAAGTGCAGTGCTCTGATCACGGAATTTCCACCTGTGACCCTGGGCAGGCGTAGAGGCCAGCCTTGGTAATGGGTGCATCACTTGAATTCTCAGCACAGAGGCTGGACGCCTCACCAGGAGGGAAGCTAAGGAGGTGAGGCCTCAGACTCTGACCTTCTGTCCCCCAACAGGGCCCTGTTAGAGCAGAGCAAATGCTAGCAGCCATGCACAGACTGCAGCCAAGCACCTACTGTGCATGGGCCGGAGAAGCCTCAGAACCAGAGCCCAGACCCTGCCTGACTTTGCACAGTGGGCCCTTTGCTTCACCCTGCAACCCACACACTGTGTGTGCTGGAGGCAAAGAGGCAGGGAGGCCTGCTGCGTGCCGCTCCTGGAGAACAGAGTGGCCCTCGCCAGCTTCGACGCGCAGCACAGGAGACTTGTGAAGGGGAGGACAGAAGAAGGCAAGTCTGAAGGCTGGTCCCCGAGGCCTCCCCCGTCCTTCTCTGGAAGGCCCGGGCTCCGGAGCAGAGTGGGGGGACCTGGGCAGCACGTGGCCTCAGTGAGGGGCGCCTGCGTGCCAGAGGCTGAGCGCGGCTGTTTTGTGTTCGCAGCTTTGAGCCGGGGCCATGGAAGATGGTTCCCATTATGTTTAATGGCTGCTGACCTAACAGCTGGCTCGCAGGAGAGGTTTGTTCCTGATGGTCTGGCAAAGCCTTCTGCTCTGCAAGCGCTCACTGCTGTGGCCTCTGGCCCTGAGCACACTGTGGTCACCCTGCAGGAATTTGACAGTTGGACTGTAATTGTGGTTCTGCTCAATCTCTTTGTAAATGATTTATAAACCCAGCTTTAGAAATTCATCTTAAAATAAGTTGCAGTGCGTTAGCTACACTCAGCGCATAGGATTCCTATTACACATCTGATTCCATCGTGGACCGTGCTGATGAAGTTTGTGAACTGAAGCACTGTGGCGACTTTTTATCTCCAAGGATCAACAGGATATCAAGGGAAAAGGGACGATGGCAGAGTTTCCCCCCTGATGAACCCCAGGGCAGGCTTGTGCAGATTCTGATGCATTTGAACTAATGGCCGTCTAACAGAAGTTTAAAGCAGGGGTCCCTAGAGTGAGCCTGCCTGTGTGCTTGTTGCAGCCACTTCAGGACAAGAGCCAGCCCAGATAGACCCGTGGTCCCAGTGTGGATTTAATGAGCAACTGGCCATGACAAAAAAATCATCTCTATCCTTGGTAGAATTTGTGTACAATATGCAGTCATTTGTGAAATGTAAGATACAGGTAGAGAAAAATAATATTCATTTTACCTTCAGAGATATTATTTCTAAGTGTTTTTTAAAAGAAGCAATACATATAATTTTAGGAAACAAAACATAAATATACAAAACAAGGCAAAAAAAAAAACCAACAACAACAGTTTTTTTTTTTTTTTTAAATATTTGTTTATTTACTTTAGTTGTACACAATGCAATTCATTTATGTTTACGTGGTGCTGAGGATCGAACCCGGGCCGCGCACGTGCGAGGCGAGCGCTCTGCCGCTGAGCCACAACCCCAGCCCAACAACAGTTTTTAGTCATTGATGAGATACCACTGCTAGCGGACCAGGGTGGAAGCTTCTGGTGTTTCTCCCGCACGTACATGGGCACCTCTGTGTTTACACACACACACACACACACACACACACACACACACACAGGAGACCTTGTTGCAAATAATGTCCAGTAGCCTGGTTTTCACCCATCTCGCTCTGACAGCAGCACGTAGGTCTCTAAGGTCATGGATCGCAGTGTACTTAATTCATGTCCTGTTATATATAAAAATAGCTTCCAACTTTTTTGAAATATATAGGATGCTACGATGAGCATCCTTTCAAACACATCTTTAATATTTGTGTGATTATTTCCCCATAACGATCTTTACAAGAGCAATTAATTGCTGAATCAATGTTCTCACTTCTTGGCTTTTGATAAATGTTGCCAAAGTTTCTCCAAATTAATATACATATCATATGCCAGTGCCAGTGCAGGCCAGGTCACCGTGTTCACGCTTCTCCTCCACCATCACCGCATGGCACGTGTGGCCATCACCATGACTGCAGCCCGGTCACACCTGGTGCAGGACTGGGCATCCTCCGTCACACAGCGCCAGCCGCCTCGCCAGGCCAGCACTCGTCCTGGGTCGCAGGACTCTGCCCAGACTGCCCGCCAGTGGAGGGGGAGCCGCTGACTCCTGAGCTGGAGCCCGCCCTCAGCCTGGGGAGGGCAGTGGGTGCAGGCGGCTGTGACACTGCAGGTCAGCACCGCCCACCACTTTTGTTCCAGAGCTTTATGCTCTCTCTCCTCTGTGTCCTTTCCACCTGGCTTACCGGTCCTGGTGCAGGCAGCCCCTTATCTCTAAGGTGGGGAGAGTGCTCCACAGAGCCAGCCTAGGCCGCCAGCCCAGCAGCCTGCCCCGTGCCTCCCCAGTCACTGGGGAGCAGGTCCCCCCTGGCCTCTCCGAGCTAGCACTTGAGCATGTGGATGTTTGCACTGAGGTGCCATCTACCTGCTGCAGTTGGGCAGGTCGCGACCACCTGCTGTGCTGACACTATGGCCAACAGCTTCATCAGTGCCCGCGCCGACCGCTGCCCGAAGCCCCACCCCCAGCCTGCCAGTCTTCCAGCAGCAGCTAAGAGCTGGCTCCTTCTACTTCCCCATTCTGAATATCTGACCAAGTGGCGTCTTGCTGTAGGTGGCCTTTGGGTCTGGCCTTCACGGGGCCAGGTGTCCTCAGGGTTTGGCTGCGTTGTACGAGTAAACAGCTTCCTCTCTATGGCTGAAAGGACTCCATGGCCTGTGCCCTGGTGTGTTTATCTGCATGCTGTGCCTGCAGTGTCTACTTGTTTGCACTCTCTGGTGGTGGTGGTCGGCGGCGTACCACCCCAGCACTCCCCTCTGCCCTCCTCCCTCCCGGTCCTCTGTCTCCACGCTGCTGGTCTTCCTTCCACTTGCCGGTTTTGAGGGTGGTGCATCACAGACCTGCACAGTGGGACTCACTGTGACACGCTCACATGCGCCATGGCCAGCACTGTGACACGCTCACACACGCCATGGCCACTTGTCCAATTTCATCTTGCAGCTCCTCCCTTTCCTGTCCCCCTCTTCCCTGGGTCCCCTCCTCCTCTCCCCCGTTCTCCCTTCTATTTTCATGAGCTCTACTTTTTAAAAAGAATTTCTCCTTTCTTTCTAGCTTCCTCATATGAGAGAAAACATTTGCTCTTTGAATTTCTGAGTTCCGCGTATTTCACTCCGCAGGGTCTTCTCCAGCTCCTCCCACTCACCAGGGAGCGCCATGGTCTAGCTCTTCGTGGCTGAGGAAGACCCCACTGTGCATCTGCACCACAACTGCTCTACCCATTCGCCTGTTGCAGGGCACCTGGGCTTGTTCCCTGACTTGGCTCTTGTGAGTTGCCCTGCTACACACCTTGGTGTGCAGGTACCACTATATTGTACCCACTTTAGTTCCTTTAGATAAATACTGGGGTGTGGAATTGCTGGGTCCTGTGGTGGTCCCAGTCCACTGAGGAGCTTCCACGCTGCTATCCAGAGAAGTTGTACTGATTTGCAGTCCCACCAGCAGTGCATGAGTGTGCCTCATCCCCACATCCCTGCCAGCATTTGTTATTATTTGTATTCTTTTTTAAAAAATATGTATTTTTTAGTTGTAGTTGGACACAATACCTTTATTTTATTTATTTATGTTTATGTGGTGCTGAGGATTGAACCCAGGGCCTCGCACGTGCCTGGTGAGCACTCTACCGCTGAGCCCCAGCCCAGCCCTTAGTACTTGTATTCGTGACTGTCACTCTAACTGGAGGGCAGGGGTCTCCATGTAGTCTGACCTGCCTCTCCCTGATTGCCAGCGATGGGAACATCTTTCACATACTTGTTGCCTCTTTGTATTTCTTCTTTTAAGAAACGTCTATGTAGTCCATTTGCCCATTTATTGATCAAATCCCTTAATAAAATCCCTGAAGCTCAAGAAATAAATAAAACCAAGAATCGATAAATGGGATGGCATCAAATAAAAGTCTCTGTGCAGCAAAGGAGAAGCTATGGAGTGAGAGGGTCAGGCCAGCTGTGTCCCACCAAGGGACTACTGTCCAGAATAGACGAGAACTCAGAACACTTAACACCCCAAAGTCCTCTCATTGAGGTATAACATGATATATTTATTGTTTTTTCTGGATTTTTTTAGTGTTCTATCAAAGAATCATCTTGCATTTTAAGTCTTTAATCCATCCCAGTTAATTTTGCTGACTTTTGAGAGGCCCTAGCTTCCTTCTCCTGCATGCAGACATCCATTTCCCACCACGTCTTGCTGGAAAGACGCCTTCTCCTCTGTGTGTCCTGAGCTCCTTTGTCAGTCGCTTGGCTGCGAGGTGCGGGCTCAGACCTAGGCCCTTGGTTCTGGGGACACTTCATGTGTGTCTCTGCCAGCACCGTGCCATGCCGTCCCCTGGCCACAGCTGGGCAGCGGGTGTTGACGCCCGTTGGTGCAGTGCCTCCTGCTCTGTCTTCATTCTCAGGTTGCCCTGGCGACTCGGCTTTGGGGGGCTCCACGCACGTCTTAGAAGTGTTTGTCCTAGCTCTGTGAAGAAGGGGTTGGGATGTCCAGGAGGATGGCATGGGCTCTGCCGACGGCCTGGGCTGCGTGAGCATTTTAGCAACGTGGATTCTTCCCGCCCATGAACACAGGGTATCTTGTAATTTCTTTGGTGTTTTCTTTCAATTTTTTCATCAATGTTGTATAGTTTTTACATCTTTTCTTAAATTAACTCCCAAGTATTTCACTATATTTTTCATAGCTATTTTTAATGGAATTGCTTTCTTGATTCCTATTTCATAGGTACATAGCAATACTACTAATTTTATATGTTGATTTTATATTCTATGACATTGCTGTATTTATCAGTTTCATCATTTTTTGATGAAGTCTTTGGAGTCGTCTTAATTTCAGAATGTTCACTGGTGTCGTATACAGACGAGCCTCATTTTGTACACTGACGTCGTGCCTGCAGCCTGGCTACACATGCCTATCAGCCACAGCAGTGTTTTAATGGGTTCTGACAACTTCACACGTGACCCTGCCCTAAGGCAATAAGGAGGCTTTCCTTCTCTCTTCCCACCCACACGACCCTCCCCGCGTCTCACCTGACGTCCTGCTCTGGCCTCCTGTGTGGTGCTGTGCAGAGGTCCCGGGAGTGGACACCTAGTGCTGTCCCTGACGTCAGGCACAGCTGTGAAGCATTCTCCACAGTGTGGCAGAAGCTGAGGACTCTACCACTGGCCTCTGCTGGGAAGAGCAGGGCTGCTGCCGGACCTGCTCCGCGTTCTCATCATGAGCAGACGCCGCACTGCTGAGGCCCCTCGTGGGCTCTGGGCTCTGTTCTGTTGTTAAGGCATTTACAGGAGCTGAGTTTTGCAGGAGGTCCCCCTGTGGAGAGGCTATGTGGGGGCCCACTCAGTGGTCACAGCCCCAGTAGGTATAGTCACCAGCAGGATGTCCAAAGAGGGCTTGCCACACCCGCTGAAACTGGGCAGTCCCTGACTCACAAGACCACTGGTGATTCTAAGTCACTAAGTTTGGGGGTGGCTTGTAGGACAGTGGCAAATAGTTGGAGTGTCTTGTTCTATCTTCATGAATTCTCATTCCACGAAGGCCTGCACCCTCCGTCTGTTGCGCTTCCTGGCGGGGCTCTGAGCTCGCCTGCGTCGTGGCCTCGCCTCCTCGGTGGGCGCTGTTCTGCACGGCGTCTTCCGGCCTCCCACGGGTTCCTTTTACGTGAAGCCCACACTGAGACATCAGCATGGCTGTAAAGTGACGGCAGCCGTCCCCTCTGACTGCAGCGGGCACAGTGGGTCCTGTACGCTCTCTGGCCAAGCTGCTGCTACCTGTGTCCTCTGAACAGCCTTCAGACACCGCCACGGTCTGGCACAGCTGTCCTGGGAGCTTGGGTGATCAGGGACGGCCTCGCCCGAGCCCGTCACGTCTTGCTGCTTCGGGAGGGACCAGCGGCCACGTGCTTCCCCCGCGACCTGGTGGTCCTTCGGGTTCTGTGGTTCTGCTTTGGTTTTGTAGACTTGTGGAGTTCTTGATGTGACTTAGGTCTTGGTCATCTAGGATGTCCCATCAAGAGTGGGTTTAGAAACGCTTGACTTTCCCCCTGAGTGCCTTCCTGCGTGCAGAGAGTCTGAGCAATTACTTTTTGAACCAGAACACAAAGTCATGCCTTGGGCTGTTTGACCCTCAGTACTGGCTTCTTCAAAATGTTAGTTTCATGTTGTGATTGTTTATAGTGAAAGCTTCCTGTACCACTTTTCTTTCTTTCTTTCTTTCTTTCTTTTTTTTTTTTTTTTTTTTTTTTTGTAGCTACACTTGAAAATTGGGTGTGAATTGCTAAAGTCTAAAATTTGATGCTTGGTATTTTTCTTCCCTCAGGGGAAAATAAGTAGCCAGGAAAAGTAGAAGATTTAGTGTTGGATAATTTCATAATTTGTCAACTGGAGCAGCAGAATGAATTGCTTTGTGGATTTAACAGTGATGTTTGACAATAGAAATGACATGCTTGAAGTTTTCTGAGAGTAGCGTTTGAACCAGGGAAGTCGGCCATCAACAGACCCACCGCGCTCTCACTCACATGATCTATCGTTTTGCTTAAGAACTACTGAGCACAGTGGGTTCCCCGCAGCTGGCTGAGAGACGCACTCAGGGCCCGGCATGCTGGCCGGGCTTGGGCAGAGGCGAGGGCGTGGGACTCCCCACAAGTTGTAACAGGGAACTTAGGATTCGACGTACAGAACATTTGGACATGAAGTTGAAATGGGATTTCATTATTTCAACTCAAAGCACTGGATTACTAAAAAAGATTCTTTAAAAAATATTTATTTATTTGTTTTAGTTGTACACAATGCCCTTATAATATATAATATATTATATATATATATATATATATATATATATATATATATATATATATATAATATATTCCACTTTCAAGACACCTGGGTATAAAATTTATTTACATGATAAGAAGACACAGTAATTTGGCAAAATATAAGCTATTATCATTTGGAAAGTAATTTTTTAAACTATGTATTTTTGTCAGTTCTCTTTCTATTTAGAAAGAAATAGTTGAAATATTTTATGTGTAGTAATAACAGCCATTTAAAAAATCTTCATTGAAATCCTTTGAAGAAAAACAAGAACGTAAGCTGCCGCCTCCACATCCATGCCTGTGGTTGAACGCAGCTCCCTAGCGAGGCCTGAGTTCCCCAGTTGGAGCGTTTTATCACGACTTCGCTGCCAGGGTAGCTGCAGGTGATGACGTGAATTCAAGGATATAAAACCGGAAGCTGTCTGCCCATCCACCCGCCTGTCATGCACGGATGATGTCCAGAAATGGCGCTGGAACACCATTTGCCTGTTAGAAATGAACTGTTGACTCTGTCTCCAGCGTCGTCCCCTCCAGGACGCCCACCGTCCACATCCACCGGCCCACTCGAGCACGCTGCCTAGCGTGTTTTCTGTTCCTGTGACAAACTACCCAAGGATGCATTATTGAGGAAGAAAAGGCACTTGTTCAGTGTGCAGGCCTGGAGGCTGGAAGACTGGGACTGGCAGCCCTGGTGACTTGGCCTCTGGTGAAGCTCTGGATGCGTCACAGCTTGGGAGCAGCAGCATGAGAGGAGGCCAGAGGCTCCCGCGGGCCAGGCCGGCTGTGGACCACCACCCGCTCTCACAGGACTAGCCAGGCGCCGCGGCAGCCACCTCAGTCCTCCCGGGGCGTGCTCACAGTGACCTCCGCACCTCCACGGCCCGCTCTCCCGGCTTCCTCCAGCTCCATGCCACAGGCTGGGGACGGAGCGCCCAGGAACCTGCAGGGGCGGACTGTACCCAGGCCACCCACACCACGGCCATTGGGCCCCGATGCCGTGAGCCGGGACGTGGACCATGCACGCGAGCTGAGGACAGCTCCGGGCCCTGCTCAGCCCAGCCAGTGCCCGTGGACGAGGCCAGGTGGGCAGACTGCCAGGCAGAGTGGCGGTGAGTGTCGCAGGCGTGCTGTTCGGGAGGCAAAGCCGAGGCGTCGCGTGTGAGCGGCCCAGGTTGTCAGGAGTGTGCCGTCGCCGAGGACTCGCCCCTTCGCGCACTCCCCCACAGCTGGCCGCGCACAGCTCAGCAGACTCCCACGGCTTCGGTCCACCGCTGGCTCGTGGCCGCAGCACGCAGACTTGTCACGGAGCCTGGTCCTCCAACCCCTCGGCTGCGGCTCCTGCAGCTTTCCCGGTCCTTTCCCTTTCTCTTCAGTGCTGCAGGCGGACGGCCCTGAGCTGCACGGCCCGAGCGCGGCTTCTTACGGAAACAAGAGTCCTGCGGCTTCAGGCCCGTCCCTTGACTCACGGGGTCGAGAAGAGGCGCTCGGACGCCGTCTCCTGTAGGGGTGAAGCGTGGATGCCGTCTAGGTCCTCCTCTGCAGAAGGCCTCGGGCCGAGCTGGCGTCCTGGGTGATCGTGTTGGCCCTGGGTGGCCTTCTCTGGCTGCAGCCGTCAACTAGGACCCCACCACCTCGTTGGCGAGCAGCTTTCCTGCGGCCCTCACAGATCAGCCACTCAGAACGCGCTCTGGTTGCATGTTGGTGTCCCTCGATTCTTTTCCTTGACGAGATCCGGCTGTCTCAAGACACGCTGTTCGAACCCTCCACTTCCCGTCCAGCGAGCCGGTCGCGGTGGCGGTGCTCAGCCCGGCGGTGCAGTGCGCTGCGTCTTTCGGCTCAGCTGTTGGGTCCAGCTCACGAGCACCGTGCTCTGCCCTCTGGTCCTGCCACTGTGCCCTAAAGGTGTGACACCCAAGGTGCCTTTCCCTCTCTTCTCGTTTGAACACGATGGTGTGCCCTGGCAGTTTAAGAGGAGGCATTCATGGTCAGCCCTGCCCACGCTCTCCACATGCTGACTCATTGCTGCGACCTGCAGGGCGGCAGCACAGCGTGCCGGCGTGACACCACCTCACGCTTTGGCCACTGTTAGCCAAGGACTGTGAGGCAAATGGGTGCCACCAAGACTGTGTGGATGTTGAGATCTGAGCTTCATGTGATTTTCATGTGTCACTAAATATTCCTAATTTTTTCAATTACTTAGAGGTGCGAAATCTATTTCACCAGCCATACAAAACCAGGCAGTGAGCCAGTCTGTCTCATGAGCTGCAGATTGCTAACTTGTGGAGAAGAATTTTAGAAAGTTCTATGAGGCTTGCTCCCAGCAGATGAGAAGCACAGGGTTCCTGTCCTGGAGCAGGGCCGCGCTGGCAGGCTCGGGCCACAGCTCCACTGCACTGAGGGTGGGAGCTCAGGCAGGCCTGATCAGGAAGGAGCAGCCTGTGGCAGCTCGCAGGCACCGGACCGTGAAGATCTTCCTTTACCTAATGAATCTGCACTGAAATCTCCAAAACATAGAGGCTCTTGACCCATGATTTTTGCACATAAATTTAGCTGCTATTCCAGAAAGTGGGTTCTCAGCCAGCCTCATTAAAAATTTGGAGGAACCCATTTTCAAAAGGTACCCTACCTGAGGCCTCTGCCTGGGTAAACCAATCCGACTACTTAATTATTGGGCCCAATCTGAGCCTAGACCAAATCACCATTCTTGGAATCACTTTATTGCTCAAATAAGGATTGAGAGTGCAAAACGCAAATTTGGGGGGCTTGAGTCAGCAAGAGAACTCACCCCTAGCCCCAGTTGCTGAGGGATCAGTGGGCACAGTGAGCCCTGGGAGACCCTTCACTCAGTGGTCACTCAGGGCAGCCAGGGTCACTGGAGGCCCCCTAACATCCCACTTGTGACAACAAATGGTTTAAAAACTTTAGGGAACTCTTATATACTATTGGTAGGAATGTGATTAGTACAGCCATTAAGGAAGACAATGTGCAGGTGCCACAAAACAAACAAACAAAAGCCATAAATTGAACTACCATCCACCCAACAATTCCTCTTCTGGATATATAACCAAAGGAAAGAAAATCAGTGTTTCTCAGAAATGCTTGCACTTCTGTGTTTATTGTTAACAGTATTCACGATTGCTAAGATATGGAATCAAACAAGTTATTCATCGATGAATGAATAGATAAAGAAAATACGGTGAACATACACAGTGGAATATTAGCCTTAAAAAAGAAGAAAGTCCTGTGATTTCCAGGAATGTGGATTAACCTGGAGGAGAAAATATTAAGCAAAGTATTCCAGGCACACAAAGACAACAAATCTGACTCATGTGGAAGCTAAAAAGTTGGCCTCATAGAAGCAGAGAGTAAAATGGTGGTTACTAGAGGCTGGGAAGGAGAGGCCAAGGAGGAGACGGGGAAAGATCGGTCAACGGGCACAAAATCGTAGCTAAATGGAGGCATAAATTCTAGCGTTCTAGAGCACATTAAGGCGACTCTAATTAACAACAATTTATCATGTCCAGAATATGTAAGAGGAGTTTAGTGTTCCCACAAGAAATGATAACTGTTTAAGATTATCGATGTGCCAATCATACTGACTTGAACCAGGCGTGTATTTTGTATCGAAATGTTGCTCTGTACCCTACTAATAGTTATCATGTGTCAAAGATTTTAAAAAGAAGAAAATATCTTGAGGCAGATGAAGCTGAGCAGGGCTCACGGGAGCAAGGACTGCTCCCTGCACAGGGACCGCTGGAGCCAGCACAGGTCGAGGCCGGCGAGCAAGGCAGGCAGATGGTGAGCAGACTCAGGAAGTGAGGCCCCGGTGCAGCCTGATTGGCTGCAGCCCCGGCCGTGGGCGTGGGCTGGGCGGTTGGCAGCTGTGGTGATTGGTGGAGACTCAGCTTTTCCTGTGAGGATGCACTCCCCGCTAGGCTGTGGGCAGTCCGCACACTAAGTCTGGCTGCAGTTGGTCACGTGGAGGCGGGCCAAGCTAAGTGCAGTTCACAGAGGTGCTGGACGGAGGCATAAAGGACGTGCAGCTCTGAGGATGGCCAATGCAGATGCGCAGCTGAGCCGCAGCACCTTGTCCGCCTGCTGGCGTGTGAGCCGACGTGCTCCATGGCTGTCCTTCGCTCCTGGAACCCCCGTGCTCTCCTCATGCGGTGAGACCTGCCCCTCGTCTGGCACAGAGCTTTGGTCCCTGGCCTTGCAGACAGCGAGCACTAGGGACAGGGTGTGGGAAGATGATGCAGACACTTGTGAGACGGGCCCCAACAAGGCCCCGCCTGAGTTCTGACCCCTTGCTTCAAGTCCTGGTGGCATGTGAGGGGACTGAGTCTGCATCTGCGTGGCGCTGGCCCGTCAGGCGGAGGAGTGACTTGATGATGGGAGGCTATCACACGTGTCCTGATTGCGGTCTGTCTTGGAGACCTCGAAGGTGGGGTGAGCCCAGTTTTCTCCCACCACAGGGGAAGCAAGATGCGGACAGGACGCTGGGGGGACCCGTGGGGAGTCCTGACGTTGCTGCGCTCCGTCCCAGCTCCGCCAGGCACTTCCTGGTGCAGGTGCTCCACAGTCCACCGACGGCCAAGGGATGTGCAGGGCAAGCGTGGGCGCTGGCTCCGGGCAGCTGCCACCCCAGCAGCTGCCACCCCAGCAGCCGCAAAGGCTTCAGCTGGCAGCTTGGCGGGGCAGAGCTTTGCGGTCAGTCCCTGCCCCCTCGGGGGCCTCGCTGGCCACGCACATCCCTCTGGTCTAAAAACCTGGGGGTCAGGCCCAGCAGTCTGCCTTAGCAAGCCTTCCAGATGGCTTTGGTCACACACAGGTGAGGGGCGACTGGAGGGTGGGGACTGGCTGTGCCTGCTCAGCCCCAGCCACAGAGGATGCCCATCCCAATCTGGTGTGTCGGGGGAGGACCCTGTGTTCCCAGAAGACTCAGGGGGACTGTTGCTGGCCTGAGGACTGACCCGGAGCAGGAGGTGCTGCCAGGCCCCTGTGTTGGGTCCCCAGCTCTGCCCACAGCACATCAGGCAAACTGGGCAAAGTGCCCCGACTAGGAGTCCCCATTTTCCTGCACACAGGTCGGGTGGCAGGTGCATCTGCCCTGTGGCATCGCGTCCCGGCTTGACGAGGCTGTGTGCGAGCCTGTGGGCAGCAGTCAGCGAGCGTCACCTTGTGATTACTGCCCCGCGGGTTAAGTTAGATGGCTTGATATAAGTGTCATATTGCCACGAGGGGATTCCGAAGTGGCTCCTTCCTTCTCTCCCTCTCTCCAGAGGACAGTCACGAGTAGAAGCAGCTCTTGGTGAGTGCCAGGGTCCACCTGCTGACCCACAGTGTGGTCACAGAACCTTACTGCCTAAACCATCAGCATTCCAGGAATCGGTGTATGGGAGAGCACCGAGCGCAGGGCCAGGCGCGCTCGGGCGGCAGGCAGCCCTCGGCCATCTCCACCTCCGTCAGGAAGCCACGCTGCCCAGTGGGGCCGCCCTCGCACGCGCCCGCAGCTTGTCCTGCCTGTGTGTCACGGCTCCTGCTCCCATCCGTCCTGCTCCGTCATCTGTCTGGCTGTGAGACATTTCAGGTGAGCTCTACCATCAGCACCGGCGATCCTCGGTGCCGGCGTGCTGGGCGCTGACCTCTGCTCTGACCCGGAACTCCTCCTGCTCGCTCCAGCCTCCTGGCTGGCTGCTGGCCGAGCACAGGGCAGCAGGGGCTGGCTGGGAGGGACTGTCCTGGCCTTCCTGCAGGGACTGCCGGCTGAACCTGATTGAAACAGGTTTGAAGTAACGAGAGAAGGCTGTGAAGGACTAGAATTTAATTGAAATGGACTCTTGCACTTTCTGTGGCTCTGGGAACACTGGGCGGGCCTGGGAACCAGGGCAGTGACGAGACTGCAGCAGGCCACGTGTACTGAAAGTCCCCAAAGCACACAGCAACTCGTCGAGTCGTTCTTGTTTTTGAATCAAACTCTCGTCTTCCTTCCAAAAACAAACCAACAAACAACAAAAAAAAAGAGGACAGACAGGAAAGGAGTGCAGGAGTGCGTCGAATCACCAGATGCAAGGCTCAGGCGGAGGCGTCTGGGACGGCTCCTGGAAGCCCAGAGAGAGAATCTGTTCCTGGACTCCGTGCTCCGATTTCTTCCCAGAAATGTCTGCGCCAGGAGGTGAGGGTTGTCACCGTCACTGGTGGGGCAGGTCCTCCTGCTGGCTGCAGTGTCCACTGTCTTGGACGTGGGCCGTTGCTGTGTCTCGTTCCCCCAGATCCTTCTGGCTGTTTGCTGAACTCGGGTGGCTGCTGGCTGCCGGCTCCCGGGGCGCAGAGGCTGGGTGCAGCCCCATCACGCGGAGGCTCGAGGGGCGGGCGGGCTGCGCAGCTCCATGGGCCAGCTGGACGCCCAGCGGCCCCGGTGCCTGCCCCCTCTGGTTGCTCTGCTCCCGGCATGGCGGAGGGTGTCCAGCTGGAGGACGCGGACCGCTCACCACGGGTGACAGCACCGTCCTTCTGCACTGTGGCGGGGCCGAATACCCGGGGCACCTGCCGGAGGGTTGCAGAGCCTGCCCCAGAAGCAGCTCCAGCCCCGGCTCCCTCCAAGGCGCGTCCAGTTCTGCGTGGAGCAAAAGCTGGCCCAGACTCCAAGTCACCATCCCGAACCTGTGGCTGGCGGGAGTCGCGGCTGCAGAGGCAGACATGTCGCCAGCCAGCTGCCCCGACAAAGAAGGGTGACCGTGGGGTCCCTACGAGGGAGCAACGCAGGAGGCCCCTGCCTGTCCCTGGGCCCAGGGTGACCATGGGTCCCTCAGAGGAGCAGGATAGACGTCTCTCTGAGGCAGGGAGAGGCCCTGCCAAGGATGCGGTGCCCAGGGAGCCAGGTCGGCCCAGGTGGCTCTTCCCTCCAGCTGCGGAGGAAGGCAGCGCCGTGACCCCTTCACCTGACCCTGGAGACCTCCATGGTGCTGACCTGTGCACCTGCAGGCGGGGAAGCTCCCTGCGGCGGGACAGGAAGTCGCAGGGAGGGCGCTGTGCACCGCGTGAGGCGGGCCACGCGTGGCTGGCCTGCTCTGCCTGTGCCTCCCACAGACGAGCCTGTCCCCGGGGCAGCAGCCGGTGTGCCCGTCTCTGCACACGCGCGTGCCCCACGGGGCCTGACCTCCCTCTCCAGCTTCCCGGCTGCTGCCTGGGAGGAGGCGTGCAGATGCTGGCCAGCCCCGCGGGCTCCGTCCCTTGTGCCTGGTGTGGTGGGCACTGTGCCCACCCTTACTGGATGGCCTGGCTCTGTCCTGGAGTCCAGTCTCGGGGTGCCTGGGCACGGAGGGGCTCTCCAGAGTGCCCAGGTCAGGCCCAGCCTGCGGGAGCCAGGCTGTCTGCAGAACCCGACAGCTTGCAGGGGTGCGTCGTCCCAGGCCACTTGTCACTGGGCAGTGCCACCATGGGCTTCACCAGGCTGCTGACCAGCTGGCCTCAGAACAGCCCTTCAGCCTGTCGTTGTGTCCTGTGGTGTGGAACAGGGCCTGAGCCAAGGCTGGCCTCCTGGCCTCCGGAGCCACCCAGACGTGACTGGGCTCCCGGGGAGGCTCCGCCCTCCAGCCCCCTTCCTGAGCCTCCGCTCCCCGGACACTGTCCACAGGACGCCCTCAAGGTGCAGAGCAGCCTCAGGCTGCTCAGAGAGGGAGAGTCGTGAGGCCGAGCGAAGGTGTCCTGGCCCCCAAGGTCAGTGAGACCTGAGGCAGGACTGCCTCTGACAAGCAGGACAAACGGCTTCTGACCTCTCTTAGCATCCCATGGGGACACCCGCGGCACAGGGCCTTTGCACAGACACAGGTTCCCCAGGGCCAGGCTGCACGGACTTCAGTCTCCTCCTTGCTGAGCACGGGAAGAAGCAGCAGGCTTCCAGCAAGCCTGCTTCCCGCGAGGGCTGGGCCGTGAGCGCCCAGGACCAGAGGCAGCAGGAGCTTCAGTTCCAAGCCTCGACAGACGGTGTTCCCATGCTGCTTCATTCATAGACGGCACTTCTGTACCAGGCCTGAGCCCTCCTTGCCCATTCCTAGGTCCTGGACGAGATTCCCAGTTTAACATTCCACATCGCGCCCACGAGCCCGTTCCCAGCGTGTGTGTCCTGGTGGTGAAACACTCGTGCTGTAAAACTGACCGTCCTGCCTGCTCGTCGGCGCTCGCCCTCAGGGCGGGGAATCCCGGCGTCCCCACGCTGTCCAGCTCTGACCCTCCTCCTCCCGCAGCACAGAGCACCAAGTCCCTCGGTGTCATGGCACCTTCTCGGGGCCTGGAGCTCCCTCTGCTGCCCCCCGGGGCTTCCCAGCCCTGGTGTCTGCTCCGGTGGCGGCCTCGGCCCACTCGCAGGGTCCCCAGGCACGTCTAGGGGGAGCAGTGCCCGGGCTCCCTTTCCTCGGGAGGCTGGAGGATGCTCAGGCTGCTCTTATTCCCTCGCTGAGGGGTGTGGGCTGCTCCGCAGCTGACCACGTGATGCGTGCTGGTCTGGACACGCGTGCACGGAATCCCTTTGAAACCCTGCTTTCGGTCCCTTTGTGGACATGCCCAGAGTGGACGTGCCCAGAGCTGACATGCCCAGAGCTGACATGCTCAGAGTGGACATGCTCAGAGTGGACATGCCCAGAGTGGACATGCCCAGAGCCGACATGCCCAGAGCGGACATGCGCAGAGTGGACATGCTCAGAGTGGACATGCCCAGAGCTGACATGCCCAGAGCGGACATGCTCAGAGCGGACATGCCCAGAGCGGACATGCCCAGAGCCGACGTGCCCAGAGCGGACGTGCCCAGAGTGGACATGCGCAGAGTGGACATGCCCAGAGCGGACATGCCCAGAGTGGACATGCTCAGAGTGGACGTGCCCAGAGCTGACATGCCCAGAGCGGACATGCCCAGAGCGGACATGCCCAGAGCCGATGTGCCCAGAGTGGACATGCCCAGAGCGGACATGCCCAGAGTGGACATGCTCAGAGTGGACGTGCCCAGAGCTGACATGCCCAGAGCGGACATGCCCAGAGCGGACATGCCCAGAGCCGATGTGCCCAGAGTGGACATGCCCAGAGCGGACATGCCCAGAGCGGACATGCCCAGAGCCGACATGCCCAGAGTGGACGTGCCCAGAGTGGACATGCCCAGAGCGGACATGCCCAGAGCGGACATGCTCAGAGTGGACGTGCTCAGAGCTGACATGCCCAGAGCGGACATGCCCAGAGCGGACATGCCCAGAGCCAATGTGCCCAGAGCGGACATGCCCAGAGCTGACATGCCCAGAGCGGACATGCCCAGAGCGGACATGCCCAGAGCCGACAGGCCCAGAGCGGACGTGCCCAGAGCTGACATGCCCAGAGCGGACGTGCCCAGAGCTGACATGCCCAGAGCGGACATGCCCAGAGTGGACGTGCCCAGAGCTGACATGCCCAGAGCAAACATGCCCAGAGCGGACATGCCCAGAGCCGACATGCCCAGAGCTGACATGCCCAGAGCGGACATGCCCAGAGCTGACATGCCCAGAGCGGACGTGCCCAGAGTGGACGTGCCCAGAGCGGACATGCCCAGAGCTGACATGCCCAGAGCGGACATGCCCAGAGCTGACATGCCCAGAGCGGACGTGCCCAGAGTGGACGTGCCCAGAGCGGACGTGCCCAGAGCTGACATGCCCAGAGCGGACGTGCCCAGAGCCGACATGCCCAGAGCGGACATGCCCAGAGCGGACGTGCCCAGAGCGGACGTGCCCAGAGCGGACATGCCCAGAGCGGACGTGCCCAGAGCCGACATGCCCAGAGCGGACGTGCCCAGAGCCGACATGCCCAGAGCGGACGTGCCCAGAGCGGACATGCCCAGAGCGGACGTGCCCAGAGTGGACATGCCCAGAGCGGACGTGCCCAGAGTGGACATGCCCAGAGCCGACATGCCCAGAGCGGACATGCCCAGAGTGGACATGCCCAGAGTGGACATGCCCAGAGTGGACGTGCCCAGAGTGGACATGCCCAGAGTGGACGTGCCCAGAGCCGACATGCCCAGAGCGGACATGCCCAGAGCCGACATGCCCAGAGCCGACATGCCCAGAGCTGACATGCCCAGAGTGGACATGCCCAGAGTGGACGTGCCCAGAGCCGACGTGCCCAGAGTGGACGTGCCCAGATGTGCCCAGAGCAGACGTGCCCAGAGCCGATGTGCCCAGAGCCGACGTGCCCAGAGCCAACGTGTCCAGAGTGGACATGCCCAGAGCGGACATGCCCAGAGCCGACATGCCCAGAGCCGACATGCCCAGAGCCGACATGTCCAGAGCCGACATGCCCAGAGCCGACATGCCCAGAGCCGACATGCCCAGAGCGGACATGCCCAGAGCCGACATGCCCAGAGCCGACATGCCCAGAGCGGACATGCCCAGAGCGGACATGCCAGAGCGGACATGCCCAGAGCCGACGTGCCCAGAGCGGACGTGCCCAGAGCCGACGTGCCCAGAGCGGACGTGCCCAGAGCCGACGTGCCCAGAGTGGACGTGCCCAGAGCCGACGTGCCCAGAGCGGACGTGCCCAGAGCGGACGTGCCCAGAGCCGACGTGCCCAGAGCCGACGTGCCCAGAGCCGACGTGCCCAGAGCCGACATGTCCAGAGCGGACGTGCCCAGAGTGGACGTGCCCAGAGTGGACGTGCCCAGAGTGGACGTGCCCAGAGTGGACATGCTCAGAGTGGACATGCCCAGAGTGGACATGCCCAGAGCTGACATGCTTAGAGTGGACATGCCCAGAGCTGACATGCTCAGAGTGGACATGCTCAGAGTGGACAACGTGACGATCCCATTGGTCTGAGAGTCCGTGCACGGCTTTCCCAGCAGCCGTGCCACTGCACTCCCACGGACGGCTGCGGTCCCGCTCCTTGCAGCCTCCCCCCGCGCTGCTTATCTTCCTCTGAGGGCACAGCCTAAGGGGCTGGGGGTGCCCCGCTGTGGCTTAGATCCGAGTCTCCCGAATGACCTTGGACATCGAGCGTCTTCTTAGGTCCTCATCCGACATTTGTGTATTTTCTTTGGAGAAATGTCTTTTTTAAAATCAGGCCTTTGCTGTTGCTTAGTTTCACGAGTTCTACGAATACCCTGACAGTGGTCCCCTCTCAGATAGTTGACAGGGTCTCTCCCACTCTGGGGGTGCCGTTTGTGCCACTGGCAGAGGGAGGGTTTGTGTGTGACTTTCAAACTCTGGTGACGTCATGCCTCCTGCTTTTTCCTTTGGCTGCCTCTGCTTGCCCCATTGTCTTTAAGGGATTTTACTATCTGAGGTCTTACCTGCAGGTCTGGGAGCATTTGGGTCATGTTTTCATATGAACGTACAACTTCTTTCTTTTGCTAACGGATATCCGTTTCTATGGTATCATTTACTGAAAAGATGGTCTTTCCCCCGTTGAATGGGGAGAGATCACCTGACCCCAGCACAGAGCTCGGCGCTGGCGGTCCCTTCTCTCCGCTGCTGCGTGCTGCCGTCTGGGCCAGCGCCCTCATCCGCACACGGCCGCTGTGTGCTGAGTTCTGAAACGGAGTCGTTACTCCACAGTTTGGGCTTTTATCAAGATTGTTTAGGCTATTCAGGAACTTTAGATTCCACATGAATGTAAGTGTGGCTTTTTCTATTTCTGCAAAAAACATTGCTTGATGTTTGTGTAAACGATGTTGATAAGGATTGCAGTGAACACGCATATTGCTTTGGACAATGCGGACATTTTAACAGGTTGTTTTCCAATCCATGAATGTGGGATGTGTTTCCATTAATTTATGTCTGTGATTTATTTTAGCAATGTTTTGTGATTTTTATTGTGTAAGTTTTTTTACTTCTTTGATTAAGTTAATTACTAAGAATTCTATTCTTTTCCATGCTGTTATGAATGGGATACTTTTTTGTTGACTGCTTTGTCCGATCACTCACTATTTGCATATAGAAATGCAACTGATTTTTTCATGTTGACTTTGTGTCCTGCTGCTGTGCTGGATAAATTTATTAGTTCTAACTGTTTCATGGAATCTTTAGAGCATTGTGAGCAAAGATAATTTTACTTCTTGCTTTCCAGTTTGTGTACCTGTTATTTCTTTTTCTTGCCTAATTACTCTGGCTAGAACTTCCATACTAAGTTGAACAGAAGTGATGAAAGTGGCGTCCTTGACATATTCCTGAAATTAGAGGAAAAGCTTTCACTTTTTCACCACTAATTATGATGTTCACTGTGGGTGTTTTAAGAATAATTTTTATTGGATAGAGGTAAGTTTTTCCTATTCTTACTTTGTTGGGTGTTTTTATCATGAAAGGACATTGAATCTTGTCAGCCTTTTCTGCATTGTTTGAGCTTATTTGTGTTTTGTTTTCTTTTCTTTCTGACACTGTGGTCTATGATTTGACTTTCAGTGCTGTAACATCCTTGCATTTAAGATGAATCCATTAGTCATGGTGTACAGTCTTTTAACTCGCTGCCAGTTCTGGTTTGCTAGTGCACTGAATGGGAGAGCGTGTGTTTCATCTGGGTCATCCTGTTTACTGGCTGTAATCGCTGATAATAATTCGTCACGATCAGTTTCATCTCTGTGGAATCCTGGTGCTATCTTTGCTCTCATGCCTGGGTTCAGTGACGGAGTCTCCTCTTCTTCTGAGCCCATCAGATAGAAGCCTGTGAACCTTCTCAAAGCACCGCCTTGGTCTCGTTGCTCTCCCAGTTGTCTCGTGTCGTCTTGCGTGTCTTCGCCGTGACCTGTTTCCTTCCGCCCGCCAGCCCTGGCGTGTGGTGCCTGGTTCCAGCCCCGGTGTGGGGAGTCGGTGCTGGCTGGGTCCTTCCTGCCTGCTCAGGCGAGCGCTTGTGCTGTCAGTTCCCTCAGCGCTGCCTTTGTTGTGTCCCACGATCTCTCGTTGCTGTGTTCTGGTTTCACTCATATCCAAGCATTTTCTAACTTTCCCTGTGAGTTCTTTTTCAAGCCATTGCTTACGAGTGTGGTAATTCTCACGATTTTGTGAATTTTCCCAGTTTTACTTTTGTTGCTGATTTCTGGCTTCAGCCTATTTGCAGTCAGGAAAGACAGCGTGGATGACGTTGACCTCTTTAAAGCCACAGAGACCTGTTGGCCCACGGACGGCCGAGGCCCACAGGCAGCCCGAGGCTTGCAGAGACGCGGGCGGCAGCTGTCCCGCAGGCGCTGGAGACAGGCGCCCCGTGCGCCCGCTGCTCAGGAAGGGGCAGCATCGCCATGGGTGGTCTGAATCCACTTGCAAGTTGTTTCCCCTCTGCATTCGCTGGATGACACGCCTGTGCGGTGACACACATATCAAGAGGTGACTGGGGCATCCTGGGTGTGACCGGGTCTCCTGGCCAGGGTGTCCATCCCTGCTGACCAAGCCCGACCCTGCTCCTCTGTCTCCTGGGAGCTCTGCTCACTCCTCGGCCCTCGCCGTGGGCTGCTCCACCGTGAGTGACACGGGACACAGTTGGGCGGTGGGAACTGTGCCCGGAGGCCCAGTGCAGCCAGGACTCAAGGACGCCCTCACGTTTCCTTTAGGAGTCCAAGAGCAGCAGCTGCAGCCGGGGTCTGCATGGCCACTGCACAGGCCAACGTGGTGCTGGTCCTTTCAGAGCCCAGCTAGCAGGAAGGCTGGTGGCCAGCCCCAGGGAGGACTTCCCGACCTGGGTCAGCTGGGAAATAAGCCAGAGCTACACCTGCTGCTAGGTCAGAGTTCTAAAGATAATTGAAACCAAAGTGTGTGTGTGTGTGTGTGTGTATGAGTGTGAGTATGCATGAGTGTGAGTGTGTGTGTATGAGTGTGTCTGTGTGTGTGTGTATGAGTGTGAGTGTGTGTGTGTGTGTGTGTGTGTATGAGTGTGTGTGTCTGTGTGTATGAGTGTGAGTGTGTGTGAGTGTGTGTGTATGAGTGTGATGTGCATGAGTGTGTATGAGTGAGTGTGAGTGTGTGTGAGAGAGAAAGGGAGGGAGAAGGGGATGGGGGAGAGAGGGAGAGGGAGGGAGAGAGAGGAGGAGAGGGGGAGGGAGGAAGCGGGGACAGAGAGGGAGAGGGACAGGGAGGCAGGGAGGGTAGGGAGCGAGGTTGCTGTTCAGAACCGGCCGTGGGGCTGTGGGCCTGGCGCTGGCAGGCCGGGGCCTTCAGAGCTGAAGGGGCAGCTCACAGCTGAAGCTGGCCAGGACTCAAGAGGAGCTGTTGCAGTGTAGCCCAGCAGCAGGAGAGACCTGCGTCCTGGCTCAAGGCAGCTGGGCTGGAGGACTCCCTCATCGAGAGGGAAGGGGGAGGTCAGGCTTTTGTAAATTCTTCCTGTCCAGGCCATGAACTGATTGGATGAGGCCCACCCAGCTCCTCAGTCCAGATCTCAGTGTTGAGACCATGCACCACGCCCGCTCTCAGACCCATCAGAACCATGTGCGTCCAAATGCCTGGGCACCCAGAGACCAGTCGAGTGACACACACATGCCATGCTCCAACCCTTACCCGGCAAGCTAGCTGGAAGTGGCACCTGACAGTGTCAGTCAGAGGGTGACAGGGAGTCCTCGGTTGCCGCGGCGTCCCCCTCAGGAGCGCGGCTGGCTCGCTGCCGTGGAAGCCGAGGCGGCCGTCTCTGCTGCCTCACAGTGCTGCTGGTGTGGTCTGATGGCCAAGCCGGGGACACGTGTCTGCCATCTGCCGTGCGTGCCCTGGCTGTCCTGGGCACTGTGCAGAGAGGGGCGGGGTCCGACCGCGAGATATCTGTGGGTGTCCTTCCGAGGTCTTCTTGGTGCAGGAGACCTGGGCTTTCGGTGCTGCCGGTCCTGTGTGTCCTCTAAGGTGCTTCAGATGCACTGCCCTTGGTACCTGGCTCCCCTCACCATGTGGCAGGCCGCGGCAGGAAGGGGCACGCGGCTGGCCGTGGGCCTGAGGACATGCCGAGGCTGCCTGTGGCGCAGAGGGCAGCGGTGGAGGACAGGGTCCTGGGTGGGACGTGTGGAGCACTCTGCTCGGACGCCTGGACTGTGGGCCCTGCTGGACGCCTGGCAGCATCCGGGAGCCCAGAGATACGCCCCCGAGGTTCTCGGGCTCCTGGGTCCCCTGGCTGCACGGGCGGCATGGGGGAGGGCGTGATAGTCACGCTGAAGCTCCTGCTGGAGGTGCCTCACCAGGTCCCCGAGTCCTTGCCTTTGCCCTCTCTGCCAGTCGGATGCTGCGCGAGGCCAGCGCTGGCCGCCCGAGCCCTGGCCCGGGTGCTCCTGTTCCTGCCTTCTTCCTCCTCTTGGTGCCATTGTCTGTGGATTTCTAGACGCTTAGTTTGAGTGTTCTGCTTTTGTGTTTCCACGTTTCCTTTTGTTTCTTAATGTTCGCGTTTGAAGCCTGACTTTCTCAGAGCACCAGGGTCCTTTTAGCCCGTGTGCTTTGGCATCGAGTGGTTTTGTGTTTATCTGGTTCCTGCCATCTCAGCATTTCCATCATGGTTCTTTTCAGTCAATGTTGGGGACTTTAGAACACATCGGCCGAAAGAACAGAACTCTCTGGTTGCTTCCCACTTCCAGGCCTGGCCTGACCCTGGAGGCGTTCCCTGACGTATCGTGGGAACCAAAACTGCCCTACGGATAGGGTAGGGGGCTCTGCCAACACTATCTGCTCATGCTTCCTACGTGTCCCTGTATTCCTTTTGTTCATTGGCCCGAGTCCCCTATAAGCGCTGTCCACCTTCCTCAATAAACTCGAGCTCCAGCGCTGAAGTTCTGCCTGACTGGGCTCCCTGGTATCTTCTGGGTCTTCTGAAGACGGGGAGGGAATGCCAGCGACCTCTTACCTTCCCAATCTCGCCTTATCGCTGAGGTCTGCTTTCCCAGCCTTCTTTGCTGGACACAGAAGGTCCATCCCGGGTCTAGGGATAGCTAAAGACCTCAGCCCCTCCTCTAACTTCCCTACAAGTCCATGAGTTGCTTGGGGTGCATTTCCTGTTTCCTGACCTGTGGCTTCAGTCGCCATGGGCTGTGATTCCTGAATGTTGACCTTGTCCCTGGGTAGTGAGCTCCTGCTTGGTCGACTTTTATGAAATTTCCATGCATGTTTGTAAAAAGAAAGGGTTTCGTGTGCTTGTTGGTAAAGGATTCTGCCTAGCTATTATCTCAAACCTAGCAGAACAGATCTGTTTTTGTTGCTCCTGAGGTCTCCCACAATCGCACTGGTGCCTTTACATCTAATACAGATGGATCAAAATGTGCCTTTGCATGTATGTTTTTGTCACCTTTTCCTTATAATTTTCTAGCTTTGCTTAGGTGACTTGGCACTAGCTGTTAGCTGCATGAGGTCATGATGGCCGGTCCTCCGGGGGTTCTGTTGGTGTCATCACTGGGTGGTCAGCCCTGCCGGCCCAGGTGTCTGCCCCTGAGTCAAGGCCCTTCTCTCCTAGAGACCACCTTCACACTGGCTTGTGTTGCTGTGGGGCATGTCTTTACTTTCAACCTTTCTGGATGCATTTATGAATCCAATGTCATGACCTTTTATGATCTTTAACTAGAAAATCTAGCATAATCACAATTTTTTTTTCCATAATTAGGAGTTTATAATTAACTTGAAGTTGTACAATTTTAATTTAGACTGATTCCTACAAATGAAAATTTCTTTTGTCTTTGCACTTTGATTCTTCAATTTCCTTATCTAATTCTACATGCTTAATTTAATTTTTTATATATAAATCATAGCTCTTTTGTTTTAAATGTTATGCTTAATATTTTAATTTTTTCTAACAATATAATGATTTTATATTTAATATAGTTCTCACCATGGGATGTTACTAAATTAACATACAGGTGGTTTTGTTTACAAGAATCTCTTTTCTTCCAAGGTCAACATAGAATCTTTTTTAAAATACGTTGGATCTTTTCTCCATTTCAATGTTAGATACGTTGAATACATTTTTTTCAAAACTTTTTTTCCCTAGAGATAAACAATTTGATTTTGGCTATTAGATATTTAAGTACAATATTAACTTGGGAGATAAAACAAATGTCTAATAAAAACATGGAGAAAAAGACTCCTAAGAGCTCGGGGCAGTGAAGACAGCAGTGGTGATGGGCCAACCCCGGGCAAGAGCTTCTTCTTCCTGTGTCGTGTATCTTGAGAACCCTGCGACTGTGAACTGCTCCTTCTGTGAATCGAGACCATCTTACTTCCTGGATCTTCTTTCTAAGCAGCAAATGCAATTTATAGGCTGCATTTTTCAGTGCATTATTTGTTATAAAAAACATGTTTTCCCATTTAACGAATACTTAGTTGTCCCCATTTCATGGGAAATCACTAAGAATATAAAACATTACCATTCATTGGAAAATTTGTAGACTATAGCTCAGGTTCAACCTCAATAGCACAAGTTTTCAGAGGGAAGCTGGATTCAGGAGGCCCTTGGACGCTCCCTCTGTCCTCCACACCGGCGTGCACCCTGCCGTGGGAGCACCCTGCTGCGATGCTGAGAGCCCGGCCGGCCAGAGAGCGGTTGTCCCCCAGCTCTGGCTGCTCCCACGACTGCGAACCAAGCAAGGGCCCAGGGCTGAGAGTGACTGTTGGAAACTGAGGTCCTCTTGCTGGGGCCTCGCAGGCTGGTGGGTCCAAAGAAATGGCACCTGAAGGATTCTGTCTGACTGGAGCTATCCCCTCTGCAGACCCAGGGCCTGAGGCCAAGCGGTCACATGCCACCCCGCCCTCTGGGAGCACGTCACAGGAAGCACAGGAAGGGGAAGCGCCACGTAGCTCTGAACTGTGAACTTTGGTGGAAAGCCTGTCTCCCCCTCATGTCATGCAATTGCTAGCTAGAGGTCTGGTTTTGCTGTTGTTGGTTAGAGTTTTGACACTGGCCCATTTTTATCATTTTCCATACTCACTGTTTTTTCCTTGTATCTCATTTATTCCTTTTAAGTTCCCTGGTCTTGATGAAATATATCATTTCATTTATTTATTTTTCGGTGAGGTACTAAAAGTAAGTGAAATTATTTCTTAGTCATTGTTATCTGAAACTGTTGTCATTTCCCTGACACCTAAGTGATAGTTTAGCTTGGTATAAATTCCTAGGTTGATATATAGTGATAACTGTCATTATTGTTGCGATAATGATAATTGACACTGAAAATATCACTCCACACCCTCCTGGGATCCAGTGTTGCCTTTGTCTTCGGGTTCTATTAGAAACACTGAAACTCTCAAAGAATCATCCATAGCTCTACACTGATTTTTGTATTTTAAACTCAACTTTCTTTAAGCTGAACTCTGGGTGATTCCTCAGTGTTATGTTCCAGTGAACTAGTGTTTCTCTTCAGTATGGTTTGGCTAGGCAGGTGAAACTCTCTTTTTACCCCAATATTCAGTTCTATTTCCAATACCCACCTTCCCATATTTTATTACAATTTGAAAAACAATTTCTTGTTTTTTTCATGTGGCCTTTGTTCATTCATCTGTTTGAGAACTCTCAGCATACTTATTTTAAATTATTTTCCACATGATTTTATTATTTTAAATTCATTGGAACTCACTTGTCTTCCAGTGGTTTTCTAGTCATCTGTCTTCCTAACATTCAATGCAACATTGTTTCAGTTTTAATTCACAGATTCATCTGGTCGAGGAACTTTCTTAGTGTTTCCTTCTTTCTCCACTTAACTCTCCCTGAGTTCTGGTTGTGCAGACGCCTCCTTCCAAATTATATGGAAGCTTGTCGTAGGAGGTTGACGAAGCTTCACACTGAGCAGTGTCAGAAGACATTTCCAGATGTCTGTCCGTCTGCCTGTGGGAAGGCTGAGCATCTTCTCCAGGCCTGCCCTGCATCTCCAACATGTGCCGCTCGGTCTGTGACCGGGGCCAGTGCCCAACGCCAGGCTGGCCGGGGAGCCCACGGTGGCCCCACTGTGGAGCAGGTGCTCCTGCTAGCTCTGGGCTGGACTGGAGGTGGAGGCTCAGGTGGTGTCTCCGCTCCCCTCTGGAGGAGCATGTGTGTCTGTCTGTCTCTGAGCCTGGCTGTGTCCGCCCTTGCTTCTCCTGAGACCTCAGCGTGCGTGATCTCCACAGTTTGGAATCAGAGTCCTGGTGAGCTTGGCCTGCTCCTGACGGGAAGTCTCGTTCACACGTAGCTAAAGGGGTCTTGCGGTTCAGAGGCCAGAACAGGCTTGCAGGTGTCTGAGTGACCCCTGGCCCAGCCCAGAGGAGGCCTCGGTGGGGCTGCGGTCACTGCACTGCCCGGTGGCCCAGCAGGCCCAGGGCGCCATCCTTGGAAGGGTGGTTCTCCCTCCAGGTGGTCCCTCTCAGTGGGTGCAGTGGACTTGGTCTTTCTCCAGGAACCCCTAGGTTCCCACATTCTCTGTCGAACTTTTAGTAACTAACACTTTGGTGACTTTTTTACTTTACAAAAAACAAAAACAAAAAACCAAAAAAAACCCTGCCATGTTTCCTAACGGAGAGCTGACTTTCTACTTGGCATGACACCTGCAGGTCACCCACCCTTCTGTTTGTGGTGGGTGGTCCGTGGTCTGAGAGTCCTGCAGAACCGCGTGGAGCTGAAGGGCCATGGGAGCCGAGGGCTGCGCTGGCTGGACCCCGACTCCGGGAGTTCCAGCACCATGACTGCCCGGGTTCCTCGGGGACTCAGGAGGTCTGCAGGACCACGTGTCCCGGGTTGCTGCAAGCACACTGCTTGCCTCTGTGCCCACTTGAACTGGAGCCCTGGGGCGCAGGACCCCCACCTGCCCAGCCCTCGCCCACTGAAGAGCACGGCTGCTCAGTTCTGAGTTCACGGGGCAGCAAGGGGAGGGGGCTTCGGCCCGCAGCCTTGCTTCTGCCTGTAGCTGTCACAGGCCTGGTGAAGCCCCAGCCCCACAACCCCACTGAGAAGGGACCCAGGATTGTTCTGTCACAAGCAGAAGCGGGGAGGGGTGGGGTGTCGGCAGCACCCCCCAGAATCCCCGAGGAGGCTCAGGGCCCTGCTCCTCTCAGCCCCGCCCACACCCCGCACCCAGACCCCGGCCACGAGGCGTCTGTGCTGAGCTCACCCGGGCCGCTCGCGGGCCCCCAGCGCTCACAGAGGCACACTGACATGTGACCCGGGACTGTCATCTCTGCGAGTGACAGCAGCCAAGCCTCAGTCAGCTTCCGTGGCCACTGACTGCCTGTAGCCACACACGGGCTGATGACAGTGCAGGGCAGCTCAAGGCCAGGCGGGACGCTGCACGGGGAGGGGCCGGGGCAGGAGGGACACCGCTGCTGGACTCTGCCCTTGCCAGGACCCTGGGCTGCTCCTTCGTGCCGGGGCTCCGTGGGACAGCCCTGCCTGCCTCTGGGGACTCTGGTCCTGCAGGTGGCCCCTCCTGGTGCTGGCCCCCAGCAGGCTTCTGTGCCACCCCAGGCGAGCGTCGCCCACGTGGCAGAAGCGCCTACGGCCGCGGCATGTGCGGTCGGCTTCCTGCTGGCTGGACCCGACTCGGGAGTCTCGGCACCAGGACTGCGCTTGGGTGGGGGCGCGTGGGGCGCGCCAGAGGCGTCCGGAGCACTCCCAGGTGTGGACGAGGCTCTGAAGCAGGGGAAGAGCCGGCCTGGGAGACGGGCGGGCGTCTGAGAGAGGCGGGGCCCGGGAAGGGCGCCCTGCAGAGCTGGGCTTCGGCAGGGGGTCGGGCGACGGTGCCAGGCCTGTCCTGGGAACTCCGAGCTGACCCATGGGGAGTGGGACCTGACCGGCAGCCAGCTGCCCAGGAAGCCTGAGACCAGGACGGGGGCCTGACAGGGCGAGCGCGTCCCCACGTGGGGAGGCCTCAGGAGAGCGGGCGGTGCCCGCGGCAGGAGGGCGTGTCCCAGACCTGTAGGACAGAGCAGCGACATCCTGGTGGCCTGTGGGTTGTGTGGGACACGTGTGTCGGGTGGCACTGTCTGATCTGAAGGAGAAGTCCAGTTAGGCGTCTGGACTTTGGAGAGGGCTCTATTCCGCGAGCGCGGCACAGGCATCTGATGAAAGTGCACCTGAGCAGGCCCCTGCGGCTGGGGTGAGCGCTCCTGGCTGATGTTTGTGGCTGTCGTGGGTTTGGTCACTGTATGTGGCTGGACGTGCTCACGGGGTGCAGTGTGAGACCCCCTCTCCACCTTCACCCTGAGGGTCCTGCCCAGGGTCTTCACATCAGGGTGACGAGCTACTCGTAGGCTTTTCATCCGCACTGAACCCTGCGGTGGCTGCCTTGTCCCAGTGTCTGCTCGGGAGGCTGAGTCTCCGCGTGGGGAGGACTTGTGGCTGGGTGCACGTGGAGGAAGCCGCTCGGTGCCAGGCAGGGGTCAGCAGGGCTCTGGTCACCGTGCGGCCTGCTGCTCTGCGGCCTGACAGGGCATCAGTGTCAGGGTGGAGAGCAGGAACCGCCTTCCACGGTACCTCCAGGGGCACCACGGGATGAGTTATTAAGATATGCTAAGAGACAAGGAGAGCCTTGGTGCCGCACAGTGTGCGTGGACAAGGGCACTGAGCTGGCCACGTCGCCCTCAGTTGCCCACTTCCTCCTGTCTTTGGCTCATTTTCATGTAAGAAGTAACTGGCTGAGAGCAGGCAGCGTTGGGCAGTGTCCTTGGTGTGCCCGTGGAGGGCAGCACTGGGCAGTGTCCTCAGTGTGACCGTGGAGGGCAGCAGCCCTGGGCAGTGTCCTCGGCATGACCGTGGAGGGCAGCCCTGGGCAGTGTCCTCGGCGTGACCGTGGAGGGCAGCACTGGGCAGTGTCTTTGGCGTGACCGTGGAGGGCAGCAGCCCTGGGCAGTGTCCTTGGCGTGACCGTGGAGGATAGCACTGGGCAGTGTCCTCGGCGTGACCGTGGAGGATAGCACTGGGCAGTGTCCTCGGCGTGACCGTGGAGGGCAGCACTGGGCAGTGTCCTCGGCGTGACCGTGGAGGGCAGCACTGGGCAGTGTCCTCGGCGTGACCGTGGGGGACAGCACTGGGCAGTGTCCTCGGCGTGACCGTGGGGGACAGCAGTCTCTCCTCAGCTCTACGTTTGCTCTTCCCACGGGGAGGCTGAACACGAGGGAAAGCACTGGACCTCTGCTCTGCACAGAGGCCCCTGAGGCCGAGGCCGTGGCCGTGCAGGAGGACCTGGCCAGGGCTGCCGTTCCCAGGACAGAGCCACCCTCAGCTTAGGCACCATCCACCCAGCCAAGGGGACGCTGGTGGGCTTCTCCCCTGGCTTCAGCCCCGCGCTTGGGTCTTCTCCTCCCTGCACTTAGCAACCAGCACCTCCGGGGACCGGGCCAGTCGGCATGGCCCTCGCCACCACTGAGACTCAGTTCCTGGGCGTGCCTGGGGCTCCAGCAGGCAGAGCCAGAGGCTGGCGTGTGCGGAGGGACAGCGCGCCTCTGGAGGCGGAGGGCGCAGGCTTGTCACGGTCCACTAGACTAGGACTTCTTTGTTGGGGCGTTGGCGATCGCCTCCCCGTTGCGGACTCTCCACCGTGGCTGGGGCAGGCCCCGTGCTCAGCGCGAGCCGCGACTTGCCCGTGCTCGGCGCAGAGCCTGCGCCTGGAGGTTCGTGTTCGTCTAGGAGGCGTCCAGCGAAGGCGCTTGTAGGGACCACATGGCCAGCTTTGAAGACACCACAGGCCTGTCCCCAAAGGAAGAGTGGTGCGTGGCACAGCCCTGGGTTCATGAGCGTGACTCTTGGGGCGATGTGGGCACCGCAGGTTGACCGTCCCCCGCCGTCTCCGGGCGGCCTCACGTGGGCTAGGCGCTGCAGAGGGACTCGGCATGGCCCCTCCTACAGCAGGACCAGGGGCTGGTCCCACTCCGAAGGTCGGGTCTCGAGGCAGGAGGTGGGAGTCCCCTTCTCCCGCTTGCAGGCGAGAGGCTGAGGCGGCGAGGCTCTGCTGGACGTGGCTTCCTGCACCGCCGCTGTCAGAGGGGAGTCTGGGGTCACTGCTTTTCAGGACCTCGTCACTGCAGACACATACAGTGCATCTTCTTCACGACGCAGGCTCTTGGCTCCGTGTGGTGGCGTCCGACTGCACGCAAGCCCCCCCGGCCAGCACAGAGCTCCGTGCTGCTGTAGCGCAGCCCCAGGGCCTGGGGTGCCGAGCTTGCTTATCACTTAGTAGGAGCTTGGATGTGATTCCTTGAGCCACTGTGGCCAGTGCCCTGTGCCTGCGTTACTTGAGCCACCACCTGGCAGCATTACTGTTCTCTAGAGATCAAGACTGGCGGGGTGTGGCTCTCGCGCAGTGAGAGTTCTCCTGTGGGGCACGGTTCAGTGGGCTCAGGGAGGACCGGTGGCTGCACCCAGCCACGGCCCCGCCGTGCTCCTGCAGCTCACTCCCCCCAGCACCTGGCTTCTGCAGGGGCCCCTCCCTGGCCACGGGAGGCTGGCCTTTGTCCTGCAGTTCCGCCTCTTCAGAGGGTCACATAAGCCACGGCACAGGGCGCCTCTTAGCAGGGCTCTCTGCAGTCTGCTTGTGCCTGCGGGGGGAGTGCCCTCCTGGGGCTGCGTGCTCTCTGTCCAGCTGCTGCTGTGCACATCTCCAAGGCCACCAGCTTCCTCTGCCGTGATGCAGCATGCACACCTCGGCACGAAGGTGTGTTTTTATTTTTCTTGGGCAAATGCTTCCGTGGGGGATTTCCGGGTCATATGATAAGTGTATGTTCACCACCACGCTGTGGCGAGTGGCTGTGAGTTTTGCCTTCCCACCAGAAACATACAAGAACTCCACCTGTCCTCACGCGGGTGCTCTTTATTCAGATGCCAGCTGACCACCAGGCAAAGAGAGGTCACTGGCCCATTGCAGTTGTGACACACTCACACGACTAAAGCAAATGCAAGCCAGTGGCGCTCAGCTGTGCACGTAAGACGCCTGTTGAGCCATTCAGATTCACCCTGGCACAAGTGGAAGCAGCAGCAGAGGCTTCACCACCTGGAAAAAAACACAGAGAAACCGCGCATGTGATCTCAGTGCGCGTGGAGAGGCCCTTGTTCAGGTCCACTGCTGCTCAGTGTGTGAAGGACCCAGCAGGGCACGGATAAGAACGAGAGCCTCGATCTGGTGAGGCTGTGCGACCAGCTTAGGGCGACGTTGCAGCTAGCAGAGACTCCACCTGCATTCTCCGTGAGGTAGGACACGGTGAGGACGCGTGGCTCACTTCTCCTTTTGAGAAAAATAAGACTTTATATTTAAACAGATGATTTAAGGTGTAGATTTATGCATGATAATTATATAAACATGCCAAGTAAAACTACAAGTAGAACCTTCAAGAGAATGTTTTTGTGACATATACAAGATTTAAAACTTTATAAAACATGAAACAAAAAATGTGATGTGATCCAATTTTTCTTTTCAATCAAAGATCCCACGGCTGAGCTTTAGCTGCATAGCCAGCATTAATATCAGGACTGGGAAGGAGTGATGTGTGACAGTGGCCCGGGGTCAGCTGCAGCTCTGCTGCGCCTGCACTGCTGCCCTCCACTCGCTGCAGCTCCTGCCTGTGCGAGCCTCTCCCCGGGAGCAGGTTCTGCAGGAAGCCGCTGGTCCGGAGATCGCCGCAGGCTGTGCGGCTAGCTTGCTCCAGATTCAGGTGTGGATTCATTTCTGACTTTCCTGGAACTCATTTTGCTTCCTAAACAATGACTTGATTTTTTTCTTAGTTCTGTGTGGTTGCAGTCACTCCCCTGTCTCCACGCTCACGGCTCCTCCCTCCAGCTCCTGTTGGGCGACTGCTGCACTCAGTCAGTCCCTCAGCTCCTTCCCCACGTCACCTCAGCCCAGAGCCCTGTTCTGGACGCCTCCTCGACTCCGATTTCCAGTTTGCCAATCACCTCTTCAGCCGTTGCTGATCAGCTCCTGACCCACGGACTGAACGTCTATGTTCAGTGTCTCGATTTCATTTCTGGTAGTTCTGTTTAAATGAACGACTTATTCTTTGGCTCTGTTTGTGATAATCTAAATTATTTTAAAACTACAGATGACAGGTCTAAGTACTCTGGTCTGAGTCTCGGTACTCTTCTCTGCCTTGCCTGTGCCGGCTGACTCTCATTCACGGAGACACACCCGGGTGGCCACGACAGGCGCGCCCTGGGTGTGCTCTGGCTTCACTGCTGGCCTTCTGGGAAGTCTCAGGGCTCCTTCTGCTGGGCACTCAGGCACGTTTGTAGCAAGACCACTTTTGTTGTTCTCATTACTTGGCTGGGGTGCGCAGCCTGCGCAGATGGGGCGGAGGGCTCTCGTCAGGGAGGCCGTGGTTGCAGGCTTCAGGGGGCATTTCCCTTCTTAGTGTGGCTGAGACAGGAGGCACGCGTCGCCCCCAGGCCGCAGGTGGCTCCCTCTGGCCGCCTCTCGGACTCTTTGGTCTGTGCGGCTTGCTCAGGAGCACCCAGGGCCTCCCCCAGGAGCCACAGCTCCAGGCCACGCGGGAGATGCAGCGTGGCCACACTCCCCCTCCGGCCGATGCCGCAGCGGCAGTCCTCCCCGGTGCCCAGGTGTGGCGTGCCCGGCGGAGGGCAGGCACTGCTGCCTCGGTGGAGACCAGGACTTGCTCTCTGGGGTATCCTGGGTCCATTTCAGGACAGACCCTGTCCCTGCTTTCTTTCAGTTTTACTCCTCTTCTGAGGAACTGCACCTTCCCCGTGGTGACCACAGTGCACCTGGTGCCTGGCCCCGGCCCTGTGCACCAGGTTCTGACATTGAAATGAGAGACGCAGAGGCCAGAGCTGAAGGCTGGCGGCTGGACCTGCCGGGCCTCCTGCCGCTGTGAGCCGTCTGTCTGTCTTGCTGGCTCTGGCTGCGTGCCTCGCAGAATCAGAAACACAAGGTTTCCAAAGAGGAGGAGGAACCGGAAAACACACGAGGGAGCAGATGCTGGCGGTGAACGCCCCGGCTCGCCCGGACCCGGCCTCCACCAGGGTCCCGTGCGGCCAGAGCCTCCTCACTGCTGCAGGCTGCGCCCTGCGCCTGGCTCCAGGGACCTTCCCATGTCCTGCGCCTGAGTCCCTACTCGCTGCCTTGCTGCGGCTGCGTTTGCCACAGACAGAGCCCAGCTCGGTCCCCGAGACCAGCCGGCACCAGCCCCGTGGCCCCGCCCCCTCTGCCGGGCCTCGCCCCAGCCACCAGCAGCACCCTCCCCGTGGGACCCACTGTGGCAGACACACCCCGGGGCGGGTGCACGCTGGGTGTCCTGCACACGTCCGAAAGGACCAGGACGTGGAGGATCAGACTCCATCAGACGGATTCTGAGTCCAATCAGCAAGAACTAGCGTGCCCGCCCCGCCGCCCGTCTTTCCTTACTGACCTCCCTTTTCAGTGTTCAGGAGTTTGGAGATAGAGGTGCCACGGTGACCTGACAGGCGTTTCTGAGCTGCAGAAGTCACCCCGAGCCAGTCATTCTGCTTCAGGATGACATGGGCATGAAGTCTGGACAGTGTTTTGCAGACTGAGTTATTCAGAACAGATACACCCACTAAAAAGACCGTCAGAATGCACGTGGTGTGACATCATGCTCAGATAAGATCCAGCTACAGACAGATTTCAAAATAAACACGACACATGCTCATGAGCATAACGTGACCTTTGGCCTTGTGAATAAGAGCGATGCTGCGTCAACGTGAAGTCTGATCTTTCTAGCCTTGGAAGTGAGACTGAGCTCTGCCCCGCACGGCGAGTGCCCAGGCAGGCTCTGCTCTGCAGACGCTGGGTGTGAGGGCGGGGGCCCTGCGGCTGCGCCCGTGGTCCCGCGCCTCCTTCTGTAGGGTGCGGGTGCATTTCTGGGCCAGGGCCTGCGTCACATGCAGACAGGGAGCCTGGTGCTCACTGTGGAGTGGGTGCCTCGTGTGGGCCCCCCTGCTCCTGGGTCACCAGTGCACATGGCCCCCTGGGCTGGCCAGGCCACTGTCTCCAAGTGTTGGGGGCCAGGGGCAGGGAATCGGTGATGCTGGCCTCCACAGGACAGGGCAGCAGCCCCTGTTGAGGGGCACCAAGGTGTGGCGTGTCCAACCGCCCGTCCAGGCCCAGCTCAGAAAGCCAGGAGCAGAGATGAGGTGCCTGGGCCCAGGCAGGGACAGGGCAGGGACCGCGGGGAAGTGCTCTTGACTTCCTCTCTCGCCCCAGCCCAGAGACTTCTGAGAAGAGACCGTGTGTACACACCGCTCTGCGGGGACCAGCGCAGCAAACTCTTCTCTTCTTCCCTGTTTTACTCCAGATACTTGACTTATTCCACAGAATGGGTTTTTAGAAATCACAGATCATCACCTCACCTCGTTCCTCCTGTGCACCTTGTCTCCGTGTTCATCTAGGCTGGTAGAGGTCATGTGCCCAGGCTCACCCCCTTGGTCAATTCGTGAAGCCCTCGATTAAGCCATCGGAGCAGGATGATGCACGTGTGGAGTCGCGTTCCGGGTGAGACCTTAACACAGCGAGGCTGCCGCGAGCTGAGGCGGGAGGGCTGGTGCCGGGATCCGAGCTCTGCACGGGGCCACGGGCGAGGCACCCAGGGACAGCTCAGGCGTGGGCAGGCCCTGGAGCGAGTGTGAGATGGCCAGGGCCTCGCCCGAGGTGGCAGTTGTCCCAGGCCAGTGCTAAAGGAGAGCAGAGGTGCTGCAGAGTGACAGGCGGAGAGTTCTTCTCTGGATACTGGTTCCCTATCAGATCTGTGATCTGTGAACACCTCTGCATGCTGTGACCTGTCTCTTCACTCTTCCTGTAGTGTCATTTTACATCAAAATTTAAAATTCTCATCAACTCCAATTTGTCCACTTGATGATTTATCCAAGGAGTCTCTGCAAACCACACACCATGAATCTCTTGTCCCATTTCACCCTACGCGTTGTGAGCGTTTCTTGGTCTAGGTCTTGGAGCACTTTGAGTTGACTTGGGGATGCAGAGCTAGCCACGAGTCAGCTCCCTTCTTCTGCACGTGGACACGGAGTTCTCACACTACTGTGTGTGGAGGAGATCGTCCTCTCTCTTGGAAGAGGCGCCCTCGGAGGGCTGCAGGTGATGGAGGCTTATTTCCGGGTTCCTTGTCGTGTTCCGCGGTCTGTGTGTCTGTCTGTGCGTACCACCCTGCTCTGAGCACTCTGCCTTATACCAAGCTGTGACATCAGTCTTTCCAATCCATGAACCTGGGTGGTTCCTACAGATTTAGGTTTTTACTTTATTTTAGCGATGTTTTATAGTTTCACTGTACAAATCCTTTACCTCCTTGGTCAATTTCTATTCCATTAAAAATTATTATGTAAATGGAATTGTTCTTATAATTCTCTTTTCAAGTTTTCAAATTGTAAATCATTAGTGCATAGAAGTAAACTAATTTTTGTGTGTTGACTGTATCAACATTTTGTTTATTCTAAAAGATTTTTCTGTGGGATTTTTTTTAGGGTTTTCTCTACATAAAATCATATAATCTGTGAACAGAAATAATTTATTTTCTTTCCAGTTTGAATGATATTATTTTTCTTTCTTTTTTAAAACCATGTATGTAAATTTTAAATATGATTATAAAAATTAAAATGTCCATTATATATTTAATATAATATAGGTAGTAATCAGTAGATGCAGTAAAAGTATTCAATGAAATACATTTCTCATTTGTAACAATAATTTAAAGAAATTTAAACAAGGAACAAAATGAACTTCCTTACTTGAGTTGGGTTTGTTTCAAAGACTAATGACAATCACCAGTTTGCTGGCAAAACGTTGGAAGCATTTCCCTTGAAGCCAGACATGACGTAAAGATGGTCCCATCCTACTTGTTTTAGCACTATGTTATTGATCCAGTTCAATGAAATAGACAAGAAAAAGAAATCAGAGGAATAAGACTTCAAAAAGAAGAAATAAGTGTACATACTGGTGGGTGAGATATACAGAGATTCCAGGGAACTTGTAAATAATTAAAATTAATGATAATTTAGCAAGATTTTTGGTTGCAAGGTTAAAGTTTGCAGATCATATCATTCTGTTGCAATAAAAGCAAAGAATAAATCAAATTCCCTGGTATCATTTTTGTGGCCAACTCTTCCTCCAACCTCAGTCCTTGGAAAGCACCAATTTGCTTTCTGTGATTTCTACTTTTTCCAAAAAGTCACACGCAGGAAATCGTAGTTGTCGGTGCTTTGGGTCTGGCTTCCTTCAACACCCCGGTGCACTGGTGGCCATCCACACCATCGTACGCACATCCACTCTCTCTGGCTGACCAGTGCTCTACTGCTGAATAAAAGACATTGGTTTATTCCCTGTTTTTTTTTTTTTTCTTTTTTATATTTTTATTTGTTATTTGTAGTATACATGACAGTAGAGTGCATTCTGACATATTGTACATACATGGAGTATAACTTATTCTAATCAGGATCCCAATCTTGTGGTTGAACATGATGTGGAGTTTCACTGGTTGTGAATTCATACATGAACATGTGGAGATTCATACGTGTATTCATACATGAACATACGAAGGTTATGTCCAATTCATTCTGCTATTTTTCCTGTTCCCATCCCCCTTCCCTCCTCTTCATTCCCTTTATCTGATCCAATGAAATTCTATTCTTTCCTCCCCCATGCCTTGTTGTGTGTTAGCATCTGCATATCAGAGAGAACATTCGGTCTTTGATTTTTTTGGGACTGGCTCATTTTACTTAGCACAGTAGTCTCCAGTTTCATCCATTTACTGGCAAATGCCATGATTTCCTTCTTCTGTAAGCCTGGGTAGTACTCCATTGTGTACATATGCCACATTGTCTTTTCATCCATTCTTCTGTTGAAGGGCACCTAGGATGGTTCCATAGCTTGGCTATTGTGAATTGAGCTGCTATAAATATTGATGTGGCTGTGTCACTATAGTATGCTGATTTAAGTCCTTTGGGTAACTGGGTCAAATGATGGATCCAGTTCAAGTTTTCTGAGGAATCTTCATACTGCTTTCTATAGTGGTTGCACAAATTTTCAGTTCCACCAGCAATGTATGACTGTATCTTTCCCTTACATCCGTGTCAACTTTATTGTTACTTGTATTCTTGATAATTGGCATTCTGATTGGAGTGACATGGAATTTCAGTGTAATTTTAACTTGCATTTCTCTAATTGCTAGAGATGATGAACATTTTTTTCATATATTTTTGACCATTTGTATTTCTTCTTTAGTTTCTTTTTCCACTTATTGATTGGGTTACTTGATTTTTTTTGGTGTTAAGTTTTTTGAGTTTTTTTTTTTTTTTTTTTTTTTTATATCCTGGAGATTAGTGCTCTATCTGGGGTGCAGGTGGCAAAGAGTTTCTCCCATTCTGTAGGCTCTCTCTTCTTCTTATTGCTTGTTTCCTTTGCTGTGATGAAGCTTTTTAATTTGATACCATCCCATTTATTGATTCTTGATTTTACTTCTTGTGCTTTAGAAGTCTCATTGAGGAATTTGGTTCCTAAGCCGACAAGATGAAGAGTTGGGCTTACATTTTCTTCTAGTAGGCTCAGGGTGTCTGGTCTAATTCCTAGGTCTTTGATCCACTTTGAGTTGAGTTTTTAGCCAGGTGAGAAATAGGGATTAAATTTCATTCTGCTACATATGGATTCCCTGTTTTCCCAGAACCATTTCTTCAATGTACGCTTATGGAACCTTTGTCTAGTATGAGATGACTGCGTTTACGGAGGTTTATCTCTGTCTTCTATTCTGTTCCATTGGTCTCCATGTCTGTATTGGTGCCAATACCATATCATTTTTGTTACTATAGCTTTAAATAATTTAAGGACTGGTATTATGATACCTCCTGCTTCACTTTTCTTGCTAAGGATTGCTTTGGCTATTGTGGGTCTCTTATTTTTCCAAATGAATTTCATGACTGCATTCTCTTTGAGGAATGTAATTGGAATTTTAATAGGAATTGCATTAAATCTATGTAGCACTTTTGGTAGTATGTCTATTTTAATAATATTAATTCTGTGTATCCAAGAACATGGAAGGTCTTTCCATCTTCTAAGTTCTTCCTCAATTTCTTTCCTTAGTGTTCTGTAGTTTTCATTGTAGAGGTCTTTAACCTGATTTATTAGATTGATTTACCAGTATTTTATATTTTTGAGGCTATTGTGAATGGAATAGTTCTCCTCGTTTCTCTTTCAGCTGATTCATCATTTGTGTATAGGAATGCAATTGATTTATAGGTGTTAATTTTATGTCGTACTACTTAATTATTCTATGAGTTCTAGAAGTTTTTTTGTTGGAGTTTTTGAATCTTCTAAATATAGAATCATGTCATTGGTGAATAAGGATAGTTAGAGCTCTCTTTTCCATTTCATATGCCTTTGATTTGTCTCTTTTGCCTAATTCCTCCGGCCAGAGTTCCAATGACTATGTTGAATAGAAGTGGTAAAAAAGGGCATCCATGTCTTACTTTAGTTTTTAGAGGGAATGCTTTCAGTTTTTCTCCATTTAGAATGATGTTGGCCTTGGGTTTAACATATATAGCTTTTACAATGTTAAGGCATGTTCCTACTATCCCTAGTTTTTCTGTTGTTTTGAGCATGAATGGATGCTGAATTTTGTCAAATGCTTTTTCTGCATCTATACAGATAATCATGTGATTTTTGTCTTTAAGTCTATTGATGTGATGAATTACATTTATTGATTTCTGTGTTGTTATGGTTTGGATGTGAAGTGTCCCCTAAAAATCACGTGTGAGACAATGCAAGAAGGTTCAGAGCAGAAACGATTAGGTTACAGCTTGAACCTAATCGGTGAGTTAGTCCCTGATGGGATTAACAGGTGGTACTAGAGGCAGGTGGGATATGTCTGGAGGAGTGGTTATTTGGGGGTGTGGCTCTGGTATATATTTTGTATCTGGAGAGTGCAGTTCTTTTCTCTCTCTCTGTTGCCTGATCATCATGATCTCCTTTCCTTTGCAATACTCTTCTGCCATGATGTCCTGCCTTCCCTTGAGCCCCAAGGAATGGAGCCAGCCACTGACGGACCAAGACCTCTGAAACCATGAGCCCCCTAAATAAACCTTTCCTCCTCTCCAGTTATTCAGTCAAGTCTTTCAGTCACAGCAGCAAAAAAGCTGACTAAAACATGTATGTTAAGCCAACCTTGCATTCTTGGGATGAACCCTAGTTGATCATGGGGCACCATCTTTTTAATATATTTTTTAATGTGATTTGCCCATATTTTATTAAGAATTTTTACATCTATGTTCATCAGGGACATTGGTCTGAAGTTTTCTTTTCTTGATGTATCTTTGTCTGGTTTGGGTATTATGGTGATACTAGTTTCATAGAATGAGTCTGCAAGGGTTCCCTATTTTCAATTTCATGAAAGAATTTGAGGAGTATTGGTGTGAGTTCTTTGAAAGTCTGTTAGAACTTGGCTGAGAATCCATCTGGTCCAGGGCTTTTCTTTGTTGGTAGACTTTTGATGGTGTCTTCAATTTCATTGCTTGAAATTGATCTGGTTAAATTTTCTATATGGTCACATGAATAAATCGCAATTTTCCAAAACTTGGCTCATGAGTAACATCCATCTGCCACAAATGATTGGGCATTAATCCTCTAGGGTTAACACCATAATGAGGATTAGGCAAATGTGTCATACAAGATTTATAATATTTTACAATTGTTCTGGCTTGCTCCTTTGTGATTTTAAACCTACGCTGCAAGGTGGTACTATTGACGTGAAACTGGGAGTGAAATAAAGTAGCTTGCTGGAGTGCTGAAAGTATAAAGATTGTTTGGGTAAGAGCATTAGCCTTTTGATTACTTTCATGGAGGGACCAGGCAAATTAGTATGTGCTCTAATATGGCCTACAAATAGAGGTTCTTTTCTTGCCCACAAGAGTTTTTGTATTTGATAAAACAATTTAAAGGCTGGAGTATGAGGTGCTATTGGTCCTGCTAACTCTAATTTTGGGATGGCTTGTACAATATAGTGGCTATCTGAAAAAATGTTCATGGGGTGCTCTCTAAAAGTTTCCAGAGCTCTTACTACAGCTTCCAGTTCCACTAATTCAGCTGATTTGTGTGCAGTTATGTAAGTCATATTTTCTTTTTTAGTGACTACTGTAGCAGTACCATTTGAGGACCCATCTGTAAATACATTTAATGCCTTGGGAATAGGTTGATTTTTTTTATTACCTGTGGAAATATAATAGGATGATTAATACAAAAAGATAATATAGGAGACTTAGGAAGATGATTATCAAAATTTGCAGAGGTAGAGCATTTAGCTATAGCCCAATCATTATCATTGAAGCATAAATATTCAATCTGTGACAATGAATAGGGAGTAATAATAGTAGCAGGGTGAATGCCAAATATCTTGGTAGAAGTCTTAGTCCTTGAAGAATAAGTTTAGCCACCATGGAGGTATAAGACTCAATTATACTTTTAGGAGAGACAGGCAAATGTATCCATAATAAAGGCCCTTGTTGCCAAAATACTCCTGTGGGTGTATATTGTGAAGAAATAATAATCAATATCAGCGGTTGAGTTAAATCAAATCTATCACAATGAGCTCGTTCAATGGCTTTTTCTACTAACTTTAAAGCTTTCCTAGCATCAGGAGTCAATGTTTGCGGTGAAGATGGATCAGGGTCCCCGCGAAGGATGTCAGATAAAGGTTTTAGTTGGCCAGTAGTGAGGTTTAGTGTAGGGCGAAGCCAATTAATGTCTCCCAGTAGTTTTTGGAAATCATTGAGGGTGGTCAAATGTTCTTTATTTATTAAAATTTTGGGGGGTCTAACAAAGGTATCCATGATTTTAAATCCTAAATATAATATGGGTGATCTGGTTTGAACTTTTTCTTCTGCTATATATAAAATCCATATTTTTTTAAAATTTTCTGCCACGTCACTGAATATATTAAATAAGATCTTTTGATTAGGGTGGGCCAGTAAAATATCATCCATGTAATGTAGACACATGAGGTTTGGATATTTATTTTTAATGGGTTGGATTGCTTTGTCCACATATATTTGGCATATGGTGGGGCTATTAGCCATTCCCTGCGGTAGCACTTTCCATTGATATCTTTTATCAGGGCCATTATTATTGATAGAAGGAACTGAAAAAGCAAATCTTGGGGCATTCAGAGGATGTAGGGGAATGGAAAAGAAACAATCCTTTATATCAAGAGTAATAAGATCGAAATTTTTTTTGGAATAGCTACAGGATTAGGAAGTCCAGGTTGAGTAGGGCCCATGATTTGCATGGTTTTATTAATTTCTCTAAGATCATGTAACAATCACCATTTTCCTGATTTTTTTCTTGATCACAAATATGGGGGAATTCCAGGGAGAGGTGGAAGGTTCTATATGTCCTGCTTCTAGTTGTTCCTGAACTAATAGGTGGGCCGCTTGTAATTTCTCTTTAGATAGGGGCCACTGAGGGACCCACACTGGCTTATCAGAAAGCCATGGTATTTTCAAAATTATTTTCTCAGTGCCCCCCCCCCCCCCAAAGATATCTTTTTCCTTTATGATAATGATTACTTTTAGGGTTAAGATTACTCTGTACTTTTTGATAATGATTTCTTTTAGGGTTAAGATTACCCTGTAGATTTTCACATTTAAAACCTGCAGGCTTGGTTGCAAGGTGTACTCCCATTTGTTGCAAAATATCTCTTCCCCATAAAGTAACCGGTTAGGTAAAACATAAGGCTGAAATGTTCCTTTATGCCCTTCATCATCCTCCCATTTTAAAATTACTGCACTTTTATCTGGGAGGTTACTATATCCCAAGCCTCTTAAACTGGTAGAAGCTTTTTGCAGAGGCCAGTGCTTGGGCCATTACCGTAGATTAATGATGGAAGAGTCAGCTCCAGTATCTATTAGTCCTTCCATCTGTATTCCTTGGATTTTTATTTTACACATAGGCCTCGTTGAACAATCCTGAACCCAGCAAGCCATAGGTCCCGAGTCAGTGGAACAAAATCCTCTATTGTTCCTTTTTTGAGGCATACTCATTTTAAATGAATTATGTAAATTGGGAAGGAGAAGCAACTGAGCAATTCTATCTCCTTGATTAACAGAACTTATACTTTGGGGTGAGCTAAGCATTATTTTTATTTCCCCTTTGTAGTCTGAGTTTATTATACCTGGCGTCACTTGCAAACCTAATAAGCTTTTAGGACTTCGCCCGAGAGTAAGTCCTATTGTCCCTGAGGGAAAAGGTCCCCTGACTCCTGTGGGAATCAGTTGAACCCCCATTTCTGGTGTTAACACTATTCGGGCAGTGGAACAGAGGTCTAATCCTGCATTTCTTCCTGTTCCTCTGGTGAGGGAGTGGATGGGTAGTAGGAATTGTGTCAGGAAAGCATTTGAGTGGATGCTTGAGGATACTCCTCCTCCAATGCCTCGTACATTTGTGGGCCCCGGGGTATTGGGCCCCATGCCCCATTTTTTGAATTCCTGAACAAAGGATTTCCATGGTTGTCAAATTTTGAATGGCATTTATTGGCCCAATGATTTCCCTTTTTACACCTGAGGCAGCGGCCTGGGGCACGGTATGAGCTTGGTCTTATTTCTCTTTTGGGATTTTGCCTAGAATAGCCTGATTGATTATGATAATTTTGCCTGGAATATCCTGATTGATTATAATGTCTACATTTAGCCTTTGTGAAATTTCGAGGGAAGCACCTCTCATTGAGGCTGCAATCACATTTCCTGTGACAAAGGCGTCATTTATATCTTTACATAGTTGTATATATACGGAAAGATCCTTTTTATTTTTCCATGGCCTGATGGCTTCCTGGCAGTATTTATTAGCATTTTCGTATGCTAATTGAACAACTAATGGCATAGCTTGATCAACATCTGCAAACACACTACCTGCAGTTCTCAAAAGTCGATCAGCAAAGTCAGCATATGGCTCATTAGGTCCTTGAATCACTTTTGACAAGCTACCTTGTAGATCCCTAAGTCCTTGTACAGTTTTCCATGCCTCTAAGGCAGCTGCGTTTATCTGAGCATATACACCTGGGTCATAATCTTTTTGAACCTGTAAGTTTGCGAATTGCCCTTCTCCTGTGAGCATTTCTATATTATAGTCTCCAAACCCTGCAGCTGTGTTTCTTTTAGCCGTTTCTATACAAAGTTCTTGGAATTGCGATCGCCAAACCAAATATTGCCCCCCGCTTCATGCTGCTTTACATAGACTTTTCCAGTCTGAGGGGGTTAAGCTAAAAGTGTTAAGGGACTCCAGCATACTCAACGTGAAAGGAGCTTGGGCCCATAAGTCATCACTGCCTCTTTGAGATTTTTTATTGTTTTGAAATCTACTGACTGATGGACCCTCTGTCCATTTTTCTTTTCAAATGCTGGCAGTTCCCAATGTATCTGTGAGTTACCCTCGAGAGCGCATAACGACCAGAAAGACTTTTTATTTCTGTTTCTAGGGTATGCAAATGCCTAGTAACACCCCTCATGGTTTCTGTAATGGATTCCACCCATGGGGGAGTAGGGACACAAGTGGTTCCTCTACTTGATGGTCCTTTTTCTCGGTCTTTTTTAGTTTCTTTTTCCTCATTTTCTCAGGATCACTTTTACTAGATTCCTCACTACTGCTAATTTCACTGACAGCAATATCCTGAGTCCCAGGTTCCACGAAGAGCAAGTATTCTTCAGCTATCTCAAATAACTCCCAAATAGCTCTAATAGCTTGGATTTTTGTCATTTTTGGGACTCTTTTAATATTCTCTGTACTGGTCTTAGTTGACCCAGCGGAAGCTACGCTTTCTTGATCACTTTCACTTTTTTCTAAATCCTCCTCACTGAGAACAGAGTCAGGTATATCAAGGAGTCTTTGCATAGCCTCTATCACTTGGGATTCAGTTATATTCGAACCCATCTTTAGAGACCTTTCAGTTCTTACCTGTCCGCTCTGAAGTCCCTGTATGGGCCGCCATCTGTTGCCGCCTGAAGCGATGGCCGCTTGGAGCAAAAAAGCCGCGGGAATAAGTTCAGAGGCAGACTGGAAACAAACAGGCTCTTTATTCTGCCAGCTTCTCTCTCTGGCTCCAACACCACCCCGACACGCCATCCACGCTCCTCCAACAACCACAAAATGGCACCGACCCAATCCACAATTCCCCGTGCCACGTCCCGCGAGATCATGCATATGGCGCCGACCTGATCCACAATGTCCTGGGACACGTCTAACGAGACCATGGAAGGTGGTAATCCTTATGGCTCACAGCCATTCGCAATCTTAGCTATCTCCTTAAGTAGGGCTCCTGCAAGAAGTCGCTTTGTTTCTGTTGTTTCCAGGCATCTGTCTGGCCCGGGCTTTTGAGAGCTTGGTCCTACTGTCTCTCAGTGTGGGGGCTTCCGTCCACTGTGGGCGGAGCTCCTGGAGCTTCGGGGTGTTGACATGCACGCTTTCATCAGTTTGGGGGTTTAGCCCTTGTGTAAGTGCTCTGTCTGCCCTTTCTCTCTCTTCCTGAGACTCTGCGGTGTGTCTGTGGCCTGCTTGGGCATGTCCCACGGGCTCCGAGTCTCTGCTCGTTTTTACAGGACCTTTTCCTTTGTGTCCCTCAAACTTGACAGTCCCTCTTGCCTCACCTTGGGCCTGCCTTCTGCCTCTCCGCTCCGTCTCTGGCTCCTGGAAGACCCTTTCATCTTGGTCGTCACACTTCCCGAGCTGCAGGCTCCTACTTGGATTCAGGCTTGTGCTCTCTTTGTTGCTATTTGAATTTCATGAATTCATCATACAAACACCATCCACAGCTTCCTTTAATTCTTTAAGCATCTTTAAAATAGTTGTTTTACAGTCGTGATGTTGTGGATCCCTCCCCAGGTCTATTTCAGGAGTAGTTTCTGTCGATTTACTTTTTCTTTTCCCTTTTAATGGGCCATATTTCCTGCTTCTTTGTATGCACCGTGGTTCTTGTTGGGACTGGACTTTTGAATGCAGTGGCATGTCAGCTCTGGAAGTCCAGCTCCCCTGCCCAGCAGGCCCAGGGGCTTCCCAGTTCCTTTTTGGGCCTTTTCTTCAGCATACATAGGCACGTTCTGGTTTCTCTGATCATGGAATTGCTTTCGAATGTCGTCTTCTTCGGCATGTGGCTTCCAGGTTGGGTAAGGACAAGAGTGAGCTGTGCAATGGCACCCACCTGGACTCTCGGGGGAGGCCCTGCTCCCAGAGGTAGGGCTCGCCGTGATGTGGAGGGCCTGATGTGGTCACCATCTCTGCCATCCAGAGTGGAGGCCAGGGTGCCCTCGCCTGCCAGCCCTGTGCAGGTTGCTCGGGGCATGTGTGGCGTGGGCTGGGGTGGGGCAGCTAGCTGCTACTGTATGAAGCCAGAAGTGGACAAGAATTAGCTGCCATTTGGAGCCCAGCCTTCCCTGGAAGCTGCGAGCCTCAGCAGATTGGATTCAGACCGTTCCTCCAGAGAGGTCCAGGTGGGGCCCGGTCCTGGCGCCTCCTGCGGCTGTCTTCCCTCTCCTGTAGTCTTCCTCTGCTTCCCGTCATGGTGGTGACTCAGCTACGACAGTGTGTGCGCTGCAATCTCTTGTCACGGGCAGACGAGAGCTCTGACAGGGCCCTCGGCCTCCCTGAGGCCGCAGCGTGCACAGCCCCGGCGCACCAGGTGAGGCGGCCCCGCCTGCACGCTGTCCTGCTTCAGCGCCGTGCTCTCTGGCCAGAGGGGGACGAGCAGGAAGTGAGGCTGGGGCTCTCCTTGCAGGTGCGTCCGCTAATGAAGGGTGTGACTTTTCTGTCCTTCACAGCTTGCCACCGCCACCGTGGATGGGAAACTGCAGCTCTTCGTGGCTCAGTGATGGGTGCTGGGCAGTGCCCGGACGAGAGAGGAGAGCGAGACGTCGCTGCGCATCCCTCTGGGCCAGCGCAGGGGCTCTGCAATGTCGGGTCCCCTCCACAGCCCTCCGCCCTGGGCCTGCTCAGCGTGGTGAGACTCCTGTCTCAGCCCCTCTCCAGAAAACGGAAGCGCACCAGTGCTGCTGCCCAGGGCTGCTGAGGGGACAGCACTCTCAATAAAGGTCGTCCACACTCGCCCCACGACTGCACTTTGGGAGAGGGGAGAGTGTCCGTGTGTCCGTCTTTCTGTCTGGATCTGCATGTCCACGTGTGTGCCTGCGTCTGCGTCTTTCTCTCTGGCTATGTGTCTGTCTGTCTGTATCTAAAAGTCTGTCTATGTCTGTCTGTGCATCTGTCTGTGTGCATGTCTGTGTGTCTATGTCTGTCTCTATAGCTAGGTGGAGTCCAGCATGGCTCTGCCCAGGACTCACAGAGGCCGCTGGCAGGAAGGCAGGGTCCCTGCACGGCTGGCTCAGACACCCACGTGTCTCCACACCCATGGTGTGGGGGGGGGGCTGCTGGCCTCCCCTCTGCCCCTGGTGCTGGTCCAGCAGCCCAGGTAGCAGCCACGTCTCGGGCCCATGTGGCCCTGTGGCCTTGATGGAGAGCAAGAAGACCAAGTGTCATGAGGACTTGGCTTCACCTCTGCCCACTGCACAGTGACCCTGAACTCTTCTGGGCTTCACCTGATCCTGATGGGAGGCGAGCACTGTGCCCCAGGGACACAGGGACAGGAGTCCAGTGTCATTTCTGGCACAACATGTGCAAGCCAGACCAGGGCAAGGGGAGTGGGTCTTCCAGGGCCTACGGGAAGGACCCTGTGGCCCTGCTCCACCTGGACAGAGGCGGCGGGGGCCATGGGGACAGCGCAGCCGTCGCTGGGCATCCACCGGCCCAACCTCCCTGCAGCCCAGGGGCTGGGCAGGTGCAGGCCTTGACACCAACGGCTGCCTCACTCCACGCCCTGCAGCTTCTCTGCACGCCCGGCACCTGCAGACGTAGGGCTAGCAGATGCAGGCCAGTGGGAGGCCAGGCCAGGCGCTGTCCACCTCAATGACCTCGCTGGCCCGCCAGGTGAGAGCTGGCTGTGGAGGAGAGGACGGTCCCGGCCCAGTCCAGCCCACTTGGTCTCTGAGTGAGGCACTGAGGTTCCTTTTGGTATTTGAATGACAAAACGGTTCACAGTCTGTGGTTCATGCCATGGGGGTTTGCACGGCTTTGCATGTCTGTGTCTCACAGGCATCACAGCGAGAACGTGACTGGTCCCAGGTCTGGCCACAGGGGGTCTGAGCCTCCTGGAGTGAGTATTTGCTGTTCATTTTTGACATTCTGTTTAAAGGTTCTTTGCAGATCCAGGGCCCATTCTCTGCTTAGAGAACCCCAGGCCCAAGGAGGAGGATGCCTGGTGTGTTGTGGGGAGGGGCTTTGCCCCAGTGTGCCTGTAACTGGCAGCTGGGGACAGCCAGGCCAAGTGTCCACAGGTGCAGCTCAGGTCCTGGGCATGGCCAGTGTGCACAAGGCTCCCCGGAAGCCCCTCCTCAGATGCCAGCAGCTGTGACTGTGGGTATTAGGTGGACCATCCAAAACGGCCAGTGTTCACCTGGGCTTGACCCCCAGCAGTGGCAGTGTCACAGCTTCATCTGAACATGTTCTTCAAGACAGGAAAAAGACCGTGAGACCCTGCCGCCCCCTCCCTCCTTTCTTTCTCTCTTTATTTTTCCTTTCTTCTTCCTGACAAAACCTTCCTTGGTGCTGGTGTTGGGAACAAACGGCTCACCTCAGTGTGTGTTGTGGGGACACGCCACCTGCTGCTGGCCAGACCCCGTGGTGGGCCTGGAGGCCCTGCTCCGCGCCCCAGAGGAGGCCAGAAGCCGCCCAGCGCACTCTGTGGAGGCCGACCCTGGCCTATGGCTTGCCAGGGCTTCTCTGAGGCTGTTGACCGACAGTGGTGTCTGCTTCCTCCTGGGCTGCAAGCCCTGGGTGGTGGCTCAGGCTGGGGAGCAGCTCACAGCCGCCTTCCCGTTCCTCTGCACTAGTGTGAGGTCTCAGTTCCCTGGTTAAGAGATGGGCTCATAACACTCCTGCTTTTTTTTTTTTTTTTTTCCCCCCAAGATCCCAGGACAGAATGGGGTGGACGAGGCAGGTAGCGTGGAGCGGGTGCCCGCCCTGGCTGGGAGCAAGGACAGGCTCTGCGTTTTGAAGTGATTGATGGGAAACTGAACTTGTGTGGAAGATAGCCGCTCCCGGGGTGCATTCAGGACAGACGCTGGGAGCAGAGTGTACCCCTAGAGAGGGCTGGGCTGCCTGGGCGTGGGTCCCACTGAGCTGACCCTCCAGGTAGCCATGGGACAACCCCAGAGGCCAGGGAGGGAGGAGTCTTCCCAGACTGACTGTGGCCAGCTGACTGCTCGACCTTGATTTTCTGAAGTTGCATTGGAACCAGGTTCATGCTCTTGTGACAAGCACTGCATGCCTCTGGGCCTCCCTGGGCTGCACCTGCGCGAGGGCTCAGGGCGGCTGCTCCTCCTCCACGTGAGTCTCGCAGACCTCGGGCGATTCCCACCGGGTAGCCCTGGTGCCGCGGCTCTCGCACCTCTGCCCTCAGCCATGGCTGTAGATTCAGAGACAGGACAGGGCGACGGGGATGGAGAAAAGGTAGCCGCAGAGAGAGGCGGGGCCCGGTGGGCCGCCAAGCGCAGGTGCAGCTGACTGGCCCAGAACAGCCCAGCACGCACGCCATGCAGGCTCCGTCGTCAAAAGGTCATTTGTGGGAAAGTTGTAGCAGACAGGCAGTCTGAAGGACACAGGACCAGTGAGACAGTAGGGTGGCCTTGCCATGCTCAGGACCCTCAGTCCCTGGGGGTTGGTGGCTGATCTCAAGGTCCCGACTGATAACTGCTGCATGCCTTTGCACGTAGGCTCCCTGGGCCGGCGTCACCACAGCAGGGGCCACCTTGTCCTGCACCTCCGCACAGGCAGCTCTCAGTGCGGCGCAGCCCCAGGGTCCGGATGACATGGTCACTGCCCTCCACAGCATGGGTCCTAGTGCTCTGGAGGAGGTCATTTCAGGGCTGTTGCCGAGAGGACTCGGGTCAGGACAGCGAACGGCAGTTCCTGAGCAGGTCTGACCGACACCCGAGGCCACCGCCCCTCCTCCTCTCTGCTCTCCTGCCACTGCCTTTTCTTATAACATGGACTGGAGAGAAACGCTCAGCACCCCTGTCATTCATGAAGGGTGGCCCCACACCAGGACGACACCGCCTCCCCACGCAGGAGGCGTTGTGGCTGGAGTGCAGGGCTGAGCTCGCGCCATCCGCAGGGACTGCACAGCTGAGGAGCACAGCAGCGGGAGGGGCCCGAGGCCCCGGAGCCCAGGCTGCCGTGCCGTCCGGGTGAGACGCTGGCACTGCTCTGTCAAGCTGTGGAATGAGCCCGTGCGGTACGCCTGGTCATGCTGAAGGAAGCTGGACTAACCCTTGAACTTTGGGTTAGCTAAAGTAACCATCTTGTCTCTGTGAATGGAGAAAAGAGCCTTTTGTTCCTTGAAAGTCGAGGTAAAACACTAGCGTGGAGAGAGCAGAAGGGACAGCTCAAAATGGCCGAGCGTGAGAGTGGGCCTTCCCGGGAGGGCTCGCCAACGCCAGGCCGAGGAGAGGGCTGCACACGCGTCCCTGCTGGGAAAATGCAGGTTGAAACCACAGGACCTGCCGCCACCCTCACCAGAGGGAGTGACAAAAGTACCAATAGACCCGAGGGTGGCCAGGAGGACGCTGGCCACAGCTGTCAAGGCGGCCCAGCATGTGCACGTGCAGTCTCGAGGTGGCAGTTCTGAGAAGACGGAAGGAGCCTCCGGCTGCATGTCCGAGCAGGTCCACCAGCAGAGAGGAGCGCCGTCCTTCACTGCTCCGGAGGGCGTCCACGCAGCTTCCTCGTCACTGCCAAAGCCAGAGCCAGCGTGTGCCTGTCACTGGAGGGCAGGTGACATGGCCAGCTCTTAGGCTGGAATAGCAGTCAGCAAGGACAGGAGCAGCCTGCTGCAGAGAGCAGAGAAACACAGCAGCTGGGCTGGCTGCACAGGCCCACGGGAGCAGCAGTGGCAAGGAACTCAGGCGTGCAGCTCTGCAGTGGGTGAGGGGGTGAGCCGGGTGTGACCTGTGAGAGGGAAGGTGAGGGGGTGAGCCGGGTGTGACCTGTGAGCGGAAGGCAAAGGGTGAGCCGGGTGTGACCTGTGAGCGGAAGGCGAGGGGTGAGCCGGGTGTGACCTGTGAGAGGGAAGGTGAGGGGGTGAGCCGGGTGTGACCTGTGAGAGGGAAGGTGAGGGGTGAGCAGGGTGTGACCTGTGAGAGGGAAGGTGAGGGGGTGAGCCGGGTGTGACCTTTCAGAGGGCACAGGGGCATGAGCCCAGTGTGAACTATCAGAGGGCACAAGGGGCATGAGCCTGGGTGTGAACTCTCATGGAAGGGCACAAGGGTGTGAGCCTGAGTATGAACTGTCATGGGAGGGCCCAGGGGTGTGAGCCCGGGTGAGCTGTCACGGGAGGGCACAGGGGTGTGAGCCTGAGTGTGAGCTGTCACGGGAGGGCCCAGGGGTGTGAGCCTGAGTGTGAGCTGTCACGGGAGGGCACAGGGGTGTGAGCCTGAGTGTGACCTGTCACGGGAGGGCACAGGGGTGTGAGCCTGAGTGTGAGCTGTCACGGGAGGGCCCAGGGGTGTGAGCCCGGGGTGAGCTGTCACGGGAGGGCCCAGGGGTGTGAGCCTGAGTGTGAGCTGTCACGGGAGGGCCCAGGGGTGTGAGCCCGGGTGTGCTGTCACGGGAGGGCCCAGGGGTGTGAGCCTGAGTGTGAGCTGTCACGGGAGGGCCCAGGGTGTGAGCCTGAGTGAGAGCTGTCACGGGAGGGCCCAGGGATGTGAGCCTGAGTGTGAGCTGTCACGGGAGGGCCCAGGGGTGTGAGCCTGAGTGTGACCTGTCACGGGAGGGCACAGGGGTGTGAGCCTGAGTGTGACCTGTCACGGGAGGGCACAGGGGTGTGAGCCTGAGTGTGACCTGTCACGGGAGGGCACAGGGGGGTGAGCCTGAGTGTGACCTGTCACGGGAGGTGACAGGGGTGTGAGCCTGAGTGTGAGCTGTCACGGGAGGGCCCAGGGGTGTGAGCCCGGGTGAGCTGTCACGGGAGGGCCCAGGGGTGTGAGCCTGAGTGTGAGCTGTCACGGGAGGGCCCAGGGGTGTGAGCCCGGGGTGAGCTGTCACGGGAGGGCCCAGGGGTGTGAGCCTGAGTGTGAGCTGTCACGGGAGGGCCCAGGGGTGTGACCTGAGTGAGAGCTGTCACGGAGGGAGGGGTGTGAGCCTGAGTGTGAGCTGTCACGGGAGGGCCCAGGGGTGTGAGCCTGAGTGTGAGCTGTCACGGGAGGGCACAGGGGTGTAAGCCTGAGTGTGACCTGTCACGGGAGGGCACAGGGGTGTGAGCCTGAGTGTGACCTGTCACGGGAGGGCACAGGGGTGTGAGCCTGAGTGTGACCTGTCACGGGAGGGCACAGGGAAGTGAGCCTGAGTGTGAGCTGTCACGGGAGGGTACAGGGGCGTGAGCCTGAGTGTGAGCTGTCACGGGAGGGCACAGGGGCGTGAGCCTGAGTGTGAGCTGTCACGGGAGGGACAGGGGCGTGAGCCTGAGTGTGACCTGTCACGGGAGGGCACAGGGGTGTGAGCCTGGTGTGACCTGTCACGGGAGGGCACAGGGGTGTGAGCCTGAGTGTGAGCTGTCACGGGAGGGCCCAGGGGTGTGAGCCCGGGGTGAGCTGTCACGGGAGGGCACAGGGGGTGAGCCTGAGTGTGAGCTGTCACGGGAGGGCCCAGGGGTGTGAGCCCGGGGTGAGCTGTCACGGGAGGGCCCAGGGGTGTGAGCCTGAGTGAGAGCTGTCACGGGAGGGCCCAGGGGTATGAGCCTGAGTGTGAGCTGTCACGGGAGGGCACAGGGGGGTGAGCCTGAGTGTGACCTGTCACGGGAGGGCACAGGGGTGTGAGCCTGAGTGTGAGCTGTCACGGGAGGGCACAGGGGTGTGAGCCTGAGTGTGACCTGTCACGGGAGGGCACAGGGGTGTGAGCCTGAGTGTGACCTGTCATGGGAGGGCACAGGGGTGTGAGCCTGAGTGTGACCTGTCATGGGAGGGCACAGGGAAGTGAGCCTGAGTGTGAGCTGTCACGGGAGGGTACAGGGGCGTGAGCCTGAGTGTGAGCTGTCACGGGAGGGCACAGGGGCGTGAGCCTGAGTGTGAGCTGTCACGGGAGGGCACAGGGGTGTGAGCCTGAGTGTGACCTGTCACGGGAGGGCACAGGGGTGTGAGCCTGAGTGTGAGCTGTCACGGGAGGGCACAGGGGTGTGAGCCTGAGTGTGAGCTGTCATGGGAGGGCACAGGGGTGTGAGCCTGAGTGTGAGCTGTCTCGGGAGGGCACAGGGGTGTGAGCCTGAGTGTGAGCTGTCACGGGAGGGCACAGGGGTGTGAGCCTGAGTGTGAGCTGTGACGTGAGGGCACAGGGGTGTGAGCCTGAGTGTGAGCTGTCACGGGAGGGCACAGGGGTGTGAACCTGAGTGTGAGCTGTCACGGGAGGGCACAGGGGTGTGAGCCTGAGTGTGAGCTGTCACGGGAGGGCACAGGGGTGTGAGCCTGCAGCTGACTTCGGGCTGCGCGTGTGCAGTCCCACTCTCCCTCCCGTTTCCTGTGCGCGGTCTGGTCAGGTCCCCGGCTGCCGCATTCCACATGGAGTCTCCATGGCTGCTGGGTGACAAGGCAGGAGGGAGGCTGGGCTGGGCTCCCCGCCCCGCAGGTCCTCAAGGAGGTTCTGGACAAGTGTCGCTGGCCAAAGCACAGGCTGGACACACGCCACCTGGAAGGCCGAGTCGTGCGGGGTTCCCCAGCAGAGGAAGGCTGGAAGGTCCCTTGCTGCCCCGGGACACCTGACCACGTCTCAAATCCCATCACCTGGCCAACTCCCCTCCGGCCGCTGACCCCTCCTGCGCCGCGCAGGCCAGCCGCCTGCTCCTAGAGATGGCAGCTCTTGCCAGCGCCTCGCAGGCTCAGCCTGGGGTCCACCCCAGTCCCTACCTGGAGTCCCAGAGGGAAAGCTGCCGCCAGGCGGCCGTCCTTGTGGGCTGGTGAGTCACGACCCCTTGCACCCACAGCCCCGGGCCAGCATCCTTTCACCAGGTGACCGTGTCTGCTCCGCGGTGTTCCCTGCCCGTGCAGAGCACCATCTGTTTTTGCATTTGTTTCCTAACCACCGATCTTGGCTCTGGTGACACCCAGTGTCTGCGTCAGCTGGAGCAGCTGCAGCTGCCCCGGTGAGCCTCCCGGGGCCGCGCGGACAGCGCTGAGGCTGCTGCGTCCCGGCTGTCCTCCCTCACCTCTTCAGCGCCCCGGCACAGGGTCCTCCAGGCCCCGCGAGGCGGCCGAGGCTCCGGCGACCGTTGCCGCTCCCTGCCGTGTCAGTTCTCGATGACTGGGTGGCTTCTAACAGCCGAGGGCCTTTCTCCAGGAAGCCGTGCACGGGCCTTGCGCGTTCCCTTCCTGCAGCTCCCACTCGGTTGTCACCGTGCTCTCTGCTGAGAGCCACGAGTTCAGTCCTGCTGTCCCCGGTGCAAGGGCGAGAGCCGCCGTGGGCTCATCGCGGCCACACTCCGCGGCCACGAGGGGGTGGCAGGCACGCTCCGGGAGGCAGGCTCCGAGTCAGCGTGGGTGCACTAGATGCAGCAGCAGAGGGACAGGACAGACATGGTGCAGCTCGGCGTCGGCACGCAGGTGCACTGGCCCGAGCAAGGCTCTGTCCCCATGGTCCCTGCTGAGCACACGCTGGCCACCGTCCAGGGGCTTCGCCCCACGGCCCCTTCCTCAGAGCCACAGGGGAGCCGCGCAGCTCTCGGTGCCCATGAGGCCTTTCCTGCCTGCCCGTGAGGGACTGGAGGTGTGCCTGTGGCACGCCTTCCAAGGGACACCAAGGCCAGTCCGCAGTGTCACTACTCTCTTCCTCCTCCTGTGCCCTGCGGGGAGGAGCCTGGGCGCACCAGTATGCAGGGGCCTGGCCACAGGGTCAGAAGGTGGACCCTGCCATCATGCGTGACATGATGTGACGTCCAGGACCATGGTGGCTTTGGCCTCAAAGCCTCATCCAGCCTCCTAGAGCCAAGCCGTTGTCACCCAGGCCAAGGCCAGGGTCTCTGCTGTCACACACAGCCATGCAGGCTCACCTTCCAGTGGTGTCTGAACACGTGTAGCCTGCCCTAGGCCTCCCCCTCGGCATGGTGACCTGCCTCCTGCAGTCTCCTGGGGCCGCTGTGAGGCGGCCATTTCTGATGGTGGCTAGTGAGGCGGGCCTCGGTCCTGGGCCTTCCCCGACGTCTCCTCCTGACGAGAGCCGCAGTCGCCATGTGCTGGGCAGTGCTGTGGGGCAGGGCCACAGGCCCAGGGTCAGCAGCCTCCTCCGAGCCTCGTGAGCGCGCCAGCAGCCCCGTCAGGTGGCTCCCTTGGAGCGCGGCACCCCGCAGCCAGCCCGCCAGGGCCCTCGCGCTCGCTCGGGGAGCAGTCGGCTCTGCGCTTGTTGCTCTGAGCCGGAGCCCTGAGCTCTGGGTGACAGCGGTCACAACACCGTCTCCAAACGCCTCGCAACAACGTGGGGCAGACTCTGAAGTGCCGCTCGCCACCTCTCCCCTTCCTCTGTCCTCTGTTCACACCCAAGGGCTGAGAGGTAAGTCCACGCAGACGGGGGGACAGCCAGCGGTGACCCCGCGTGGAGGTCGGGGTGGGGACATCTGCGCCCCGTGGTCGGTGAGGAGTGGAGAGACCAGCCTGACTCTGCCTCCATGCCAGAGGGCAGAGCCCTACCTCTGTCTGCTGGGGCTGCCAGGGACAGAGCCCAGGGCGCTTACCACTGAGCTACGTCACCAGCCCCTTTTATCTTGTGTTTAGGGACTGGGTCTCCCTAATTTGCCTGCCTCCAACTTGCAATCCTCCTGCCTAAGCCTCCTGAGTCATGGGGACCACAGGCACGGGGTGCTCTATGGAAGGAAGTTCACCTGTTCTTGTGATGCGTAGTCCCCAAATTATCTTGTTTTGTGAGTAAATAGGAAGATGAATAGGAAAAAATGAATAGGAAAAATAAATTGGAAAAAATGTATTATCTGCCACCTATCACAAAAATGTCCAAATGAAAACAAAGATGTAAAGCGTTTTTAGAGTTGGAATATTCAAGGTGCAGTGGGAAGTATGGGTCAGCTCTTCTTCAAGATGTAGGACGCTATTTGCAGAAAATATTCATCGTTATTAATAAAACACGAGAGAGCGGGCTACACAGGGCGCCCTGGGGTGGGGCGGCGGGTGGCAGGGGACGCCTGGGCGGGGCTGGCTTTGCCCTGGAGTCTGCACACTTGAGGCGCAGGCCGGGCACCAGGAGGCCCGGCGCCAGCTGCTAGGCTGGTCAGCAGGCGGAGGCGCGGGTGTGCAGGCAGCGCCCGTGGGCAGCGCCCGGAGCCACAGAGAAGCCACGCGCGTCCCTGGGTGGAGAAGGGAACCGCGGTCAGCCTAGCGGGAGAACTCTCACCTCCCAACTCATCCTAGCCAGAATCATTTTAAAAAAGGATAGAATGTCCTCGACATGTGACAGAAAACAACGTGACGAAAGACGGATCAGCGTGAAGGCCGGCTGTCCCCTGAGGGGCGATTTCTGGAGGTACGAGAGCGACAAGGCCAGACAAGGGAGAGCCTCCCGCGGGTCCTGCTGCCTCAGCAGGCGAAGGCCGCTGCCCCCAGGAGTTCCCCAGGGAGGGCCCTCATGGCTGGGCCACCTCCCAAGGTGAAGGAGAGTGGCGGGGACTTGGTGGGCAGGGTCTTCCTGGGCAGAGCCCAGCCGGCCTCAGCTGGCCCCCGCGTGGCCTCCCGGCTGGGGCTTGTCCACCCCCACAGCCGTCGGTGGTCTCTTCGAGGCACCATGCGAGGGTTTCTGTCTGGGCCAGGGCGGGCAGCTCCCAGTCCTGCCCCTGTTCAGTGTCAAAGAAGACGAACACACGGTGACCAGTGCGGACCTCAGACCCGTCCAGGGCACCGAGAGCAGCAGGAGTCTGGCCGGGCACACACACGACCAATGCACCAGAAGAAGGCCCACAGCGGGAGGCGGGGACGCCCTCCGCCTCGTGCACGCTCCAGGCTCTGGTCTGGCCAGCCGGCTCCCAGGAAGCAGGAGAAGCTCAGAGGCCAGCACATGGGACCTGGGCGCAGGCGAGGCCCAGTGGCCGGCTGTGGAGCAGGTGCCGTGGGCGCGTGTGGCTTCAGCACACGCTTGCAGACCCGCCAGCCCAGCATGTCGCACGCGTGTCTCATGAAGAAGTGGGTCTTGTCGCTGGAAGGGAGGTGGGCGGTCTCTGCCAGCCTGTTGGCAGAGTGCACGCCTCAGTCAGCTGCACAGGCGGGAGAAGCACCTCGTGGCGTCTGGGGTCGTGCCTCACTCGAGTCGCGAGGCAGCCTCCCTTGTCTCTAGCTTTTCTGCAGAGCTGAGGAGACCTCCGACTCCGGCCTTCCCGGCCGCTCCTCTCCGCACGAGGCTCCCGCTCCACGCGGTGCCAGCAGGTGCCACACCTCCTCTTCCTCATGGCTGATGGCCCCACCGCGTGCGGCACACGGGGGCACCTGGGCTGGCTCCAGGCCTGGGTGTCGTGGCTGGGCTGCCGTGAGCGCCGTGCTCAGGTGGCAGGGGTGCCAACACGGCTCTTGAGGACACACACCCAGGAGCACCCCATCACGTGGTGGCACATTGCTTCCCACGTGGTGGTGCCAACCTGCAGTCCACCACAACGTGCGGGGGCCTCTCGCCCCGCCCATGCGGCTGTTGTCACTGCTTTCGTTCCTGGTGGCTGCACACTAGGGAGCACGCTGGGTCTCAGGGCTGGTCTGATGGGCAGTTCCCTGATGGCTGAGGAGGGTGGGTGTCTCTGTCCCGTATCTGTTGGCTGTTTGTATTCCTTCTTTGAGAAGTGAAGTTCGTACACGCTATCTCCTAGGCCTGGAGTTCTGATTTCTATGTGATTTGATCAGTTAGAGATACCTCCACACGAAACTTTTAAAAAAATCTTTACGTTGTAGATGGGGACAATATCTTTTTTTTTTTTTTTTTTTTTTTTTTTGTGGTACCGGGGATTGAACTCAGGGGCACTTGACCACTGGGCCACATCCCCAGCCCTTTTTTGTGTTTTTATTAGAGGCAGGGTCTCACTGAGTTGCTAAGTGCCTCGCCATTGCTGAGGCTGGCTTTGAACTTGTGATCCTCCTGCCTCAGCCTCCCAAAGTGCTGGGATTACAGGCGTGCGCCACTGCGCCCAGCTGGGACAATATCTTTATGTATTCATTTATTTTCATGTGGTGCTGAGGCTGGAATCCAGGGCCTTGCATGGCTAGCACTCCAACCACTGAGCCACAGCACGACCCTCCACGTGGAGTTTCATCAGAATCACCGTGTCTTCGTTTCTAGGCCATCTGATCGGTTTCTTTTCAGAATCTCTGTTTATTGAGATGTGTTGCTGCCTGAAGCGATGGCCGCTTGGAGCAACAAAGCCGCGGGAAGAAGTTTAGAGGCGAACTGGAAACAAACAGCTTTTTATTCTGATAATGCCTTCGGGAAGGGGCTTTTCCTTAACCCCCTTAGCTGACTCATATAGGGGTTTTGCGTAAAGAGAAAAATTGGGAATCCATGCACGGAAGTATCCTGCTAGCCCCAAGAAGGAAAGAATCTCTTCCTTTGTCTTGGGACATGGGAGGGCCTTGACAAGGGCTTTCAGTTTACAGTAATGGCCTTCAATTGATGGGAAATCTGGACTCCTAAATAAACTACCTGGGTCTGGGCAAGTTGTACCTTAGATGGGGAAATGCGATACCCACGAGAATCAAGAAAATTTAAAAGGGTGTAAGAGTCTATACAAGCTATGGAGAAGGAAGGGCTGCAGAGGAGAAGTCATCTACATATTGCAGGAGAGTGGAGTCAGAGAATTCAAGGCCTTTGAGATCGGCAGCCAGTTTCTGTCCAAAGATATGAGGGCTGTCTCGAAAACCCTGAGGGAGGACTGTCCAGGTCAATTGTTGGGACCGTTGAGTATCAGGATCAGTCCAGGTAAAGGCAAAGATGCCTTGTGATTCCTGAGCTAAAGGGACAGTGAAGAAGGCATCCTTAAGGTCAATGACCGAGAAATGAGTAGATAAGGAAGGAATTAGGGAGAGAATGGTATAAGGATTTGGGTCCAGAGGGTGTATGGGCCTAACAGCCTCATTGATGAGACGAAGATCTTGGACTAGCCGGTATGACCCATTGGACTTCTTGACTGCCAATATGGGAGTATTATATGGGGAATGGGTGGGTTGGAGAAAGCGTTTCTGCAGAAGGTCTGAGATAATAGGTTGGAGACCTCCGAGGCTAGTGGCTGGGAGTGGGTACTGGGCTCTATTAGGGAAATGCTGGGGATCTTTAAGGTGTATTTGTATAGGGTCTCAGTGAGCAAGGGAGGGAGTCTGGGTGTCCCAAACTTTGGGGTCTACCAGATGGAAGGGGGCAGGGTAACAGGAGGTTTCCACATCAGGCTCTAAAATGCTAAGAAGGAAGACAGAGGAGGAGATGGAGGGAGACGAGTCGGGGAGCACAATTGTGCAAGGCGGGTCAGAGAGCACAACTGAGGCCTGAAATTTGACCAGTATATCTCAGCCCAGTAAAGGCACAGGGCATTGAGGGATTACTAGAAACTGGTGGGCAAGTGAATGGAGGTGGAGGTGGCAAGACAGCATGGGAGTCTTGTGGGGGTGAATGGTATGTCCCTCTACCCCGACAACAGGGGACGAATATGGTGGTGGGCCCCCCAAACTCCCTCAAGACCAAGAACGTGGCTCCTGTGTCTAGTAGGAAATTTATGGGGTGGCCATCAACAAGAAGGGTGACCCTAGGCTCCTGTAAGGCGATGTCAACTGTCGGGAAAGGAACCCCAGGGCCCCGTCAATCTTCTGCAGCTAGTCCAAGCAGGTTGGGTTTCACAACTGATCCAGTCCCCCTGCGGGAACTGGGGCAGTCGACACCCCAATGGCCCATCTTGGAGCATTTAGGACATGGGCACGTAGGGGGCCTGGGGTTGGGGCAAGCTCTAGCCCAGTGTCCTTCATTCTTGAAACACGGCCCTGGAGGTCCCCTCTGCGCGGGGTAATGGCCCCCTGTTTGTGAGGCCCGAGAGTCGGTGCCCTGTAAAGCCTGGGCCAGCATTTGAAATCTTGCTTGTTTGGCCTTTTCATAGTTCTGAAACCTACGGCGTTCAGTATTCTCATCTCTGTTATGATAGGCCTTAAAGGCCATGGCCAAGATCTCTGTCTGAGGCGTTGCAGGTCCTTGTTCTAATTTTCTCAATTTAGCCCGTATATCGGGGTGACTTTGGGACAAAAAGTAAGTCATAAGGACCTGACATCCCTGAAGGAGCCCTAATTAGGAAGGGCTGTTGTAGCTAGCTGGAAGCCATGGGTTCCACCTGATATGTATGTGACGCACCTGTAGGCACCCGCAAACCTGAAGGTATATAACCGGGTGAAAGCGGTCCGAGTTAGGAGAACGGAGAATTCAGTCAGCCGGGCAGTCACTCGGTCGGTCAGAAGAATCAGAGCGGCCAGAACGTAGGCAGAGCGGTTACAGAAGAGAAACCAGATAGAAGACAGAAGAGAAACCAGATAGAAGACAGAAGAGAAACCAGATAGAAGAAGTAATGACTGGCCAGAGTTAGGCCGAGGCTCCAGAGGACTGGTCAGAGTAAGGCCGAGGCTCCCGAGGAAGACAGAAGACAGAAGACAGAAGAAGGAAGAAAGAAGAGAGAAGAAAGAAGCTCTAGTCTTTCTCTAAGCTAAGCTCTATCTTTCTTTAAGAGCTAAGAAGAAACTCTAAGCTAAGAAGACAAGAAGAAATCTTTCTCTATCTTTCTTTCTAAGACTCTAAGCTCTCTCTAAGAAAGTAGAAGTAAAAGTAGTAAAAGCTTAACTCTGCCTCCGAGAATTTTCCCGCGGCGCCGTGGCTGGCCGTGACAGGCAGCTTACAAATGGTGGTCCGTCCGGGGCTCGGCAGGCAGAGAAGAAAAGCTAAGAAATAAGAGCAACTAAAAAGTATAGCCTCAGACTCAGTTGAGACCAGCAAAAAGAGTAGTAAACAAGAGAGCATAGCCTCTGACTCAGTTGAAGCCAGTTAAGAATTAAGCTGAAGCAGAGTAGCCGGCCAAAAGCCGAAGCCGAGTAGCCAGCCAAAAGCCATAAAAAATATAGAGAAAAAGCCTTGAGCTTTAGTATAAAGAAAAAAGCCATGAGCTTAAAAGAAAATAGAGAATTAAATAGCATGGTAAAAACCATGCAGAAAAAAAGCCATTGAGCTTTGGCAAGAAAGCCATAAAGAAAAATAAAGAAGAGGAAAAAAAAAAAAAAAAAAAAAGTCAAAGCCGCTTATGCAATTGTGCTTAACTAGGTGCGTTAGCTGCTCCTCAGCATTAGGCTTCCTTAAAGCCACAGCACCTTCTCAAAAAAGGGCTCAAATATCCACCCTTTCAAAAATAAAAGGTGAAAAGCTAGGTAGGGACAAGCAAATAAAATAAAATAGAGAAAATAGAATTAAAGCACCTTTTTAAACTAAAGGGAAGGAATATGAAGGAGCCCTAATTAGGAAGGGCTGTTGTAGCTAGCTGGAAGCCATGGGTTCCACCTGATATGTATGTGACGCACCTGTAGGCACCCGCAAACCTGAAGGTATATAACCGGGTGAAAGCGGTCCGAGTTAGGAGAACGGAGAATTCAGTCAGCCGGGCAGTCACTCGGTCGGTCAGAAGAATCAGAGCGGCCAGAAACGTAGGCAGAGCGGTTACAGAAGAGAAACCAGATAGAAGACAGAAGAGAAACCAGATAGAAGACAGAAGAGAAACCAGATAGAAGAAGTAATGACTGGCCAGAGTTAGGCCGAGGCTCCAGAGGACTGGTCAGAGTAAGGCCGAGGCTCCCGAGGAAGACAGAAGACAGAAGACAGAAGAAGGAAGAAAGAAGAGAGAAGAAAGAAGCTCTAGTCTTTCTCTAAGCTAAGCTCTATCTTTCTTTAAGAGCTAAGAAGAAACTCTAAGCTAAGAAGACAAGAAGAAATCTTTCTCTATCTTTCTTTCTAAGACTCTAAGCTCTCTCTAAGAAAGTAGAAGTAAAAGTAGTAAAAGCTTAACTCTGCCTCCGAGAATTTTCCCGCGGCGCCGTGGCTGGCCGTGACAGGCAGCTTACACATCCCCCTGGAGATTCAGGATCTAAACTGGTGTATTGTTGGAGAGCTTTTGTTAGTCGATCTAGAAATTCGGAAGGGGTCTCTTCTTTTTTTTGTATGATTTCCTGCAGCTTGTCAAAATTAACTACCTTTTGTGCTGCACGCTTAAGACCAGTTAGTATACAAGTGGAAAACTGATCTCGCAAGGCCACATCCCCTGGGGAATTATAGTCCCAGTTAGGGTCCCTTTCGGGGACGGCCTGAGGTACAATGAGATGGTTAGGGTTGGTTCTATGGTTCTCATCGGCATAGGCCCTTGCCTGCTCCCAGACTCGCCTACGCTCCTCAGGGAGGAGGGTATTTGCCAGAATCATATAGATGTCACGGAAGGTGAGTCTGTAAGTTTGGAGGACTCACTGAAATTCCCTGAAGTATGTAGTGGGGTCAGTGCTATAAGAGCCCAATCGTTTCTTGATTTGCACTACCTCAGTCATTGGGAAGGGAACGTGGATGCGGACAATTCCTTCTGGACCCGCAACTTCCCGGAGTGGGGTCAGGATTTGGGCTGGAGTAAGAGACAGAGGGTGAGCAGACATTGTGCGAGATTGCGTGAGGGGTGGGCTGGAGGAGGAGGTGGCAGGAGTGTGTAGAAGTGGGGCTGGAGGGGCCGAGGGAGGGGGAGCGGTTTCAGATTGGTATGGGGGCGGCTCATCCGCGGGATCGAAATCAAGAAAGGAGGGGGATGGTAGGGGAGCAGCCGGTTGGCAGGCTAGGAGGCTATTGCAGGTACAGAGTGAGGGATTCAAACGGAGGAGGGAGAAAGCCTGAACATACGGAATCTCTACCCATTTTTTTGATCGCTCACAGAAGTTGAAAAGATCTCTCAGTATAGAGGGACCCAGGGACCCAGAAGCAGGCCATTTGTTTTGGTTATCTAAGGGGTATGTGGGCCAATCCTGGGTGCAAAACTTGGTAAGTCTTGTTGGTTGTATATCGGGAGTTAGGCCAAGAGTGGCTAGGTTGTTTAAGAGGCACTGTAGAGGGGAGTCGGCTGGGAGGGGTCGGAGTGGGTACAAGAGCAACAAATAATGAGTGATAGCAAAACCAAAGAAGAGAGTGAGGACGAGAGCAAAGAAGAGAGTGATCGGAGGGTAGTTGGCCAGGAGGGATAGGAGTGGGTCAGCCAGGAGGGGTGAAGAAGCAGCAGCAGCAGAAAGAAGAAGACCGCAGGGCAGCGTCAGGGTGCTGAGTCCTCCTTCATTGGCTGAGCTGGCCAGCAGGGTCACGTTGAGGCTGGCCAGGGTAGAGTGGGCCGAGGAGCAGCCACGCAGTGCTCAGCTGGACAGGCCTGCGGCCACTTAGGACAGAGCACCGGCTGACGAGTTGAGCTGGTTCGTCCGATCCATCCAGCCTGCGGCCACCTAGTGGACACATGACCATGCGACACCTCAGGTTCTGCAGCGGAGCAGCCTACAGGCTAGCAGGGACGAGGGGACCAGTGGCTCCCAGCATAGCGATGGATCCTCACTGCCGAGAGCTTCAGGAGCTCGGGGCGTGTGGTGGCACCTCTGAGGGCCGTCTGCCCACATCCCCAGGGCAGCGAGGAAGGCTGTCCTAGCAAGGGAAGGCGGGAAGCTCGGAGCCCACCTGAGACGGGCCATGGCCCGTCAGTACTCTAAGCCGGCTAACATGGAGACGGAGATGAATCTTTCCCCAGATAGCGGGTCCTGCTTCATGGCCCCGAGACACCTGCAGACAGGCCGCTTCTCCAGAAGGGAGCTGCTGCTTTGCAAGAGCAGATTCTTGCTCCACTTAGCAAGTAGTTTCCAGCCGTGGCCTGTCCCAGGGTCTGACGCTGTCCTCCCTGCTTGGCCTCCCGCAGCGCCACACCTGCTTTCTGAAGGCTGCGCCCGGGCTCCGGGTTGCTCGCAAGACAGGAAACCGCTGCTCTTCCCCTCTGCCCACTCTGGATCGCTGGCCCTGGTGAAGCCCAGCCTGCAGGTTCCAGAGTCCAGACCCGCTGCGGAAGGCAGGCTGCAGACGGGCCGTGGCCCTGCTGGGAGCTGGGGCACTGCAGGGAGCGCCCGCCCACAGGCAGCGGCTTCTGCAGGAGTTGGCGTCGCCCGCTCAGCACAGGCTGAGCCCAGGGCCAGTGGAAAAGCTTCAGGAGTGGACGCAGGGTGTGTGGGCAGGCTGCGGCCAACACCGCGGTGGGGTCCACAGACACAGCCACTCAGGTGACCATTTCTCATTGACCATGCTGATGCCCGGGACAGAGGGTGAGCAGGTTTCAAAAAAGAAAAGGTTGAAAAGAGAAGGAGGGCCTGGACCCCTCCCCAGAGGAGGCCCCTCTGCCCTCCTCAAGTGGCCGCCTCCTCTCCGGAGCCCTCACCGTCCAGCTTGCTCTCTCTGAAAGCCCAGAGCAGTCTGGGCACTTTTCAGAACCCCGGGGCTTGAGAAGGGGTGAGCCGGCGTCTTGAGAGCACGCACCTTGGCCTGCGGCCCTCGTGCGGCTTTCAGCACCGTCAGCGGGGGTGCAGCCGCCTCCGCACTTCCCAGGAGGAGGCCAAAGCAAGGAGGGGACAGCTGTTCCCAGGCTAGAGGAGGAACCAGGAGGCCTCCGGCTGAAGCTCCAGTCACCCCACGTCCTGTCCGCAGCTCCTTCCTGGCGCAGCTCACACTGGAGCAGCGGAGGACCAGTGACCCGACATGGCGCCAGGAAGGGTCAGTGTGGTGAGGCCTCCACCCCATGGCCTCCTCCGGATGAGGCCGGGACCTCACCTCAACCATGTGGGCCTTTCTGGATGAGGCCAGGACCAGGACTCTCCCAGTGGCCTCCTCCGGATGAGGCCGGGACCTCACCTTTACTGTGTGCCAAGGTAGTTTCCAAGCGTGTGCAGAATCACACGAAGCTGAGCTGGGAAGGAAGTGGAGGTACATAGGTGGCAGACCATGGGCTGAAACATCCTCTCACACCTCGCGGGCAGGTGAGAACGAGCCAGCACTATCTCACGGGCGCTTTGTTAAGCAAAGCCTCTCGGAAGAGATGCAAAATGGGATGGAGCAGGGGTGAGGGTCTGGAAGGGCTGCAGCAGCGGGGGAGCCAGGACCACTGAAGTGTGGCCACAGCCTCAGACCTATTGGGCACAGACTGGGCCTGGCAGGTGGACCTGAGCCTGGCGGGTGGACTGGTCGGGTGGGTGGACCTGAACAGGTGGACCTGGGCTGGCAGGTGGACCTGGGCCCGACAGGTGGACCTGGGCTGGCAGGTGGACACCTGGGCCTGGTGGGTGGACCTGGGCCCGACAGGTATACTGGGCTGGCAGGTAGACCTGACCTGGGGGTGGACCTGGTGGTGGGTGGACCTGGGCCCAACAGGTGGACCTGGGCTGGCTGGCAGGTGGACCTGGGCCTGGTGGGTGGACCTGGGCCCGGGGTGGACCTGGGCTGGCAGGTGGACCTGGGGCCTGGTGGGTGGACCTGGGGCTATTGGGTGGACCGAGGTAGACCTGAGGGTATAGTGGGTCGACCTGGGCCTGACAGGTATACCTGGGCTGGCAGGTGGACCTGGGGCCTGGTGGGTAGACCTGGGGCTATCAGGTGGACCTGGGCTGGCAGGTAGACCTGAGCCTGGTGGGTGGACCTGGGGCCTGGCAGGTGGACCTGGGCCTGGTGGGTGGACCTGGACCTGGTGGGTGGACCTGGGCCCAACAGGTGGACCTGGGCCCGACAGGTATACCTGGGCTGGCAGGTGGACCTGGGCCTGGTGGGTGGACCTGGGCCCGATGGGTGGACCTGGGCTGGCAGGTGGACCTGGGGCCTGGTGGGTGGACCTGGGGCTATTGGGTGGACCTGGGCTGGCAGGTAGACCTGAGCCTGGTGGGTGGACCTGGGGCCTAGTGGGTCGACCTGGGCCTGACAGGTGGACCTGGGCTGGCAGGTGGACCTGGGGCCTGGCGGGTGGACCTGGGCTGGTGGGTGGAACTGGGCCTGGCGGGTAGACCTGGGCCTGGGAGGTGGACCTGGGCCTGGCAGGTGGACCTGGGGCTGTCGGGTGGACCTGGGCCTGGTAGAGTTAAGGAAGAAGGAATATGAGCCACTGATAATGAAGAAGTTTGTGGGGTGTCTTGTCCCTTGCTCTAGTCCCCACCTCAGCGCTTTCTCTGCAGAAACCTGTGAGGTGTGAGGGCACAAAGCTCTGCTTAGGCAGAAATCTTCTGTTAATTAATTGCTCATTTGCATATCTACTGCACAGGCTCAGGTCCCCCTGGCCACCTTGATAGCTGTGCCCAATGTGCAGGTGGCCAGTGTGGGTAGTGCTCCCCAGTTTCCACAGGAGGGCTCACACAAGCAGCCTGAGCAGACCCTGAAGGGCAAAAATCCCACTGGAGACAACCGTGCAGCCAAGAGATTTATTCACCAGCCTTTATGGCTGGTCGGAGGTAGAAGAAATATGGGGAGAGAGGAGTCAGGGAGAGGGGAGTGTACAAGCTCTGGACAGAGGGTGGGTGCCTGGTCGTGTTAGCTGTGGTCTCTGGAGCTGTTGGCTGGGGCAGCTGCTGTCGGGCTGGAGACGGTGAGTCTGGAGATGTTGTAGCGGCTGCTTCCTCTCCACAGGTACAAGCTGTTGTGTCTGAGCTCCGGGCAGGCAGGGACTTAAGTAGGGATTTCTGGTGGGGGGTGTGCCTGAGCGACCTTTAACGCTATTGGCTCTTTGCCCAGGGAACAGGGTGAACTTTAAGCTGATTGGCTCCTGCCTGGGGAAAATAAAACCAGGTTGCTCCTCCTGGAAATTTCCATGGGGGAGGTGGCCTGACAGACCAAGCCTATCTGTCAGACCCCCACAGTCAAGTCCAGGCATAAGAGGACCTCTCAGCTCCTCACTCAGCATCTGGTTCCTCAGACTTAGTCACGAGCATGCAACCAGGACGGAATGAGCACAGGCTTCAGCCATGGGAGACCAAAACGAAACACAAGCAGAAAACACAACTTGGAGGGCCCAGAGATCATGCTGGCCACAGAGGACAGGCCCTTTCACCAACATCCACAGAGAGGCAAGGGCGCAGCACGTCCATGAAGCAAGAACAGAAAGGAGCTCACACGTGGAGCACCCACCCCGGTCCCGAAGCCCTTGTGGCCGGGTGGCCAGTCCAGCTGGGCCAGGCTGGCCTGTGCCACGTGCGCAGTCACGGGCATGCCAACCGCATGCCTGCCAGGGTGTGTGAGCGCCTGCTGAAGGACACGCAGCCCACACACGTGCCTGGTAGTCCCTGAAGAGCACTGCTGCTGATCAGCTTGACGGTGGCTGGGAAGTAGGAGCCTGGCCCGTTTGTTGTGTGCTGATGGCCCTCAAACATCAAAGTGCAGCTTGGCTTCCCTGTGAAGACCCCTCCTGCACTCCCTCTGTGCTGGGTAAGTCCTGGGTGATGGTTAAAAATTAAGAATGGTAGCATTGCTTTAAACATCATGAACTGAACAGACACCTCACAGAGGAAGAAACACGGTTGATCAACAAATATATGAAAACATGTTCAGCATCTCTAGCAATTAGAGAAATGCAAATCAAAACTACTCTGAGATTTCATCTCACTCCTGTCAGAATGGCAATCATCAAGAATACAGGCAACAATAAATGTTGACGAGGATGTGGGGGCAAAGCCCACTCACACATTGCTGGTGGGACTGCAAATTGGTGCATCCACTATGGAAAGCAGTATGGAGATTCCTCAGAAAACTGGGAATGGAACCACCATTTGACCCAGTTATCCCACTTCTTGGTTTATACCCAAAGAACTTAAAATCAGCATACTAAAGTGACACAGCCACATCAATGTTTATAGCAGCTCAATTCACAGTAGCTAGACTATAACCAGCCTAGGTATCCCTCAATAGATGAATGGAGAAAGAAAATGTGGTATATATACTCAGTGGAATATTACTCAACTTTAAAGAAGGGTGAAATTAGGGAATTTGCCAGTAAATGGTTGGAGTTGGAGAATATCATGCTAAGTGAAATAAGCCAGTCCCACAAAACCAAAGGCCGAATGTTTTCTCTAATATGCGGATGCTAATTCACAATAAAGTGGGGGGACACTAGGGAAAAATAGCGTTAGAACAGGTAGAGGGAAGTGAAGGGAGGGGAGGAAGGGGAGGTGGGGATGGGAAAGATGGTGGAATGAAACAGACATCATTACTGTATGGATATGTGTGACTACATGGCCAATATGATTCTACAACATGTACACTTTGAAAAATGAGAAATTATATCCCATCTCAGTATAATATATCATAGGGCATAGTGCATTTTACTGTCATGATAACTAATTAAAAGAAATAAAAAAATTAATAAAAGAATCATGCCCAGCATGTTGCCTTAATTATCTTTCTGTTCATGAGCATATAATAAACCAGGCAGAAAATAATATGAAAACAAATTTTAAGTATCAAACGTACTATTCATGGAATTATTGCAAAAGAAAATTGAGAGAAAAGGGACTGTTGCCGCCAGAAAGGGATTGCAGCCCGGAACGGCGGCGCCACGGGAAGGAGCCCAGAGACAGGATGGAAACGAAAAAATTCTTTTATCTTTCTCTCTCTGTCTCTTGTAATTTCTAACACCACATACACACTCTCACAAGAAACCAAGGCACGTGCTCTTACAAGAAACTACAATATATATACACAATAGCGTTAACCCCGTCCGTTCTCTCTCAGGTCTCATCTCACGCACCCGAGCAGGAATGGCGCTGGCCCAATCTGCAATCTCGGTTCAAGTCTCTCGAGATCCTGGGCCAAGTCCCGTGAGACTACGGAAGGCGGCAATGCCCAAACATCTCCATGGCCCGTAGTCAACCGCAATCTTAGCCATCTCCCCAAACAGGGTTCCTGCAAGGGACAAGTTGGCAAAGTTACAGTTTGAAATTGCTAATGTCCCCACACTCCTTGGCCTGGGAGTCACGACACACGTGTGGCCCAGGGTTGTGCACATATATTTTGATCACTCTTCTGTTGAGATGCGCGGGCCACAGTTTCTTGGGTTCTGCAAACGTTTATAATTAAACACAAACTGTTGGAAAACATCATTTTGGTCGTATTGCCAGACATTTTTCTGCCTGGTTTTCAGAGAATGGAAATTTTAAGGAAAATCTGATCCATGTGTTTGGTTAACTTGAATTTGAAATGTTGGCTGACTTGAAACAGTGCCCAGGAGGCTGTCACCCCGTGCCATCCGGCGTGTCCACAAGGAGGCTGACCGGCTTCCCCTTGGCCTCTGGGCTCTGAAGGTGGCCTCCTGGAGACCCTTCTCCGGCCTGCAGCCCACTCTCGCAGGACGGACACCCCTGGCCCGTAGCCGGGTGCAGGATCCCCCTGGGGATCAAGATGGTGTGGCCTTACGCTGTCACAGCTGTGCACCCCGGGGCCCTTCTCCAGCCCAGTGTGGCACTCCTGGCCCACCCCTGGCCACTGCTGTGTAATGAAACACATCCAGCTGAGGCCCCAGGCCCGCCTGCCGCTCTTCCTCCCTCAGGCCAGGCTCCTGGGAACCCTCTGCCCCCTGCCAGGTGGACCCAGCTGTGCCTGCAGGATCTCGCCCGGTCAGCAGGTTTGCTGGCATCCTGGAGCCCCGGCAAGCGCTGGCCTCCGTGCTGCTGCCCCACATCCCGCAGGTGGGATCTGTGTTGAACAGCAGGCCTGGGAGAGCAGTCGGCCTCCGTGGTGGGGGGTCCTGTCCAGGCAGCTGACGGCCTCGGGGAGTCTGAGGTCCAGCCCTGAGACTCGGGCTGTAGCAGCAGCTCTTCCAGGGCCTGAGGGTGCCCACACTGGCTGCTCCCACAGCCACTCACGGCACCCTGCCCTGCCCGCGGCTGGAGGACGGAGCCCGTGTCGCAGCCGGTGCAGTCGGGCCCGTGGGGCCACACCGCGACTCCTCAGCTCAGCCGGGGCTGCCCAGGCGGGCTCTGGGGCCCTGGGGGTCGGCCCACCTGCCAGCCGGGAGGACGGGCTGGATGCCTGGCCCCGGGACGTGCAGCCCTGCAGGAGCAGGTGGCAGCCACGGGACAGAGGCAGATGGTGAGCAGGAGCTGAGCACTGAGGGGGACGTGGCACAGACGGGCACCAGAGACGTGGCGACGTGCGGTGCCCAGCCCCGGGAGCTGGTGTGGCGGCTGTGGAGGGAAAGCGTCTTCACGGGAAGGGACACTCTGGAAGGAGAGTGACACGGGCTTGCCACCAGGCAAGTGACTCAGTGAGGACTCGGCTGGAATGTGCATGTGACGCTCTCCAGAACGCACCGCGGAGCCAGGGCGTCACAGCAGCTGCGCCCGACCACTGCCAGGGTCACAGCCAGCTCCACTCGGCGGAGGAGGAACAGCAGAGCCTGACCCCGAGACCACCCCGACCCGAGACCGGCGACCCCGCAGCTGCGGTGGCCGGGCGAGGACAGCGCACACGGGCACGTTGGCTGACGCAAGGAGGCCATGTGCACGGCGGGCCAGGTGAATGGCTGTGTGGCTCAGATGCAGCAGGATTCTCAGGTCGTGTGAGAGCTCCTTTCCCAGCGGCTCCCCTGATAGAAGCCATTAGTGAAAAGGAGAGGGGCGAGGAGGTTCTGACTTAATGTGCCCTTGCAGTGCCCAGAAGCTGCAGTCAGGACGCCCGAGGCCTTCCCTGTGTGCACCAGGGCCTGGCGAGGGGCTTGGGACTCTGCAGGGAGCCTCGGTCACTCCGCCTGCGCTGGAACGTGGGCCGTGATCTCAGCAAAGACTCTTGGTAAGATTAACTGTCTGTTCCAATTTTCATCACCGGAATTCGAAGTCGTTCCTTTTGCAAGAAAACAATAACAGTGGAGTGCGTTCTAGGCCGAGAGAAGGGCCGCTCAGGGGTGAAGCTGGTCCCAGCTCTGAGGGTGGCGGCTGGCGGGGCGACTCCCACAGCAGGAATGTCACAGGCCGGCCCTGCCCGTGCTCCTGGCGGGGGGCACGGGTGTTTATGCCAGGCTGGAGGAGTCAGCGTGAACTCCTGTCCTCTGCTGCGCGAGTTTTAGGAGACCTGCATGAATCATCTCCCCAAGAACGGCACCCGGGCCTGGAGACGCCGGACGGCCAGGACCAGGAGCGCCGGGCCTTCTGTGGGGCAACCACTGCTGCTGTCCCCTGCATCTCTGCCAGGTCAAGTGTGGCCACCGCCTTCTCGAATTGTCTGACAAATATCTTCATGGCCTTCAGGGAGCAGAAATATCTTCATAGAAAAACCACTGCCGTAATGGAGGCTGAGTAGGTCTTCACAAGACCAGAACCTCCTCCTCCCAGAGACCACCGGGCACGGAGAGCGAGGGGCTCTCACTTGCATCCAGAGTGGGGGCGGGGGCCGAGGCAGTGGCCCCCACTGAGGCTGGGCACCGATGTCCGTGGGGATGGAGGAGCGGTGGGGTGGCCAGGAGCCTCGGGTGCCGGGAGACACCAGCTGAGCCCCGAGGCCTGAGCCAGGAGCCTGAGCCAGGAGCCCCCGAGGCCTGAGCGGGCCTCGGGTGCCGGGAGACACCAGCTGAGCCCCGAGGCCTGAGCCAGGAGCCTCGGGTGCCGGGAGACACCAGCTGAGCCCCCGAGGCCCGAGCCTGAGGCCCCGACGTGCCGGGTGCCCGCGAGGACACAGGAGACCTCCGCCGTGCTGGGCGCAAGGTGGGCCCGCCGCGGGGGACGGTTCTCATGCCTACCTACAGTGTCCCCGAGTGTCCTAGGAGGGAGCCTGGTCTGCGGGAAGTCCTCCGCCGGCGCGTCCTCGCTGGCTCCACTCCTGAGGGCCTGAGCGGCAGCGGGGGCCAGAGGCGAGAGGGCACGTGAGTCGCGTCTCGCCCGAAGTGGAGGGCAGAGAGGTGACCCGTCCACTCTGGACGTCCCGAGTCTGGCTTGCGTCACCCGCGCGGTGTCCTCCCGTGCACTCGCTGTCTTGCAGATGACGTGATCGGGCCCTTTCTGGCCTGGTAGCCGTCTGGGGTGTCTGTGCCACGTCTCTTTGTCCACGCCTCCGAGGCCACTGATGGTGGCGGGACCTCCTGTAAGGTCCTAACGTGGTCCTAACGCTCCCTCGTAGCTCGATGCTCTGAGTGAGGGGACCGAGGACGGAGGACCCTGTGGTCTGCACCAAGGACAAGCAGCAGCAGCAGAGCTTAAACATGGTGCTGGCTTGGAGAGGGCCATCAGGAAGCCTGGAAATGGCCCCAGGCACTGGCCCTGTTGCTGGCAGGTTTGGGCACTGGTGTGCTGAGTTGGAATCGCACCACACAGGCCAGGGACCAGTGAGGCCGCCGTGAGAGCAGCTCACGACCACAGCTAGTCCCCATTTCTGGATATCACCCAGGTCTCCGCAGGGAGCTGTGTGAGACAGGGAGGACGCTTCCTGCAGCGTCCCGCGGTCTGGTTGAATGCGCACTCGTCTAAAAGCTGACCTTCACTTAGCAACCCGGGCAGCGCCCTGCTTGGCACCAGTGAGCAGGTGCCCAAGGGCGGGCCAGAGGCGAGCTTTGCACACCAGCACAATCCACACACCCTGCCAGCCGCGGCCTCGGCTCTGGGCCCTGGGCCCAGGGCCTGTTTCCTCAAAGACGCCCTGTCCGACCTGGGACGGCTGCCCAAGGCACACCTCCTGCTTTCCCACCCGCTTCTCGGAGCACAGGCTGGACCAGCTGTGGCCAGAGGTCCTGGCTGTGCTGGGCTGCTGGAGCCCAGCGTGCACCCACTCCTTGTGCATGAAGGCCTTCCCCGGCCAGAGGCCCACTCAGAGCAAACACAGACAGGACGTGGCCATCACCGACATTCCCCAGGAGGGTGCTGAGTTCAGGCCAAGGAGAGCTTGGCGTTGGGGACAGTCCCTGTGGCTGAAGCTCTGGCAGAGTGGCACAGCCCATTCACCCTTGACCCACCTCGAAACCGGACCTGCTTCACCAAGGTTGCCATTAGGAGTCTTCTCTGTAGAGTCTCCTTTTCTGATCATCTGGCCAGTTGTTTTCTGCGTTGCTTGAGTGCCTAGTGTATGCACAGGAAACCTATAGATTACTTGTGCTCCAGGGGTGACAATGTGTTGTCAGTGACAACATTACCAGTGGCCTGGACGGCACCCTGGGGGAGGCTCAGTGAGGCCCTGGGACTCCAGCAGGTGCTGTCTCCACCCGCATCACTGCCCATGGCTTTGACTCTCCTCTGCTGTGTGGATTGTAGGCTTCGGTGTTCACCTGTCATGAGAGGTGACGGGAAGCCGAGCCAAGGGCCCCATGTCCCCACCCTGCGCCTGGAGCACTCCGGAGAGGCTGAGAAGGAAGGAAGACACTCTGCTGGTCACTCTCCTGATGGGCACCTCTCCTGGACACACCGTCTCCAGAGCTATGGCTGGTGCACTCGGGTTCCCAGGGCTGGGCCACCGAACTCTAGGAAGCCAGGACTGAGAAGGCAGAAGCAGGGGAGATTTCTCAGCAACACCCCTGGCACTCTGGGAAGCTTTACATTGAGAATCCTGAGCACACAGCGTTCCTGTATTGCAGCCTTCCAATGCCTCTGGTTTGGGAAACTGAGGACCAGATGGAGCAAGGACCTGCCCAGGGTTGCAAAGTAGTCAACACAGACCTGGAGAACTGGGGAGTTGCAGAGTTGGAGAGCTAGAGAGCTGGAGGGCTAGAAAGTTGGGGAGCTAGAGATCTAGAAAGCTGGAGGGCTGGAGAGCTGGAGAGTTGGACACTTGGGGAGCTGGGGAGTGACACAGCGGGAGAGGTGCAGAGTTAAAGAGTTGAAGAGCGGAAGAGCTGCAAAGGTAGAGAGCTGGAGCTGAGGAGAGCTGGAGAGTGGGAGAGAGGGAGACGGGGGAGTTGGAAAGCTGGGGAGCTGGAGAGCTTGACAGCTGGAAGGTGCAGAGTGGGAAAGTGGAGAGGTGGAGAGCAGGGTTGGTGGAGAGCTGCAGAGCAGGAGAGCTGAGGGCTGGAGAGATGCTGAGGTGAAGGCTAGAGCATGGAGAGGTGGGGAGAGAAAGAGAGGGAGAGAGGACAGGAGAGAGGGCAGGAGGGAGGGCAGGAGGGAGAGAGGACAGGAGAGAGGGCAGGAGGGAGGGCAGGAGGGAGAGAGGACAGGAGAGAGGGCAGGAGGGATAGAGGCAGGAGGGAGGGCAGGAGGGAGAGAGGACAGGAGAGAGGACAGGAGAGAGGGCAGGAGGGAGGGCAGGAGGGATAGAGGGCAGGAGGGAGGGCAGGAGGGAGGGCAGGAGGGAGGGCAGGAGGGAGGGCAGGAGGGAGAGAGGGCAGGAGGGAGGGCAGGAGGGAGGGCAGGAGGGAGAGAGGACAGGAGAGAGGACAGGAGAGAGGGCAGGAGGGAGGGCAGGAGGGATAGAGGGCAGGAGGGAGGGCAGGAGGGATAGAGGGCAGGAGGGAGGGCAGGAGGGAGGGCAGGAGGGAGGGCAGGAGGGATAGAGGGCAGGAGGAGGGCAGGAGGGAGGGCAGGAGGGAGGGCAGGAGGGAGGGCAGGAGGAAGGACTGGAGGGAGAGAGGGCAGGAGGGAGGGCAGGAGGGAGGGCAGGAGGGAGGGCAGGAGGAAGGACTGGAGGGAGAGAGGGCAGGAGGGCAGGGAGGGCAGGAGGGAGGGCAGGAGGGAGGGCAGGAGGGAGGACAGGAGGGAGGGAGGACAGGAGGGAGGGCAGGAGAAAGGGCAGGAGGGAGGGCAGGAGGGAGGGCAGGAGGGATAGAGGGCAGGAGGGAGGACAGGAGGGATAGGAGGGAGGACAGGAGGGAGGGCAGGAGGGAGGGCAGGAGGGAGGGCAGGAGGGATAGAGGGCAGGAGGGAGGGCAGGAGGGATAGAGGGCAGGAGGGAGGGACAGGAGGGAGGGCAGGAGGAAGGACTGGAGGGAGAGAGGGCAGGAGGGAGGGCAGGAGGGAGGGCAGGAGGGAGGACAGGAGGGATAGAGGGCAGGAGGGAGGGCAGGAGGGAGGGCAGGAGGGAGGACAACAGGGATAGAGGGCAGGAGGGAGGACAGGAGGGAGGGCAGGAGGGAGGGCAGGAGGGAGGACAGGAGGGAGGGCAGGAGGGAGGGCAGGAGGAGGGATAGAGGGGCAGGAGGGAGGGCAGGAGGGAGGACAGGAGGGAGGGCAGGAGGGATAGAGGGCAGGAGGGAGGGCAGGAGGGATAGAGGGCAGGAGGGAGGGCAGGAGGGAGGACAGGAGGGAGGGCAGGAGGGATAGAGGGTAGGAGGGAGGACAGGAGGGAGGGCAGGAGGGAGGGCAGGAGAGAGGATAGGAGGAAGGAAGCTCCTTGTGGGGTCATGGGCCTCATGGGACCTGTTCTCGGAGACTCCGCGGTGCTCCTGTGAGTGCGTGCCATGCCCCTGGGGAACGTGACTGCCGTGGGCAGCGCTCAGCACAGTGAGGCGAGGGCTGTGGGGCTGCTGGTCCCCACCGAGGTGGAGCAGGCTGCAGGTGGGCGCAGTAGCCCCAGGCCTGGTCCATGCAGGGCTCCAGACAGTAGCGGCCCTGGAGGCCGCAGGACGAGGGCTGCACAGGTGGCTCAGGCTGTGGGCCTGCCTCCTCGCCTGAGCAGGTGGAGACTCGTTCCCAGCTGCCCTCGCCCTTTGGTCAGGGTGACTTGGCCAGCCAGCTAGGCCCTGAAGGAAGGAGCCACGCTCCCGATTCCGGGCCTGGAGATAGATACCCCGATCAGTCTCCACCTTTCCCGCTGCCCCAGCAGGGCAGAGAACACAGGGCAGACAGCGCGCACTGTAGGACGCAGAGGTCCTCAGGCCTCGCTGGGAGCAAGCCCCGATCCCAAGCCAGCAGAGCAGGACCACGGGTGACGTCGGCCACCCGGTTCTAAAGGACTGACACCAGGGAGAGACGGCGAGACGGCCTTCATCTCTGCAAACCCTGACGCACAGCTGCGGAACCAGAGGACGCAGCCGCTCTAGGCTAGGCCACCCCGGGGTTCTGGGGAGACGCAGCCCCAGGGCTCTGGGGAGACGCAGCCGCTCTAGGCCACCCCAGGGCTCTGGGGAGACGCAGCCGCTCACTAGGCCACCCCAGGGCTCTGGGGAGACGCAGCCGCTCACTAGGCACCCCAGGGCTCTGGGGAGACGCAGCCGCTCACTAGGCCACCCCAGGGCTCTGGGGAGACGCAGCCGCTCACTAGGCACCCCAGGGCTCTGGGGAGACGCAGCCGCTCACTAGGCCACCCCAGGGCTCTGGGGAGACGCAGCCGCTCACTAGGCCCCCAAGGGCTCTGGGGAGACGCAGCCACTCACTAGGCCACCCAGGGCTCTGGGGAGACGCAGCCGCTCACGAGGCCACCCAAGGGCTAGACGCAGCCGCTCACTAGGCACCCCAGGGCTCTGGGGAGACGCAGCCGCTCACTAGGCACCCCCCACAGGACTACCGGGCAGACACAGTTGCTCACTAGGTCCCGCAGGTCTCCCGGGAAGACACCGTCACTCACGAGGCTCCTGAGGGCCCCCGGTGCCCAGATGGGACGTTATGGTTTATTCTAAAAGTAGTGAATTATGGAAACGACCTGATAGGCTGGTTTCATTTTTGTGCATTTCAGCCATTCTGTATTCCACATGTACTCTAGTGCACACACACACACACACACACACGCACACACGTATACACACAGTACACACACACACACACGTATACACACAGTACACACACATGCGCACACACACACTACACACACACGCACACATACACACACGCACACACGCACACACAGTACACACACATGCATTTGCTACATGCAGACCCAAGTGCATGCTACCCTCCATGACTGAGAATCTCTCCTCCTCTTTTCTTTAAATCGTCCAGCGAGTGTCCCCAAGGTGTGCCCAGCGCCCCTGGTCAGTTCCCACGACGGTGGGCCTGGCGGGGTGCCGGTTCTCCCCGTGTCCTGCCCGGAGAAGGAGCAGCTCCCCGTTGGTAGCAGGGGTCAGATTGGGAGCGTTGACAGTCACACACGAGGACGGCCATTGAGGCAGAAGGCGAGTGTGCAGAGCCCGGCGGGGGTCCCGGGGGTCTGATCCCTGAGGGAGAGCGCGGCCCAGTTCCTTCTGCATGCACGCCCGTCAGAGGGCTCTGTCGAAGGGCGACTTCTGCGGCCTGAGCCACGAAGGATTGGGACGGCCTGGCCGGGAGCTCGCCGACCCGGCCACACTCCTCCTCCTCCAGCCTCTGGCGCCCCGGGGTACCGGCACCCCGACAGCCGTGCTTGAACCTAGGGCTCTGTGGACCATGGATTCCGTGGGAAACAACTCTCTCTGAGCGGGTGTCCGCAGAGACTGAGCGTCTGAATGGGTGACACGTCTGTCACTGGGGTTCTCAGGGAGCCAGCCCTGCCTCGAGGTGGCTCCCTGGCAGCGAGCTGTGCAGCGGGTCCCCTGTGGTTGGGGCCACTGCCTGCGGGCAGTCGTCCTTGGCCGCCACCTGAGGTCCGTGTGCAGATGTGCAGTCCCGCGGTCCCAGGCCGAGGCAGACGCAGCAGAGCGGGACAGGGACAGCAGAGCCGCAGCTGGAAACGGCCCGCCCTTCCTCCCGCTCCAGGCCACCTCTGTCACACTCGCCTCTACTAAAATGAGGAGTAGACGCGGGGACCGGAAACGGCACGTGCCCGACCGCGGGCCCCGGGGCAGGACAGGGTGCTGGGAGCCCAGCGCCCGGCCAGAGTCCCACCGGCGGTGAGAGCAGGTTGGCTGTGGCTGACGCCCAAATACAGCAGCGTGGGGCCCAGCCGAGGGGACACACCGCGGGGCTGGAAGGAGGACACTCGAGGGGGCCAGCACGCTGGTGTGGGCGCCGGGCGCTCGCTGTGGTGAGCACCGAGGTCCTCTGTGCTGTCACGTCCCACACGGGGCGCGCCATGGCCAGTGAGTGCGTGCGGGAAGAAGGCGTGTTCTGTGCGTCTGCCGGGAGTCTGCTGTGGCGTCCATCAGACCCTCTATCTTACTTCTGCACCGTGTCCAGTTGCCCGCTTTCCCTCTCTGCCTCACCCCTAAGTGGCCTCGTCTCTTGGGCACGCGTGTGACGTCGTCCGGTCTCCTGCAGCTCCATCCGCTCTGCGCCACCCGGGCTGGAGCGCCTCCTCTTCCTGAGGAGCCGACCCTTGGCCACGTGGACATGTCCCTTTCTATCACCACAGATACCTGCCGCCTGCGCCAGTGGCTCTTTATCCTGTGCTCGGAGCAGGGCTAGCGGCCCGTCCTCCCGTCCCTCACGGCGGGTCTCTGTGTGTGAAGGGCATCTGTCTTCTCTTGTGCTGAAAAGCAGCCTCAGGGCCTCTGGGTTCTATTGGCACGGCCACTGACCACTCAGTCTGATCTCCACGTCACACCTGGCCTCTGCGTCGTCCGCTTTCTCGCCTGTCCTGCCTTCCCGTGGTCACTGTGTGCGGGAGACCTTCTCTCTCACCCTCCCCCGCGGGACGTTCATGGCTGCTGACCTTGGTGGCACTTGAGCAGCCGCCCTACTCCATTGCAATGTGGAGTTGTCACTTGTCACAGTGTGATTAAAGCTGGGATTGCCAGACTTGGCGTCATCGTCATGACCTCAGGACGGGGTAGTCCTAGCCCCCTTCCCCCACAGGTGTGGTGGTCTGGTCTCTGTGGTAGTCAGCCCGCAGCTCCCTCATGCCCACCGGATGTGAGAAGCCTTCCCCTGGGTCAGTCTCCGTGGCCTGACCCTGCTATGTTGCAACGTGGCGCTGTCACTTGTCACAGTCTGATTAAAGCTGGGACTGTAGGCTGCCCTCTGCCTGGCGGTGCCCGCGAGTGCTCTGGGCTGCGTGGGGCACTGTGTGGAGGAAAGCTGCAGCTCTGCGGCAAAACCGCCTGCCCTTCCCTGTGCTCGGCCTCTAGCCTTGCCGCGGTCTGCGTGAGCTCACCCCATGGCCGCTGACTCAGGACACGCTCTCTGTGACTGTCCCCATGGCAACTGTGCAGAAAGGAAAAGCAAGTTACACACAGTCACATTCTGTCAGATCTTTGAATACCTTATGCCCAAAAAAGGTTCCTTTCCCTGAAGGGTTTCGGTTCTGTGGTTAAAGTGGATAACCCCAAATGGCAGAAAGCACACCGGCCATGGCCCGTGAGCTGAAAGGAGCAGGCTCGCTTTCCTGGTCAGGGGCAGGCTTGAAAGTACTGGTGTCTTGTTGTTGCCTGAAGCGATGGCTGTTTGGAGCAACGAAGCCGCGGGAAGAAGTTCAGAGGCGAACTGGAAACAAACAGCTTTTTATTCTGATAACTTTTCTCTCTGGCTCTAACAACGACTAACACGCACCACACACACCACCAAAATGGCGCAGACCCGATCAGCAATCTCGGCCAAGTCACTCGAGATCCCAGGCCAAGTCCCGCGAGATCCCGGGCCAAGTCCCGTGAGACTACGGAAGGTGGCAATGCCCAAATCTCCATGGCCCATAGTCAACCACAATTTAAGCCATCTCCCCAAACAGGGCTCCTGCAGTGTCTTTTGGTGCAGATAAAGGCAGTGCTTTTGAGGAGCACCCTGGGCCCGGTTGCAGTGTCCCGAAGCCGCATGCAGGCGGGAGGCGGATTCAGTCACGATAGAACGAGTGCCCGCGCAGCTCCCACGGGAACACAGAGGTGGGAAAGGATCCAGGTAGGACGTGGGCCTGGGTGAACAGCGTCCACAGCCCCGACTGCCACGCGCATGATGCGGAGCCGCAAGAAGCACTTCTGTTCTGACTGGGCCACGGAGGACACGACCAGGAGCAGCAGGGAGTGGTGAGACCCCGGAGGGAATCCAGCAGGGCAGAGAGCCCCACCTCCACCCTAGCGCCCGCTCGGACTGGCCAGGAGCAAGGTTGGCTTCCACTTACAGGGACACTAGCTGGCTGCCAAGCCCACTGCCTCTGCAGGTGCGTGCAGTCCACTGCGGGGGACCACTGCGGCCCAGACCGCACCTCCGTGGAGAGCTCCGCAGAACGGGGCTTGTGGTGCCCACCTGCCAAGGCCCATTACATAGGCTGCTATGGTGCGATGCCATCTTGAAGCTGGACCCACTAAGAGTCCCTCCTGCCCTGGGAGTGGCGGCCGTGACCTCACCTCCACCGAGCGCCATTCTCCACACTCACACGCTCGCGGGGAAGCCACCATCGCTCCAGATGGCAGACAAGGCCAGCAGAAAGGCCCAGACCCGGGTCCCTGCTCCCAGGAACAGGAGGCCTGCAGCAGAGGGCCAGCCAAGAAACATCCCGGGCCCTGATGCGTCCATGAGCCTGGTAGCAGCCCTGCCCTGCAGAGTGCTGACCACACAGCTGACCACAGTGCCAGAGTGCACCGGAGCCCCGAACCCCATCCCAGAAGCAGCCCCTCCACACTCCAGCCAGCCCAGGGCACCCCGCGCCCCTGACCCAGCCCTACAGCAGCCACCGCCTGGGACTCTGCACTAGAAGCACAGCTGTCCACACAGGGTGAGGGACGTGGCTGTTCCCCACCAGTAATGACCTTGAATTCAAAAGGTTAAGGTAAAAATCAGCTAAATGGGTAAAAACAGACCCAAACACATGCTGGTTAGGAGAAACCCACTTCACTGGTGAAGACACAGAGGCAGAAAGCGGAGCAGTGGAGAAAAGGCATTCCACAGAGACAAAGCTGAGGATGAGCAGGACAGCTGCACCCGCTGCCAAGAGAGATCAGGCACAAAACCTGTAAGAACAGATGTTCTCTCTATGATAAGATGACCAAGTGAACAAGAGGCAGTGATGATCGCAGATAGCTACATGCATGTACATGCATCCAGCATCAGAACGCCCACATATACAAAGCAACATAAATAAAAAGACATACGAGAAGGAAGTATTATTAGATCTAAAGGGAGAAACTCCAATACAATCGTAGTTGGAAACTTTGATTTCACTGATGTTCACATTATGCAGTCAGATAAACAAGGAAGAAACATCAAAGTGAAAACCCAGTGTGACCCGAGGGCCTAACAGACTTCACAGAACCCTTTACCCCATGGCTGCACGCAGACATTGTCCAAAACAGACCATATGTTAGGGCACGAAACGAGTCTCAGCAAACTTCAGAAATTCAAAATCTTATCATGCATCTTCTCTGACCACAGCTGAATAAAACTACAAACCAGCCACAAGAGGGACCGTGGAAGTTGTCAAATACGTGGAAACAAACAACGTGATCGGAGTGACCAATGGATCAGTGAAGAAATTCAGAAGTAAATTTAAAAGTGTTATAGAACAAAGGAAAATGGAACAAAAATAGCAAAACGAATGGGACAGGGCAGAAGCAGCACTCGGAGTTTAATAGCAACAAAGCTCTACCTTAAAATGTGGATTTAAAGTAAACCAATAATGCAAAGAACTAGAAAAACCAGTACAAATAAAGCCCAAAATTAGCAAAGAAAGGAAAGACTAGGATAAGAGCAGAAATAAATAAAAATTGAGACTGCATAATAATGTAAAAGCTAGAAAAAAATGAAATTTTGGTTTCTTAAAAATACACATAATGTCAGTAAATATTTTTATATATAGACTAAAAAAAAAGAATATTCAATCAAATAAAATCAGATCCTGAAAACTTGACAAGTGACACCCTAGAAATATAAAAGATCATTAGGGATCACCACAAACAGCTATACATAAGCAAATAGGAAAACTAAAGAAACTAATCAACCCCTGAACACACATAACCTACCAAGACTGGATCATGAAGAAACAGAAAACACACCAGTAATGAACAGCAAAACTGAATCAGTGATTGAAAGTCCCCCAATCACGGAAGGCTTGGGACTGTGTGGTCCACGCTGAATCACACCATGCTTTAAAACAAAAGTAACACCAATCCTTCTCAGACTATTCCAAAAAATTAAAAGGGAGGAAATTCTTCCAACTACAAGACCAGCATGGCCCTGAAACCAGTCATACATGAAAAAGAGCATTATTGACCAATAAAAGAACAATTACTCACCAATATACTTGATAATTGTAGATGCAAAAATTCTCAACAAAATACTAGCAAACTAAATTCAATAGCACGTCAAAAAGAACATGCACTATGACCAAGTGGGATTTACCTCAGGAGCGTAAAGAATGGATCAACATATGCAAATCAGCAAGTGAGACACATCTTGTCAGTAGAATGGAGGACACAAACCATATGATCATTCAGACTCAGGAAAATATTTGCTAGAATTCAAGATCCCTTCACAATTAAAAAAAAAAAAAGAAAAACTCTGAACAAATTATGTATACAAGGAACATATCCCAACACAATTAAGGCAAAAATATGAGAAACCCGCAGCTAACACTGTACTGAGCGTGGAAGGCCAAGGCATTTCCTCTGGGATGTGGAACAAGAGAAGAACACTCGATTTTGCTACTGTTATTCAACGTAGTCCTAGGAGTCTGAGCCACAGCAACCAGGCACAGATGACATGACCTTCTGTAGGGGAACACCAAAGACTCCACCAGAAAGATGTTATAACTTATAAATAAATTCAGTAAATTTGCATGATTCAAGATCAACATGCAAATATCATTAAGCTTTCTATACGCTGATGATGAACTAGTTGATAAAGAAGTCAAGAAAGTATAATAGCTACATAAAAATACCTAGCAAGAAATTTAACCAAGGAGGTGAAAGAACCTCACAATAAAAATTATAAAATACTGATAAGAGAAGTTGAAGAGGAAACAAAAAATGTAAAGACATCCCATGTTCATGGATTGGAAGAATCAATATGGACAAAATGTCCACACAACCCAAACTGATCTATAGATCCAATACAATCGCTATCAAAATACAAATGGCACTCTTCACATAAATAGAAAAAGCAGTCTTAAAATCTGTGTGGACCCACAGAAGACCCTGGATAGCCAGAGCAGACCTGATAAAAGGAACACGGTCAGAGGCCTCCCTGCACTGGGCCTCAAGGTGTCTTACAAAGCTATCCTAAATCCACAGCACAGCAGGAAAGGCCAATGGAGCGGAACAGAAATTCAGAACTCAGCCTGCTAATTCACAGCCAACTGGCTTGTCCACAAAGGCACCAAGAGCCCGCGCTGGGATGGACATGCACACGTGGAGAAGGGAGGAGACCCGCCTCCCGGCATGCAAGGTCAGCCCCCCATGGATCGAGAATGTACACAGAAGCCCCGACACGGAACTGCTGGGAGAAAACCAAAGGAAACAGCTTCAACACATCAGCCTGGAAAACAGTTCTGCTTTGTTTTGTTTTAATGTGACCTCAAAAACACTGGCAAAAAAGCAGAATTCAAAAGTGAAATCACATCAAAACAAAAAGCTTTTCACAGCCAAAGAAATAACCGACAGAGAACTCAACAGCAAAAAAAAAAATAAAAATAAAAAAACAAAGAAGGAAAAATCTAAAAATGGGAAAATTGTATGAACAGACGTTTCTCACAATAAAACATACAAATGGCCACAAGTACGTGAAAAAAGTTCCCAGCATCACTAATCCAGGTGCAAATTGAAATCACAAAGAGTCAGAACAACTACCATCAAAAAGACCAAAGAAGGCAAATGCGGGTGAGAACCAGGAGGAAGGGGAACTCTCGAGGGCTGGTGGGAGGAGCACAGCCCCGGGAAGTCGCCTGAGCCTGCACCCAGGGGCAGGACCCCGCCAGCAGCTCCATCGCCAGCGTCACCAAGGGCAGGGAAGCTGGCAGGCGCCCCATGTGCAGCAAGGCAGGCTGGGACAGGTCTGTGACAGCCGCGGGGAACCCTGGGAGTGCACAGGACAGCGTGGCCCCAAGGCTGGGGACAGTGGTTTGCTGGCTGCGCACCTGGTGGGTGGTGGAGGACCGCAGCCGATGGGACCTTTCAGAACTCCTCCTGGGAGTCTGTGTGTGGCTTGAGGAGATGGCGCCACTCACTGTGACCCGGCCTTGCACAGGGGTACTGACGTCACACTATGCCCAAAACATGCACAGTCATGTGCCCGTTAAAAATAAAAACAACACAAAGTCCCTATCTTCCAAGATTTTAATGACTAATCAGGTATTGATTCAAACCACAATAAAAATTCATAAAAATTAAAATCACATAAATAAATATAATTATATAAAATTATAAAAATAAATAAATAAAATTATATAAATAAATTAAAATTATGTATATACACATTTTAAAAGCGAGAATGTCCCTCAAAAGTGTCAGTGTTAGAAGAATTCATGTTCCTTAGGTGTTGGGAGAAAGGTCGTGAGCAACCTGCTCCTTGCTAAGGAGACGAGAGCAGAGTCGCCCGTGAAGGAGGGGCCAGGCTGGCCCAGGGCAGCCCTGGGGGAGCCCGCACTCAGCTCTGGCACCCAGACTCTGTGGACAGAGAGGGCTGCTGAGGCGCCTGCCCCCATTGATACGTCCTGCGCAGCTTTCTGCACACAAAGTCCCTGCTCGGCCATGGCACCTGGCGCAGGGAGCACGCTCAGGACCAGGTCCCTGGACCAGGTCCTTGTGGGGCGGTGGGTCCCAGGTAGGGGCAGGAAGTGCTGGGAACAAACGGGGGTGGGGGAGGGCAGGGACACTGAAGCCAGAGAGAGAAAGACGCCCTGGGCCACCGGCACAAGGGGCAGGAGGTGCTGCGAGATCCAGGCCCGTAGAGAGCCAGGGCCCGGGCGCCCGTGCGGACGGGAATGCCAGGGAACAGGCAGAGGGGCAGAACCCACCTGGACGTGCCCTGCCTGGCCCCAGCGCCCCTCCCCCGTGGCCCTGCACCCTCCGCCACACCCCATGAGGAGGTGCCCTGGCTGCGAAGGCGGGCGCAGAGCTGGTGGCTGTGCCTCCCCAGGCCCTCCAGCTGGGAAGAGCAGACTGCCCAGGCTGCTGTCCAGGGTCCCTGGGGGGGACTGCAGAGCTGCGGGCAGGAGAAAGGCGACAGGGCTGCCAGCCCCTGCGGCTTCCTGGGCGCAGGACCTGCAGGCGCAGGGCGCCCTGGGAGCTGCCACCAGGCAGGCTCCGCCACAGCGAGGGACCTCCAGGACTGAGCCCACAGTGGCAGGGCGGCCACTGCCTGGGGGAGGCCCCCCGGCAGTGTGTGGGGAGGGACGGAGGTCCACTCCCCAGAAGGAGGGCAGCAGAGCCGGAGTCTGCCACCCGCTGGGGGTGCCACGGAGCCCGACTGGAGAAGGCAAGAGAGCTGTTTGCCAGAGGACAGGACGGAGCTGCAGGTGCCAGGCCCTCCACCTGGACGGCCTGCAGAGGTCTCCCACTGGGCATGACTGCTGAGGACCGGCTTCCACAGCAGGAAAGGCTGAGTCCCGAACGGTGCTGGTGGGGAGAGTCAGCGACACGATGGCAGGGAGGCACACGAGTCAGGTTGCAAAGACCCCTCCGTTTTACTTTTCTCTCTTGCAAGCACATAAACACACTTCAAGGCAGCACACATTCTATTGTTTTTACATACAGTCATAATACCCAGGGAAGCAGCAACATTCTTATCTTTTACCTAACCTCTGAAGGTTTTGTACAAACATACTGTTTTGAATCTTCTGCAATTTCGTTAGGTTTATCTGCAGTAGTCTGAGTTCAAATTTGTCTTCTTAAGAATTCCTTTTAGCCATTCCCCCCGCACCTGCACAACTGCCTGGAATACAGAGCGCTTTCTATCATGGTCTTGTTTGCAGTCTAGGGGCAGGAAAAAAGGGAGGCAAGCCAGATGCTAGTCCTGAAGGACTTTGTCTTAACTAACTTCTAAGTAACTATTCTAAGTTAGCCTGAAAAGAAAAGAAGTCCCTTTCAATTACAAAGAGGCTCTAATAGTTTCTTCTTGGTGCATAATGATCATAGCAAAAAAGGTTAAAATAATTGGCATTTATTAAGCTGCTTCTCTATAGTAATTAATGTTAGTAAATAATAATAATAATAAATAATAATAATAATAATAATAAAGGAATGTTAATAAAATTCCAGCCACGGATTCCACAAGGCTTTAAGTTTCCGAATCAGTTTCATTCTATTGAGACAGCGACATCTGGTGCCACATGTGAGAACAAAAGGTGAAACAGCAAGAATAAGGAGCGGCAAGAACATATGCAAACTTAACTCTTACAGTGCCGCACAAGAGTAGCATTTCTCAAGCAAAGAGGAACCAAGTTCAACTCCCGAATTAACAGGAAGGAACTCGGGCTCAACTCATTTGCATAAATGAGGAAGAACTCGGCTTCAACCCCCCCAAGCTAACGGGGGAACCTGGGCTCAATCCCAACGTAGTGTGAGAGATGCCACACATGACCGCGAGAAGAACCCTCCCCAAGGTCCCCACTCCACCCTCAGCCCGCGGCCGCGTGTCTGCACCCAGTGTGCACAGACCTCTTCCTGCCCAGGTCCCTGACAGCCCAAGGGCAGTCCCTGACCGTCACGACAGGACTAGGTGTGACCCCGCGTCTAGAGATGGCCTCCAGTGTGTGGAGATGGGCAGGCCCTTGTGTGGGGGCCTGATCTGCCAGGGTGTGGGCAGGCGGGGCGGGAGCGCGGGCGGGAGCTGAGGACGGCCACGTGACCACAGCAGGGCTCCCCGGGTCCTCGCGCCAGCCTCTGTCATCCCATTAGCAGACGACATGGCGTGAGAGGTGGAAGGTCCTGGAGCACGAGATGCCCTTTTCCTGTCATGTCCAGATGTGAGCGTCCCCAAAGCGTGTGTGTGAGGCAGGGCAGGAAGGTCCAGCAGAGCAGTGACTAGCTGGGAGCACCTTGACCTGACCAGAGCACCATCCCTGGTAGGGATCAACTGGGTGGTGACGGTGGGCGGGGCGTGGCTGGTGACTGTGGGCGTGGCGTGGCTGGTGACTGTGGGCGGGGGCGTGGATGGTGACTGGCGTGGCGTGGCTGGTGACTCTGGGCGGGGCGTGGCTGACCGTGGGTGGGGGCGGGGCTGGTGACTGTGGGCGTGGCGTGGCTGGTGACTGTGGGCGGGGGCGTGGATGGTGACTGTGTACGTGGTGGTGACCGTGGGCGGGGCGTGGCTGGTGACCGTGGGTGTGGCGTGGCTAGCTGGTGACTGTGGGCGGGGGGGGGCTGGCTGGGCGGGGCATGACCGTGGGCGGGGGTGGCGTGGCTGTGGGCGTGGCGTGGCTGGTGACTGTGGGCGGGGCATGGATGGTGACTGTGTACGTGGTGGTGACCGTGGGCGGGGGGTGTGGTGGTGACCGTGGGCGGGGCATGGATGGTGACCGTGGGCTGGGTGTGGCTGGTGACCCTGGGCGTGGCGTGGATGCTGACTGTGTACTGTGGTGACTGTGGGCGGGGGTGGGCTGGTGACTGTGCGGGGCATGGTGGTGACTGTGGGCGGGGCGTGGCTGGTGACCGTGGGTGTGGCGTGGCTAGTGACTGTGGGCGTGGCGTGGCTGTGACCGTGGGTGGGGGCGGGGCTGGCGACCGTGGGCGGGGCATGGATGGTGACCGTGGGCGGGGGTGTGGCTGGTGACGGGTGGCGTGGCGGTGACTGTGGGCGGGGCGTGGATGGTGACTGTGTACGTGGTGGTGACCGTGGGCGGGGGTGTGGGGGTGACCGTGGGCGGGGCATGGATGGTGACCGTGGGCGTGGCTGTGTGACTGTGGGCCCTGGGGGGGGAGTGGATGGTGACTGTGTACGTGGTGGTGACTGTGGGCGGGGGTGGGTGGTGACCGTGGGCGGGGCATGGATGGTGACCGTGGGCGGGGGTGTGGCTGGTGACCCTGGGCGGGGGTGTGGATGGTGACTGTGTACGTGGTGGTGACTGTGGGCGGGGTGTGGCTGGTGACTGTGGGCGGGGGGCGTGGATGGTGACTGTGTACGTGGTGGTGACCGTGGGCGGGGGTGTGGTGGTGACCGTGGGCGGGGCATGGATGGTGACCGTGGGCGGGGGTGTGGCTGGTGACCCTGGGCGGGGGGTGTGGATGGTGACTGTGTACGTGGTGGTGACCGTGGGCGGGGCGTGGGCTGGTGACCGTGGGTGTGGCGTGGCTAGTGATGGTGACCGTGGGCGGGGGTTGTGGTGTGGCTGGTGACTGTGGGCGTGGCGTGGCTGGTGACTGTGGGCGGGGGGCATGGATGGTGACCGTGGGCGGGGCATGGATGGTGGTGACCGTGGGCGGGGGTGTGGCTGGTGACTGTGGGCGTGCGTGGCTGGTGACTGTGGGCGGGGGCATGGATGGTGACTGTGTACGTGGTGGTGACCGTGGGCGGGGCGTGGCTGGTGACCGGGCTGGGTGGGCGTGGCTAGTGACTGTGGGCGGGGGTGTGGCTGGTGACCGTGGGTGGGGGCGGGGCTGGCGACCGTGGGCGGGGCATGGATGGTGACCGTGGGCGGGGGTGGGGGCTGGTGACTGTGGGCGTGGCGTGGGCTGGTGACTGTGGGCGGGGGCGTGGATGGTGACTGTGTACGTGGTGGTGACCGTGGGCGGGGGTGTGGTGGTGACCGTGGGCGGGGCATGGATGGTGACCGTGGGCGGGGGTGTGGCTGGTGACCCTGGGCGGGGGTGTGGATGGTGACTGTGTACGTGGTGGTGACTGTGGGCGGGGTGTGGCTGGTGACCGTGGGCGGGGCATGGATGGTGACTGTGGGCGGGGTGTGGCTGGTGACCCTGGGCGGGGGTGTGGATGGTGACTGTGTACATGGTGGTGACTGTGGGCGGGGTGTGGCTGGTGACTGTGGGCGGGGCGTGGCTGGTGACTGTGGGCGGGGCCATGGTGGTGACTGTGGGCGGGGGGGCGTGGCTGCGGAGGTGGTCACGGGTGTGTGCTGTGGGGTTGTCGTTTGTCCCTGGTGCGGGCTCTGCTTCCTGGTGCCAGGTCCTGAGCTGCGTTCCTGCTCCATTTCCTCCGCCATGCTGGTCCGCCTCGCCCTGGCCCAGACAGTGGCGTCTGCAGGGCTGGCCTGACCTCTAACCCCCGAGCCACATGGCTCTGCCTCCTCTGCACTGTTGTCCTCAAGCCTTTTGGCCACCGCCACACAGAGCTGACAGCGCATGCTGGACCTCGTGGTGCCCACACTGCACAACGGCACAGGCCCCATTCACAGGCTCTTCGCAGATCTCTGGGGACACTGCTGTGGCTGTCACAGGTCAGAACACAGGGTGACTGGTCTAGGAAGCCGGCCTGATTGACAGCGCTGGAGAGCACTCCACACTCGCCAGTCCTAGAGCACGGCGTGGAGCGTCGTCTTGGACATTCCCGCGGTGCTCCCAGCTCCCGGTAGGCCATGCGGAGCAGTGACTTTTTAATTACCAAGCCACACCTGAGTGAGCGCTCAGGCGCCCAGCGCCCAGAGCAAGCCCAGGCAGCAGCGGGTCCCCAGAGCCTGGCCTTCGGGCCACTGGCCGCGGCACTGCCCACATTCGTGGCTGGAAGCCCGTTGGCAGAGGAAAGCCCACCTCTGGGAGGGTCGTCTGTGCCGTGTCCGTCTTGAGCCTGTTGCCTGGGGAGGACTTTCCGGGCTGAGGAGTGGTGGAGGAGGGATGGGGCGCTGGCCGCGGCTGTTTCCCGCTCACGCTGTCAGGGACACGCTGGCTCTGGAGCACTGCACTCCGACGACTTGTCCTGCTGCTGCAGCCTTGAAGGCGGCACTGGTGCTCCCCGTGCCCTGTGCCTCAGGACCCCTGGCTGTCGCCCCAGGCAGACCCTGTGCACCAGCCCCGTGCGCTGCCAGCTGCCTCCGCCACCACGCGGGGGATGGAGAGTCCTGGGACGCCCCGGCTGCGACCCCAGGTCCTGCTCCCACACACGGCCTGGCTGCGGGCCTCGCCCCACAGAGGCCGGGTCTGTTTTCCAAGTCTGAGCTCGCTCCCGGGCAGCTGGTTGTCATCAGGCCTTCGCAGCAGCAGGAGAGGCCGCCGCGGCCAGGTCTCTGCATCTGGACGCCGACTCAGCCAGGATGGAACTGCCGAGTGCGGGGAGGACGGGGAGGGGACGCGGTCTCCGAGCCAGGCCTGCCTGCTGGAGGCAGTGGAGGGCCTTCAACCTGCAAGAGGGACAGGTCCATGACAGCGATGCCCTGAGTCTCAGAGGCCACCCTTGCCTTCCCAGTTCATTTTCCTGGTGCAAAGAAGCAGAGGAAGTCTGCCCCAGGGAGCGAGTGCGGAGACAGGAAGGCGGGGCTGCCGGCCACTGCCAGAGGACCTCTAGGGCAGCACTGCGGCCACGCGAGGGGCGAGGGCGGCTGGGCTCCGCGGCTGCTGTGGGTCTGAGGCTCCTCAGTTGGCACGAGGCGGAAGCTGGCGTCCTGGGAACACGGGCATCGCTCACCAACAGCGGTCACTAAACGGCAGCTGGCCACACAGAGGCAGGCCCAGGTCCTCCAGGAAGCTCTGGGTCCTGTGCTGCCTGACCCCTCCTGCACACCTGCACTCCAGAAGCCACACTCAAGGACACAGCGCCCTGCTGGCCTCGCAGGTCACACCACCTTCTGCTGCTGGGACAGGCCATGGTGGCCAGCACTGTGACATGCTCACTGACTCTGCCATGCCTCCCAGGGACAAGGCCCCTGAGCAGAGGAGGCCCTGCACGGGTGGGAAGGAGACCCTCGTGGGAAGGTGCTCCCACCCCGCTTGGTGCTGGGCACGGACGGGACCAACTCCTGCTGACAGCCTGTCACACCATCCCGCTGCCCACTGTGTGTCCAGGAAGCAGGTTGTCAGAGGGGCAGCGCCCAGGGACCAAGCTAAGTGCCTGCAGGAGGGCTGGCCTCCGCCTGGGCGGACGCGGTGCTCCTCTCCTAGCTTTCTATCAGCTCCCAGGAAAGGACTAGAAAATCTCGCTCTGATGATGGACGGCTCCTATTTTAGTGTTGTCCACTTTGTCCCTGGTTCATCAGGCACGTGGACAGCTACGAAGACCTCCAGGTGCAGTCCAGTTCACCGCCGTGCCCACGCCCTGGAGACACGGCAGGCGCGTGGCGTGGGCTTGCTCCCGCTGACGCTGCTGCGGTCACCCCGCCTCCTTCTCCGGGGTGACTACGGAGGGACTCCGCAGAGTGACTTCCACCACCCGACCCTGCCAACCATCTGCGTCTTGGTTAAAGTCTGTCCCCGGCAGGGCGTCCACAACGGCGACTCTCACCTCTGCCTTCCAGTAGCGTGGGCCATCAGCGTGTCATGCGGTCGTTGATGAGATCCGATTTCGGCCGACCATTATCATGGTGATCATCACTTTTCTGCTTCCCCTTCTGTTTCTTGTTTTTTGTTCTCTATCAGCCCGTGTGTGCGTGTGTGCCTGTGCACGCGTGTGTGGAGAGGAGCCACAAAGACAGTAGGAATGGAGTCCCAGGCTGAGTGGGGGTTGTGCAGGATGGAGAGCTCTTTAAGAAATTCTTATAGACCCCAAATTCAGAGCAATTGAGAATATTGGTTTAGAATTCTAAAAAATCTATAATGAATTAAGCGTTTAGAGATGACGGTTACTACCAGTCACCATCCAATATCAAACTCCACAGGTGTGGCCTGTGAGAATCTGGTCTGGCCGCGCAGCCGGGCTCTGCACCGAGGCAGGCCGGGCTGCGGAGCAGGTGGCTTGGGTGTGTGCGGAGCCAGGCCACCATGGGGACACAGGTGACGGTGTGCACAGCTGCGCACTGGCCTGTCCACAGGCGCCCGACCAGGCGTCCCGGGCAGACCCGGAGGCGCTCTGCGGAGTCCCCGAGCGCCCGGAGCTGTGGCCGAGGGAGTGGCCCAGGAGGGGCGTGGACCTCGTCGCTCGCAGCTCAACGTCCTGTGCAAGCTTCGCAGAGGCCCGAGGGGACGCGGCAAAGCTCCAGCTCCGTTGGCAACGTGGTGAGCGCACCTCTGAGGACCGGCCAGAGGGAGCCCAGCTCGGCTTCCTTCACAGGGCCCAGCCTCGGGCTCCCCCAGGGCCTGGCGTCCCCGGGTCCCTCCTCGGCTCTGAGCTCCAGACGGCCCCGTGGGCGGGCAGGCCTCAGGGAGAGCCGACGGGGGTCCTCCTGGCGCTGCCCTGCTCTCGTGGCTCCTCCGGGGCCTTCTGCTGCCCAGGCCCAGGCCAGGGGCCAGACGTGGGTCAGCGGGCAATGCGCGGTGCTCTCCCCGGGAGCTGCAGAGTTGCCAGGACTGGCCCTCAAGGCAGCCTCGGCCAGGAGCACTCTCCACCCCGAGGGTGAGGGGACGCAGCCACAGGGGACCGGGCGACTCAGGCAGGTGGGGCCTGGCTGGAGGAGGCGGGCCAGGGTGCGTGCCCTGGACGGCAGCTGCCCCCTGCCTCTCTCCCTCCTCTGCTTCCCGGTGCCCTGAGCCCAGCAGCCTTCCCCCTCCAGGCCCTGTCGCCTGACCTCGGGCCCAGAGCAAGAGGGTCGGCCACCATGGACTGAGTCACAGAAACCGTGAGCCAAAATAAATTTCTCCTCCTCCAAGCAGCTCCTGCCGGGCATGCTGGTCACCACCACAAAGTGACTGGCTCAGCGCCCTGGAGTCCAGCCCAGACTCTGGCTCTCGGGCTTGGGTCCTGACAGCAGGGTCCTCTCGACAGAGTCCCTTAACTCCGACCTCTGAAACGTGGCGGAGACCCGCCTTTCAGGGTGGTCACGGGCTCGGGGTCGGGTAAGAAAGTCACAGCTGCTGACAGGAGGGAGCAGGCGGGAGTCCTCTCCACCGCCAGCCACTGGAGCCGCACCGTGGTGACGGTCTCAGCTGATGCTGGCGTGGGAGCAGGAGCCTGAGCTGGCTGGAAAAGGCAGCGCTGAGCCGACACCCGTGTCCCAGAGTCGCCCGACACAGCCCTCGGGAAGGCAGACGTTTTGTAAAAACCCAAAATGACACGAGCAAGAAGACAGAGGCCTGCCTAAGTCTCGGCCCAGGACGCACGGCTCAGCATGGTCACCCGCTCCCCAGGGGTCTCAGCGCCCAGGAGACGCCCTGGCAAGCGCAGGCCCCCCGGCAGGTCCTGCGCCCACCTTCTGGCCACGTGGGTCCAGAATGCACTCCCTGCATCGTGGCTCCCAGGCGTGGCCGACTCTGACTCAGGAGGGACCTCATCCCCTCCCACGTCCAGTTTTCAAACCTGAAGCCCGAGGGAAGACAAGCCGGGCATTGGGGCAGGCCACGGCACCTGAGGCACAGGTGCTCCGGCTCCGGCTCTTGCAGCCTCCCACCCCCAGGAGCCCAGCTGCGGGGCCAGGGCCTGCTCCTCCTGCGGTGTTTCCTGGTGGGCATGGCCTTGGGACAGGAGGACGCGGCCCAGGAGGGCAGACGCTGGGCCGTTGTGAGGGTGCTGTTTCAGAGAAGGACATTTTAAGATTTTAAAAAATCTGAACCCAAACTTATCTCCATTATCTCGTCTACTTTCTTATGTCAGTAATCACTTGGTGTTTCAGCCTACATCTGAGTTTGGGCACTTTCTCGTCTGTCCCTGGATGTCTTCACAAGAATCTGGAAGAGGACCTAAAAGGAAATGTGAGCCAGACACAACCGCAGACCAAGAGCACAAGAGTGTTTTCAAGCACTCAAAGGTTTTGCTCATGAAATCACTCCATGGTCAACCATTCAGTGCAGCAGACTCCCTTACTACACAGTGACCAGGTGCTGCGTGGCACAGGGACCAGGTGCTGTGTGGCACAGGGACCACCAGCCTGTTCTCAGGACCTAGCCCAGGACCTGAAAAACAGTAGGCAGTGCATAAATGCGTGTTGAGATGAACAAACACGTGGCCGGTGCCGCCTGAGCCCCTAGCCGACCCATCGCCCTGGCGGGAAGGAGCGCCGTGGACACCACCTGCTCCCAGGGAGAGACTCCTCTGCAGGCCTCCGCTCCTGGCGAGGGCCCCGGCCCCGCGGCAGAACAGCCTCACCTCGGCAGACCCCGAGGCCCTGGCGGGAGCTGGGCTGCACAGGACCCCTGAGAAGCAGCTGCCAGGCGGAGGTGGCTGGGACCCGAGGTCAGGAGACGGGGTCGGGCACTGCACAGTGGGAGAGCATCCTGCTGCGCCGAGCGAGGGACACAGGCTGGCTGCAGCCACTTCCGGAGCCCACGGTCCCTGCTCTGAGGTGCTGTGGAGGCCCCGTCCTCAGCCCCCGTAAGGCGCCAGACTGGGCAGCCTGCAGGCCCGCAGGCCCGCGCCAGCTTCTTGGGCACGCTCTTTCCTGGGCGTCAGGCCACCTACTGTCCTCTGTCTTTAAATTCCTTTTTTAAATAGATACATTACACCTACCGATTAAAACTCACAGAAAGTCACTCATAATCTGGACTTAACAAGACAACTAGTGGCCGTCCCAGTGAGGAGCGTGGTGGCCTCCTCTTCTGGCCAGCAGCTCTCCCGGGCAGGCGCTGCTGCTGCAAGGCCAGAACAGCACGGCCGTCCTCAACACGTGCAGCCGAAGGAGCAGAGGCAGGCCTGCAGGATCAGCAGCGCCGTCAAGACCCAGGTGCGGGCCGGCACCAGCCGTGACCTCTGCCTGCAGAGGGCTGCGGCCGCCTCCTCCAGCCTGCCTGCCCCTCGCCACTGCCCAGAGTCCTCCTCCGTCCCGGCAGCTCTGCCTCCCTGCTCTTTAAATGTGCGCACAGGAGCAGGCCAGGTGGCTCAGAGGCCACACACGCGAGGACCTTGCATCTGTTGAAGTGAGCCTGCAGGCTGGCGAGCCCCGACACCACCCACCGTCTGCCTCGCGCACACGCGGGCACCAGGTCTCTGAGCGAGCGCAGGCCGGTGGACGCGAGGTCACAGACAGCAGCAGCAGCGCTGGGTCTGCCGGCACATCTGGCTCCGTGCCGTCTCCGACCACCCCCCACATGCCATCAAGTGGCTGACCGATGGCTCCTCTGGGAACCCAAGCCTAACATGCATCCTGGCTCAGAAAGTGTCCAAACGCAGCGAGCGTGCGCAGTGCCAGCTGCTCTTCTGCGAGGTCTGCCACAGGCGTGACGCACAGACCGCGTGAGCAGAGTGCCCGAGCTGAACAGGTCATGCTCAGCATACGTGTTACACACATGTAGATCACATGTACGTCATATAGCCGTTCATTTAATCTGGATGATATTTTAAATCACATGAAATTTAAACAATTCTAGAACCATTACAAAATTTCTGCAACAACAATTGACATAAATATCAACGAGTGCAGAGAAAGCAAGTGAGTGGTCAGCTCAGCTGGACAGTCGGCGGTGGGAGGGAGGCGAAGCCCAGCTGCCCATGTCACCCGAGCAGCCGCCTGCGCTAGCCTTCGGATACGGCAACGTGACCGTCCCTTCACGCAGAGGCCAGTCTGAGCTCACACCAGGGCCAGGGCCGTGTGGGCAGCACGGAGGGCACTTCTGCCCTCCGCGCCTCTGACTCGGGTGTTCGTTTTGAACATTTAAAATCCCTCAGCCTGTCAACACTCCAGGTCCACACAGACACTGCTGGATGTCCACGTCCCTCTAATCATGTCCACACAGACACTGCTGGATGTCCACGTCCCTCTAATCATGTCCACACAGACACTGCTGGATGTCCACGTCCCTCTAATCATGTCCACACAGACACTGCTGGATGTCCACGTCCCTCTAATCCAGACACAGCTGATGCTCCACGTCCCTCTAATCATGTCCACACTGCCCGATGTCCACGTCCCTCTAATCATGTCCACACAGACACTGCTGGATGTCCACGTCCCTCTAATCATGTCCACACAGACACTGCTGGATGTCCACGTCCCTCTAATCATGTCCACACAGACACTGTCCACACACACGTCCCTCTTAATCATGACACCGGATGTCCACGTCCCTCTAATCATGTCCACACAGACACTGCCCGGATGTCCCCGGATGTCCACGTCCCTCTAATCATGTCCACACAGACACTGCTGGATGTCCACGTCCCTCTAATCATGTCCACACAGACACTGCTGGATGTCCTACTGTCCACACAGACACTGCTGGACGTCCACGTCCCTCTAATCATGTCCACACAGACACTGCCTGGATGTCCACGTCCCTCTAATCATGTCCACACAGACACTGCTGGATGTCCACGTCCCTCTAATCATGTCCACACAGACACTGCCCGGATGTCCACGTCCCTCTAATCATGTCCACACAGACACTGCCCGGATGTCCACGTCCCTCTAATCATGTCCACACAGACACTGCTGGATGTCCACGTCCCTCTAATCATGTCCACACAGACACTGCTGGATGTCCACGTCCCTCTAATCATGTCCACACAGACACTGCTGGACGTCCACGTCCCTCTAATCATGTCCACACAGACACTGCCCGGATGTCCACGTCCCTCTAATCATGTCCACACAGACACTGCTGGATGTCCACGTCCCTCTAATCATGTCCACACAGACACTGCCCGGATGTCCACGTCCCTCTAATCATGTCCACACAGACACTGCCTGGATGTCCATGTCCCTCTAATCATGTCCACACAGACACTGCTTGATGTCCACGTCCCTCTAATCATGTCCACACAGACACTGCTGGATGTCCACGTCCCTCTAATCATGTCCACACAGACACTGCCCGGATGTCCACGTCCTCTAATCATGTCCACACAGACACTGCTTGATGTCCACGTCCCTCTAATCATGTCCACACAGACACTGCCTGGATGTCCACGTCCCTCTAATCATGTCCACACAGACACTGCTGGACGTCCACGTCCCTCTAATCATGTCCACACAGACACTGCCCGGATGTCCACGTCCCTCTAATCATGTCCACACAGACACTGCTGGATGTCCCACGTCCCTCTAATCATGTCCACACAGACACTGCCCGGATGTCCACGTCCCTCTAATCATGTCCACACAGACACTGCCCGGATGTCCACGTCCCTCTAATCATGTCCACACACTGCTTGATGTCCACAATCATGTCCACACAGGCCTGGATGTCCACGTCCCTCTAATCATGTCCACACAGACATTGCCCGGATGGACGTCCATGTCCCTCTAATCATGTCCACACAGACACTGCTGGATGTCCACGTCCCTCTAATCATGTCCACACAGACACTGCTGGATGTCCACGTCCCTCTAATCATGTCCACACAGACACTGCTGGATGTCCACGTCCCTCTAATGAGCCCCAGCCTCCGCATGAGGACCCGGGAGGCTGAGCCTGGGGCTGAGGCTGGGGTGCGGCCCCCCAGCGGGGCCCGAGGGCCTGGCTCTTCCCTCAGGCGGGCACGAGCAGCAGCCCACCCGCAGAGGAGCCCCCCAGCAGCCCACCCCCAGCAGCCCTACAAACACACCAGCACTTTCAAGCCTGCCCCGACCAGGAAAGCGAGCCTGCTCGTTTCAGCTCAGGGCCATGGCCGGCGTGCTTTCTGCCATTTGGGGTTATCCACTTTAACCACAGAACCGAAACCTTCAGGGAAAGGAACCTTTTTTGGGCATAAGGTATTCAAAGATCTGACAGAATGTGACTGTGTGTAACTTGCTTTTCCTTTCTGCACAGTTGCCATGGGGACAGTCACAGAGAGCGTGTCCTGAGTCAGCGGCCACGGGGTGAGCTCACGCAGACCGCGGCAAGGCTAGAGGCCGAGCACAGGGAAGGGCAGGGCGGTCTGGCCGCAGAGCTGCAGCTTTCCTCCGCACAGCGCCCCACGCAGCCCAGAGCACTCGCGGGCACCGCCAGGCAGAGGGCAGCCTACAGTCCCAGCCACCCACCCCACAGTTCCGAACTCTGTGGCCATCTCCAATGTCCCTCCGTGTTCAGAGAGAGGTCTCGCTCCCCAGTTTAAGGGTGAATGTAGAACAGCCCCATAGTTTTCTTCTGTGTCACAGTTAAGACTTTGGATCTTTATCTTCTGACTTACAGGCTTGTCATCATGGTCGCTCATCTGCCGTCCAGAGGCGGGCTGTGCCCGCGGAGCTGGGGCTTCCTCGCAGGACCAGCCTGGCCCCATTCTTTCATGGACCCCATCTGTTCCCAAAACACACTCACACGGCTGTGGCCAAAGTGCAGCTCTTCTAGATGATGTTCATGCTCCTCACAGAAACGATCACAGCGATGACGTAAGGACACGGTGTGTGCTGTTTCACCACGGGCGGCGCGTGTGCATACTTGTGGTGTACAGTCAGGGTGACCACGTAACTGGTCATCCAGACTAGGAGGGCTCTGAGAGGGACCAGGGCTTCTATGAGCATGCCACTGGGTCACAGGCACAGACAGGACAGGACCTGGGACAGGAGGGGTGCTCGTGCTCTGGATGGGTCTGAGTGTCAACAGGAGGTGTGGTTTTTGTTTTGTTTTTTCCTTAGATGACATTCGGATTCCTGCACCATCGAAGGTCTCTCGGGACGAATGTTCGACCAGCCTGTTGTGGGGGTCACAGGGTCTGCTCCGGAACCCCCCACGCAGGGCTATGGAGGTTAACGGGAAGGCTCCTCAGCGGGCAGAGGTTGAGATGGCATCTAAGAAAGGTCTGAAGCACGTTGTAGAACACGGGCTCCGACCTGGTGAGCCGGCCGGGCCGCGCTCTTCCTCACGGGGGAGAGCAGGGTGGGGATGGCCGCCCGCAGTGCTGGGCTTCACGTGCCGGCAGCAGAGACACGGAGGATGAGGACCGCGGGGCAGAAGCAGCGTGGAAACCAGGCTGCCCGGCAGAGCGGGGAAGGAGCAGGGCAGGGGCACATCCAGGGCCCCAGAGGTTCCGGTGGGCACTTTAGGGAGGTGCCTGATGGGTGGGGGTGGAGGAGGCGCGGCCAGGCCGGAGGACTGCTCGGGCTGCAGGACCCTGGTCACGCACGTCCAGGAGGAAACTCTGAGTGTACAGTCGTGTATGAGGACTTTTTAAGTGTCGAGGGGCATTCCTGGACTAGAGTGTCCAGTGAGAACTCACTTGTGCACAGAGGTGCTTGGGTGACGGCACCAGCATATGTCACCAAGCCAGAACTAAAGTGGTCCTCCATCCAAGTCTCTTTATCTGACCCCAAGAATAAACACGGTGTGCTGGGCACAGTGGCACCTGCCTGTGATCCCAGAGACTCGGCAGCTGGGGCAGGAGGAGGCGAGGCGAGACAAGCCTCAGCCCCTTAGTGAGACCCTGTCTCCAAGTAAAGCCAAGAAAGGCCTGAGACGCAGCTCAGTGGTAGCGCACCCGGGTTCAATCCCCAGTATAGAGCCAACAACAGCAACAGGAAGAATACACAGCATCATTCCAAGATCTACACACAGCCTCTGCCAGACCCACAATTTTCACAAAGACTATATATATATATATATATATATATATATATATATATATATATGTATATATATATATATATATAATTATTTATTTATTTTTTTTTGCATTGAACCCAAGGACACTTTACTGCTGAATTGCAGCCCCAGCCTCTCCCATTTTAAAAATTTTAAGATAGAGTCTTGTTAAGTTGCTGAGACAGGCCTCAGCTTGTGAGCCTCCTGCCTTAGCCTCCCGAGTCCTTGGGTTTTCAGCTAGCACCACCACACCTAGCTGCGACCACAATCCTACACAAAAGTCACTTTTCCAAGGACGTCTGTGCAGCATCTCTTCAGCTGACATCGATGCCACCTTTGTCACTGATGCCTGTGGCCAGATCATTCTTTCAAGGTGCCTTGTTCACTCCTCCTCGTTATGGCTCTAAGAACGCCCCTCGCCTGCCTTCTTGACCGTGCTCGCGGTTTGCGATGCGTGTGTCACCACCCCAGTGCTCTGTCACTCCTGAGCCTGACTGTCATTCAGGTTGGCATACGTGGTGGGGTCTGAAGCAGGCCCACCGTGGAGGGCATGGGTGACCCTGGGGAGTGCTGCCCGGTGTGCCCTCCATTCCACGGTCCCTGGTCTGCTCTGCTGACTGCTCGCGGAGGCCCGTCCTCTCCTCCTCGGTGGACTCTCCCGCGGACCCTGAGACGCCGCGTGGACGACACACCGCAGACGGGAGCGCTCCTCCCCTCTGGGGTCGATACAAGACTGTCCTCGCTGGCAAGTCCTGTACGGCACAGGGACACTGTCCTGGGATGTGATCATTCTGTGAGGACTTCGTCTTTCCTGGTGGTCATCGTTTGGGTTTACATGCCTAGCTTAGTATTTTGTTTGATCTGCATGCCTAATTTAAATTTCATTACGAGTCTTTTATTTTGGTTTCATTTTGGCTTGGTTGTGTGTGTTTATAAATGATCTGGACTTTTTATTATTTTCCCCTGCTTATTTCTGAAAATCCTCCAACAGAAGCAAGCATTCTGAGTGTGATCACGAGGGAGATAATTAATAGCCCGTGGGTGGTCGCCACCAGTTAGGAGACTCTCATCTCTGGAGACAAGTCGCCCATGGGAAGGTTGCCCGGCTGCAGCAGACGAAGTTACTCGGACTCTTGCCAGGCACAAGACAATCACTGAGCAACTGGTGAACCCTGGTCACAGGTCAGACAAACTGGGACAAAACACGTCCAGCACATTGAAACTTCCTCGGCAAGGTGCACGCTCCAGACCACATGCCCAGCGAGACTCCGGTGTCTCTGGCAGGGCTTACAGGGTTTTCTCTGCTCTTGGAAGACTGATAAGAAATAAAATGGGATTTCCAAATGCTACAGCTTGCAAAGGATGGCCTCCTTGAGGCTTTCCGTGTTTTCTCCCGTGTCAGCAGGAGGAGGTGACTCTTCAGCTGCAGTGACACGTCAACATGGGAAGGGTTTTGGCTCTTTTCCTCTTTAGCTTTTTCTGCCTATTTTTGAATCCGCTGATTTTCCCACTTATATTAGGATAAAGAAAAATTAAAATGAATACAGGAAAAATTCTGCTAAAAAATTGTTTATGGCATCATAGCCTAAATAGGAAAAGAAAAAAAAAAAAAAAACTTGCTAAGAACTTAAGAAAATTTAATACCAAAAAAAAAAAAAAAAAAAAAAACCCAAACAACAAATGGAAAGTGAGCTAAACAGACATTTCTCAAAGTAAGAAGTACAAATGGACAAAGCTATAAGAAAAAATGTTCAACATTCTTAGTCATCATGGACGCAAATTAACACTTCACTGAGATTTTGTGTCCCCTCCAAATTGCAAGTGTCGAGGCTATAAATAACAAACACTGGGCAGGACGCGGGGAGAAAGGAACACTATACATTCTTGGTGACTCAAATCAGTGGGGCCACTTTGGAAAGCAGCTTGGAGACTCCTCACAGGACAAGGAAAGGGGCCACCACAGGACCCGCTGCCCGGTGCTGTCCAGGGCTGGCATCGTGTCCTAGTGGGACTCAGGCACCTCCGCGTGACAGCAGCGCAGTGCACGCAGCCACGGCTGGGACCCAGCCCAGGTGACCGGTGGCCAAGACAGAGGGACAGGTAAGGAAAATGGCGTCTGGACGCCAGCGGAGCTTCGCTCAGCCAGGGAGCAGAAGGAGGCTGTCACTGGAGGTGGGTGGGTGGCTCTGGAGAAGACCACCCTGGGTGACGAGAGCCAGACCCAGAAAGTCAGGGAGGCTGTTTCCTTCCATACGCAGGAGCCAGAGAGGAAGGAGGCACAGACGAGGGGTCGCAGGAAGAGCGCAGGAGCGTGGTGGGGCAGGGGACTGAGGGAAGGAGCAGGGACAGGGAGGGCCGCGGACGGAGCCCGGCCCCTGCGCTGGGCACGTGTGTGCATGTGCCACCGTGACTGCCACGCTGGGGGACTTAGCGCTCCGGCTAAGAAACAGTGAGTCCACACGGGGAGGACCAGCCGGCAGAGGGAGGGGTGGGGGCCGGGGACAGGGGAGGCCCGGAGGCCTCTGTGCGGACGCGGACACCCCTGAGCTAGCTCCTGGCCTCCCTCCACGAGGAACAAAGGGTGAGAGAGGTCGAGCCCACGCCCTGGGGCAGCCGCACCCCAGCCCCGTCCACAGCCGCCCCAAGGCCTCCCGTGCCCCAAGGCCTCAAGGTCTGGCCCCGTGGACGGCACCGCAGGAGCCTCGCCCTCTGACTGCCCGGGACGGAGGAGCTCCGTGCTGGCGTCTGGTGGCTCTGCCTCGCCCTGCCCCGAGCTTTCTGCGCTCACGTCCCCGGGTCAGGACCCCAGGGATGCCCCCTCAGTGTGCTGGCCACAGGCCTGCGCCCCTCGGGCCCTCAGGTCAGCAGCCCAGGCCTTCTGGCCCGACGACGACGGATGTGGCATGTGGGGGAGGCCGGTCTTGAGCACGCAGAGGCTTCGCAGAGGTTGCGGGCCCTTCACGTGGCCGCGCGGGTCAGGCCGGTTGCCCGCCTCTGTCTGTGAGGAGCTGAGAGGACCAGTGTGGCCCAGCACAGACCAGCCCCAGAGAGCCGCCCCGCGGCCTGCCAGGCGGGGCCTGTTTGGACAGCACAGGATTTGCTGCGGTGGCCCTGCGGCTGGACACACGTCTTCACCAGGGATCCAGGGAGGACCGCCGAGGTCAGCCGGGCGAACGTCAGTGCGATGAGCTCCGTAAGCGGCCTTCCACAGGAACTCCGAAAGTTTGTTAGATTAAGATTAGGAACAGGTGCTCATGGAACAGCTGAACCATTTCTAAGTAAAATACCGAACTATATAAAAATAATTGATAAATATAAATTCAAGTTTACTCTTGTCCTCTTAAAGTCTACAGAAAAACAACGTATGCTTTTGCTTATTACTAAACATGTCTTAGAAATTGATTTTTTCTATGAGAAGCACATATTTCTAGAAATCATAAATATGTATCCATGAATGGCAAGCAATTCAAGATTTCCTCCTACCTGAGCCTTCACTAGAAATTAAGGTCACAAAGAGTTAAATTCTAATTAATAAATGTGAATTTATAAGCAGATACTAGAAGAAGAAAACTAGATTTTATGGGGAAAACTGTAAGAGAGACATGAAATATTCTTTCAGGACAACAAACTAACTTTGTCTAATTCAGAGATATTTCAAAGGATTGTGATATCAATTAAAAGAAGAAAATAAAACAAGGCAGAAAAACAGCAGGTGATGAGAAGATCAAAGGAAGCCAGGAGAATGAAGTCTTGTAAACAGAGTTGGAAAGAGGGCTTTCCTAAGGGGAGCCCGTGGTGCAGTGGACGCACGGTCAGCAGGTGGGGGGCTGGACTGCTCCACGGGAAGAAGGAGACCCGGGTGAACCCCGGCCCCGTGGGCCGCAGCGGGCTTGAGACAGAGGAGGCTTGGAGCTGCGGAAGGACGCCTGTGGGCGCACGCTGCTCTGCTCAGATCACGCACCGGGTTTTCTGAACGTGGAGCAATGATATGCTGACCCGAGACCCGAACCCAGTGTCCAGTTCCTGCGTGTAAGGCCGTGAGCCTCACCGGGCCGTCCCCCGCCCCCTGTCCCCAGCACCACGTGGCCCTGCTGCAGCCCAGAGGCACCTGGGAGCAGTCTCTGCAGTCCCACCCGCTGGAGACCTCGCCTTCTTGGTCACAGGCGAGTGATCCCAGGACGGCAGATCTCCCTGTCTTTCGGTCTCTGACTAATCTGGAGCTGGCTCTCTCAACGTTTGGTTTAGATTCTACGATTTTTCACTTCTTCCAGTTTGGGCCCTGCTACTGTGGCCTGGTGTTGAAATGGCGTGGGTCCTGGGGCCCCCAGGTCTCTTGTGGCGGAGGCCTGGTCCCAGGGAGCGGGGTCCGAGCTGGAGCTTCCGGGGCCTCCCCAGTGGGTGGACTCCTGGGAGGACCTGTGGGGGTGGCCTGCAGACCGGCCCCTGCCCGGCCCTGCCCTGCTCCCCCCCACGGCCACGAGCTGAGCCCACGCTGCTCTACAGAGCCCGTGTGCCTGCCTTCCTCCAGAGTCCTCGTGGAGCCCTGCGCTCTGAACAGCACTGGGAGTGAGCACCAAGAGGGCACAGGGTCCGCTGTGAGGAGGGACATGGAGGCTGGGAGAGCCAGATGGCCCGCTGCACCCTCGGGCGGGTCTGGAACCTGTGAGCCCGTGGCGAACGCGGCAGGACGAGGGCTGGCGCCGCTGAGCCCCCAAGGCCAGCGCCCAGTCCACTCTCTGGGAGGTGAGGAGATGGCCACGTGCGGGGCTTCCAGACCTCTCAGGCCTCACTAGACCTCTAGCCTCCGGGAGGGCCTCCTGAGGGAGGGCTGCGTCTCCGACACCTCGCCTGCGGCCCCGGGCCTGGGGCTCTGCACCGGGCCTGCTGCCTCTCTGGGCGCCCTTCTCCTTGGGCCCGGGCTGCTCCTGTCCAGCGAGCAGCGGACGTGACCGTCCTACCTGCTGCCTTCTGGCATCACACCTTCAGGCCTGTCGGGTGGGCAGGGCCGACCCAGGAAAGCGATCCCTGCCCCTCCTGGGGGCCTCCTTGTCTGGACATGCTGGGGGCCTTTGCTGTGGCAGCCAGGTGTGATCCTGAGCGGGGCACACCTGCACCCGCTCTCCGTGGGCTGGTGGGGAACGAGCCAGTGATCGCAGAGAGCTGGCTGGGCTTGGTCCAGCGCCGCAGGCCCAGAAGGCCCCGCGTGCGCACGCAGCTCAGCAGCAGCTGGAGCCGTGGGAAGCCCAGCACCTGGTTGCAGTCCTGCTGCCAGCCAGCTATGACTCACGGCTGGCCCAGGCCAGGCCACGGCACGGGGTGGGGCACTGGCCACTCGGAGGGCACGGCTTGTTCACAGCCCGGGCTGCTTCCCGAGGACACCAGAGCCCAGTGGTGCTCTCTGCCCCAGGAGGCCAGGGGGCCGGACACTCCACCCTGGACACGGCCTCCTGCCCCAGGTACTTCTCTCGCACCCGGTCCCTCAGGCAGGACCAGGCTTGGCACATCCTCTCCTGTTGGCGAGAAGTCCACCCATGCCACCCTGAGACGTGGGTGAGGGGCTGGACCCGGGGTGCAGGTCTGGCCAGCGCCGGGAGCGGGCGCAGCAGGGGCAGTGGGAGACGCCGGGAGCAGAGGGTCAGCCGCTCCTCACTCCGGCCAGCCTGGCCGACCCTTGGCAGATGCCCTGGGAGGAGCGTGGCCGTCCCCCCCTGTCCCCAGCACCACGTGGCCCTGCTGCAGCCCAGCGGCACCTGGGAGCAGCTGCTCGGCAGAGGCAGAGCTGAGTCCTCTCCGGAGCCTTGGTGGAGGAGTCGCTGGCCACTGGCTGCGACCAGCACACCAATGCCATCGGCACAGGCGTCTCCCTGAGGGTCACCGTCCACCTGCACCAGTGGGTGGGGAGCAGCCAGGGGAGCCTGGCGAGGTGCGCCCAGTGCCCGGCCACCCTCAGCCACGGACGCTCGGCTCCGCTGTCTGTCTGCGGCTCTTGCCATCACAGCAGGTCAGTAGCGGCGGGAGCGCCGCGTGGCTGCCCCTGCTGTCCCCGTGGGCTCAGCTCCTCCCCTCAGACCCGCTGGCCTGGGCAGGCGCCGTGGACGCGCTCCGACCCTGAGCATGTTCACGCCCTGCTCACCGGGGGAGGGGACCTCTGCACTGGCTCCACACACAGGGGACGTGTGCCCGCCTCTGTCCTCCGGGTAGCGCCCGTCCTGCACTGGGGCCTCTGCGCCTCCCGCTCCCAGGAGCTCCCGGGCCCGCTGCAGGGCCACCACTCGCACACCCGCCCCACGGTGGGGCGCAGCTGTGCTGTCCTGGCCTTCTGGTGGTCACTAGCTTCATCTGTCCTTGAGAGCCTGGCCAGCCTGCCCTGCCCACCACCTCCCCACGCCTGGCCTCCTGGCTGGCAGAGCTGCTGCCCACACTTGTGGGGAATGGCGGACACACGGTGCTCGGCATTCTGCTGACCCGTCTCTGGGGCTGCCTGGTCGGGGTCTGCTGTGCGGGCCTGCACGAGGTCTCGGGGTGTCCCCGGGGTCTGGCTGGCTCTCCCTCCCCGCTGTTGTCTTCACTGCGTCCCACCCTATGCCATCCCCGTGGTCTCCTCAGCACCAGCCGCCGGCCCGGCCGTGTGAGCCTGCCTTCCACGGCGCGCCGAGGAGCTCGGGCCGAGCTGGGCACCGCCCACGCCTTCCCCAGCACACTCCCTGTCCACCTCGGCAGGTGCAAGGACAGTAGAGTGTCCTCTGGCAAACGTGGACCACAGCCGAGTCTGACTAGGATCCCACTCCTGCTGCCGTCCGTGCTGTGGGGTCTCACTGGCCGGCTCGCCAAGTGTGGACACAGGAAAGTGATGTCCGGGCCACTCCTCTGTCTTCCCATTCCCACACCCCTCCCTTCCCTTCACTCCCCTTTGTCTAATCCAGAGTGCTTCTCTTCTGCCCCTGCGTGCTGTGCGTCAGCATCAGCGCATCAGAGAACATTTGGCAATCGGATTTTGGGGACTGGTTTATTCACTCAGCATGATAGTCTCCAGTTCCATTGATTCACTGGCAAATGTCATGATTTTTTCTTCTTTATGGCTGAGTAATAATCCACATTTTCTTTATCCATTCATCTGTGGAAGGGCACTTGGGTTAGTTCCATAGCTTAGCTATAGTGAATTGAGCAGCTATAAAGAGTGATGTGGCTGCATCACTGTAGTGCTGATTTGGAGTCCTTTGGGTTTATACTGAGGAGTAGGACAGTTGGGTCAAATGGTGGTTCCATTCCTAGCTTTCTGAGGAATCTCCATACTGCTTTCCAGAGTGGTTGCACCAATGTGCAGTCCCACAAGCAGTGTGTGAGGGGACCTTTCCCCACACCCTCACCAGCATTCACTGTTGCTTGCATTCTTGATGACTGCCATTCTGACTGGAGTGAGATGGAATCTCAGTGTAGTTTTAATTCGCATTTCTCCATTGCTAGAGATGTCGAACGTTTTTTCATATATTTTTTGACCATTTATAGTTCTTCTTCTGTGAAGTGTCTGTTCAGTTACTTTGTCCATTTATTGATTGTTTTTTTTTTTTTTTTGTGGTGTTGAATTTTTTTTTGAACTTTTTGTGTATTCTGGAGATTAATGCTCTGAGGTGCAGTGGCAAAGATTTTCTCCCATTCTGTAGAATCTCTCTCACGTTTTTGATTGTTTCCTTTGCTCTGAAGAAGCTTTGTAATTTGATACCGCCTCATTTATTGATTCTTGATTTTACTTCTTGTGCTTTGGGGGTCTTGGTGAGGAAGCTGGTTCCTAGGCTGACATGATGAAGGGTTAGGCTTACATTTTCTTCTAGTAGCTGCAGGATCTCTGGTCTAATTCCTAGGTCCTTGGTCCACTTTGAGTTTTGAGGTGAGCCGGTGAGAGATAGGGGTTAAATATCATTCTACTACATATGGATTTCCAGTTTTCCCAGCACCATCTGTTGAAGAGGCTGTTTTTCTCCCATGAGTGTTTATGGTGCCTTTGTCTAGTCTGAGATAACTGTGTTTACGTGTCTGTGTCTGTGTCTCATGTTCTGTTCCATTGGTCTTCATCTCTGTTTTGGTGCCAGTACCATGCTGTTTCTGTTACTATAGCTCTGTAGTATGGTTTAAGGTCTGGTATCGAGATGCCACCTGCTTCACTTTTCTCACTAAGGATTGCTTTGTCTATTCTGGGCCTCTGATTTTTTCAAATTAACTTCATGACTACTTTTTCTATCTCTGTGAAGAATGTCATTGGAATTTTTTTTAATAGAAATTGCATTAAATCTGTATGGCACTTTTGGTACTATGCCATTTTAGCAATATTAATTCTGCATATACATGGGAGATCTTTCCAACTTCTAAGGTCTTCTTCAATTTCTACCTTTAGTGGTGTGTAGTTTTCATTGTAGAGGCATTTCACCTCTTTTTCTCTAAACGTTGTTTTAGTTGTAGGTGGACATAATACCCTTATTTCCATCTATGTGGTGCTGAGGCTCCAACCTGGGATGTCACATGCGAGATGAGCGCTCCACCACTGAGCCCAGCCCAGCCCCTTTCACCTCTTTTGTTAGATTGATTCCTAAGTATTTTTTTTTTTGAGGCTATTGTGAATGGAATAGGTTTCCTAATTTCTCTTTTAGCTGATTCATCATTGGTGTATAGGAATGCAATTGATTTACGGGTGTTAATTTCATATCCTGCTACTTTGCTGAATTCATTCATGAGTTCTTGAAGGTTTCTGATGAAGTCTTTTTGGGTCTTCTAAATATAGAATCATGTCATCAGCAAAAAGGCATAGCTTGAGCTCCTCTTTTCCTATTTGTATTTCTTTAATTTCTTTTGCCTAATAGCTCTGGCCAGAGTTTCAAGGGCTGTGTTGAAAAGAAGTGGTGGAACAGGAGAGCCACTGTTTTTAACTAGCAAGACCAGGACCATCTGGGAAGGGGAGGTACCCATGTGGTTGCTGCTGCTGTTTGTGGTGCTTAGAGACGCGGCCCGTCCTTGCCGGCAGGAACTGTCTCCTGCACGTTTGCGAGAGGCAAGCTACAGACCGCAAGGTTCCCAGCCAGAAATGAACCAGCACCTGTGGCTGTCACCAGCAGAGCTGAGTCATCTTCTGTGGGTGTGTCAGCGGGTGTTTAGTGATGGCTTCTGCTTGATAGCTGGTATTCTCCCCAGGTGTCTGGAGACCTGTTAGGATGCCTCCTTTCCAATGCTGGCACAGAGCAGCTCTTCAAACAGCCCAAGGCTGTGGAAATTTTCAAGAAGAGACAGCTTCCTTCCAATCAGCCCTGAAGGGGCTGTTTTTCCAATGTCTCCTTCATTCTGATGCATAATTGAGATGTGGCTAGCCAACCTTGGTTGTTAAAGAAGAGCACTGATTTTCTCCAGGGATGACGGTGCTTTGGCGCCTGGTTTGCCTTGTTAAGCCTCCGCAGAAAGGCTGAGCTCTGTGTCCTCTCGCGAGAGCAGGAGCAACCCCAGGCTGACTGGGTCCACCTTGGCCACCTGGTACCCAGCGTCCTCTCACGGTCACTCTGCTTCCGGACCCCGAGTGGCCCTCTGTTGGCAGACCTTCTCGTGATGTGCCCGGGCCCTGACTCACGGAGGTGGCCTGGGATTCTTGCACTCCACCTTGTGAAGCAGGGACCAATACAGCTGTGCTCCTTTTCACGTTCAGTAGAGAATCAATGACCGAATGTGGTGTGGAGAACGTCACTGTAGCCTGCAGTGCAGACGGTTTTGCCTTCTTTGGTGTGAACGTGGTGGCTCTGAGCACATTCTAGGAAGGCCGGGCTCTGACGTTCGGCTGGTCAGTGTAGGAAATGCACTTTGACTTAGGGTGGTTTTACTGAAGATGGGCCACTGGGCGTGGCCTAGTGAGGGGCTCGGGTGGGCTCCGGGCTCACCTGCTCCAGCACCTCAGTCCTGCAGCCGCGCCCTCCCTCCTGGTGGCACACAGCTCTTTCTCTTCCCTCCTTGCCTTTTTATATAAGGCAGCTAGTTCTGAAAACTAAATGATTTTCTGCCGTTTCAGGAAAACAACCAAACAAGCAGCATACTACGTGTGAGGAGAGAGCTGAGGAGGGGGTTCCTTAGGCTTCTTGAATCCCGAGAGCCAGGTCAACTTCAAGTGGCCGCTGCACATTTGTCCGTTTGTATTTCAGCCATTTGAGGGAGGGTGCCCAGAGACCTCAGGTGTGGCTTTCCACAAACCTTAGACGCTTTATGTCCTCGCTCACCTCTCCTGTGTGAGGCACGCACAGCTGGGCCCGAGCGTCTCCTGGGTGGGCGTTCACTGGGGCTCCTGATGCGGGACCAGACCAGGAGGACTCCACAGGTCTCCCAGCAGCTGTGCCAACTGGAGTCGTCGGGGTGGACGGGGCATCTCAGGGCACACCCACCGTGGCACACTGGAACTTCATGTCTGCCTGCTCTGGCCTCTGGGGTTCTGTAAGAGCCCTAATTGAGGATAGGTAAGATGGCGATTAGCTGAGAGCCATAAAAGTGTTCAAGTATTTTCACCTCATGTTCATGCATTTATCTAAGAATCTTTTTATGCCTGTGAACACTGTGTGACGCACCTGTAAGCTCGAGCTGTAAGCACTTGTCGTTGTTAAGGCAAAATGTACTTAACCAGGGTGAGGTTAGTTAGAGGGGTGGTTGGAGTTGGAGAGGTTGTTGGAGCCGGAGAGAGAAGTTAGAAGAAAGAAGAATGAAAGAACTTTTTCATTTCCAGTCTGCCTCTGAGTTTTTTCCCGCGGTATCGTTGCTGCAAGCGGCAATTGCTGCAGGCGGCTACAAGTGGTGGCCCGTACGGGGAACTCGGAATCGTCAGGTAAGAACTGAGAAATCTATAAAGATAGGTGTGACAATAACCAAGCACCGAGTAATAAAAGCTATGGAAGAATTTTTTGATATAGCTGATAGTGTGGAGGAAAGTGATTGTGAAAGCATAGCCTCCGCTGAGTCAGATAAGACCAGTAAGGATAGTATTGGTGTGAACTAAAAAATAACGAAGATAAGAGCTGAAAAAGCTATCTGAGACTTGTTGGAAATAGCCGAAGAATACGTGCTCTCCATAGAATCTGAAACTCAGGATGTTACTACCAGTGAAAGTGATAGTGGTAAGGAGGAGCCAAATAACCATGAAAGGACAGCCTCCTCCACTGAGTCAGTTAAGACCAGAAAGAACTGTCAAGTAGAGGAACCACTTGTGCCCTCTGCTCCCTCATGGGTGGAATCCATTACAGAAACCATGAGGGGTATTTCTGAGCATATGCGTGCTCTCGAGGCAGAGATTAATGGCTTTTCTGAGCATTTACGCACCCTCGAACGCCAAAACCCACAGGAACATTGGGACCTGCCAGTATTTGAAAACGAAAATGGGCAGAGGTACCACCAATCCCTAGACTTCAAAACAATAAAGAACATCAAAGAGGCAATAATGACCTATGGGCCCCAAGCTCCGTTCACGTTGAGCATGCTGGAGTCCCTTAACACTTTAACTTTAACGCCCTCAGACTGGAAAGGGTTATGCAAGGCAGTATTGAGCGGGGGACAATACTTGATATGGAAGTCACAATTCCAGGAGCTTTGTGTAGAAACAGCTAGAAGAAATGCGACTGCAGGCTTCCCAGACCGTAATGTAGATATGCTAACAGGTGAAGGACAGTTTGCTGAACTACAAATCCAAATGCAATATGATCCTGGTGTATATGCACAAATAAACGCTGCCGCTGTCAAAGCATGAAAGACCTTACCAGGAACAGGTGATTTGCAAGGCAGCCTATCTAAAGTAATTCAGGGGCCTAATGAACCATATGCTGATTTTGCTGACAGACTCTTAAGAACTGCAGGCAGAATATGCGGGGATGTAGAGAAAGCAAAGCCCTTAGTCGTCCAGTTGGCATATAAAAATGCCAACAAATGTTGCCAAGATGCTATAAGACCATGGAAAAATAAAAAAGACCTCTCTATATACATTAGATTATGTAAGGACATTAACGATGCCTTTGTAACAGGCAATGTGATTGCAGCAGCAATGAGAGGTGCTTCCCCTTAAAATTTCACAAGGGCTCAACCTAAAAATTATTATAATCAATCAGGATATTCCAGGCAATATCCCCAAAGAGAAATAAGACTAAGCTCATATCATGCCCCAGGCCGCTACCCCAGGTGTAAAAAAGGAAACCATTGGGCTAATGAGTGAAGATCTAAATTTGATATATATGGAAATGTTTTGTCCAGGAATTCAAAAATCAGGGCATGGGGCCCAATGCCCTGGGGCCCACAAATGTATTAGGCATTAGAGGAGGAATATCCTCTGCAGGAGCCCTGTTTGGGGATTGGCTTGAATTGCAGTTGACTATGAGCCGTGGAGATTTGGCCATTGTCGCCACCCGTAGTCTCACGGGATTTTGTTGCGGGATCTGGAGTGACTTGGCCGAAATTGCTGATCGGGTCAGCGCCATTTTAGTGGTGTGTTTGGCGTGAGTTAGTTGTTAGAACCAGAGAGAAAAGTTATCAGAATAAAAAGCTGTTTGTCTCCAGTTTGCTTCTGAAGTTCTTCCCACGGCTCCGGTGCTCCGAGCGCTTCAGGCGGCAACAGGTGGCGGCCCGTACGGGGAACTTCGGAGCGGACAGGTAAGAACTGAAAGGTCTCTAAAGATGGGTTCGAATATAACTGAATCCCAAGTGATAGAGGCTATGCAAAGACTCCTTGATATACCTGACTCTTGTAGTCGCCTGAAGCGATGGCCGCTTGGAGCAAAGAAGCCGCGGGAAGAAGTTTTGAGACGAACTGGAAACAAACAGCTCTTTATTCTGGCAACTTTTCTCCCTGGCTCTAACTACACCCCGACACGCCGTCCACGCTCCTCTAACCTCCAAAATGGCGCAGACCTCATCAGCAATCTCGCTCAAGTCCCTCGAGATCTCCGGCCAAGTCTCGCAAGATCCCGGGCCAAGTACGGAAGGCGCCAATGCCCAAACATGTCCAAAGCCAAAGCCCATAGTCCACCGCAATTTAAGCCATCTCCCCAAACAGGGCTCCTGCATTTCCCCCCTTTTGTTTTAAAAGAGGTAATGCTCTAGGACGTCTATGTGCAACCAACATTCTTACCCGTCATCGGATAATCAAGGCTGTGCCCTTGACTCCTGTCTTAGGTTGATATGTCGGCCACATGAGACTGTCCCGTGCGACTGTGCCTGTCTTAGGTTGTCCCCCTCTGGGGATCTTACCCGTCATTGGCTAACCAGCCATCCAATGTAGCCCTTTAGGATCGACTGTGTATGATGACTAACAGCCGTCCAATTGTGAGGAGATGTTGCGGCTTTAAGGCAACAAGCCTTTTGGTGACGAGCCAAATTGTATAGCATATCAAATTGTTTAAACAAATTATTTGCCCTAAGTTTCATCAAGTAACACACTGAATTGTCTGGACAAATGTCCACAAGTCATTGTCCCGTAAAGTCCCAAACAATGAAAGATCAAAATGTCCATTTGTTATAACACGTTGATGTAGGAGGTCCCATGCATGTAGAGCAGAGGCCACACTGTTGGTGAGGTTGTTTGATGCTTGAGCAGCAGGGATGCTTGTGGTGACCGCGTTCCCTGCAGCTATAGCAGCAACCGTCTTTTTTATATCTAGATAATGCCACCGGCAAATCTTCAGGGCCCGCTACCTAGAAACTCAAGCATCAATTATTAAAGGAAAGGCAGTGTTATTTCAGCACTGAGTGAAGAGTCGAGTTGTCAAACTAAAAAACAGAATTATTAGATTAGAAAATTAAAGTTGATTTCTGCTCATACACATTGTTGTTTGAGCTCACACAAACATAAGTTGTCAAAATATCATATTGAGAACAAAAGAAAGAAAGACTGAGGGTATTTACTGTATTAAAGATAGATTAAAGAAAAGCTAAAGGCACTTTGGAGAAATAATTTGTCAGCTGGAACCCTCAAGTCTCTGTATACACAGCAATTTTTTACCTGTTGAGATAATTGAAATTAATCAGCTATTAAACAAATGAAGTTAATAACAAATGAACAATCTTATGTCAAAACACCAAAATATTAGGTTATATAGCACTAGTCATATTGTTTGCTAAAGAGAAGTCCCAGGGATACCTATAATCAAAATTGAAAGTACCTTCATTTATAAAATTATTTACCTAAATTGAATACTCTCAACCTAAAATGAATTAAAGTTATTTGGATCCATATATATATATATATATATATATATATATATATATATATATATTTCTTTTTCATAAGCGCTTTGTTCTTTGTGACGTCACACTGGACAGACGAACAAACATACAAACATATATTTGTGATGTCACATTAACATGAAATGTAGACAAATGTACAGACATAAAGACATGTATGTATAAAAAGAAAAAAAAATATACAATTGTGTGCACACTAAAGAGAGATCTCCTCATCCCGGCCGGGAGGAAATGACTCTTGAGTTGTGAAACATTTTGAAGGATACTTTTGAGGGAGTCATTCTATATCTTCATCTTGGTCTTCTTGATTTTGTACCTTTTTTATTAATCTTGATTCCTCAACAACTACATCTTGATCATTTTGATGTGGTACCTGCTTTATTAATCTAGATGGTATCCATATTGGAGAGGATTCGTGTTTTGGAAAAACACAAACAGATCCTCTCCCCCAAATTAATACTGGATCTGGACCCTTCCATGTACCTGAAAGAACATCCTTCCAGTAAACCAAGGGTTTATGTTGTTGGTGTGGATTCCAATGTCTGTCTCCAGCAGAATAACCATTAGAGTCTAAAGTTAAAAAATTTAAGGTAAACAGGGCAACTGCCAATCTGTCTTTAGGACTTTTCCAATTTCCTTCTTTTTGTTTTAATAACATAATTTTCAGTGTGCGGTTTGCTCTTTCAATAATGCCCTGACCCTGAGGATTGTATGGGATGCCTGTTTTATGGGATATGTTGAATTTTGCGCAAAACTGTTTGAAAGATGAGGACATATATGCGGGGCCATTATCTGTTTTAAGCATTTTGGGGATGCCCAATGCAGCAAAAGCTTGTAAACAATGAGATGTGACATCTTTAACTTTTTCTCCAGAATGTAAGGAAGCAAAAATCATGCCTGAGCATGTATCTATGGTTACATGAATAAATCGCAATTTTCCAAAGCTTGGCTCATGAGTAACATCCATCTGCCACAAATGATTGGGCATTAATCCTCTAGGGTTAACACCAAAATGAGGATTGGGCAAATGTGTCATACAAGATTTACAATCTTTTACAATTGTTCTGGCTTGCTCTTTTGTAATTTTAAACCTACGTTGCAAGGTGGTGCTGTTGACGTGAAACTGGGAATGAAATAAAGTAGCTTGTTGTAGCGCTGAAAGTATAAATATTGTTTTTGTAAGTTCATCAGCCTTTTGATTACCTTCATGGAGGGGGCCAGGCAAATTAGTATGTGCTCTAATATGGCCTACGAATAGAGGTTCTTTTCTTGCCCACAAAAGTTTTTGTATTTGATAAAACAATTTAAAAGCTAGAGTATGAGGTGCTATTGGTCCTGCTAACTCTAATTTTGGGACGGCTTGTACAATATAGTGGCTATCTGAAAAAATGTTTATGGGCTGGTCTCTAAAATTTTCCAGAGCTCTTACCACAGCTTCCAATTCCACTAGTTGAGCTGATTTGTGTGCAGTTATGTAAGTCATATTTTCTTTTGTAGTGACTATTGCAGCAGTACCATTTGAGGACCCATCTGTAAATACATTAAATGCCTTAGGAATAGGTTGATTTTTTATTACCTGTGGAAATATAATAGGATGATTAATACAAAAAGATAATATAGGAGACTTAGGAAGGTGATTATCAAAATTTGCAGAGGTAGAGCATCTAGCTATAGCCCAGTCATTATCGTTGAAGCATAAATATTCAATCTGTGACGATGAATAGGGAGTAATAATAGTAGCAGGGTGAATGCCAAATATTTTAATAGAAGTTTTAAGTCCTTGAAGAATAAGTTTAGCCACCATGGAGGTATAAGATTCAATTATACTTTTAGGAGAGACGGGCAAATGTATCCATAATAAAGGCCCTTGTTGCCAAAATACTCCTGTGGGTGTATATTGTGAAGAAATAATAATCAACATCAGCAGTTGAGTTAAATCAAATCTGTCACAATGAGCTCCTTCAATGGCTTTTTCTACTAACTTTAAAGCTTTCCTAGCATCTGGAGTCAGTGTTCGCGGTGAGGATGGATCAGGGTCTCCTCGAAGGATATCAAATAAAGGTTTTAATTGGCCAGTAGTGAGGTTTAGTGTAGGGCGAAGCCAATTAATGTCACCCAGCAGTTTTTGGAAATCATTGAGGGTGGTTAAATGTTCTTTATTTATTAAAATTTTTTGGGGTCTAACAAAAGTATCCATGATTTTAAATCCTAAATATAATATGGGAGATCTAGTTTGAACTTTTTCTTCTGCTATATATAATCCGTATTTTTTTAAATTTTCTACCATGTCACTGAATATATTAAATAAGATTTTTTGATTAGGGTGGGCCAGTAAAATATCATCCATGTAATGTAGACACATGAGGTTTGGATAGTTATTTTTAATGGGTTGGATAGCCTTGTCCACATATATTTGGCATATGGTGGGGCTATTAGCTATTCCCTGTGGTAAAACCTTCCATTGATATCTCTGATCAGGCCCATTATTGTTAATAGAAGGAACTGAAAAAGCAAACCTGGGGGCATCCAGAGGATGTAGGGGAATAGAAAAGAAGCAATCCTTTATATCAAGACTAATAACATGGAAACTTTTTGGTATAGCTACAGGATTCGGAAGTCCAGGTTGAGTAGGGCCCGTGACTTGCATGGTTTTATTAATTTGTCTAAGATCATGTAATAATCGCCATTTTCCTGATTTTTTCTTGATCACAAATATGGGGGAATTCCAGGGAGAGGTGGAAGGTTCTATATGTCCTGCTTCTAATTGTTCCTGAACTAGTAGGTGGGCCGCTTGTAATTTCTCTTTAGATAGGGGCCACTGAGGGACCCACACTGGCTTATCAGAAAGCCATGGTATTTTTAAAATTATTTTCTCAGTGGCCCCGAAGAAAAATGTCTTTTTCCTATATGATAATGATTTCTTTTAGGGTTACGCTTACCCTGTACTTTTTGATAATGATTTCTTTCAGGGTTAAGACTACCCTGTATATTTTCACATTTAACACCTGCAGGTTTGGTTGCAAGGTGTACTCCCATTTGTTGTAAAATATCTCTTCCCCATAAAGTAACTGGTAGGTTAGGTAAAACATAAGGCTGAAACGTTCCTTTATGTCCTTCATCATCCTCCCATTTTAAAATTACTGCACTTTTTTCTGGGAGGTTATTATATCCCAAGCCTCTTAAACTGGTTGAAGCTTTTTGCAGAGGCCAGTGTTTGGGCCATTGTCGTAAATTAATGATGGAGGAATCAGCTCCAGTATCTATAAGTCCCTCCATTTCTATTCCTTGGATTCTTATTTTACACATAGGCCTCCTAGTACAGTCTCGAACCCAGCAAGCCATGGGACTCGAATCAGTGGAACAAAATCTTGTATTGTTCCCTTTTTGAGGCATACTCATTTTAAATGAATTATGTAAATTTGGAAGGAGAAGCAGCTGAGCAATTTTATCTCCTTGATTAACAGAACTTATACTTTGGGGTGAGCTAAGCATTATTTTTATTTCCCCTTTGTAGTCTGAGTTTATTACACCTGGGGTCACTTGCAAACCTAATAAGCTTTGAGGACTTCGCCCGATAATAAGTCCTACAGTCCCTGAGGGAAGAGGTCCCCTGACTCCTGTGGGAATCAGTTGAACCCCCATTTCAGGTGTTAACACTATTTGGGCGGTGGAACAGAGGTCTAATCCTGCATTTCTTCCTGTTCCTCTGGTGAGGGAGTGGATGGGTAATAGGGGTTGTGTCGGGGAAGCATCTGAATGGATGCTTGAGGATACTCCTCTTCCAATGCCTCGTACATTTGTGGGCCCCGGGGCATTGGGCCCCGTGCCCCGTTTTTTGAATTCCTGAACAAAGGATTTCCATGGATGTCAAATTTTGAATAACATTTATTGGCCCAATGATTTCCCTTTTTACACCTGGGGCAGCAACCTGGAGCACGGTATGAATTTGGTCTTATTTCTCTTTTGGGATTTTGCCTAGAATAGCCTGATTGATTATGATAATTTTGCCTGGAATATCCTGATTGATTATAGTGTCTAGGTTGAGTCCTTGTGAAATTCTGAGGGGCAGCATCTCTAACAGCTGCTGCAATCATATTCCCTGTGACAAAGGCATCATTTATATCTTTACATAGTTGTATATATATGGAAAGATCCTTTTTATTTCTCCATGGCCTGATGGCTTCCTGGCAATATTTATTAGCGTTTTCATATGCTAATTGAACAACTAATGGCATAACTTGATCAACGTCTCCAAAAACTCTACCTGCAGTTCTCAAAAGTCGATCAGCAAATTCAGCATATGGTTCATTAGGTCCTTGAATTACTTTGGACAAGCTACCTTGTAGATCCCCAGGTCCTTGTACAGTTTTCCATGCCTTTAAGGCAGCTGCGTTTATCTGAGCATATACTCCTGGGGTATAATATTTTTGAACCTGTACGTCTGCGAATGGCCCTTCTCCTGTGAGCATTTCTATGTTATGGTCTCCAAACCCTGCATCTGCATTTATTTTAGCTGTTTCTATACAAAGTTCTTGAAATTGTGATCGCCAAACCAAGTATTGTCCCCCACTTAATGTTGCTTTACATAGACGTTTCCAGTCTGAGGGGGTTAAGCTAAAGGTGTTAAGGGACTCCAGTATACTCAACGTGAAAGGAGCTTGGGGTCCATATGTCATTACTGCCTCTTTGAGAATTTTTATTGTTTTGAAATCTACTGACTGGTGGCCCCTCTCTCCATTTTCATATTCAAATACTGGCAGTTCCCAACGTATCTGTGAGTTACCCTCGAGAGCACATAAGCGCTCAGAAAGACTTTTTATTTCTATTTCTAGGGTATGCAAACGCCTAGTGATACCCTTCATATTTTCTGTAATAGATTCCACCCATGGGGGAGTGGAGGACATAGGTTCCTCCACTTGATGGTCCCTTATCTTGGTCTTCCTTAATTTCCTTTTGTTCATTTTTTCAGAATCACTTTTACTTAATTCCTCCTCACTACTACTACTCTCATTGGTCCTAACTGACTCAGTAACATCCTGAGTCCCGGATTCAATTGAGAGCATGTATCCTTGAACTATCTCTAATAAATCTTGAATAGCTTTAGCAGCTCGGATCTTTGTCATTTTTGAGCCCTCACTGATACTATCCTTACTGGCCCTAACTGACTCAGCCGAGGCCAAGCTTTCATGATCACTTTCACTTTTTTCCAAATTCTCCTCACTAATAACTGACTCAGCTATATCAAAGAATCCATCAAGAGCCTTGTACACTTGGGTCTTAGTTATTTTCGAACCCATTTTAACCGCTCTGACTAGAGACTCCTGCGAGGTTCCTCAGTTCTTACCTGCCGTGTCGATTCCCCGTCCGGGCCACCACCTGTAGTCGCCTGAAGCGATGGCCGCTTGGAGCAAAGAAGCCGCGGGAAGAAGTTTTGAGACGAACTGGAAACAAACAGCTCTTTATTCTGGCAACTTTTCTCCCTGGCTCTAACTACACCCCGACACGCCGTCCACGCTCCTCTAACCTCCAAAATGGCGCAGACCTCATCAGCAATCTCGCTCAAGTCCCTCGAGATCTCCGGCCAAGTCTCGCAAGATCCCGGGCCAAGTACGGAAGGCGCCAATGCCCAAACATGTCCAAAGCCAAAGCCCATAGTCCACCGCAATTTAAGCCATCTCCCCAAACAGGGCTCCTGCAGACTCTGTTCTCAGTGAGGAGTATATAGACAAAAATGAAAGTGATCAAAAAAGTGTAGATTCCACTGGGCCAACTGAGACCAGTAAAGAGAGTATTAGAAGAGACCCAAAAATGACAAAAATCCAAGCTAATAAAGCTATTCGGGAGTTATTGGCGAAAGCTGAAGGATACTTGCTCTCACTGGAACCTGGGCCTCAGGATATTGCTGTCAGTGAAATTAGCAGTGGTGAGGAATCTAGTAAAAGTGATCCTGAGAAAATGAGGAAAAAGAAATTAAAAAAGACCGAGAAAAAGGTCCGTCAGGCAGAGGAGTCACTTGTGGAAGTGACTACTCCCCCATGGGTGGAATCCATTACAGAAAATATGAAGGGTATTACTAGGCATTTGCATACCCTCGAAACAGAAATAAAAAGTCTTTCTGATCGCTTATGCGCTCTCGAGGACAACTCACAGATACATTGGGAACCGCCAGCATTTGAAAAGAAAAATGGACAGAGTGTCCATCAGTCAGTAGATTTCAAAACAATAAAAAATCTCAAAGAGGCAGTAATGATGACTTATGGGCCCCAAGCTCCTTTCACGTTGAGTATGCTGGAGTCCCTTAACACCTTTAGCTTAACCCCCTCAGACTGGAAAAGTCTATGTAAAGCAACATTAAGCGGGGGGCAATTCTTGGTTTGGCGATCGCAATTCCAAGAACTTTGTATAGAAACGGCTAAAAGAAACGCGGCTGCAGGGTTTGAAAACTATAATATAGACATGCTCACAGGAGAAGGGCAATTCGCAGACTTACAGGCTCAAACAGATTATGACTCAGATATATATGCTCAGATAAATGCAGCTGCCTTAGAGGCATGGAAAACTGTACAAGGACTTAGGGATCTACAAGGTAGCTTGTCAAAAGTGATTCAAGGACCTAATGAGCCGTATGCCGACTTTGCTGATCGACTTTTGAGAACTGCAGGTAGTGTGTTTGCAGATGTTGACCAAGCTATGCCTTTAGTTGTTCAATTAGCTTATGAAAATGCAAATAAATGGTGCCAAGCAGCCATCAGGCCATGGAGAACTAAAAAGGATCTTTCCGTATATATACAACTATGTAAAGATATAAATGGCGCCTTTGTCACAGGAAATGTGATTGCAGCCTCAATGAGAGGTGCTTCCTCTCGAAATTTCACAAAGGCTAAACGTAGACATTATAATCAATCAGGATATTCCAGGCAAAATTATCATAATCAATCAGGCAATTCTAGGCAAAAGCCCAAAAGAGAAATAAGATCAAGCTCATACCATGCCCCAGGCCGCTGCACCAGGTGTAAAAAGGGAAATCATTGGGCCAATAAATGCTATTCAAAATTTGACATCCATGGAAATCCTTTGTTCAGGAATTCAAAAAACGGGGCACGGGGCCCAGTACCCCGGGGCCCACAAATGTACGGGGCATTGCAGAAGGAGTATCCTCAAGCATCCACTCAGATGCTTCCCCGACACAATCCCTACTACCCATCCACTCCCTCGCCAGAGGAACAAGAGGAAATGCAGGATTAGACCTCTGTTCCACCGCCCGAATAGTGTTAACACCTGAAATGGGGGTTCAACTGATTCCCACAGGAGTCAGGGGACCTCTTCCCTCAGGGACTGTAGGACTTATTATCGGGCGTAGTCCTAAAAGCTTATTAGGTTTGCAAGTGACCCCAGGTGTAATAAACTCAGACTACAAAGGGGAAATAAAAATAATGCTTAGCTCACCCCAAAGTGTAAGTTCTGTTAATCAAGGAGATAGAATTGCTCAGTTGCTTCTCCTTCCCAATTTACATAATTCATTTAAAATGGGTATGCCTCAAGAAGGGAACAATAGAGGATTTTGTTCCACTGACTCAAGTCCCATGGCTTGCTGGGTTCGAGACTGTTCAAGGAGGCCTATGTGTAAAATAAAAATCCAAGGAATAGAAATGGAGGGATTAATAGATACTGGAGCTGACTCTTCCATTATTAATTTACGCCAATGGCCCAAGCACTGGCCTCTGCAAAAAGCTTCAACCAGTTTAAGAGGCTTGGGATATAATAACCTCCCAGATAAAAGTGCAGTAATTTTAAAATGGGAGGATGATGAAGGCCATAAAGGAACATTTCAGCCTTATGTTTTACCTAATCTACCGGTTACTTTATGGGGAAGAGATATTTTGCAACAAATGGGAGTACACCTTGCAACCAAGCCTGCAGATATTAAATGTGAAAACCTACAGGGTAATCTTAACCATAAAAGAACTCATTATCAAAAAGTACAGAGTAATCTTAACCCTAAAAGTAATCATTGTCATAAAGGAAAAAGATATTTTTTTTTCGGGGCCACTGAGAAAATAATTTTGAAAATACCATGGCTTTCTGATAAGCCAGTGTGGGTCCCTCAGTGGCCCCTATCTAAAGAGAAATTACAAGCGGCCCACCAATTAGTTCAGGAACAATTAGAAGCAGGTCATATAGAACCTTCCACCTCTCCCTGGAATTCCCCCATATTTGTGATCAAGAAAAAGTCAGGAAAATGGCGATTGTTACATGATCTTAGACAAATCAATAAAACCATGCAAGTTATGGGGCCTACTCAACCTGGACTTCCTAGTCCCGTAGCTATTCCAAAAAATTTCCATCTTATTACTCTTGATATAAAGGATTGCTTCTTTTCTATTCCCCTACATCCTCTGGATGCCCCCAGGTTTGCTTTTTCCGTTCCTTCTATGAACAATAATGGCCCTGATCAGAGATATCAATGGAAGGTTTTACCACAGGGAATGGCTAATAGCCCCACCATATGCCAAATATATGTGGACAAGGCTATCCAACCCATTAAAAATAAATATCCAAACCTCATGTGTCTACATTACATGGATGATATTTTATTGGCCCACCCTAATCAAAAAATCTTATTTAATATATTCAGTGATGTGGTAGAAAATTTAAAAAAATATGGACTATATATAGCAGAAGAAAAAGTTCAAACCAGATCTCCCATATTATATTTAGGATTTAAAATCATGGATACTTTTGTTAGACCCCAAAAAATTTTAATAAATAAAGAACATTTGACCACCCTCAATGATTTCCAAAAACTACTGGGAGACATTAATTGGCTTCGCCCTACACTAAATCTCACTACTGGCCAACTAAAACCTTTATTTGACATCCTTCGTGGAGATCCTGATCCATCTTCACCACGAACATTGACTCCTGATGCTAGGAAAGCTTTAAAGTTAGTAGAAAAAGCCATCGAAGGAGCTCATTGTGATAGATTTGATTTAACTCAACCGCTGATGTTGATTATTATTTCTTCACAATATACACCCACAGGAGTATTTTGGCAACAAGGGCCTTTATTATGGATACATTTGCCCGTCTCTCCTAAAAGTATAATTGAATCTTATACCTCCATGGTGGCTAAACTTATTCTTCAAGGACTTAAGACTTCTACTAAAATATTTGGCATTCACCCTGCTACTATTATTACTCCCTATTCATCATCACAGATTGAATACTTATGCTTCAATGATAATGATTGGGCTATAGCTAAATGCTCTACTTCTGCAAATTTTGATAATCATCTTCCTAAGTCCCCTATATTATCTTTTTGTATTAATCATCCTATTATATTTCCACAGGTAATAAAAAATCAACCTATTCCTAAGGCATTTAATGTATTTACAGATGGGTCCTCAAATGGTACTGCTACAGTAGTCACTAAAAAAGAAAATATGACTTACATAACTGCACACAAATCAGCTCAACTAGTGGAACTGGAAGCTGTGGTAAGAGCTCTGGAAAATTTTAGGGACCAGCCCGTAAACATTTTTTCAGATAGCCACTATATTGTACAAGCCGTCCCAAAATTAGAGTTAGCAGGACCAATAGCACCTCATACTCCAGCCTTTAAATTGTTTTATCAAATACAAAAACTTTTGTGGGCAAGAAAAGAACCCCTATTCGTAGGCCATATTAGAGCACATACTAATTTGCCTGGTCCCCTCCATGAAGGTAATCAAAAGGCTGATGAACTTACAAAAACAGTATTTATACTTTCAGCGCTACAACAAGCTACTTTATTTCACTCCCAGTTTCATGTCAACAGCACCACCTTGCAACGTAGGTTTAAAATCACAAAGGAGCAAGCCAGAACAATTGTAAAAGATTGTAAATCTTGTATGACACATTTGCCCAATCCTCATTTCGGCGTTAACCCTAGAGGATTGATGCCCAATCATTTGTGGCAGATGGATGTTACTCATGAGCCAAGTTTTGGAAAATTGCGATTTATTCATGTGACCATAGATACATGTTCAGGCATGATTTTTGCTTCCTTACATTCTGGAGAAAAAGTTAAAGATGTTACATCTCATTGCTTGCAAGCTTTTGCTGCATTGGGCATCCCCAAAATGCTTAAAACAGATAATGGCCCCGCATATACGTCCTCATCTTTCAAAGAGTTTTGCGCAAAATTCAATATATCCCATAAAAACAGGCAGGCATCCCATACAATCCTCAGGGTCAGGGCATTATTGAAAGAGCAAACCGAACACTGAAAATTATGTTATTAAAACAAAAAGAAGGAAATTGGAAAAGTCCTAAGGACAGATTGGCAGTTGCCCTGTTTACCTTAAATTTTTTAACTTTAGACTCTAATGGTTATTCTGCTGGAGACAGACATTGGAATCCACACCAACAACATAAACCTTTGGTTTACTGGAAGGATGTTCTTTCAGGTACATGGAAGGGTCCAGATCCAGTATTAATTTGGGGAAGAGGATCTGTTTGTGTTTTTCCAAAAGACGAATCCTCTCCAATATGGATACCATCTAGATTAATAAAACAGGTACCACATCAAAATGATCAAGATGAAGTTATTGAAGAATCAAGATTAATAAAAAAGGTACAAAATCAAGAGGACCAAGATGAAGGTATAGAATGATTCCCTCAAAAGAGTCCTTCAAAATATTTCACAACTTAAGTGTCATTTCTCCCGGCCGGGAGGAGGAGATCTCTCTTTAGTGTGCACACAATTGTATTTTTTTTTCTTTTTATACATGTCTTTATGTCTGTACATTTGTCTATATTTCATGTTAATGTGACGTCACAAATATATGTTTGTATGTTTGTTTGTCCAGTGTGACGTCACATAGAACAAAGCGCTTATGAAAAAGAAAAAATATATATATATGGATCCAAATAACTTTAATTCATTTTAGGTTTAGAGTATTCAATTTAGGTAAATAATTTTATAAATGAAGGTACTTTCAATTTTGATTTATAGGTGTCCCTGGGACTTCTCTTTAGCAAACAATATGACTAGTGCTATATAACCTGATATTTTGGTGTTTTGACTTAAGATTGTTTATTTGTTATTAACTTCATTTGTTTAATAGCTCATTAATTTCAATGATCTCAACAGGTAAAAGATTGCTCTGTATACAGAGACTCAAGGGTTCCAGCTAACAAATTATTTCTCTAAAGTGCCTTTACCTTTTCTTTAATCTATCTTTAATGCAGTAATTACCCTCAGTCTTTCTTTGTTTTGTTCTAAATATGATATTTTTCCAACTTATGTTTGTAGAAGCTCAACCAGCGATGTGTGTGAACAAAAATCAACTTTAATTTTCTAATCTAATTATTCTATTTTGTAGTTTGACAACTCGCCTCTTGACTCAGTGCTGCAATAGCACTGCCTTTCCTTTAATAATTGATGCTTGAGTTTCTAGGTAGCGGGCCCTGAAGATTTGCCGGTGGCATTGTCTAAACATAAAAAAGACGTCTGCTGCTACAGCTGCAGGGATCGCGGCCGCCGCAAGCATCCCTGCTGCTCAAACATCAAACAACCTCACCAACAGTGGGGCCTCCTACATCAACATGTTACAACAAATGGACATTTTGATCTTTCATTGTTTGGGACTTTACGGGACAATGCCTTGCGGGTATTTGTCTAGAGAATTCAGTGTGTTACTTGTTGGAACTTAGGGCAGCTGATTTGTTTAAACAATTTGATATGCTATGCAATTTGGCTCATCACCAAAAGGCTTGTCGCCTTAAAGCCGCAACATCTCCTCACAATTGGACGGCTGTTAGTCATCATATATAGTCGATCCTAAAGGGCTCCATTGGATGGCTGGTTAGCCAATGACGGGTAAGATCCCCAGAGGGGGACAACCTAAGACAGGCACAGTCGCACGGGACAGTCTCATGTGGCCGACATATCAACCTAAGACAGGAGTCAAGGGCACAGCCTTGATTATCCGATGACGGGTAAGAATGTTGGTTGCACATAGACGTCCTAGAGCATTACCTCTTTTAAAACAAAAAGGGGGAAATGCAGGAGCCCTGTTTGGGGATTGGCTTGAATTGCAGTTGACTATGAGCCGTGGAGATTTGGCCATTGTCGCCACCCGTAGTCTCACGGGATTTTGTTGCGGGATCTGGAGTGACTTGGCCGAAATTGCTGATCGGGTCAGCGCCATTTTAGTGGTGTGTTTGGCGTGAGTTAGTTGTTAGAACCAGAGAGAAAAGTTATCAGAATAAAAAGCTGTTTGTCTCCAGTTTGCTTCTGAAGTTCTTCCCGCGGCTCCGGTGCTCCGAGCGCTTCAGGCGGCAACAATCCTCAAACATCCATCCAGATGATTCCTCATCACAATCCCTCCTACCCATTGACTCCCTTGTCAGAGGGACAAGAGGAAGTGCAAGACTAGACCTCTGTTCCACCACCTGAATAGCACTAACACCTGAAATGGGGGTTCAACCGATTCCCACGGGAGTCAGGGGACCTCTTCCCTCTGGGACTGTAGGACGTATCCTTGGGAGAAGTTCTAAAAGCCTATTAGGTTTTCAAGTAACACCAGGTGTTATTGACTCCAATTAGCAAGGAGAGATAAAGATAATGCTTAGTTCACCTAGAGGCATTATCTCTGTTAACCAAGGAGATAGAATTGCTCAGCTGCTTCTCCTTCCCAGTTTCCACAACTCATTCAAGAGTATGCCGCAGAATAGGAACAATAGAGGATTTGGTTCCACTGGCTCGGGGCCTATGGCTTGCTGGGTTCAGGATTGTTCACGGAGGCCCATGTGCAAAATAAAAATTCAAGGTATAGAGATGGAGGGGCTGATTGATACTGGGGCTGACTCTTCCATCATTAATCTACAACAATGGCCCAAGCACTGGCCTCTGCAGAAGGCTTCAACCAGTTTAAGAGGCTTGGGATATACTAACACCCCAGCACAAAGTGCTGTAGTCTTAAAATGGGAGGATGATGAAGGGCATAAAGGAACTTTCCAGCCTTATGTTTTGCCCAGCTTGCCAGTTACCCTATGGGGAAGAGACATTTTACAACAAATGGAGCTACACCTAGCAACCAAGCCTGCAGGTGTTAAAAATAAAAATCTACAGGGTCCTAACCCTATTAAGCTAAACCATCATAAAAAAGGTAAAGGATATTTTTTTAGGGGCCACTGAGAAAACAATTTTGAAAATACCATGGCTTTCTGATAAGCCAGTATGCTATCCTAAAGCTGAGATCCCAAGGCTTTCTGTTTCTCAGATTTGGAACCTCAATCCTGTTTTTGGAGGATCTGGGCCAGCTCTTACTGGACTTCATAATTTGGGAAATAATTGTTATATGAACTCAATATTGCAGTGCCTATGTAATGCCCCACATTTGGCTGATTATTTCAACCGAAACTGTTATCAGGATGATATTAACAGGTCAAATTTGTTGGGGCATAAGGGTGAAGTGGCAGAAGAGTTTGGTATAATCATGAAAGCCCTGTGGACAGGACAGTATAGATATATCAGTCCAAAAAGACTTTAAAATCACTATTGGGAAGATCAATAACTAGTTTTCAGGATACAGCCAACAAGATTCACAAGAATTGCTTCTGTTCCTCATGGATGGAATCCATGAGGACCTAAATAAAACTGATAATCAAAAGAGACATAAAGAAGAAAATAATGATCATCTCAACGACTTTAAAGCTGCAGAACATGCTTGGCAGAAACATAAGCAGCTTAATGAGTCTATTATTGTTATACTTTATCAGGGTCAGTTCAAATCCACAGTACAGTGCCTCACCTGTCACAAAAAATCTAGGACATTTGAGGCCTTCATGTATTTATCTCTACCACTAGCATCCACAAGTAAATGTACATTACAGGATTGCCTTAGCTTATTTTCCAAAGAAGAAAAACTCACAGATAACAACAGATTTTATTGCAGTTATTGCAGAGCTCGATGGGATTCTCTAGAAAAGATAGAAATCTGGAAGTTACCACCTGTTCTCTTAGTACATCTGAAACGTTTTTCCTATGATGGCAGGTGGAAGCAAAAATTACAGACATCTGTGGACTTCCCTTTAGAAAAATCTTGACCTGTCACAGTATGTTATTGGTCCAAAGAACAATTTAAAGAAATATAATTTGTTTTCTGTTTCAAATCACTACGGAGGGCTGGATGGAGGCCACTACACTGCCTATTGTAAAAATGCAGTAAGACAGCGGTGGTTTAAATTTGATGATCACAAAGTTTCTGATATCTCCGTTTCTTCTGTGAAATCTTCAGCAGCTTATATCCTCTTTTATACTTCATTGCGACCACGAGCAGCTGATGTAGCCACATGAGAGTGGGAGCTGTGTTACTAGCACTATACAATTCAGGTCAGTGCTATTATTAAAAAACTGACAAACAATATTTAACAAGTATTTCAGCAAGCATCCCTTACCAGTTACTCTTTATTTCAAAACAACCTTTTTAATATGCTCCAAATAACAAAATAATTAACTAGCTAAGCATTATTATTCTTTTTTTTTTTTCCAACAAGGGAACCTCATCTTTGCCTTTTCAGCTAAGAAACTTTTAAGCTGCGTGGTTTTTCCTTCAAAAAACTCACAACTTAAGTCTCATTCCTCCCGGCCAGGACGAGAAGATCTCTCTTTAGTGTACACACAATTGTATTTTTTTCTTTTTATATATATGTCTTTATGTCTTTGTACTTGTCTAGATTTCAAGTAAATGTGATGTCACAAATATATGTTTGTATGTTTGTGCGTCTGTCCAGTGTGACGTCACAAATAACAAAGTGCTTATGAAAATTAATAATATAAAAAAATTTATATATAAATATATATAAATATATATTTGGATCCAAATAACTTTAATTCATTTAAGTTTATAGTATTCTAATTGGGTAACAATTTAAAAGTATAGGTACCTTCAATTTTGATTTATAGGTATCTCTGGGACTTCTCTTCAGCTATAAATATGACTAATACTGTATAACCTGATATTTTGGTATTTGACATGGGATTGTTAATTTGTAATTAACTTTATTTGTTTATTAGCTGATTAATTTGAATTATTTTAACAGGTAAATTCATAGAAGGATTGCTGTGTATGCAGAGACTCGGGGGTTCCAGCTAACAAATTATTTTTCCAAAGTGCTCTTAGTTTTTCTTTAATTTATCTTTAATGCAGTGTTTTTGTCAGTTAAATACCCTCAGTCTTTCTTTGATTTGTTCTGAAATTGATACTTTGCCAGCTTATATTTGTGGAAGCTCAAGCAGCAATGTGTGTGAGCAGAGATCAACTTTAATTTCCTAATCTAATAATTCTATTTTTTAGTTTGACAACTCGCCTCTTGACTCAGTGCTGGAATGGCACTGCCTTTCCTGTAATAATTGGTGCTTGAGTTTCTAGGTAGCGGGCCCTGAAGATTTGCCAGTGGCATTGTCTAGACATAAAAAAGACGGCTGCTGCTACAGCTGCAGGGATCATGGTCGCTACAAGCATCCCTGCTGATCAAGCATCAAACAACCTCACCAGCAGTGTGGCCTCTGCTCTGCATGCATGGGGCCCTCCTAGATCAATGTGTTATAACAAGTGGACATTTTGATCTTTCATTATTTGGGACATTATGGGACAATGCCTTGTGGGTGTTTGTTTGTTTAGAGAACTCAGTGCGTTACTTGATGGAACTTAGGGCAGCTGATTTGTTTAAAGAACTTGATTCGCTATGGAACTTGGCTCCTCAGCAGAAGGCTTGCCACCTTAAAACCGCAGCATCTCCTCACAATTGGACGGCTGTTAGTCAACACACACAGTCGATCCTGAAGGGCTCGATTGGACGGCTGGTAGCCAATGACGGGTAAGATCCCCGAGGGGGACAACCTAAGACAGGCACAGTCGATCCGGATGAGGTTGTCACCCATCCACGGGACAGTCTCATGTGGCCGACATATCAACCTAAGACAGGAGTCAAGGGCACAGCCTTGATTATCCGATGATGGGTAAGAACGTTGGTTGCACATGGGACGCCCTAGAGCATTCCCTCTTTTTAAAACAAAAGAGGGGAAATGTAAGAGCCCTAATTGAGGATAGCTAAGATGGCAGTTAGCTGAGAGCCATAAAAGTGTTCAAGTATTTTCACCTGATATTCATGCATTTATCTAAGAATCTTTTTATGCCCGTGAACACTGTGTGACGCACCTGTAAGCTCAAGCTATTAGCTCTTGTCCTTGTTAAGGCAAAATGTATTTAACCAGGTGAGGTTAGTTAGAGGGATGGTTGGAGTTGGACAGGTTGTTGGATCTGGAGAGAGAAGTTAGAAGAAAGAAGAATAAAAGAACTTTTTCATTTCCAGTCTGCCTCCGAGTTTTCTCCCGTGGTATCATTGCTGCAAGTGGCAATTGCTGCAGGCGGCTACAGGGTTCACTCTGTGCAACTGCAGCGTTGGAGCCCCTTGAGGTCCACAGGCTCCCCCTCCTCTCAGCTCTTAGAAAGCATGCCTTTAGGCTAAGACGCTTGGCTGGGCTCTGTGCTCTGGCCAGCACCATGTCTGCTGCCTGCCACAGACAGGCCGTGCCAACATCTCAGCATGGTTATTTTTAAGTAATTTAAAAAATGTTCTACCAAGCATTTAACCAAAAATTAATGAGTGTTTAAATACGTTAAAAACCCAGCCCAACTCTGTGTGAGCATTTTCAGCTCTTCTCCTGGAGTTCTCTCAGCTCCTTGACCTTGGCTGCTCTTCAGGGGCTCTATGGGGTCCCCCTCTCTCCCTCCCGCAGTCTGCAGGAGCTGCACTGCTCAGAGCTGGGTTGGCAGCTTTGAGGCCCAGTCCTGCCTGCAGGGAAAGCACCGTTGGCCTTGCTGTTTTCTTGGCACCAGAGGTAGACTGCTTCTTGCCTGAGCACATGCACAGTACCTTCTTGCACATGCACCTGTACACACACAGCACCCACTTGCTTGCACACACCTGTGCACACACAGCACCCTCTTACTTGCACAGACACCTGTGCACACACACAGTACCCTCCTACATTCACATTCACATGTGCACACAGCACCCCATTGCTCACACGCTCACCTGTGCACACACAGTGCCCTCTTGCACACACACCTGTGCAAACACAGCACCCTTTTACTTGCACACACACCCGTGCACACACATCACCCCTTTGCTCGCATGCTCACCTGTGCACACTGCACCCTCTTACTTGCACGTTTACCTGTGCACAAACAGCACTCTCTACTTGGGCTTTCCTGATTTCATCCAGAAGAAAGCTCAAGGAACCCCAGGGCACTCAGGGGAGGGGTGTCCCTGCACCTAATGATAGATGGGCTCCCCCCCAACCAGAGGTTTCTGTGTCCTGAGCAATGCAACCTTGTTTTGTTTTCCCCAGGCAAGAGCCAATGGGCTTGGAGGTCTCTCTGTTCTCCGGACAGGATGGTCTTTCCCAGGAAAGGAGCCAATGGGCTTAAAGTTTGCCCTGTTCCACGGGCAAAGAGCCAATGGCATTGGGGTCGCTCTGGTGCACCCCCCACCAGAAATTCCTATATAGAGTCCCGTTCGAGAGACAAACACAAGAGCTGGTCCCTGTGGAGAGGAGGAAGCCACGGCACCAGCCTTAGAACCACTGTCTCCAGCCCGACGGCAGCTGCCTTAGCCGACAGCTCCAGAGATTCCAGCCGGCGTGACCAGGCACCCACCTTCCATTCAGAGCTTGCACACTCCCCTCTCCCTGACTCCCCTCTCCTTGACTCCCCTCTCCCAGCACCTCTTTGACCTTCGACCAGAGCACCTCTTCAACCTCCAACCAGCCACAAATGCTGGTGAATAAATCTCTTGGCTGCACGGTTGTCCCTGGTGTGATTTTTGCCCTTCATTGGTGCTGTGACTCTGTCGGATCCTGTCCCGAGCTGAAGGGCATAATCACCTGGGACTGACTCAGCCTTTGCCCATTTTTCCATTGCTGCTCCTAAGCATCCACCACTGGCCATCGGATCGGTTAGCCCCCCTACCCCCGTCCCAGAGCTCCTAAACCCGTTGGGCCATTCACAGTGGGAACTGACCATTGATCGTCCGGCAGCCCCGCTGGTGGCCTGTACAGGGAGGACCACACCCCACCTAGACCTTCATGGTCACAGTGAACCTCAGGAGCTCTCTCTCTCTCCTCTCTCCTTCTCCCTTTCCTGGGAACAGTTGAAGAAAGTACTTTTCTGGCCTCTGGCCTAGTTTGGACTTGGGTCTTATCTCTCCCGTTTGGAACAGGCCAAAAAAAAAAAAAAAAAAAAAAAAAAAAAAACCCCTGCGCAGGGTGGCCCATTGTCCTCCAGTCCCCTTGGACCCCATGTCTGTTTGACTCCAGTGATGAATGGGTCTCACGAAGTTGGATCTCTCTGATATGTATCTTGAGGGGGATGCTCTTCAGGATAATGCATCTCTCCCGTTCAGAATGGGAAATTGGGGGCTTCTTCTTCTTTTTCATCCTTCCTGGCTGACCCACTCCTATTCCTCCCGGCTGACTACCCTCTGATCACTCTCCACTCCCATCCTCTCTTTCTTCTTCAGTTTCGCTATCACTCACTCTCTGTGGCCCTCCTACTCACTCTTATCCCTCCCAGCTGACTCCCCTCTACAATGCCTCTTAAACAACCTAGCCACTCTTGGCCTAACTCCCGATATACAACCAAGACATATCAAGTTTTGCAGCCAAGATTGGCCCATGTACCTCTTAGGTAACCAAAACAAAATGACCTGCTTCTGGGTCCCTGGGTCTCTCTATGCTGAGAGATCTTTTCAACTTCTGTGAGTGATCAAAAAAATGGGTAGAGATTCCACATATTTAGGCTTTCTCCTCCTCCATTCAAATGCCTCTCTCTGTACCCGCTGCAACCCCGAAAATATCCTCCTTGCCTGCCAGCCAGCTGCTCCCCACCATCCTCCTTTCTTGATTTCGATCCCGCGGGCGAGCTGCCCCCATATTGACCTGAAACCTCTCCCCCGCCTCGGCCCCTCTAGCCCCACTTCTACCCACTCCTGCCATCTCCTCCTTTAGCCCACCCTCCACGCAATCTTGCAAAATGTCTGCTTACCATCTGTCACTTACTCCTGCCCAAGTCTTGGCCCCACTCCGGGAAGTTGCAGGGCCTGAAGGAATTGTCTATGTCCACATTCCCTTCTCAATGACTAATGTAGTGCAAATCAAGAAATGGTTGGGCTCTTATACCACTGACCCCACAACATACCTCAGGGAATTTCAGTGGGTCCTCCAAGCTTATAGCCTCACCTTCCACGTATGATTTTGGCAAATACCCTCCTTCCTGAGGAGCGTAGGTGAGTCTGGTAGCAGGCAAGGGCCTATGCTGATAAGAATCATAGAACTAACCCTAACCATCTCATTGGACCTCTGGCTGTCCCTGAAAGGGACCCTAACTGGGACTCTAATTCCCCAGGGGATGTAGCCCTGAGAGATCAGTTTGTCACTTGTATATAGTAGCTGGCCTTAAACGTGCAGCGCAAAAAGCCATTAATTTTGACAAACTGCAGGAAATCATACAAAAAAGGGAAAAGACCCCCTCTGAATTTCTTGATTGGCTGACAAAAGCCCTCCAACAATACACTAATTTAGATCCTGAATCTTCAGGGGGGGTGTCAGGTCCTTATGACTTATTTTTTGTCCCAAAGTTACCCCTACATACGGGCTAAATTTAAAAAAAATTGGAGCAAGGACCTGCAACACCTCAGACTGAGGTCTTGGCCACATCCTTTAAGGCCTATAATAACAGAGATAAGGATACTGAATGCCGTAGGTTTCAGAAATATGAAAAGGCTGAATGAACAAAATTCCAAATGCTGGCCCAGGCCTTATTGGGCTCTGATGCTCGGGCCTCACAAACAAGGGGCCATGACCCACACAGAGGAGACCTCCAGGGTCCTATTTCAGATGTGGGAACAAAGGACAGTGCGCTAGAGCTTGCCCCAACCCCAGGCCCCCTATGTGCCCATGTCCTAAATGCTCCAAGATGGGCCACTGGGGTGTTGACTGCCCCAGCTCCTGCAGGGGGACTGGACCAGTTGTGAAACCCAACCTGCTGGGACTGGCTGCGGAAGATATGGAACCTGGCCTGCTAAAGCTGGCTGCAGAAGATTGATGGGGCCCTGGGGTTCCTATCCTGACAGTTGACATTGCCTTACAGGAGCCTAAGGTGTTCCTTCTTGTTGATGGCCACCTCATAAATTTCCTACTAAATACAGGAGCCACTTTCTTGGTCTTGAGGGAGTTTGGGAAGCCCACCACCATATCATCCCCTATTGTCGGGGTAGAGGGACACGACATTCACCCCCACAAGACTCCCATGCTATCTTGCCACCTCCACCTCCATCCCTTCGCCCAGCAGTTCCTAGTAATACCTCAATGTCCTGTGCCTTTACTGGGCCGAGATATACTAGCCAAATTTCAGGCCTCAATTGTGCTCTCTGACCCACCTTGCACAGTTGTGCTCCCTGACTTGTCTCACTCTGTCTCCTCCTCTGTCTTCCTTCTTACTGTTCTAGAGTCTGATGACCCTGAAGAGACTGTTCAATCCTCTACTGATGTGGAAACCTCCCATTACACTGCCCCCACCTATCTGGTAGACCCCAAAGTTTGGGACACCCATACTCCCTTCCTTGCTCACTTTGACCCTGTACAAATATACCTTAAAGATCCCCAGCATTTTCCTAACAGAGCCCAGTACCGACTTCCGGCCACTAGCCTCAGAGGTCTCCAATCTATTATCTCAGACCTCCTGTGGAAATGCTTTCTCTGACCCACCCATTCCCCTTATAATACTCCCATATTGGCAGTTAAGAAGTCCAATGGGTCGTACAGGCTAGTCCAAGATCTTCGTTTCATCAACGAGGCTGTCAGGCCCATACACCCTCTGGTCCCAAATCCTTATACCATTCTTTCCCTAATTCTCTCCTTATCCACCCATTTCTCAGTTATTGACCTCAAGGATGCATTTTTTACTGTCCCTTTATCTCAAGAATCACAAGACATCTTTGCCTTTACCTGGACTGACCCTGATACTCAATGGTCCCATCAATTGGCCTGGACTGTCCTCCCTCAGGGTTTTTGTGACAGCCCTTATATCTTTGGACAGACACTGGCTGCCTACCTCAAAGATCTTGAGTTTTCTGACTCCACTCTCCTGCAATATGTAGATGACCTTCTCCTCTGCAGCCCTTCCTTCTCCACAGCTTGTATAGACTCTTACACCCTTTTAAATTTTCTTGATTCTTGTGGGTATCGCATTTCCCCATCTAAAGTAAAACTTGCCCAGACCCAGGTAGTTTATTTAGGAGTTCAGATTTCCCATCAATTGAAGGCCATTACTGTAAACTGAAAGGCCCTCATCAAGGCTCTCCCATGTTCCAAGACAAAGGAAGAGATTCTTTCCTTCTTGGGGCTAGCAGGATACTTCCGTGTATGGGTTCCCAAATTTTTCTCTTTACAGAAAGCCCCTATATGAGGCAGCTCAGGGGGTTAAGGAAAAGCCCCTCCCTGAAGGCATTCAGGCTGAGTTTCAGCACCTGCAGCAGGCACTAGTACAGGCCCCAGCTCTTCACCTCCCAGGCTTTCTTCAGCCATTTACCCTTTATGTCCATGAAGTGACGGGTCTGGCCCTAGGTGTTCTAGGCTAACACAAGGCCTCCACTTTTGCTCCAGTTGCCTACCTTTCTAAACAGCTTGACCCCACCGTTTGCTGATGGGTCCCCTGTCTTCAGGCTCTGGCTGCTGCTTACCTACTTCTACAGGAATCAAGAGAGTTGACCTTTGGTTCCCAGGTCACTGTTGCCTCTCCTCACCATCGAAAGGATCTACTGACCTATAAGAGCCTTCAAACTCTCCTGCCCTGTCGTGTTCTTTCTCTTCTCATTTCTTTTCTGCATGACTCCTCAATCTCTTTCCAACACTGCTCCTCTTTATACCCAGCTTCCCTCTTCCCAGTCTCCTCTGAGCCCTTAGAGCATGAATGTGTAGAGATGCTCCAGGCTTTAATTCCCCACCCCTTCCATATTCAAGAGGGACCGCTTCTTGACTCTTCCTAATCTGGTTCACCAATAGCAGCTCTTTCCTTAAGGATGGGCAATGCTTTACCAGCTACGCTGTCATTTCCCTATCAGAGGTTATTGAGGTGGCACCCCTTTCCCCCCAAACCACAAACCAACGAGCTGAACTAATAGCTGTTATTTGTGCCTTTGAATTAGTGGCTGAACTGACCAAAATCTCAGCCTCCGCACAGACTGAAAATATGTCTATCATATTTTACTTTCCCATTCAGCAATATGGAAATAGCAGGGGCTTCTGACCACAAAAGTCTCTGCAGTTACTAATTCCAAATTAATATCAAAGCTCCTGCAGGCCTCTCTTCTGCCCAGACTAATAGGGATTTCTCATTGTCCTTCTCACCAAAATGGTGAGTCTCCCATAGTCCAGGGAAACACAAGGGCTGAAAGGGCGGCAAGGGAGGCAGCACTATCTTCTCCTTCTCTTCTGGCTTCAGTCCAATCCACTACCCAGACCCCCACATCCCCTTCCATACAATCAATCCTCTCCTATCTCCATTGTCTTTTCTATCCTAACCCTCAGGCCCTCAGAACATTCGTGACCTCCTTCCTCACCCTGACTCCAGAGGACACACAGTTCCTCCATCAACTCACCTCCACGTGCACTGCATGTCAGCACACCAATCCATACACTCCCCTTAAACCAGGAACATTTCCCTCTCACCAAGCTCGAGGTCAGTTTCTGGGAGCCGATTGGCAAATAGATTTCACCAACATACCAGCTGTCTGGAAACACAAATATCTCCTGGTCTTGGTAGATATCTTCTCTGGATGGGTGGAGGCCTTCCCTACTTCCAAAAAAAAAAAAAAAAAAAAAAAAAAAAAAGGGCCTCCACAGTAGCTTCTATTTTAGTCTCAAAAATCCTTCCCCACTTCAGGTTGCCCACATCCATCTAGTCTGACAATGAGCCTGAATTTGTCTCTCATATCACCCAAAATACATCTACTTCTCTTAACATTCCTTGGCATTTTCATATCCCATATCATCCCAAGTCCTCAGTGAAGGTAGAGAGGACTAATGGAACTCTTAAGAAAATTCTGACTAAACTCTCCCTGGAGCTTCACTTGAATGGGTCAAGCTACTTCCCCTTACCCTCTTTAGGCTCCGAGTCCTCCCAAAGAAACCTTCCTCACTATCCCCTTTTGAGGTTATGTTTGGGTGGCCAGCTCTTCCACCTGGAATTTCCCCAATTCAAGGACCCTTGCCCAAAGACCTCTCTCTTCTCCCCTTGTCCTTCATCAGACATCAGCTATGGATGTGCCAAGATTACATCCTGCCGGACCCAGGTAGACTCTCCACTTCATTCCCATTAACACCTGGTTCTTGGGTATATTTCTCCCCTCCCCAGGACACAGGATCAGTCTCCCTTGCCCCAAAGTGGACAGGCCCCTTCCAGGTTGTGCTGTGCACACCCATGGCTGCTAAGCTTCATGAAACCTCAGGGAACTTGACATCTTGGATTCATATCTCCAGACTGAAACCAGTCCAACTAGCTGGGGATCCACAAAAGGACAACAGATACCTCCCCCAGTGTACTTGTTCTTCCCTTCCCACTGATCCCCTAAAAATTTGCTTCTCCCATGTCCCTGATATCGACTCAAAATAATCTTTTCTTTCTTGTTCTGAACCTTTAATCAGCTTCTTCTTAGGGATCTCCTGTTATTTTTCATCACCTCTGGGCGAATTCATCTTTTTGGCACCAACCTCCTGGGAATCCTTTTCGCCCTCAAGCCTGATCTACCTGTCTTGTCATATCCCCCCATAACACCCCATATCACTCTGTTTCAGCAGGAAATAGCCAGACTGACACACAACGTCCCACTTCCTAAGAAAACAAAAAGGGGGGTAATGATAGATGGGCTACCCCCCCCCCGAAGGTTTCTGTGTCCTGAGCAAAACAACCTTGTTTTGTTTTCCCCAGGCAAAAGCCAATGGGCTTGGAGGTCTCTCTGTTCTCTGGACAGGATGTTCTTTCCCTGGGAAGGAGCCAATAGGCTTAAAGGTCACCCTCACCCCATGGGCAAAGAGCCAATGACATTGGGGTCACTCTGGTGCACCCCCCACCAGAAATCCCTATATAAGGTCCCATTTGAGAGATTCACAGACACAACAGCTGGTCCCTGCGGAAAGGAGGAAGCCACTGCACCAGCCTTAGACCCACTGTCTCCAGCCCGATGGCATCTGCCCAGCTGAAAGCTCCATCCTCCAGCCCGACAGCAGCTGCCTTAGCCGACAGCTCCAGAGATCCCAGACAGTGCGACCAAGCACCCACCTTCTGTTCAGAGCTTGCACACTCCCCTCTCCCTGACTCCTCTCTCCCACCAGAGCTTGCACACTCCCCTCTCCCTGACTCCCCTCTCCCAGAACCTCTTTGGCCTCCAACCAGCCAGAAAGGCTGTTGAGTAAATCTCTTGGTTGCATGACGGCTGTCCCTGGTGTGATTTTTGTCCTTCACCCACAGAGTGCCATCTGCTGCAAGGCATGGCAGCTGCACTGACAGCACTTCTACCTGGTCTGCTTTAACTCCTTGTCCTGAATGTCCATGGTGGCAGCAGGAGGTGTTGGAGGGAGGGCTGGACCAGAGGAAGCAAGGGATGGTGAGGGGCAGGAGGACGGTTCGATCAGGGCATGCTGGTGGTACTGGAATGCCCAGGGAAGTGATCCCGCATATTCTGTGTCATAGACCATGTGACTGAGAGAACCAAGGGTTCCTCTCCAGGACGGCCTCGCCTGCTCCGCATTGACAGGAGGACAGGAGGGTGCTGGGAAGCACCTAGGCTCACTCACGCGCAGGCCGGGTCCTGGGCAGGGCCGTACCTCGAAGCTGCCTGTACGCTGGGGTATACTTGGTTTGTCCAGGCGGTGCCCCTGCCCCTCACCTCAGGGGGCTACAGAACTCCCCTTGCCCTCCAGCCTCCACTCCTGCAGACCTGTGGCTCTAGCCGTGGGGTGAAGTGCTTGCTCAGACTCTGCCACGTGGTCGAGGGCAGCTATCCTGCAGGGCCAGTTCTCCTCCTGGTGCAGCCACTTCTGCTGCTGGTTCTTTCTCCTCCTCTTGTTCATGCGGAGTGAGGTGGGGGTTGGGGGGTGTGGTCTGAGGGCGTCCAGGCCTCTGGGAAGCCCTCTGGCCTTGGTGTGCTGGTCTTCCACCTGGAGTGCTGGTTTGTGTTAGCTGTGAGCTCTGGAACAAGCTGGCAGAGCGCGGGAGCCTGCAGCGTTGCCATCTGAGGTCGCACAGCTGGGCTTGCCATCGTGTCCCCCTCTGACAGTGGGAAGCTGCCCGCTAGACCTTGCACAGGGCTGGCATGGACACCCCCAGCCACTGCAGCCGTGCCAAAACCAGGCGGCGTCAGACCTCGGCTTCCTGGAGGAGTGGCAGGAGGGCCCGGAGCTCACTGCTGTGCCCGCCCCTCTCCACAGGCAGGTCAGGGCGAGCCATCGCACCACCTCCCAACGTGCCACCCCACAGCTCAACACGCAGCTCAGGGTGGCGGGAGGCCCTTCTGGTGCTCCTGCACCGTGGGGGTGGAAAATGGGGTGTGTGGTTCACAGCCAGGACCAGCGACACCCAGAAATAATGTCTGCTGAATGATGGGTTTGCGGTGGGTTTCGGGGTCCCTTTCAACCACAGGGGTCACCTTGGTTAGGGGTTTGCGTCACTGCCCAGTGCTGCACAGACGGCGGGCCTGCTCGTGGTGTGAACCTGTAAGCTGTGAGAGGTCCCGGGGCCTCCTACCAGCACACGCACTGCAACTGGAGAGACTCACGTGGGGTCAGAGCACAAGCTTTGCTTTCATGACAAATTATTTTTAAAATGTTTTAGACCCCTCAGGTCCGCGGAGGACCTCTGCTGCTCCAGAGGTGAGTCGGTGCTGTCCTCCCGGTGGTCAGGGTCCCTGTGTGTCTCGCTGCCCGGCCTGCCTTGCCCTCCAGGGCACCTGCCATGCAAGACCCCGACCAAAGCCAGCGGCTCTGCGATGCTCAGTGCCATGGAGGAGCTCGCGCTCAGAAGACCAGATGCAGAGCTGGCTAGCCGAGGGTCACCGTCCAGGCCACCAGGGCATGCTGTCCTTGGCCTCCCTCCCTCAAGTCCTGCAGGGTCAGCAGGAGCGCTGTGTGGCCATGGAGATGGCTCTGCTATGCATGCCGCCTGGCCAGGGGCCCTGGAGGCTGCTATCAGAGGCCAGTGAGAGGCACTGCTGGGGCTCCCTCCTCAGGCCATGAACTGCTGTCATTTCCAGCAGTCTTTCCTGGCCTTGCTCCTGTTGGTCAGGCTGAAGCAAGGCCACAGAGGTCCGTCACCAGGGGCAGCCCTGCGGCAGGCCTGGGGGCGTGTGAGAGGTGCCCTGAGTTCTCTGGCTCCCCAGAGCTGCCACAAAAGCAGGAACAATGGCCGTGTGCACCGCCGCCCCCCCTTCTCGTGCTGGCCACGCGGTGTCCAGTGTTTGTCGGAGAGCACGATGCCAGGGCTCTGGTGCTGACCGTCCAGGCACAGTGGGTCTCCCGGGGCAGGGTGCTGTTCTTTGTCTCGCCCACATCGAGGTTTGCGACACACTCGCTGAGCAAGCTGCATCTGCCCTCAACCCAAGTGAGGCCAGGGAGGCCCGGCCGCCAGGGCTCGCCACGGACGCCACACGCGGGCACTCAGGACGCACCACGCCCCCAGTGCAGTGGGGGTCTGGGCCTCGCTGCAGCCAACAGGTCAGCTTTCTGTCTGGGGCGTCTTCTCCCACGGCAAGCCAGGGAGACTCCACGTTTGGCGTCCTCCCCGCTGTCCTGTGTGGGCTGGGACCGAGCCTTCATCATCGCGGGAGGCAGGTGAATCCTGAAAGCATTTGAGGGACACCCGAGCGTGTGCCAGGTGCCTCCGTCTCGCTGTGTGCACCTGCCTTGCTGGCAGGTCCTGGGTCTCCTGTTCCCCAGCATGGTGACAGCCAGTAGCACAGACCCCCCAGCGCCTGGCTCCAACCCCGGCTCCTCCCTGCCCACGGCTGGGAGCAGTCTCTGCCCCTCCTCCAGCTGCATGTAGGGATGGCAAAGCTGCTGCCCTCACTTCACAGGGCGCCCGGCGGCAGGTGGGGCTCGGCCTCCCTGTGGGGACTGTGACTCACCCAGTGAGGCTCGGTCGGGCCGCCTCGTACTTGGTCTGGCAGAAGCTCCCTCTGCTCTGGGCACTTCTATCACCTGTGACCGCACAGTCAAAAGCCGTTGCTTTTCTTCTGTTCCCAGAGCCTGAGATTGTTGCCGCCTGCAGCTATCGCCACCTGCGGCAACGATACCAAGGGAAAGAATTCGGAAGCAGACTGAAAAAAAGAATAGGCTCTTTATTCTTGCTTCTTGTAACTTCTCTCTCCAGCTCCGACAATCTCTCCAACTCCAACCCCCCTCTAGCCAACCTCACCCGTTTAAATACCTTTTTCCTTAACCAGTATAGACGTGTTAACAGCTCAAACTTAAAGGTGTGTCACATAGTGTTCGCAGGCATAGAAAGATTCTTAGATAAATGCATGAATATCAGGTGAAAATACTGAAACACCTCTTATGGCTCTTAGCTAGCCGCCATTTTAGCTATCTCCTTAATAGGGCTCTTACATTTTCCCCCTTTTGTTTTAAAGGAAGGGTAGCTGTAGGGCATCTACATGTGCAACCAACATTCTTACCTGTCATCGGATAATCAAGGCTGTGCCCTTGACTCCTGTCTTAGGTTGATATGTCGGCCACATGAGACTTCCCGTGGATGGGTGATGCCTCACCACATCCGGATCCACTGTGCCTGTCTTAGGTTGTCCCCCTCTGGGGATCTTACCAGTCATTGACTACCAGCTGTCCAATCGAGCCAACCAAATATGAGTAGATGCTTCGGCTTCAAAGTGGCAAGCTTTGCACTGACGAGCCAAGTTCCATTAAATAGCGTAGTTCTTTAGATGAATCAACTGTCCTAAGTTTCAATAAGTAATGCACTGAGTTCTCTAGACAAATACCCACAAGGCATTGTTCTGAGCAATGTCCCAAACATAGAAAGATTTATCAAAATGTCCATTTGCTAACACGTTGATCTAGGAGGCCTCATGCATGCAGAGCAGAAGCCACACTGCTGGTGAAGTTGTTTGATGCTTGAGCAGCAGGGATGCTAGTAGCAATTGCGATCCCTGCAGCTGTAGCAGCAGCCATCTTTTTTATGTCTAGACAATGCCACTGGCAAATCTTCAGGGCCCGCTACCTAGAAACTCAAGCATCAATTATTAGAGGAAAGGCAGTGCCATTCCAGCACTGAGTCAAGAAGTGAGTTGTCAAACTAAAAAATAGAATTATTAGATCAGGTAGTTAAAGTTGATCTCTGTTCACACATATTGCTGCTTGAGCTCCCACAAACACAAGCTGGCAAAATATCACATTCATAATGGATTAATGAAAGACTGAGGGTATTTAACTGACAAAATATTACATTTAAGATAAATTAAAGAAGAACTAAGAGCATTTTACAAAAATAAATTGTTAGCTGGAACTTTTGAGCCTCTGCATACACAGCAACCTTCCATGAATACACCTGTTGAAACAATTTAAATTAATCAGCTATTTAACAAAATAAAGTTAATTACAAATAAACAATCCCATGTCAAATACCAAAATGTCAGGTTATACAGTATTAGTCATATTCTTTGCTGAAGAGAAGTCCTAGAAACACCTATAAATTAAGATTGAAGATATCTTCATTTTTTAATTGTTTACCCAATTTGAATAATCTTAATTTAAATGAATTAAAGTTATTTGTATCCATATATATTTCTTTTTTTATAATATTAATTTTTCATGAGCACTTGGTTTTTGTTATTTGTGATGTCACATTGGACAGACGCACAAAACATAAAGACATATATTTGTGACGTCAAATTTACATGAAATCTAGACAAGCACACAGACATAAAGACATATATAAAAAAGAAAAACACAATTGTGTGCACACTAAAGAGAGATTCTCTCATCCTGGCCAGGAGGAATGAGACTTAAGTTGTGAATTTATTGAACTCTTTTAAGGGAATCATTCCACAACAACTTCATCTTGGTCCTTTTGATTTGGTACCTGTTTTATTAATTTTGATGGTATCCATACCAGCGAGGTTTCATGCTGTGGAAAAACACAAACAGATCCTCTCCTCCAAATTAATAGTGGGTTTGGACCTTTCCATGTACCTGAAAGAACATCCTTCCAGTAAACCAAAGGTTTATGTTGATGGTGTGGATTCCAGTGTCTGTCTCCAGCCGAATATCCTTTGGAATCCAAAGTTAAAAAAATTTAAAGTAAAAAGGGCAACGGCTAATCTATCTTTAGGATTTGTCCAATTTCCTTCTTTTTGTTTCAAAAGCATAAGTTTGAGTGTGCGATTAGCTCATTCAATTATACCTTGGCCTTGAGGATTATATGGGATACCAGTCTTATGAAGTATACTGAATTTGGAGCAAAACTGTTTGAAAGATGAGGATGTATATGCAGGGCCATTGTCTGTTTTAAGCATTTTGGGAATGCCCAGTGCAGCAAAAGCTTGTAAACAATGAGATGTAACATCTTTAACTTTTTCTCCAGTATGTAAGAAAGCAAAAATCATGCCTGAGCATGTATCTATGGTTACATGAATAAATCGCAATTTTCCAAAACTTGGCTCATGAGTGACATCCATCTGCCACAAATGATTGGGCATTAATCCTCTTGGGTTAACCCCATAATGTGGATTGGGCAAATGTGTTACACAAGATTGACAAGCCTTCACAATTGTTCGAGCTTGATCTTTAGTTATTTTGAACTTTTGTTGTAAAGTAGTGCTATTAACATGAAATTGAGAATGGAATGAGGTAGCTTGTTGGACTGCTGAAAATATAAAGATTGTTTGAGTGAGAGCATCGGCCTTTTGATTACCTTCATGGAGAGGACCAGGCAAATTAGTATGAGCTATGATATGTCCAATAAACAAAAGTTCTTTATGTTCCCATAGAAGGTTTTGAATTTGAAAAAACAATTTAAAGGCTGGAGTATGAGGTGCTATTGGACCTGCTAGCTCCAATTTAGGGACAGCATGTACAATATAGTGGCTGTCTGATAAAATATTTATGGGTTGTTCTTTAAAACTTTCAAGAGCTATAATAATAGCTTCTAGTTCTACTAATTGAGCTGATTCATGAGCAGTAATATGAATCATATTTTCTTTTTGAGTGAATACCACAGCAGTACCGTTAGAGGACCCATCTGTAAATACATTTAATGTGTTAGGAATAGGTTGATTTTTTATTACCTGTGGAAATATAATGGGATGAATGATACAAAAAGATAGTATAGGAGACTTAGGAAGATGGTTATCAAAATTTGCAGAAGTAGAGCATCTAGCTATACTATAGCCCAATCATTACCATTGAAGCATAAATATTCAACCTGTGACGATGAATAGGGAGTAATAATAGTAGCGGGTGTGATGCCAAATATTTTAGTAGAAGTCTTAAGTCCTTGAAGAATAAGTTTAGCCACCATGGAGGTATAAGACTCAATTGTACTTTTAGGAGAGACAGGCAAATGTATCCATAATAAAGGCCCCTGTTGCCAAAATACTCCTGTGGGTGTATATTGTGAAGAAATAATAATCAATATCAACGGTCGAACAAAATCAATTCTATCACAATGGGATCTTTCAATGGCCTTTTCTACCAACTTTAAAGCTTCCCTAGCATCAGGAGTCAATGTTTGTGGTGAAGATGGATCAGGGTTCCCGCGAAAGATATCAAATAAGGGTTTTAATTGGCCAGTAGTGAGGCTTAGTGTAGGGCGAAGCCAATTAATGTCTCCCAGCAATTTTTGAAAATCATTAAGAGTAGCTATATGTTCCTTTTTTATTAAGATTTTTTGAGGCCTAATAAAAGTGTCCATAATTTGGAATCCTAGATATAATATTGGAGATCTAGTTTGAACATTTTCTTCAGCAATGTTTAGTCCATATCGTTTCAAGTTTTCTGATATATCGCTAAATATGGTGAATAGGACTTCTTGATTAGGATGAGCAAGCAAAACATCATCCATATAATGGAGGCACATAAGCTCTGGGTAATTGTTTTTGATAGGCTGAATAACTTTATCTACATAGATTTGACATATAGTGGGGCTATTAGCCATTCCATGGGGCAAAACTTTCCAGTGGAATCTTTGATCAGGGCCATTATTATTGATAGAAGGAACTGAAAAAGCAAACCTGGGGGCATCCAGAGGATGTAGAGGAATAGAAAAGAAACAATCCTTTATATCAAGAGTTATAAGATGGAAATTTTTTTAGGAATAGCTACAGGATTAGGAAGTCCAGGTTGTGTAGGGCCCATAATTTGCATGGTTTTATTGATTTCTCTAAGATCATGTAACAATCGCCATTTTCCTGATTTTTTCCTGATCACGAATATGGGGGAATTCCAGGGAGAGGTGGAAGGTTCTATATGTCCTGCTTCTAGTTGTTCTTGGATTAGTAGATGGGCCACTTGTAATTTCTCTCTAGATAGGGGCCACTGAGGGACCCAAACTGGCTTATCAGAAAGCCATGGTATTTTCAAAATTGGTTTCCTCAGTGGCCCCTAAAAAAAAAAAATCCTTTACCTTTTTGATGATAATTTAGCTTAATAGGGTTAGGACCCTGTATATTTTTATTTTTTAACACCTGCAGGCTAGGTTGCGAGGTGTACCCCCATCTGTTGCAAAATATATCTCTTCCCCATAAGGGAACTCGAAAGCTGGACAAAACATAAGGCTGAAATGTTCCTTTATGCCCTTCATCATCCTCCCATTTTAAAACTATAGCACTTTGTGTTGGAGTGTTAGTATACCCCAAGCCTCTTAAACTGGTTGAAGCCTTCTGCAGAGGCCAGTGCTTGGGCCATTGTTGTAGATTAATGATGGAAGAGTCAGCCCCAGTATCAATCAGCCCCTCCATCTCTATACCTTGAATTTTTATTTTGCACATGGGCCTCCGTGAACAATCCTGAACCCAGCAAGCCATAGGCCCCGAGCCAGTGGAACCAAATCCTCTATTGTTCCTATTTTGAGGCATATTCTTAAATGAGTCATGTAAACTGGGAAGGAGAAGCAGCTGAGCAATTCTATCTCCTTGGTTAACAGAGCAAATGCCTCGAGGTGAACTAAGCATAATCTTAATTTCTCCTTGGTAGTCTGAGTGTACACCAGGAGTCACTTGAAAACCTGATAAGCTTTTAGAGCTTCTCCCGAGGATAAGTCCTACAGTTCCTGAGGGAAGAGGTCCCCTGACTCCCGTGGGAATCGGTTGAACCCCCATTTCAGGTGTTAGCACTATCTGGGCAGTGGAACAGAGGTCTACTCCTGCTCTTCCTCTTGTTCCTCTAACGAGGGATTCAATGGGTAAGAGGGATTGTGTTGAGGAATCATCTGGATGGATGTTTGAGGGGAGCAAGAGGAGAAGGAGGGAGGAGGAGGGGGAGAAGGAGAGAGGAGGAGGGGAAGAAGGAGAGAGGAGGAGGGGGAGAAGGAGGGAGGAGGAGGAGGCAGCAGGAGAGGAGGAAGAAGGGGAGCAAGAGGAGAAGGAGGGAGGAGGAGGGGGGGAGAAGGAGGGGGGGAGAAGGAGGGAGGAGGAGGCAGCAGGAGAGGAGGAAGAAGGGGAGGAGGAGGCAGCAGGAGAGGAGGAAGAAGGGGAGCAAGAGGAGAAGGAGGGAGGAGGAGGGGGAGAAGGAGGGAGGAGGAGGGGGAGAAGGAGGGAGGAGGAGGGGGAGAAGGAGGGAGGAGGAGGCAGCAGGAGAGGAGGAAGAAGGGGAGCAGGAGGAGAAGAGAGGAGGAGGAGGAGGAGGCAGCAGGAGAAGAGGAAGAAGGGGAGCAGGAGGAGGAGGAGGGAGGAGGAAGAGGAGGAGGAGGTGGGGGAGGTGGAGGAGGAGGAGGAGGAGGAGGTGGAGGAGGAGGAGGAGGAGGAGGTGGAGGAGGAGGAGGAGGAGGAGGTGGATGAGGAGGAGGCTGCTGGAGGTCCATTGTGGCTGCTCTTAGTAGCTCTGCTGTGAACTTGGCCTTCGCAGGGTGCCACTCTGTGCAGAGGGTAGGCAGGCCCTGGGCTACCAGGGTTGGACACCCTACACTGCCCTTTTATCTTAAGCTAGTTTGGAGAGGATTTTTTATATTTGAAACCATGAGCACTGGACATGGCAGGGAGATAGTCTCATGACTTGGTGCAAAATAGGCTAATTGAGATTAATTAATAATCAATTCTGTTCTTTACCATTTATTGAGTAAAAGGCATCAGCATTGTGCAGGAATCTGGTTCCCTCTGACCCAATTAAGGGACCAGAACTGTTCGGTGTCTGGGAAAACATCCTGGAAGGAGGCCTGTGTCTTGCCCTGGTTGGCACACATGCCAACCTGGGAACAGCACTCCTTGACCCCACAGGAGGTGTCGGCGCTACAAGAAGCCTGGGAAGGAGGAGGCACGACCACCGAGAAGCCTGAGGCTGGCTGGGTCATGGGGTCTGGCTTGGTGTGCCCAGGGGGAGGCATGATGCTGGCACCAAGGCTGCTGCCAGGCTGTACAGCAAGCCACGTGGCTGCATGTCCAGCCACGCAGTCCTTCTCCTGCGGACCACGAGGCCCGGGGCAGCTCCCTGCTGTTGATGGCAGGCTTCTAGAAACCACCCTGAGACCAGTTTCGTGGAGAAAGTGCTTATGTGCAGGTGAGGGGAAAGGATGGGCTCCAGCTGCCACAGGGCTGGGGCTTCCAGGAAACTAAGACAGCACAAAGACGCCCCTGAAAACCCAGGACTGGGGCTTCCAGGAAACAGGAAGCACAAAGACCCCCACCCCTTAAAACCCTGATTCTTGCAATCGAGTCAGAAAGGTTTCAGTCATGTCGCTCAGAGTAACAGGCATGAATTTTGAAGGGATAGGATAGGGGAGGGGGCACTCTCAAGGGAGAGAGTGGGTCCTCTCAGAGGACAGGGACAACTGCCTCTCCTACAGTCCAGCTTTATTGGGGACTCCAGGGAAGTTTCCAGAGAGTCCCGCCCAGGTCCACCTCTTGACTTTTGACAAGAAGATGACATCCTACGTTCAAGTCCCCACTGCCTTGGCAACTCTAGGTTTGGGCCATGCTGACCAGTTCTAACCGGTTTCTTAACCATAAGTTCTTACAGATTTTATGGTTAGGAGGACTTATCCTTATCTCCCTGAGTTTCAGGATTTAGGTTGTGTAAAAGGTCACTAAAAGCTACCCTTTAGGGAGCTCAGGTTCCTCTTAGGCACATTATTTCTGGGTTTCTCCTGCAGGTAGCAGGTGGTTTGCTGAGGAATGTGACACAGCCTGTCCACCTGGGCCAAGAGGGCTGCAGGTGAATTGCTTCCTGGGAAAGACAGCATGCAGGGGTCAGCACACTGGGCCCCATTTGTGGGATCATCCCCTGAACCTGGGTTCCCGCCTCTGGTGTCTGTGCCCCGTCACTGGTACCTCCCACCTCCCAGCCTCTGGGCCCCACTCACAGAACAGAGGCACAGGCCCAGCCCTGGAAACCACCGCCTCCAGCCAGCATGTCTGAGCCACCCGCTTCTTTCTGTTGACCTGGGTGGCGTCCCTTCGCATCAAAGCTAGGACAGAATGTGTTCTTGGAGACCCCAGAGAAAAGCAATCGCTGGAAATGAGACCTGTAACAGAAGGAAGTGAACCAGCCCGTCTCAGCCTCTCAGATGGACCTGCTGGACGGAGCATCCTCCCTCCCTCTCTCCCTGCCTCCTCCCTCCTCCTCTCCCTCTCCCCCTCCTCCCTGAACCTCCTCCCTCCTCCTCCTCCCCACCCCTCCTCCTTCCTCCTCTCTCCTTCCCCCTCTTCCCTGCCCTCCTCCTTCCTCCTCCCTCCTTCCCCCTCCTCCCTCCTCCTCCCCACCCCCCTCCTTTCCCCCCTCCCATCCCCTCCTCCTTCCTCCTCCTCCTCCTCTCCTCCTCTCCCTCTCCCCCTCCTCCCTGAACCTCCTCCCTCCTCCTCTCCCTCTCCCCCTTTTCCCTGAACCTCCTCCCTCCTCCTCCTCCCCACCCCTCCTCCTTCCTCCTCTCTCCTTCCCCCTCTTCCCTGCCCTCCTCCTTCCTCCTCCCTTCTTCCCCCTCCTCCCTCCTCCTCCCCACCCCTCCTCTCTCTCCTCCTCCCTCCTTTCCCCCTCCCATCCCCTCCTCCTTCCTCCTCCCTCTTTCCCCTCCTCCCTGCCTCTCCACCTCCTTCTTCCTCCCTCCTTTCCTCCTACCTTCCCTCAGCCTCCTTCTTCCCTCCCTCCTCCCACCTCTTCCCTCCCTCCCACTTTCTCCCCCTTCTCTCTTCTTCCTTCTCCCTCCTCCCTGCCATCCACCTTCCTCCTCCTTCTTCCCTCTCCTCCCTGCCCCTCCTCCCTCCTCCTCCCTCCTCCTTCCTCTTCCCTCCTTTCCTCTCCCCTTTCCTCCTACCTCCCCGACACTCCACCTTCCTCCTCCCTCCTTCCCCCTCCTCCCTGCCCTCCTCTCTTCCTCCCTCTTTCCTCTTCCTCCCCACCCCTTCTCCTTCCTCTTCCTTCCTTCTCCCTCTTCCCTGCCCTCCTCCCTCCTCCTCTTTCCTTCTCCCTCCTCCCTGCCCTCTGATAGATGGGCTTGGGCTGATGGGCCACCTCTGTCCTGAGAAGCAACCTTGTTTCATTTTCTCAGGGCAGGATGTTTCATTTTCCCTGGGCAGGAGCCAATAGGCTTAAAGGTCACCCTGTTCCCCTGGCAAAGAGCTATAGCATTAAAGGTCACTCTGGTATACCCCTCACCAGAAGCCCCTACTTAAGCTCCTGTCCATCCGGAGCTCAGACACACCAGCTTGTCCCTGCTGAGAGGAAGCAGCCACTGCACCAACCTTAGATGACCCACAGCCTCCAGCCCGACAGCAGCTGCCCCAGCCAACAGCTTCAGAGACCACAGCCAGCACGACCAGGCACCCACCTTCTGTCCAGAGCTCACACACTTCCCTCTCCCTGACTCCTCTCTCCCCGTCCGTACCTCTTCTGCCTCCGACCAGCCATAAAGGCTGGTGAATACATCTCTTGGCTGCACGGTGGACCCCAGTGTGATTTTTTGCCCTTTACCCTCCACTTTCCTCTTCACTCCTTCCCCTTCCTCCTCCCTGCCCTCCACCTTCCTTCTCCCTCCTTTCCTATCCTCCCCACCCCTCCACTCCTGCTCTCTCCTTCCTTCTCCTCCCCACCCCTCCACCTTCCTCCTACATCCTTCCCCCTCCTCCCTGCCTACACCTCCTCCTCCATTCTCACTCCTCCTCCCTGTGCTCCTCCTTCTTCCTCTCTCCTCCCCTCCTCCCTGCTATATACCTTCCTCCTCCGTCCTACCCCCTCCTCCCTGCCTCTCCACCTCCTTCCTCCTCCCTTCTTTCTTCCCTCCTTTCCTCCTACCTTCCCTCAGCCTCCTTCTTCCCTCCCTCCTCCCACCTTTTCCCTACCTCCCACTTTCTCCCAATTCTCTTTTTCCTTCTCCCTCCTCCCTGCCATCCACCTTCCTCCTCCCTCTTCCCTCTCCTCCCTGCCCCTACTCCCTCTTCCTCCCTCCTCCTTCCTCTTCCCTCCTTTCCTCTCCTTTTTCCTCCTACATCCCCGACCCTCCACCTTCCTCCTCCCTCCTTCCCCCTCCTCCCTGCTCTCCTCTTTCTTCCTCCCTCTTTCCTCTTCCTCCCCACCCCTCCTCCTTCTTCCTCCCTCCTTTCCCCTCCTCCCTGCCTTCCTCTCTCTTCCTCCCTCCTTCTTCTTCCTCCACACCCTTCCTCCTTCTTCCTCCCTCCTTCCCCCTCCTCCCTGCCCTCCTCTCTTTTCCTCCCTCCTTCCTCTTCCTCCCCACCCTCTTCCTTCTTCCTCCCTCATTCCCTCTCCTCCCTGCCCTACTCTCTCTTTCTTCCTCCTTCCCCCTCCTCCCTGCCCTCCACCTTCCCTCTCTCCTTCCCCCTCTTTTCTGTCTGCTGGGGTTTCTAGCTCCCCCTGGACCCGGGTTTAACCTCCTCTGGCCAGCAGAGAAGGCTGGGGGAATACGCCCCAGCAGTGAGGCGGAATCGGGAAGAGGCAGAAGTTGACTGGTGGCCACACTCAGCCCTTGCAATAGAAGACAATCAGGCATACACCAGGGAGTCTGGTCAAGGCCCGAGCTCATTTATTGAGGAAGTTGGACGGCCTTTATAGAAGACATGGGCCAATCAGCAGAAAAATCATAGGGGCACATAGGGAGCATGAGCAAATCACATTGGCGGAGCCATTAGCCTATCCTAGTGGCAGTCTGACCTCTCGACATACGTCAGGGGAACACCCCTTGGCTAGGCCAAGTTCCCGTATCAGGAAATGGGAGATAGCCAGAGAGTTTCTATCTACTGGCATGTTATTAACGTCCCCAAATACTTGTTCCTCCACCTTCCTCCTCCCTCCTTCCCCCTCCTCCCCTGCACCTCCTCCCTGCCCCTCCTCACTCCTCCCTGCCCCTCCTCCCTCCTCCTCCCTCCTCCTCCCTCATCCTCCCTCCTTTCCTCCTACCTTCCCTCAGCCTCCTTCTTCCCTCCCTCCCACCTCTTCCCTCCCTGTTGCTTTCTCCCCTTCTCTCCTTCCTTCTCATCCTCCCTCCCTTTCTTCTTCCACAGGCTATAACTTACATATTTTCAAGCAAATTTTGGTTATTCTTTAATTCAATTTGATTTTCTTCAGTCATAACTTCTAGTAACTCAGTGCCCTGCGTCCCCGCCCTCTAGAATAGCTGGGCCCTGTTCTCAGGGGACAGTAGACCCTTCCCTTCCCTGGGCCTCTGCTTGCTGCGGAGGGTGCGGGCTTGTCCGTCACGCTGCTGGCCACCTTACCAGGGGTAGGAACTGGCTTTTGGGAAGGAGGTGCACTCCAGGTAATGAGGGTCCTTCCCCATTGGGCAGCTGGGTAGTGTGAGAACTCCGAGACACCCCTGCACCCTATGAACTCCACCTCTTTCAGTAAATGGATGTCCATGTCGCTCTGAGCTAATAATAACAGGAGCAAGAAAGAGTTTCTCTCTCACGTGTGTGGTCACGGGAGTCACTTTTTGGAAAGACGTACAGCTTTTCAGAGAATGCTGACTTGGAAGCTGCATCAGGTGACATGACCCCGTGCCCTGCTGCTGGCACCAGGGCTGTGCCTCCCTTCCCAGCCATGTCATGCTCCCAGACAGAAGACCAGGGCCTGGCTGCTGTCTGGCTGCAGAAGTACGTGCCCCCTCCACTCTGCCTCCCTGTTTCCACTGGGTGAGTAAGACACGCAGACGGCTCGTGGTCCAGAGTGCAAGGGAGGAGGGAAACGAGCACTGCATGCTGTGGGGACCGAGGGGGCAGGGAGAGCACGGGCCACAGAAAGCCTGCAAGAACGGAAAAGGCTGAGAGCAGAGCCTGAGTCCCCGAGGCAGAGCGCCTGGCTCTGGGCTGCAAAAGAGGAGAGAGCACACACACGCTGGGAAGGGGCATCCAGAGTGTGCAGTTGGGGCAGAATCGCCCTGGTCCCTGAGCTCAGAACAAAGACGGAACGCACCATGACACGGACCAAGAGGTTGTGATGCGTTGTCCTTATTGTCCACACACTTGTGCTAGTGTTGGTGTGCAGAGCAGGCTGCGCCTGCCCCGAGCGACTCCACGGTGTGTCGGACAGCAGCTCTCAGGCTGCGCCTGCCCTGGTGACTCCATGGTGTGTAGGACAGCAGCTCCCAGGCTGCGCCTGCCCTGGTGACTCCATGGTGTGTAGGACAGCAGCTCTCAGGCTGCGCCTGCCCTGGTGACTCCATGGTGTGTAGGACAGCAGCTCTCAGGCTGTGCCTGCCCTGGTGACTCCATGGTGTAGGACAGCAGCTCCCAGGCTGCGCCTGCCCTGGTGACTCCATGGTGTGCAGGACAGCAGCTCCCAGGCTGCGCCTGCCCTGGTGACTCCATGGTGTGCAGGACAGCAGCTCTCAGGCTGCGCCTGCCCTGGTGACTCCATGGTGTGTAGGACAGCAGCTCTCAGGCTGCGCCTGCCCTGGTGACTCCATGGTGTGTAGGACAGCAGCCCTCAGGCTGCGCCTGCCCTGGTGACTCCATGGTGTAGAACAGCAGCTCTCAGGCTGCGCCTGCCCTGGTGACTCCAAGGTGTGTAGAACAGCAGCTCTCAGGCTGCGCCTGCCCTGGTGACTCCAAGGTGTGTAGAACAGCAGCTCTCAGGCTGCGCCTGCCCTGGTGACTCCAAGGTGTGCAGGACAGCAGCTCCCAGGCTGCGCCTGCCCTGGTGACTCCATGGTGTAGGACAGCAGCTCCCAGGCTGCGCCTGCCCTGGTGACTCCAAGGTGTGTAGGACAGCAGCTCCCAGGCTGTGCCTGCCCTGGTGACTCCATGGTGTGCAGGACAGCAGCTCTCAGGCTGCGCCTGCCCTGGTGACTCCAAGGTGTGTAGAACAGCAGCTCTCAGGCTGTGCCTGCCCTGGTGACTCCAAGGTGTGTAGGACAGCAGCTCTCAGGCTGCGCCTGCCCTGGTGACTCCATGGTGTAGGACAGCAGCTCTCAGGCTGCGCCTGCCCTGGTGACTCCATGGTGTGTAGGACAGCAGCTCCCAGGCTGCACCTGCCCTGGTGACTCCATGGTGTGCAGGACAGCAGCTCTCAGGCTGCACCTGCCCTGGTGACTCCATGGTGTGCAGGACAGCAGCTCCCAGGCTGCGCCTGCCCTGGTGACTCCATGGTGTAGGACAGCAGCTCCCAGGCTGCGCCTGCCCTGGTGACTCCATGGTGTGCAGGACAGCAGCTCTCAGGCTGCACCTGCCCTGGTGACTCCATGGTGTGCAGGACAGCAGCTCCCAGGCTGCGCCTGCCCTGGTGACTCCATGGTGTAGGACAGCAGCTCTCAGGCTGCGCCTGCCCTGGTGACTCCATGGTGTGTAGAACAGCAGCTCTCAGGCTGCGCCTGCCCTGGTGACTCCAAGGTGTGCAGGACAGCAGCTCCCAGGCTGCGCCTGCCCTGGTGACTCCATGGTGTGTAGAACAGCAGCTCTCAGGCTGCGCCTGCCCTGGTGACTCCAAGGTGTGTAGGACAGCAGCTCCCAGGCTGCGCCTGCCCTGGTGACTCCATGGTGTGTAGAACAGCAGCTCTCAGGCTGCGCCTGCCCTGGTGACTCCAAGGTGTGCAGGACAGCAGCTCTCAGGCTGCGCCTGCCCTGGTGACTCCAAGGTGTGTAGAACAGCAGCTCTCAGGCTGCGCCTGCCCTGGTGACTCCAAGGTGTGCAGGACAGCAGCTCTCAGGCTGCGCCTGCCCTGGTGACTCCAAGGTGTGCAGGACAGCAGCTCCCAGGCTGCGCCTGCCCTGGTGACTCCAAGGTGTGCAGGACAGCAGCTCCCAGGCTGCGCCTGCCCTGGTGACTCCATGGTGTGCAGGACAGCAGCTCTCAGGCTCTGCCTGCCCTGTCCATCGTCAGTTCCGAGGCCCCTTCATCAATGCTAAGGCTCTGTCATTAGTTCTTAGCCTCTATGATCACTGCTGGGCTCCATCATCAGAGCCGGGCTCCGTCATCAGTGCTGGGCTGCATGTGCTGTGGTGTCCCAAGAGTGTGGTCCCTGTACATCTCCTCTGCAGTGTGTTGGCAGGCAGAGCTTGGGGTGAGGTAGGTGTCTTGTAGGGGCTGGTCCTGGGTTTTGCAGATCCCACAGCCAACACAGCTCCTTTGTTCAGCATTGGTCAGGCTTTGGGCAGAATCCAGGCGCACTCGTCTCGCCCTCCTGACGAACCAGGACATCCCCTGTCAATTACCCCAACATTATCAATCCCCTTGTCAATAACCCCAACATTGTCAATCCCCTGTCAATCACCCCAACATTGTCAATTCCTTTGTCAATCACCCCAACATTGTCAATCTCCTTGTCAACCATCCCAACATTGTCAATCCCTGTCAATCCCCCAACATTGTCAATCCCCTTGTCAATAACCCCAACATTGTCAATCCCCTGTCAATCACCCCAACATTGTCAATCCCCTTGTCAACCATCCCAACATTGTCAATCCCCTTGTCAATCATCTACATTGTTCTTGGTAGAAAGTGTGCCCTAGCAGGGTGGTGCTTCGTGCTCCTGGGACTGAGGAGTGTGCTCTTAGTGAAGAGGCAGGGCAATTCTGGGTCCTTGTTCTGTGGGAGTTGGGGTGAGGACCCACACCTTGTCATGACTGCTCTCACCTCCGGGGGTACCTGGGAGAATGGAAGCCACACCCACGTGGGCATCATGGATCCTGCTCTCACCCTCCTTCCTGTAAAGCCTCATCTCATTGGGCAGTGCCCTCTACTCAAAACCGTTTCTGCTGGATTAATTGGTTCTGGACAGAAGAATCAAACCCGTAGTTTAAGACAGTACCACAGAGATAACATACAAGAAAGCAAACACAGCAAAGCAGCACTTCTGCACTCGGCTGCCCTGCCAGCTCCCTCACTGCTTGGAGAGCCCGCGCTCCTCCTGGGCACGCGGCTCCTCCTGGGCACGTGGCTCCTCCTGGGCACGCGGCTCCTCCTGGGCCTGTGCTCCTCCTGGGCACGTGCTCCTCCTGGGCCTGTGCTCCTCCTGGGCCTGTGCTCCTCCTGGGCCTGTGCTCCTCCTGGGCACGTGCTCCTCCTGGGCCTGTGCTCCTCCTGGGCACGTGGCTCCTCCTGGGCCTGTGCTCCTCCTGGGCACGTGGCTCCTCCTGGGCACGTGCTCCTACTGGGCCTGTGCTCCTCCTGGGCACGTGCTCCTCCTGGGCCTGTGCTCCTCCTGGGCACGTGCTCCTCCTGGGCCTGTGCTCCTCCTGGGCCTGTGCTCCTCCTGGGCACGTGCTCCTCCTGGGCCTGTGCTCCTCCTGGGCACGTGCTCCTCCTGGGCACGCGGCTCCTCCTGGGCACGTGCTCCTCCTGGGCACGCGGCTCCTCCTGGGCACGTGCTCTCCTGGGCCTGTGCTCCTGGGCACGTGCTCCTCCTGGGCCTGTGCTCCTCCTGGGCAAGTGCTCCTCCTGGGCCTGTGCTCCTCCTGGGCCTGTGCTCCTCCTGGGCACTGGGCACACGTGCTCCTCCTGGGCCTGTGCTCCTCCTGGGCACGTGTGTGCTCCTCCTGGGTGCTCCTGGGCCTGTGCTCCTCCTGGGCACGTGCTCCTCCTGGGCCTCTCCTCCTGGGCACGCGGGGCTGTGCTCCTCCTGGGCACGTGGCTCCTCCTGGGCACGTGCTCCTACTGGGCCTGTGCTCCTCCTGGTGCCTGTGGGCCTGTGCTCCTCCTGGGCACGGGCGGCCCTGTGCTCCTCCTGGGCCTGTGCTCCTCCTGGGCACGTGCTCCTCCTGGGCCTGTGCTCCTCCTGGGCACGTGCTCCTCCTGGGCACGCGGCTCCTCCTGGGCACGTGCTCCTCCTGGGCACGCGGCTCCTCCTGGGCACGTGCTCCTCCTGGGCCTGTGCTCCTCCTGGGCACGTGCTCTCCTGGCCTGTGCTCCTCCTGGGCAAGTGCTCCTCCTGGGCCCTGTGCTCCTCCTGGGCCTGTGCTCCTCCTGGGCACGCGGCTCCTCCTGGGCACGTGCTCCTCCTGGCCTGTGCTCCTCCTGGGCCTGTGCACGAGGGCCTCCTCCTGGGCACGTGCTCCTCCTGGGCCTGTGCTCCTCCTGGCTCCTCCTGGGCACGAGGCTCCTCTGGGCCTGTGCTCCTCCTGGGCACGCGGCTCCTCCTGGGCACGTGCTCCTCCTGGGCCTGTGCTCCTCCTGGGGCACGTGCTCCTCCTGGGCCTGTGCTCCTCCTGGGCCTGGGCACGCTCCTCCTGGGCGCGGCTCCTCCTGGGCCTGTGCTCCTCCTGCACGGGCTCCTCCTGGGCCTGTGCTCCTCCTCCTGGGGCACGCGGCTCCTCCTGGGCCTGTGCTCCTCCTGGCACGAGGCTCCTCCTGGGCACGTGCTCCTTCTGGGCCTGTGCTCCTCCTGGCACGAGGCTCCTCCTCCTGGGCCTGTGCTCCTCCTGGGCACGCGGCTCGTCCTGGGCACGCGGCTCCTCCTGGGCCTGTGCTCCTCCTGGGCCTGCACTCCTCCTGGGCACGTGCTCCTCCTGGGCCTGTGCTCCTCCTGGCACGAGGCTCCTCCTGGGCACGTGCTCCTTCTGGGCCTGTGCTCCTCCTGGCACGAGGCTCCTCCTGGGCACGTGCTCCTCCTGGGCACGTGGCTCCTCCTGGGCCTGTGCTCCTCCTGGGCCTGTGCTCCTCCTGGGCCTGCACTCCTCCTGGGCACGTGCTCCTCCTGGGCCTGTGCTCCTCCTGGCACGAGGCTCCTCCTGGGCACGTGCTCCTCCTGGGCCTGTGCTCCTCCTGGGCACGTGCTCCTCCTGGCCTGTCCCTCCTGGGCACGCGGCTCCTCCTGGGCACGCGGCTCCTCCTGGGCACGGGCCTGTGCTCCTCCTGGGCCTGTGCTCCTCCTGGGCCTGTGCTCCTCCTGGGCATGTGCTCCTCCTGGGCCTGTGCTCCTCCTGGGCCTGTGCTCCTCCTGGGCACACGCTCCTCCTGGGCACACGCTCCTCCTGGGCACGAGGCTCCTCCTGGGCATGTGCTCCTCCTGGGCCTGTGCTCCTCCTGGGCCTGTGCTCCTCCTCCTGGGCACGTGCTCCTCCTGGGCACGTGCTCCTCCTGGGCACGTGCTCCTCCTGGGCATGTGCTCCTCCTGGGCACGCGGCTCCTCCTGGGCATGTGCTCCTCCTGGGCACGCGGCTCCTCCTGGGCACGAGGCTCCTCCTGGGCCTGTGCTCCTCCTGGGCCTGTGCTCCTCCTGGGCACGTGGCTCCTCCTGGGCACGCGGGCTCCTCCTGGGCACGTGGCTCCTCCTGGGCCTGTGCTCCTCCTGGGCACGTGGCTCCTCCTGGGCACGCGGCTCCTCCTGGGCACGTGGCTCCTCCTGGGCCTGTGCTCCTCCTGGGCACGTGGCTCCTGGGCTCCTGGGCACGTGCTCCTCCTGGGCACGCGGCTCCTCCTGGGCACGTGGCTCCTCCTGGGCCTGTGCTCCTCCTGGGCCTGTGCTCCTCCTGGGCCTGTGCTCCTCCTGGGCACGTGGCTCCTCCTGGGCACGTGCTCCTCCTGGGCACGCGGCTCCTCCTGGGCACGTGCTCCTCCTGGGCCTGTGCTCCTCCTGGGCACGCGGCTCCTCCTGGGCCTGTGCTCCTCCTGGGCACGTGGCTCCTCCTGGGCCTGTGCTCCTCCTGGGCACGTGGCTCCTCCTGGGCACGTGCTCCTCCTGGGCACGCGGCTCCTCCTGGGCACGTGCTCCTCCTGGGCACGTGGCTCCTCCTGGGCCTGTGCTCCTCCTGGGCACGTGGCTCCTCCTGGGCACGCGGCTCCTCCTGGGCACGTGCTCCTCCTGGGCCTGTGCTCCTCCTGGGCCTGTGCTCCTCCTGGGCACGTGGCTCCTCCTGGGCCTGTGCTCTTCCTGGGCACGTGCTCCTCCTGGGCCTGTGCTCCTCCTGGGCCTGTGCTCCTCCTGGGCACGTGGCTCCTCCTGGGCATGTGCTCCTCCTGGGCACACAGCTCTTCCTGGGCACGTGCTCCTCCTGGGCCTGTGCTCCTCCTGGGCCTGTGCTCCTCCTGGGCACGTGGCTCCTCCTGGGCCTGTGCTCCTCCTGGGCCTGTGCTCCTCCTGGGCCTGTGCTCCTCCTGGGCACGTGGCTCCTCCTGGGCACGAGGCTCCTCCTGGGCCTGTGCTCCTCCTGGGCACGTGGCTCCTCCTGGGCCTGTGCTCCTCCTGGGCACGTGGCTCCTCCTGGGCACGTGCTCCTCCTGGGCCTGTGCTCCTCCTGGGCACGAGGCTCCTCCTGGGCCTGTGCTCCTCCTGGGCACGTGGCTCCTCCTGGGCCTGTGCTCCTCCTGGGCACGTGGCTCCTCCTGGGCACGTGCTCCTCCTGGGCCTGTGCTCCTCCTGGGCACGAGGCTCCTCCTGGGCCTGTGCTCCTCCTGGGCCTGTGCTCCTCCTGGGCCTGTGCTCCTCCTGGGCACGTGGCTCCTCCTGGGCACGTGGCTCCTCCTGGGCCTGTGCTCCTCCTGGCACGCGGCTCCTCCTGGGCCTGTGCTCCTCCTGGGCACGAGGCTCCTCCTGGGCCTGTGCTCCTCCTGGGCCTGTGCTCCTCCTGGGCCTGTGCTCCTCCTGGGCCTGTGCTCCTCCTGGGCACGTGGCTCCTCCTGGGCCTGTGCTCCTCCTGGGCACGTGCTCCTCCTGGGCACGCGGCTCCTCCTGGGCACGTGGCTCCTCCTGGGCCTGTGCTCCTCCTGGGCCTGTGCTCCTCCTGGGCACGTGGCTCCTCCTGGGCACGTGCTCCTCCTGGGCACGCGGCTCCTCCTGGGCACGTGCTCCTCCTGGGCCTGTGCTCCTCCTGGGCACGTGGCTCCTCCTGGGCCTGTGCTCCTCCTGGGCACGTGGCTCCTCCTGGGCACGTGGCTCCTCCTGGGCACGCTGGCTCCTCCTGGGCCTGTGCTCCTCCTGGGCACGCGGCTCCTCCTGGGCCTGTGCTCCTCCTGGGCACGCGGCTCCTCCTGGGCCTGTGCTCCTCCTGGGCACGCGGCTCCTCCTGGGCCTGTGCTCCTCCTGGGCACGCGGCTCCTCCTGGGCCTGTGCTCCTCCTGGGCACGCGGCTCCTCCTGGGCCTGTGCTCCTCCTGGGCACGCGGCTCCTCCTGGGCCTGTGCTCCTCCTGGGCACGCGGCTCCTCCTGGGCCTGTGCTCCTCCTGGGCACGCGGCTCCTCCTGGGCCTGTGCTCCTCCTGGGCACGCGGCTCCTCCTGGGCCTGTGCTCCTCCTGGGCACGCGGCTCCTCCTGGGGCCTGTGCTCCTCCTGGGCACGCGGCTCCTCCTGGGCCTGTGCTCCTCCTGGGCACGCGGCTCCTCCTGGGCCTGTGCTCCTCCTGGGCCTGTGCTCCTCCTGGGCCTGTGCTCCTCCTGGGCACGCGGCTCCTCCTGGGCCTGTGCTCCTCCTGGGCACGCGGCTCCTCCTGGGCCTGTGCTCCTCCTGGGCCTGTGCTCCTTCTGGGCCTGTGCTCCTCCTGGGCACGCGGCTCCTCCTGGGCCTGTGCTCCTCCTGGGCACGCGGCTCCTCCTGGGCCTGTGCTCCTCCTGGGCACGCGGCTCCTCCTGGGCACGTGCTCCTCCTGGGCCTGTGCTCCTCCTGGGCACACGCTCCTCCTGGGCCTGTGCTCCTCCTGGGCATGTGCTCCTCCTGGGCACGTGCTCCTCCTGGGCCTGTGCTCCTCCTGGGCCTGTGCTCCTCCTGGCACGCGGCTCCTCCTGGGCACACGCTCCTCCTGGGCCTGCACTCCTCCTGGGCATGTGCTCCTCCTGGCACGCGGCTCCTCCTGGGCACACGCTCCTCCTGGGCCTGCACTCCTCCTGGGCATGTGCTCCTCCTGAGCGTATGGCTCCTCCTGCTTGTGCTTGTGCTGAGCTTCCCAAGCTGTCCAGGTGTCTTTGCAGCATCCTGAAGCTACTCTTCTTGAACGTCCCTTACAGCCATTGGCTTGACCCCTTGGTGCTGAGTTCTGGGGGGCTGCTGGTCAGAGCGCCCACCTGAGCCTGCTCTCCTTGAGCAGCCTGAGCTCGCGCTGGGGTCCCACTGCCTGGCGTTCTGGCCCACCCGTGGCCCACACAGTCTCCTTCTGGTCACACCCGCACGAGGACTGGACATCACCCTTCACGGTTCCTCGCTGAACGGAGGGTGCAGCCTGCGCCATGCTGCTCCGGCTCCTCACGTTGTTTATTTGAGACCGTCACCTGGCAGAGCAGCTGGTGGGACAGCTGAGGCAGGTCCTGAGGCGAGGGGGGAGGGTGGACACAGCAGTCCTGACCCCCAGGCTCAGTTTCCTTGAGCTGCGTGTGGAGGGACAGGCCTGGGTGCCCCTGGCTTCTGTCCACTGTCCCTGGGAGCCCGAGAGGGGGAGCCCCACAGCATGAGCAGGAGAGGGGCGCAGAGGCTTGTCCTCCGGGAGGCAGGAAGCCCAGAGGCCCCCTGGGCGCCAGCAGGTCTCCACACACACGCTGGAGCAGGGGTGGTGGGCTCCTGCGCCCCCGCCCAGCAGCGGGCACTCCCTCCAGCAGGCACTGCCCCTCGGGCGGGGGCCGGTCTCCAGCTGCGGTCCTGACCAGGGCTGTCTTTTCCCTTGCTCCTGGTGACCGGGAGACCATCTCAGAGACCCACCTGTCCCACACACTGCCCGGAGGACGTCATGGAGAGGGTCTGGGGCTATGCCGGCTGGCAGCCCCGGCCGAAGGACGTGGGATGGACCCGCCCTGCGGCTCCCGTGGACGGCCCCCGCCCCCCGGGCGTCCACACCCCCAGGCCAGCTCCAGCCAGAGCAGGTCTGGGTCCTGGCGATGTTGCCATTTTCACCCAGGGGTCGGGGAAGGACGCTGATGACCGGCAAGGAGAAGGCCGGGATGTCATCGCACCTGCGCCAGCAGCACCAGGTAGGGACGGTCTGGCTGGACCTCGCCTGCTGCCACACGCCTCCACGACGGGCGGCAGAGCCTGGCCAGGACGAGTGAGAGAGGGAAGCAAAGCCAGAGGGGACACTGACCCTCCGGGCCAGACTTGCCGTCCCCAGCAGCTACCCTGGCCTGTCACCCCTGGGCAGAGAAAGCAGGGCGGGAGACGCAGTTCTCTGCTGGGCGCAGGGCCTGCTGGGCACAGGTCCTCCTGGCCTGGGCCCTGCTGACTCCAGGCTGTTCCGTCCTCGGCAGCTCAGCACAGAAGGGCTCCATCAGGGGCTGGCCATTTCTCGGGCTGCCTTTGTCTCTGGGCCTCCTTGCTGAGCCCTGCCCTTCTCTGAGAGGCCATTGTCCTTCTATAGCCTTCCCTCCTTGCTGGGACTAAAGCGCCCTGGCACCGCCTGTCCACACGGACTTGGCAAGGGCATGCAGAGTCTGGAGCAGTGGAAAATACCGAGGGGCAGGCAGGCCGCGAGCGAGAGCCAGCCGACCCGCAAGAGTTTCCACAGGATCCAGTTTCAAACCGAGGCTGCGACTTTGCATTCTTGTCCCCCAGCCAGCCGGGCAGAGCTGGAAGCAGGAAGACGCCACGTGGCGTGGGAGGCCTCCTTGCCATCCCTGACAAGGGCACTCAGGGCCAGGGCACACCAGGGCCAGGTCTGGACCCTGCGCGGGGTCGTTGACCTGAGGAGCCCGGCCCTCTGCGTGGGGTCCTCGCTGCAAGCCCAGAACTCGGGTCTCGGGGGTGGAAACGGGCATCTCGTCCCGAGGACGCGCCTCTCCCCATGTGAGCCACGAGTGAGGGTGCTCTGTGTGAGGACCCTGCTCTCCTCAGAGTGACTGGCCCCTCCCCTGGACAATGGAGGGTACCACGGTGCCCTCGTGTGCTCCCACGAAGGGCTTTCTTCCTCTGCACGTTGGGGTCACCGCGCGGGTGAGACCAGCCCTGCGTTTCCCTCCTGGCCAGGCTGTGGGGGGCTCACGGCCGCACGCTAACCCCAAGGCCAAGCAGAGGGCGGGGGCCCTGTGCCACCAGGCAGGCGTGTGGCACCTGCTGGGTCTGCCAACTCCAGGCGAGCTTCTGGGCGGGAGCCCCAGGCAGGAGACTGGCGGGCCCAGCTCCGCCAGGCCCGGAAGGTAGGCCCCGGAAGGCAGGCCCCGGAAGGTAAGCCCCGCCGCCCGCAGGAGCCCGGCCTTGCCTGTGGACAGACGCAGGCCTCCGCCCCTGCCCTGGGGGTGCAGTGTGCGTTGCTGAAGGTGTGGACGAGCAGTGTGGAAGACGCCACACGTGGTGACGTGGGGCCACCCCTGTGCTCTGGTCAGGGCCACTGAGGACCCAGAACAGGCTGCTCTGGACAGTCAGCGCCGGCCAGGCTCAGGGTCGTCCCTGAAGCTTCCCTCTGGCTGACCTCCCCAAAGAAGCATCTCCCAGGAAGGTGGCCGGTCCCGCCTGCAAATCTCTGGCCCTCCAGGAGCGACAGGGAGGTGGTGTGGGTGCCTGCCCAGGGCATCGCCTCATCCGCGCGCGCAGGGTCCAGAGACGAGCAGCCACTGCGGGAGCGCGCAGTTCACAGCTCCGTCTGGATGTGCGATCGCGATCCCTCACAGCTACGAGGCTCTTCATTTCCAACCCGTCTGCTTTTATCTTAGAAGAAAGTGCAGGAGCCCTGTTTGGGGAGATGGCTTAAATTGCGGTTGACTATGGGCCATGGAGATTTGGGCATTGCCGCCTTCCGTAGTCTCACGGGACTTGGCCCAGGATCTCGCGGGACTTGGCCCGGGATCTTGAGTGACTTGAGCAGAGATTGCTGATCTGGTCTGCGCCATTTTTTGGTGGTGTGTGGGTGCGTGTTACTCGTTGTTAGAGCCAGAGAGAAAAGTTATCAGAATAAAAAGCTGTTTGTTTCCAGTTCGCCTCTGAACTTCTTCCCGCGGCTTCGTTGCTCCAAGCGGCCATCGCTTCAGGCGACAAGAAGAAAGAAAGACAAAAAAACTTTGCTTAAAAACAGACGAGTCTTTATGAGGAGATTCCACGCAGGACCGACCTTAGAACTGCTCGTTTGGTGTCGTCCTGAAAAGCGTGTTTTCAGAGCACAGCACGCAGGGCATGCTCACCTGGCCGGCCTGGCTGGTGTGGAGGAACAGTGCGGCTGGGCACGCACATGCAGACGTGGTCAGTGGCAGCCCCACCGTCTGGTCCCCACGCAAGCCCTCATTAGGTGGGCCCTGGGTGTTCACCCGAGGTGAGCTTCATCTGAGGGGATGTGCTCACCTGGCTTCTCTGTCTCCCTGCAGTGTGCGGGGCCGGCCACGCTGCCGGGAGCACTGGTCGCTCTCTTCTCACTGCTGTGTGGTATGCCACAGGCTGAGTTCACTGCTGACACTCACCCACATTGAGCTTGTCTCCACTTGGGATCTCGAGTTCTAGTGACAGTGCTGTGAACATCCCTGTACACGCGTTCTGGCACATACGTGTGTGCATGTGCAGATGCGTGCTCAGGAGGGGATTTCAGGGCTTGGAGTGTGTATGGATTGTGCTTTAGTTGATGCTGCAGAATGTCCCCACCAGCACCAGCTCACGGCGTGCCGGCTGCTGTGTGCGCTGCCCGACCCTGGGCGTCCTCAGCTCTGATGCTCGCCACTCAGAAGGCCTGCCCCACGGCTCTCCACAGAGGAGACTCACCCATGCGTCTAACTCCCCCGCAGTCCCGGCCCTCGCCCGGAACCCCGGTGGCAGGTGCGCCAGGCCTTTGAGCCCATCCTTCATGCCATCAGGTGTGTCCCACAGGTGGCTCCAGGGTAACTCCGGTTCCTTTCTGGGTGACACAGGAGCACTGTCTCCTGACCCACTGAATCAGGTCTGAACCTCGTCGACAGCGTTATTTAAAATAACTCAGCTCCTGTTTCATAGAGAGTATGAGTATATATGCCAAAGTGTGTGTTATAGTTGTTATTTCTTTCCTGAATCTACTGTTAGTTGTTTTTTAATATTCATTTATTTGCTTTTAGTTGTACACAATGCGTTTTGTTTTTACGTGGTGCTGAGGATCGAACCCAGGCCGCACACGTGCTAGGCGAGCGCTCTACCTCAAAGCCACAACCTCAGCCCTACTGTGAGTTTTTGATTTGGTTTCTGGCTAATATTTCCAATTCTGTCAGATGCTGCTAGGTTTTATAAAATAGTTTCATCACAAAAGGCTGCTTTGTGATGGAGAGGTCATAGTGGGTACCCTCTGGAGTTCACTTTGCACTGACCACTGGCATGACTGAGAGCTATATTGTGGTCAACAGGGGTGACCAAAACCTCTGGAAGGCAGATCAGCATGAGCACAAGAGGCCACCTGTGCTTCTGGTAAGAGCACCCCACAGGCCCGCGGACATCACTGTTCTGTCAGTGACTCGTACGGTGAAGTGACTGTTCCGTGGGAAGACAGCAGAAGGCATGCACAGGAGCTGCCCAGACAGGGAGGTAGGAGCACTGTGGGGAGGAGTCACAGAGCTGCCCAGACAGGAAGGTAGGAGCACTGTGGGAGGAGTCACAGGGAGGAGCACTGTGGGAGGAGTCACAGTGCTGCACAGACAGGGAGGTAGGAGCACTGTGGGAGGAGTCACAGACTGGGAGGGAGGAGCACTGTGGGAGGAGTCACAGAGCTGCACAGACAGGGAGCACTGTGGGAGGAGTCACAGACAGGGAGGTAGGAGCACTGTGGGAGGAGTCACAGGGAGGTAGGAGCACTGTGGGAGGAGCCGCAGAGACAGCTGTTCTGGTTTTCCCGTCTGGCTTCTATTCTTTCTTGAAGTGCCCGAGGCTGGGTGAGGAATGAACACCAGGTCAACGCAGCTCACTATTTTAGAGGCCAACAGTCTGAATGCCAGGACACCAGATCTTTGGGAATCTAGCTGTGTGGCATCTTGGAGGTGACATCATGGTGGGCGTGTGTGGGAGGGAGCACTGGGCTGGTGGGGGAGGGTGGGCTTGCTCCTTAATTGCAGCCCTGGTGATGAAGCCAGCAGGGCCAGGGCGGCTGGCACAGTGCCTCGGGGAGCGTCCCCTGACTCCTAGTGACCTCGCTTTCACCACTTCTCAACAGCAGCCAGCTGAGGACCAGCCCCACCACAGGAGGCCTGGGACACTCAGACCCAGATGCAGTGCATGCCCTCAGGCTGGCTGCCATCTGGGGGGACTCGTTTGTGCCTCCAAAATCCAGCACTGTGAAACTGCACGATCCAGGGTGGACGTGGTCTTCTCTGTTGCACATCCAGGCTTCCCGCGGGCCGTCGGGCCTCAGTGAGAACCATCCAGGGGAACTGCCAGGGAGATGGGCTCCTGCTGCAGGCTGCCCGGGGCAGGTCTGACCCCTCCCAGGACAGCTCTTCCCGCTGAAAGGGGGACAGTTTCCTCACACCCGTAGAACATTACATAATGGCTTTCAAACCTCTTATTTTGGATAACTCAGCAATCTTACATAAAGAGTGGATTTTATTTGTGAACTGTGATCGTGTTTAAGGAAGTGTTTTAAACCCTGCGATGTTTCTGGGCAACCTCTCAAAACCAGATTTCAAATGGTGTCCTTTTGACCTGAGGTGACTTGGGTGCTCGGAGCAGAGCCCTGGGCTCCTTGCTGGCTCCTAGTCCAGGAAAGTGCCGCTGTGCTGATAGTACCTACCTAACCTGGCAGCGGAGGGCAGCGCACGTCCTGCGGGAGCATCTTGATCTGGAGACATCATCTGTCCCGAAGTCGTGGCTGCAGATGTGGCAGCCCCATGGCAGGGCTGGGGCTGTCTCTCCAGCAGTTCTCACAGGACCCTTAAGGGTAGAAAAGGAATGGGGAGAGGGGAGTCAGGGAGAGGGAAGTGTGCAAGCCCAATAAGTGTGCAAGCTCAGGAACAGAAGGTGGGATTCTGGTCGCGATGGCTGCGGTCTCTGGAGCTTTCGGCTAGGGCAGCTGCTGTTGGGCTGGAGACAGCGGGTAAGTGTGCAGTGGCTGCCTCTTCTCCATCATCTCTCTTCTCGTCGCCTCTCTCTCTTCTCGTCGGCTCTTCCACTCTCTGGCTCTCTGTCGTGTTGCTCTCTTTGGTGTCTGGCTCGCTGGCTGGCTCTCGGCTCCTCTGTCTGGCTCTCCAACTTCAAATGGACGGGAGTTTATATAGAGCTTACTGGTGGTTGGGGGGTACCAGAGTGAACTTTAAGCCTATTGGCTCCTGCTTGTGGTGTGAGGGCAGACTTCAAGCCTATTGGCTCCTGCCTGGGGATGATGAAACATCCTGCCCAGAGAGCAGAGCGTAATTTTGACCCTCTGTCTGTGGAACAGGGTGAACTTTTGATGACCTGAAAGCCTATTGGCTCCTGCCCATGGGGTGAGGGCAGCCTTGAAGTCTATTGGCTCCTGCCTGGGGATGATGAAAACCTCCTGCCCAGAGAGCAGAGCAACTGCTTAGCCCTCTGCCTGTGGAACAGGGTGAACTTTTGACCCTTTACTGTGGAACAGGGCGAACTTTTGGTGACCTTTAAGCCTCATCCATCTAGCACACACCACAACAGGTGCAGCTTCCACGCCAGGCTCCCGGAATCTCCATGCAGAGAATCAACACATTTTAAACTTTTCTGTTTGAGATTTTGGAAACGGGACGAGTTAGAAAGTCTTCAGGTGTGACTGTCTCTTTAAGTGATCACACCCGAGTGCACTCAGCTGGGTGCTGACGAGGATGCTGAGGAGCCAGAGCCTCGCTCGCAGCAAGGGGCGGGCGCGGTGCCCGGGCTGAACCCCACTGAGTACGCCCCTGAAGGCAGACGCGGGCTCTGCGACCTCTTCTGCAGAGCACTGGGCAGAGCCTGCTGTGGTCAGCACCGGCCATGGGGGTCTGGGACAGGTTTGTGACGCACACGGGGCAGTCACTGCCACCTGACAGGATTATTTCCAGGAAGGAAGGAGACAGAACACAGGAGGCCTCTGGCCGGCAGCAGACGCTCGCAGCTGGCCAGCTCCCTTCTCTTCCCCACGGGGTGGCCTTCCAGGGCATGCGCTGAGTACGGCATCAGGACCGCAGGCTGTGTGTAGCGCTCTCGCATCAAGAGTCATAGAAACCAGAATAGAAGATGTCTTCATGTTTTCCTAAAAATGAGAACATATAAATATATGTGCATTTTTTATATTGTTTTTTTTTTTTTTTTTTTTTTTTGGTACTGGGGATTGAACTCAGGGGCACTCGACCACTGGGCCACCTCCCCAGCCCTTTTTTGTATTTTATTAGAGACAGGGTCTCACTGAGTTGCTAAGTGCCTCACCATTGCTGAGGCTGGCTTCGAACTCGCGATCCTCCTGCCTCAGCCTCCCAAGTCCTGGTATTACAGGTGTGTGCCACCACACCCGGCTTTGAACTACGGAGTTTTAAGAGTGCTATCTGATTCAGGGAGGCTGTGGTAGGATGGAGGATAATTCATGGTGCATTTTATCTTGAAACATATTTCAGACTTTCAAACATAATCTGTTTTGCATGTTTGACTTTGGAGTTATATCAGTAAGTTATGTAAGCATGAACGTCATATAAAATTTAAGGTGCATTTATGAAAATGTAAACATAAAGCAAATGTTAATGTGTGTGTGTGTGTGTGTGTGTGTATGAAATAATTACACAGAGGGAAAAGGTCAAAATCACTCTACAACAGTATTTTGTCCATCCAAAGTAGATCAAGTATTAAATACTGCGTGTCTTAGTCATTTTATGCATTGGTGTGACAAAAAGACCTGAAGAGAAAAACTTAGACAAGGACAAGTTGTCTGGGGACTCAGGGTTTCAGAGTTCAGCCCACAGATGGCCAACTTGATGGCTCTGGGCCTGAGGTGAGGCAGAAGACTGGCGGAAGGGTGTGGAGAGGGGAAGCGGCTCAGCACACGGCAGCCAAGAAGCCGGGAGAGCTCCGCTAAGCAGGGTCGAAGGCACGCCCCAGTGACCACCTCCTCCAGCCACAGCCAGCCCACAGCACCTCCCAGGTGACCGCAGGCTGCGGCTCTCCTGACCCAGCCCTTCCCCTGAGCTTTCCTGCACTGCCTCACACAGGGCTTTGGGGACACCTGTATCTGAACCACGCAGTCAGGAAGGTAAAAGTCGAGTCTCACGGAGCCTGCACACCCAGCTGTCACTTTGCAGGAAGAGAAGGACCAGGCGGGTGATGAAGGACGCCACAGGACGCGACCTCCAGAAGTCAGTGTAGAAAGTGCTTCCGGGCAGATCATCCGGATTCTTCATCCAACCAAAACCTAGAGAGGGATGAGGAGTGTGGCAGCCAACCACAGCCTGCGGACCTTGCCTGGGTCACCTCAGTCACCGGCGTCAGTGACACCCGTGAGACAGACGCAGATCTGAATGCCGTAGGGTGGTGGAGAGGCCACCATCAGTCTCGTGCCCACTGCGTTCCTTACAGATGAGATTCTGTGACGAGCAGGCTGCCTGCCAGGTGGCGCTGCCAGACAGGGTCGGAGGAGGAGCCGCGGTGGCGTTCACTAAGGACGCGGTTGACAGCAGGGCAGGCGCAGCTCCCTCCATCTCCAGGCTGAGGGAGGCGAGGTGGCGCTCTCTCAGGGCCCATTCCTCGCTCTGAGCCTCGCTGGGGTGAGCACAAACCCTGTCTTCCAAAGGGTTCCTCACTCTAAAAATGTCCTCGAGCTTCTTTCCTGCAAAGCAGGGGAGCCTGGTCTAAACGCTTTCCTGGGGTTTGGGTAAGGATGGATGGAGTCAAACAAAAGCAGCACGGGCCGCTGAGACTCCGGCAGAAGCCCACGGCTGTCCTGGGGGGACCACGGGAAGGCACCCACAGAGTCTGCCGGGCGGGGGCAGACCCAGGAGAAGGGAAGGCTCGTGTGGGGTCCGCCGATTCCCTGTGCGGCTCCTACAGGATCGTGAGTGAGCATACGAAAGGGGGACCCAACCCAGCAAAGCAAGCATTTCCAGAACCGGACTTTGGTCTGACTTGGTGCTCACATTTGGGAAGAAAGAGCTCATGGTCCGCATTTAGCTAACAGGCTGGTAGCTAGGGCAAATAGCTGCGTTCTCCACAAGACTGTAAAGGAACCACCAGTCTATACCGAACAGCTGCAATGTCCTGCAAATGGTGAAGATTCACTTAGCATTGAAAAAAATAAGCAAATGTGATTCAGTCTTAATGGAAAAGATGATTAAAAGAGGTCAGCCCCGAGGTGATCGGATGGTGGGAGGAACGAAGTCTTGAGCAGACACGACACAGAACAAGAGATAAGTCAGAGATAAAAGTGGTCAAGAGGACCTATGAGATACCTGGAGATCACACTCTCGCGACACCAGCAAGCACCCTGGGAGGCCGGGGGAGGCATGGGGGCTGGGCTCACTGCCGGCGGGGCCTGCGTGGGTGAGCCTCCCTGGGAAACCTCCTCAGCTCTCATAAAGCTGAGCCTACGTCTGCCCCCACCGGCCGTCCCCTGGACGCACGCTCCCTGGAAACGGAGCACATGCTCCCGAGATGAGGAGGGCAGAGGGATCCCGGTCGTCCTCTGTGATGACATTCACACAGCGGATGACGTCAGTGGGGGAACTGGTAAAGCATGCCACGTGAGTTCACGAACCCTGCACAGCAACAAAACCAACAAGCCACTGAATCTTCGCAAGGCCGTGCTGAGCCCGGGAGGCTGACACCGGAGGCCACACCGCACGGTCTGCACATGCACATCTCCCTGCTGTGCTGCGGTGGGGACAGTGGCTGCCCGCAGAGGTGTGAGTGTGGCTGCCTGGCTGGGTCGCAGCTTCACTGCATGCACACTCGTCACATCCTGACCAACGGTGCGCTCAGGGCTGGCCGTTCCTTCACATGCAGATCGAGTGGGTGATCTCGATACAGGGCATAAGATTGGAACAAAGGAAGTGAAATTGCAACTCTTTGAACAGGGCATGATCATAGACCTGGTAGAGCCCAAAGAATCCGTAATGCTAAAATTAGCAAATGGACTTATTGAGGCATGAGATATAACCCCATTTAAAGAATAGATTATATTTATATATCAGGTGAAATATGAAGATATCCTTTTAAAATTTCCATAGTTAACACTTTTAAATCACTTTATTTTTCATTGGCACATTCTATTTGCATCTTTTTGAGGTATAATGTGATGTTTTCATTCATGTGTACATTGAGTAATAAAGACCAGAGTAATTAACATTAAAATTTTAATATGTCTTCCTGGTGAGTGAATTGTAATGTAAAGTCTGTTGTTTTTCTCTGATTGCTTTTAAGCCTCTTTTCTTTGTCTTTGGTGTTCTGAAGCCTGTGCTGTTCTGCATGTAGAGTCCTGCAGGTCCTTCCCGTTGATTCTGCCGGGAATTGGCTGAGCTTTCTAATCTGTGGACTTCTTCAGATTATCAAAATTTTAAAGCTGGGGGCTTGGATCAAAATACTGGGAAGTTCTAGGCTACTCTCTCCTTGAATATGGCTTCTAGTATATTCTTTTTCTCCATTATTACAGACTTGAGTTTGCAATCCTTTTTTTTTTTTTTTTTTTTTTTTTTTGTGGAGCTGGGGATTGAACCCAGGTCTATGTGCATGGGAGGTAAGAACTCTACCCACTGAGCTATATCCCCAGCCCCTGCAATCTTGTAACTAAGTCTTCTGAAAAACAATAGTTTTTAGATTCAATGGAATCTGATATGATTTTTCTTTTGAACTCTATCCTTTGGTATTCTAAGAAAGTTCTGTTTAATGCACAGTCACAAATGTTTTTTTTCTAGAACCTTGTAGTTCTAGGTTTTGCATTTAGGCCCATGATCCATTTCATGTTCATGTGTGTGTATGGTGTGAGGCGTGGGAGCCTTGATTCCGCATGTCTGCCTAATGCATCCAGCAACACTTGATTAAAAAACAACCTTTTCCTAATGAATTATTTTTGCACCTATGCATATACCAATACTACCTTGATGATTTTTGCTTTATACTCATCCTAGAAATCAGGACTTCTAAGTCCACCAAAACTTTTAAAAATTGTTTCTGATTTTTTAGGCTCATTGCATTTCTATATAAATTAAAATTAAATGACCAATCTCCATATAAAAAGCCTGTGGAATTTTTTCTTTGATTTGTTTAATTATAGATTAATTTACAGTGAATATTACCTTAATAACATGGAATCATATTTTATAACATCACATCTCTATTTATGTCTCCTTTAATGTTTCATGATTAACAAAGCTGACTTACGAAGTTAATAATCAGAATACCCCTAAAACAAAGACATTGAGTTAGTAGAAATAGTGTAGCAATAGTAACATTAGTAATAATAACTACCCATGAAGATTTTCTCCAACCTAGAAAGATTCACCAATAAATTACACCAAATTCTTAAATAAAATTTATTAACACTTCACAACTCCTCCAAAAAATACAAGAGAAGGGAACACTTCCCAATTTATTCTATGATGGCAGTATTATCCTGATACCAAAATTAGACAAAGGTCTTTATAAGAAAAGATAATTTTAAGCCATCGATTCTTATGGACATAAATACAAACATTCTCAACTAAGTTCTAGAGGTCCAGCAACTTATTTTTAAAAGTTCAAGCACTAGGCTATCAGGAATTTATCCCTAGAGGGTAAAGGTGGTTTGACATTAAAAAATAATTCATATAAAACATCACATCAATAGAATAAAAACCCTCAGAACAACACCGTCATCTCAATAGATGCAGAAAAAAACATTTGACAGAAATAAAGACGCTTTTATGATGAAAATGCTCAACAAACTCGGAGCAGACAGGAATGTCCTCCAGTGACAAAAGCCATCTGCAGACATCCAACAGCTGACATCCTACCAGGTGAAAGATGGGGCGCTCTCATTCTAAGCTCCGGAAGGTGACAGGGACGCCCTGGCCACCTCTTGTGTTCGACGCTGTTCTGGAGGCCCGCCCTTCAAGGAGGCGAGCAGGGAAGGTGTCCAGCTTGAGAAGGGAGGACGCCGCTGCCCCGCGCAGAGACAGGGTGCTGCCTAGAGGACCTGAAGCAGGCGCAGAGCGGCTCCGGAACTGGCAGCCAGCCCGCAGGCCGCGGGAAGGAAGAGCAACCCACAGATCTAGTTGCACTGGCACACACCTGGATGAACAGGCGGAAAGAAGATCCAGAAATCAGTTCTGGTGATAAAAGCTCCAGAATAATAATTACAGAGGAATAAATCTGACAAAAGTAACTCAAAATTTGTCAGCTGAAAATCATAAAATACTGTTGAAAGAATTCAGAATATCTAAATATATTATAAAAATTTTATATTAATGAATAACTAATCAAAATACTTAATATTGTTAAGGTGATAATACTCCAATGATTGGTCTACAGATTCCACACAATTACTATCAGAATTCCAGATAACATTTTTTTGTAGAAATTGGTAAGCTGATTCTAAAATTCATATGGAATTTAAAGGGATGCATAGAAGCCCAAAGTAGGGGAAAAAAAATCCCCCAAAGATGACCATTGTTGAAGGACTAACCTGTCCCAATTTCAAGACTTACTATAAGTAGAGGCAATAGAGGTTGTGTGACATCGAGGTCGTGTGACACCCAGTGGGACAGAGGAAAGCCATGTGCCTGTAGCCCACTAGATGCTGGCAAGGTGGCCAGCACTGTTCAGTGAAGAGCGATTTGTTCCCTTACAAGTTGTGTTGGGAAAACTCAATAGCTTAATGTAAAAAATATTACCTCACACCACATGTAAAAATTAACTCTGGATCAAAGATCTGAATGTAAAAGCTATAACTACGGAATTATTAGAAGAAAACATACATGTAAGTCTTTGTGATCTTGGGCAATGATTCCTGAAATATTACACCAAAAGAACAGGCCACCAAAGGATGAAACATACACAACTTAGATTTCAGAATTTTGTGCTTCATAGGATATCCTAAAGAAAGACACAGTAAAGAGTGGACAATGTTCACAAAGAGTATGTATGATAGGGGACTTGTGTTTAGAATTTCTAAGTGTCTTTATGGCTCAATATTCAAAGAGAAAAAAACCCAATTTAAAAATGAGAATAGAATAGTACTGGATAGATGTTTCTTTATGACATGTGTGAACGACCAAGCTGTGGCCATTAGAGAGAAACACATCCCAACCATGCAGAGAGTACCTCACCCCTCTCCAGTTGGTAAGGGTCTCAGAAAAAACACAGGCGACAGCAAGTGTCACAGAACATGTAGATGAGTTGGACCCTCATGTACTGCTTGTGGGAATGCAAAATGGTACTGCCACTGTGGAGTTTGTCGAGTCCTCAAAATTTCAAGCATTGAATAATCTTATGAGTATTATCATTATTCTACTCTTAGGTATGTATCTCAAGAATTGAGAACAGATGTAGACAAAACAATAAGAAAAAAGAAACTCTGCACTAATATTCATAGCACCCACTAGTCACAAGAGCCAAAGGAGAGAAACAGCATCTTTTGAATGATGAATGGAAGATAATGTGTGGTGCATGTACACATGGTGTGTCATTGTATGTTAGGAGAAATGGAGTACTGACCAATGCTACAACATGGCTGAACCTTGACAGCATTGTGCTGGGTGAAGGAGTCCTCCATGAAAGCTCACGTCTTTGTGTGATTCCACTTGTATGAAAAGTCCTATTTTGCTTGAGATTGGGAGTCCTGGGAGTAGAAGGGTGAGAGCTAAAGGAGTTTCTTTTTGAGATCATATAATGTTGTATAATTGATAGTGATAATTGTTGCAGTATCTGTGAGTAAACTAAGGTCTATTGAACGATGCACATTGAATGGTTGAATTTTATGATATGTAAAATAAATATCAATCAAGCTGTGAAAAAGTTTGCATTATTAATTGCTAGCATGTAGAAAAGCAGATGATTTTACTATGTTAATACTGAATTTTATGACCTATCTATGCTCATTTACTTGGGATTTTATTTTTGTTTTGATTTAAACTTAGAGATTTCCTTTATATACAATCATAACATCTGCAAACAAAATTATTTTTTCATCTTTCCTAGTCTGTGTAGCTTGTCTTTTTTTTTTCTTGTCTTATCACATTGGCGGGAATTCTTATACAATGTTAATTGAAGTTGTGAGAGAAGACATCCTTTACTTCTTCCTGATCCTAGACAGTTTCTCTTCATGTATATGGTGTTACCTGTAGGGTTTTTTGTAGTATTCTTTATGAAGTTGAGAAGTTTACCCTCTATTCCTAGTTTTCTGAGATTTCTAAAAATATAATAAATGGGTATTGAATTTATATGATCATATAATATTTTTCTTCTATTTGTTGATGCAATGGCCTACACTGATTGATTTTGTTGTTGTTGTTTGTATTGAGGTTGAACCCAGGGGTGGTTTACCACTGAACTACATCCCCAAACTTTTTATTTTTTATTTTTGACACAGGGTCCCACTAAGTTGCTAAGGCTGACCTTAAACTTGTGATCTTCCTGCCTCAGCCACCCAAGTCACTGGGATTACATGTCTGTACCACCAAACTCAGATGCACTGATTGGTGTTTGAGTGCTGATCAGGTCTTGCATAACTGGAATAAAACTGATTGGTTTATGGTGTGGACTTATATTGCACAATTTTGGATTTGATGTCGATCACTTGTTAAGGTTATTTGCTTCTCTGTTTATTAGACACACTGGTCTGCAGTTTTCACTGCTTTCAACATCTTTCCCTGGTTTGGGCATCAGGGAGACATTGGCCTGAAGGAATGAGTTGGGAAGATCTCTCTGTATTGCTGTTATCTAAAGAAATGGTGCAGAATTGGAATAACTTCTTCCTTACATGGTTGGTAAATGTGTTAGTAAAACCTGGGCCTGTTTTTGTTGTGTTGTTCTTAACGTTGTAGGTTTCTGACTTGATTCTCAAGAGGCCTGGGGTTCTTCGGATCACACATTTCTCACCTCAGTTTCAGCACTTGTGTCTAAGAATAGGTCCTTTTGATCTGTCGCCACATTGTGGTCAGGAGTTGTCTGTGGGTCTCTTTCCATTTCCAGGGATCAGCAGTGACGAGCTCACTTTAAGTCCGACAGTCCGTCTCTTTCTTCGTTAGAGATTTAGTAATCTTGTCCACATTTGAGAAGAGGTCTGTGAGTTTGCCTGTTTTCAGTTTTATCTCTAATTCTATGGTTCGTCTTCTGCTCACTGAAGTTTAATTTGCTCTTCCTCCTCTGATTTTCTGAAGGGAAGCTTAGATTGTTGGCTTTAGCTCTCTTTCCTAGTGTGTATGCTGAAGACAGCACATTCTGTCACTGCTTTTGCTGTGTCTCACTAATCTTGACAGTTTGTATACTGTTTTCTGCTTAGTTCAAGGTATTTCGTGGTGTCCACCGAGGCGGCTTCCCTGACTGGTTCTATTCAGCAGCGTGTCTTCTGGTCTCTGTTGGTGGTGTCCCTGGTGGACTGGGACGGTGGTGGTGTTTGCTCACAGCTCTGGAGGCGCAGCGTGGAGAGGCTGCGTGCCCTCTAGGTCCCTGGGTTACCATCCTTTGCTGACACCTCTTGCTTCAGGGACATGCCTGGCACTGTTGTGTGCAGTGTGGTCCCATTTCCGTCCCTCGTGGGCTTCTTCCCTGGGCATCAGGGTTTCCTCCCTTGCAGCGATGACAGCCTGAGGACACTGTGACCTCCTTCTAACTCACCTGCCTCTGCTTCGAGTGCAGCCAGGCTCCTGAGGCGGTGGACGTGCATTCGCGGGCACTCTCGCCCCAGGACAGCCTCCGAGCTGACGCCCCAGCTTGCTCTCTCCGTGAATTCTGCGTTAACTCCACTGCAGCCTGAGAAAGTGCTCGGCAGGCTTTTAAAGTCGCTCGTCTGTGAAGAGGAACTTGCAGTTCCTGGAGGGTTTGTGGCCGCACTTGCTTCGCTGCCCTGCTCGCCTCCCCAGCCCCGTGACTTAGGACCCTGGGCTGTCCTTTGAGGATGGCTCAGGGGCCTGGTAGGTGGCACCTACAGGAGCCCATGGTCGTTCACACGATGCGCACTCCTGAACGCCCACGGAGGGCCACAGCTGGCAGAGCTGGAATCCCCGGGGGGTGACGAGGCTCTGACTCAAGAGCCCCTGGCTCTGCACATTTGGAGAGTCAAGCTTTAAAAACGCTTTTGCAGGTGGGGGGGGATTCCTCGGGCACGCACAGAACATCGTCCGTCCTCCTCCGGCGTGGTCTTTCAACAGGGCCCCGCAGAGCCCGGAGAACTCACCATGGAAATGCGACCCAGGAGGAGTGCAGGTGCAGGCGGCAGGTGTCCAGGTGGGTAGGACTGGAGAGGCTGTGGGCAGGGCCTGCGGGGACCTGAGGGCCCTGGTAGTACTGAGTGAGCGGCAGGAGCTGGGGTAGGCCTCCGGCCACCGCCGCCAGCCTTCGACCAGCCTCAGGCCCACGCAGCGCAGCGCAGCCTGGAGCCGTGCAGCGCAGGAGCTCGGCTGCGGCCCGCAGAGATGTCCCGAGGCACAGACACAAGGGGCAGCGCCACCCCCTCTCCCCCCCCAGGCTGCTTTGTTTTCTAGTGAGCTGTCTGAGCTCCTCTGAACCCCGGATAGTGGCCACCTCTGGCGTTCGGAGAGTGGACCTCCCTCCCAGGGCCGCCTCTCCACTCTGCTGTCTCCCTGCCCGCAGGGTCCCACTGTCTCTCTGCTTTTGTTTTCTGAACGTCCAAGGTCTTACCAAGCGTCCTCCCACCAGCCTCTCTGCAGGGCTCTGCCTGTCCCCTCCAGGGCTTTCCTTTTAAGTCTCACACGCAGGCTCTGTGTTGAGCTGGCTTGTGTGGGTGGTGAGAGGTCAGAGTCTGACCCTGTTCTGGGGGGGCCTGCCCACTTCCCTGCACCGCTGAGGAGCGCCGCCTGTCCTGGGTCTGTGTTCTTCACACCTGGTTAAATGAGCTATAAGCAGATTTACTTCAAGGCTTCCTGTATTCTGTCGATCCATGCAGCAGTTTTTACCTGTTTTTACCCCAGTAATATGCTATTTTGTTTAATTTTTTTTTGTACGGGGGATTAAACCCAGGGACACTTAACCCCTGAGCCACATCCCTCGCCTTTTGATTTTTTTGAATTTTGAGACAGGGTCTTGTTAAAATTGCTTAGGGCCACACTAAGTTGCTGAGGCTGGCTTTGACCTTGTGATCCTCCTGTCTCAGCCTCCTGAGCTGCTGGGATTACAGGTGCACACCACTGAACCTGGCTCATTATATATTTTGAAGTCAGGTAGCGTGATGCCTTCTTTCAGTTTTGTTCTTTTAGCTTAAGATTACTTTGGTTATATTGTGTCTTTTGTTGTTTTATGTATAATTTCAGATTTTTACAATTTCTGTGAAGAATGCCACTAGTATTTTGATAGAGAATGCATTAATCAGTAGGTTGCTTTGGGTGGTATGTACATTTAAACCACTCTTCCAACCCATGAACATGGGATACCTTTCATTTATTTGTGTCCTCTTCAATTTCTTTAATAAGTGTTTATAATGTTCATTGTAGATATCTTTACCTTCTTGGTTAAATTTGTTCCCCAATATTTAATTTTTGCAGCTATAATAAATGGGATTATTTTCTTGATTTCTATGGAAAAATAGTTTCCTATTGACATATAAAAATGCTAATAAATTTTGTATGCTGATTTTGTGTCTTTAGACTGTACTATTTATTATTGCTCAGGGGTTTTTTTTTGGAAGTCTTTAGATTTTATTGACAATTTAGTGACTGAATTTTATCACCTTTCTTTGGTATATCAATTATCCTTCTTTTAAAAAGTTAGTTTCTGCCTTAGACGTCACAATCTGCCTTTTCAGCTACTGTGACTCTACCTCCAGACCCCAGGCACCAGTTCACAGACAGCACAGGCACCTTGCAAGAGAGTCTCCCCAATCCCTTCTCTGGTCTTTCACGACTTCCTGTTGCTCATTTCATTTATCCATACACTGTCAATGATTTGCTCATATTAATTTCTAAGACCTGGCTTTTTTAAGATCAATTAAATGACAGACATGGGGGCCACCGTCTTCCTGCTATTTCTTCCGCGGTGATCCTCTGTTCTTGGACGGCCCCGCCTTCTGAGATGCGCCAGTCGCTTCTCTCTACAGGACACTCCACACTTCCTGCATGGGTTTAAGGGCGATGGAGTCCTGCAGCTTTCGTTTAACACATCGTTTGTTCTTCTTTACTTTTGATGTGTGATTTTTCTAGTATGAGATTTTAAGTTGGTGAACATATATTTTTGTCTCAGCACTAAATATTCCACTCCAGTCTCCGGTTTGCATGGAGTGAAAGGGCACCTGCAGTACCACCCTTGCCCCCTGTGGGTAAGCCATCGCCTCACCCTGATTTCTTCCAGGAGTTTCTCCCTTGCGTTGGTATCCTGTGGTTTATGTCTGTGTTCATTTTGCTGCTAGTGTTTGTTTTGCATGGTGGTCACTGAGTCTGCTGGGCCTGTGTTTTGTCACCTGCCACTGTCTGGAGAAGTTTGGGCCATCAGTACCTGGAGCTTTCCCTCTGCTCCGTTCTTCTAGTAGTCAGTGCACCCTGGACTTTTAGATTGTCCCGGGATCCTGTGACGCTCTGCTGCACTGTTCATCCTCTTGTTTTCCTTTGTCAACATTATCTGGGAAGTTTGGCGGGCACCTCTGTTTCTCGCGGTGACCAAGCGAGAAAAGTTGTCCTGGTGAGCTGGGGAAGGCAGTTCCCATCTCCATTGTGCTCAGTGCTCGATTTGCAGCATCTTGTCTTGATACTTTCGGGGTTTCTGTCTGCGCTCACCTTAAACACTCTTTTCCTCACTCTTTCTGTCAGGAACCCTAACTATCAATCACCATCTGGCAACCCCAAAGTCATCGAGTGCCACCCACTGCGTCCTCTTGGTCTCTTCACATTACAGCATTCCTCCCTGCTCGTGTGAAGTGCACTTTCTGCTTTTTTAAGGATGCACATAATGAATCACTAATAGGAACTGGAATCTCAGGTCTGGCTGCAGACTGGGCCACATTTGATAATTTCTGGGCTGGAGGTGCCGGAGAACTAAAATCCCTCTGTAGCGCAGCCTCGTCTCCCTGTTTCCTTCGCGGTTCCCCGGCAGCTCCCCCGAGGTGGAGTCTGGCTGGGTCTTGCAACTCTGAACTGAATCAGCTGCCTCGCGCCTGGCCCCTGTCTGTGTGTGGAGGGTGGAGGACACGCTCCGCTGCATGGCTCGCCTCCTGTCCCTGGGCCACCGCCTTCAGAGTGAGCCCTGGCCTCTCCCCTCTGAGGTCAGACGGGCTGGCGTGGGGCTCCTGTCGTCCCCAGGTGGGGCTGTCTCCAGGCCTTTCCCTGGAGATGTGGCCTTGGCTGTGGACACGCTGCAGACTTGGTTAATTCCCCTCCTTCTGCCAGAAGCATGAGGGAATCTTTCTTGGCTCCCCACTGTGAGAAACTGCTCGGACTCTTGGAGATAAACCCTGTGAAACTCGAGGTCTTCCCGAGGTCTGCGGCCAGGGGTCTCATCTCATGCTGGTCCACACACAACTCGTCACAGTCATCGTGTGCAAGTTCCCACCAGATCACGGCTCCGGAAGCTTCCAGAGCACATCTCCTGGGGCTATGGGGAGCACCTGCCTCACCAGCTCCACGGATGCAGTATCTTCTTTGAAAGTATCAATTTTAGCTTTAACTAGTTTTTAATCTTCTTTTCCAAAGACACTATTAGGAAAAAAATGATCACTGTCTGGGGTTGTGGCTCAGTGGTAGAGTGCTCACCTAGCATGTGCGAGGCCCTGGGTTCGAGCCTCAGCACCACATAAAAATAAATAATAATAATAATAATAATGGTATGTGTCCAACTACAAACTAAAACATTTAAAAAATATATATTTAAAAAAAGATCAGTCACACAGAGGCAGAACATCATTGAAAACCTCACATCTGAGCAAGGACTTGAAGCCACATAAAGAAAGTACTTTCAGGACCCAACACACAGAAAGCCAGCAGCCTGATTAAACCAGGCAGAGTGTTTGGCTGACACCTTACCACAAAAGTGGGCAGGTGACGTATATGTGCAACACACTCTCATCATTAAACCTAGGGATGTGTAGATTAAAGCCACCCAAGGCCTGTGCACACCTGCTGGAATGGGAACGTTTGAAAGACGGGCTGGACCCAGGGGAGCCAGAAGCTGGACGAGGAGAGAAGCTGGACGGGGAGAGAAGCTGGGTGGGGGAGAGAAGCTGAACAAGGAGAGAAGCTGGGTGGGGAGAGAAGCTGGACCTGGGGGAGCCAGAAGCTGGATGGGGAGAGAAGCTGGACGGGGAGAGAAGCTGGACAGGGAGAGAAGCTGGACAGGGAGAGAAGCTGGGTGGGGGAGAGAAGCTGAACGAGGAGAGAAGCTGGGTGGGGAGAGAAGCTGGACCTGGGGGAGCCAGAAGGTGGATGGGGAGAGAAGCTGGACGGGGAGAGAGAAGCTGGACGGGGAGAGAAGCTGGAGCACTCACCCACAGCTGGCACAAACAGATCATGTGATGGGACAGGCAGCAGCAAATGGCGTCCCGCAGGTGACCTGTGACATGCATGTGGTGGGCCTCAGAGGACGGGACTGAGGGCAGAGCCAGGCGGAAGCAGTCCTGTGACATGGGTTATCTGAGTAAGACCGTGGGGAGTGCAGGCCCATCTGCAGTGACCGGGGGTTCCGGAGGGATTTGGCGTTGAGGGGAGGAGGGCTGGTGCCAGGGAGAAGAAAGGCAGAGAGGTGGGTGCGGACGCCCCGTGCTGTGGTGGCCCCCCGGGGGACGTTGCCCAGGCATGCAGTTCATTTTAATCGTGTGTCAATGGAGGGGTGGCGTTGTTTTTTTTTTTTTTTTTTTTTTTTGTGACTGTGCAGGGTCAGGGCATTATTGAAAGAGCAAACCGAACACTGAAAATTATGTTATTAAAACAAAAAGAAGGAAATTGGAAAAGTCCTAAGGACAGATTGGCAGTTGCCCTGTTTACCTTAAAATTTTCTAACTTTAGACTCTAATGGTTATTCTGCTGGAGACAGACATTGGAATCCACACCAACAACATAAACCTTTGGTTTACTGGAAGGATGTTCTTTCAGGTACATGGAAGGGTCCAGATCCAGTATTAATTTGGGGAAGAGGATCTGTTTGTGTTTTTCCAAAAGACGAATCCTCTCCAATATGGATACCATCTAGATTAATAAAACAGGTACCACATCAAAATGATCAAGATGAAGTTAACTGTGTGTGTTTGTTTTCTGGGGATTGAACCTGGGGTTGCTTGACCACTGAGCCACATCCCCAGCCCTTTTGATATTTTATCATGAGACAGGGTCTCGCTAAGTTGCTTAGGACCTCACTAAATTGCTGAGGCTGGCTTTGAACTTGTGATCCTCCTGCCTCAGCCTCCTGAGCTGCTGGGATTAGAGGCTTGGACCACCATGCTCAGTTCAATAGAGGTTTTAATACTGGAAACACGCAAGAGCTCACCTACTGTGTGATTGCATTTATGAGAATCATAGCAAGGGAAGCACCCCTGACATGCAGAAGATGGGCCTTGCCTGGGGCTGAGCTTGTGGGGAGCTGGACTGTGGGGGGCCGCAGGGTCTGTTGGGTGATGCAGTTGTTCTGTGGCTTGACTGTGGAGGACACTCTGCAAATGCTCGGTGAGGACTCACGTGAGCCGAGGTGCGTGCGTGGCAGTGTGAGCTGGGAGGCCAGGCCTCTACCCTGCCGCCTTCGGGGCATCTGTCCTGCAGGTGATGGCTGCCAGGTGCCAGCTCGCCCTGTGCTGTTGCAGTTTCTTGGAGGCCCGAAGCCCCACAATCCCTCTTTCTGCAGAGCAGATCTGGGCAGCCTCTGGTGCTGTCCACGGCCGCCAGCTGGGCTGGGCGTCTGTGCCTCCCGACCCGCCGAGGGGAGGTGGCCTGCCCGGGACGTCTCTGCCCAGCTGGAGGCTGCATCTGCACGGAGCTCCTGGCACGTGGAGCCGAGCACTGACGGCTCTGGGCACTCAGGGCTGGGCCCGCGCCCACTCCACGCGCACAGAGGGCACGGGAGAGCCCTCTTCTGCCCGCCGCTGCTGCTCTCAGAGGCGCCTTGGCCACCTGCGTCTCAGGGACCCGAGGGAGGCGCTGCCCCACCGTGCCCTTCCAGGCGGTGTGTGAAGGAGGCTCCCTCAGGTTGCTGGGAAGGGCCTCTGCTGCAGAAGAATGGCCTCGGGGAGCCGGCCTCGGGCAGAGGGGCAGCCTCCGGGAGGGGTTCTGCCGAGTGGGGAGCGGCTGCTCTGCCCGGCTGTGTTTGGCCTTCAGGGAGCGGGAGTCCTGGTGACTCCCACCTCCTGGCCAGACCAGAGGAGCCCCGTGTTTCTGACCCGCCGGGATGCGAGAAGGCCTGACCGTGCACGCTGGGGCACCGGTGTCCAGGCGGCCATCTCGGATGTGCATTTTCACTTGTCTGTCACGACCGTCAGCCAGAGGGAAGTGGCAGGAGCACAGTGGAGCACGCAGTAGGCCCTGGGGGACACCGGCGTGTGGCTGGAAGTCCTGGCAGCAGACACGGCGGGAGTGGCCTGCTCCTGGGTGACGGGGCAGCGGCAGGCAGCGCTCGAGCTCTGTTCACTGCGGGATGGAGCCCTGTGCCCCTAGACAGATGCCCTGAGGACCTGGGGGAGCTGGGGAGGGGGGCACCCCATGGCCACAGCAGTGCTCAGCACCCCGCGGGCAGGCCTTCTCTTCCTCTGGGTGACACAGACTTTGCAACTGTGGGAAGAGCCTCGACTGGCCCCCGACGGACAGTCTCCCACGCGCTCGCCACGGTGCCCTGAGCCATGGCTGCGTCACGACACTGAGGAACAGACTCAGCGAGCACACTGTGTGGCCACGTGATGAGTGGCCCTCGTGTCCCTCAGCCTGCCCAGCACCTTCTGCACTTGCCCTTGCTCCACCCTAGAGGCTGCTCAGGAGCGTGGGGCGGGCACCGGGGGCGTCGGGACAGTTGCCAGGCTCAGACCCCACACGTGCTAGTGCCTGGGAGGCCCTGCAGTTCAGAGCAGGCAGGGCATGGTGACATGGTGACACGGGCTCCAGGGGCGCAGGAGGAGGCCCTGCATTCAGAGCAGGCCAGGGCGTGGTGACATGGTGACACAGGCTCCAGGGGCGCAGGAGGAGGCCCTGCATTCAGAGCAGGCCAGGGCGTGGTGACATGGTGACACAGGCTCCAGGGGCACAGGAGGAGGCCCTGCATTCAGAGCAGGCCAGCGCGTGGTGACATGGTGACACGGGCTTCAGGGGCGCAGGAGGAGGCCCTGCAGTTCAGAGTGAAGGGCAAAACATCACACTGGGGACAGCCGTGCAGCCAAGAGATTTATTCAACAGCCTTCATGGCTGGTAGCAAAACCGGAGAAGAGGTGCTCTGGTCGAAGGTCGAAGAGGTGCTGGAAGAGGGGAGTCAGGGAGAGGGGAGTGTGCAAGCTCTGGTGGGAGAGGGGAGTCAGGGAGAGGGGAGTGTGCAAGCTCTGGACAGAAGGTGGGTGCTTGGTCACACCGGCTAGGATCTCTGGAGCTATCAGCTAAAGCAGCTGCTGTCTGGCTGGAGGCTGGAGCTGTCGGCTGGGAGCGGCCGTTGGGCTGAAGGTGATGGGTCTGGGGCTGTTGCAGTGGCTTCCTCCTCTCCGCAGGGTTGAGCTGATGTGTCTGAGTGGCTTCCTCCTGTGTGTCCGTGTGTCTGTGTCTGAGTCTCTCGAACAGGGCCCTATATAGGGATTTCTGGTGGGAGGTGCACCAGAGCAACCCCAACGCCATTGGCTCTTTGCCCCTAGAACAGGGCGACCTTTAAGCCTATTGGCTCCTGCCCCGGGGAAAAGAAACATCCTGCCCGGAGAATGAAACAAGGTTGCTTCTCTCAGGATGTGGAGAACTCTGGGGGGGGGGAGGGTAGCCCATCTATCACAGAGCAAGGCCAGGGCGTGGTCACACGGGCTCCGGGGGCACAGGAGGAGGACCAGTGTTCAGAGTAGGCCAGCGCATGGTGACATGGTGACACGGGCTCCGGGGGCGCAGGAGGAGGCTCTGCATTCAGAGCAGGCCAGCGCGTGGTGACATGGTGACATGGTGACACAGTGACACGGGCTCTGGGGGCACAGGAGGAGGCCCTGCATTCAGAGCACGGCCAGTGAGTGGTGACATGGTGACATGGGCTCCAGGGTGCAGGAGGAGGCCCTGCATTCAGAGCAGGCCAGCGCGTGGTGACATGGTGACATGGTGACACAGTGACACGGGCTCCGGGGGCGCAGGAGGAGGCCCAGTGTCCACCAACAGGGTCGTGGTGTTCTCAGGGTGTTGTCCAGTTCCCGGGGCTGGTGACTGGACCTCAGTGGCCACGCCTTCCTTTCTCCTGGACAGCAGGGGACGGCAAAGGGAGGCCTGTTCTCTGTGGCCTCTCCTCAGGGCGCAGACCTCGGAGGCGGCGAGCGAGCGAGGCCTGGCTGCACCTGGCCTCGACCCCGGCTGGGAGGCAGCGTGTCTCCTTGCTGTGAGGGGCGGCGCCCTTCGCCCCACGGGCGCCACTTGCGGCTGCCCAACAGGACTGGGTGGCGAGCCGGGCTGCCCCAACGGCCCCCAGAGGCGGGTCCCCGGGCGTCACAGTCCCTGGTGCCCACTCAGGCGGCTCTGCCTTTGCAGGACCCGAGCTCACAGCTCCCCACGAGAACCAGCGGGGCGGGCCTGGCCGTGTGGCAGCAGAGGCCCCCGCAGCAGGGCGCTCGTTGCCCTGGGTGGGGACCGAGGAACACCAGCCCTGCTGGGGCCGGTGGCCTCTGTCTCTGCGGCGTGGCCTGGACTCTCTCAGCATGAGGAAGGCCAAGACCACCAGGGAGGCTTTTGAACTCTGGCTCCTTGGAGGCATTGGCGGAGCCTCAGCCCCCACCTCGCGTCGCCCTGGGCTGAGTACGGAGACGGCGTGTGCAGGACACCTGGGCGTGGCTGGGCAGGGCAGGGTCCGGCCGTCGCTTTCTGAGCAGAGGCTGGGACCCCAGCAACAGGAGAGGGAAGCTGCACACCTGGTAAAAGCAGTCCAGCCCCTGCCCGAGCCTCCCTCCATGGCCTGAGTCCCATGGCGACGTGACGGGCCCCACCGTCACAGGGACAAGGTGGCGACGGGGGGGAGAAGACACGGCGAGGCGAAGGGTGGTCCTGGGAGCTCAGGGCGCAGGCTCCCCGCCACAGCCCTCTCTGCCGCAGACCGGGCCGTCCCGCCTCCTCCCAAGTGGGCAGTCGGAAAAGAGCCAATGGTGACCGGCCACGGCCACCCTCCTCCCTGCAGCCTGTCCAGGCTGCTTTCTGCAGACCCTGCTGGGCCCTGGGGGCAGAACCGCCTGGCCAGCTGGCCTCCCGGGGACGCACCTGTCCAGTCACAGCAGTGTCCAGGCCGTGCTTGCTCTGGAGACAGGACAGCCGTGCGTTGGCGTGGACCCTGCCTGGCGCCCAGATGGCTGGGTGGTCCAGGTCCCAGCACGCCGTGTCCCCAGGGTCCTGTGGGAGAAGGCCGAGCTCGTCATGGTGCCCACAGCGTGCTTCCTTGACATAGCCAGGCCCACCGTCCCCACCTTAGGGACCCGGTCAGGATCTCTAACGTGTCGGTGCAAAGAACAGGAGTGGGGCAGCCCCTCCCACGCAGGTCCCGCCTCGCACGCCTCCTGCCTGCCCAGTGAGCGGTCACCCCTTCCTGCTGACCCCCTCTGCCCTCCAGGGGGCACTTGGCAGGAACTAGCATCTCCTTGTGGATGGGGCCAGGCAGAGGCCTCACAGACGGCCCCACAGGTCGGCATTGCTGGACGCCACGCCGGCGGGGGTCGGGCAGCTGCACCCCGCTGGCCCACACAGGCCGCATCCGTCTGCAGGGAGCTGGGGAGCTCACGTGCAGATCACAGGACCCGCCCCTGCTGCCCCACCACGCCTGCGGTGTGGCTAGACACGAAGTCACCAGGGCCACAGAGGGAGACCTTGGCACCGTCCCTGTTCCACAGATCCTTCTGCACACCGTCTGTCCACACCTGTGTGTCACTGAGACACCGCTCAGGGCGGCCGGGAGGGTGTGCGCCTCGTCAAAGTCACACCACGAACACTCAGGCTGGGAGACCCTGTCCCTGGCCTGCAGAGGCCCCAAGCACCCCACACCTCCTCTCTAGGTCACCAAGGACGAGGACAGGGACTTGCTGGGACGTGTGTTTGGCTGGCACCAGGCCTTCCTCCTCGGCACAAGCTACACACAGCGCCAAGGCGAGTCTTCAGGGATGTCTACGAACAGTCCTCTCAGGGAGACTGACCCGGATGAGAGCTGACCTCTGGACACTGGGCCCAGGCGCTGGCAGGGAGACCAGCTTGCCACTGCGTCTTCGCGTCACATGGATCCGGAGGACACAGAGCTCGCAGGCGCTGCACACTTGGGTTTCAGCTGCGTCACGCCGTCTTAGTCCACTTCCTCCCACTGTGACGGGAACGGAAGGCCACACTTCACGGAGAAGAGGTGGACTCCGCGCACAGGCGAGTGTGAAGGCCAGGATCGAGTGTCCTTCCTGTCTGTGCTCTGATGAGCCCTGGCCTGTGGCACAACGCGGCAGAGAAGCAGAAGGACCGGGGTGTACAGGGGCCAGGGGCCTGCGGCCTCCCTGCCCACAGCTCTCCTGGGAACGGCTCCACCAGGAAGAGCCCCGCCAGCCACCTGTCACCTCCCACTGGGCCCTGCCCCTGAAGGCCCCTGGACACCCACGCTGGAGACAACCTCCAGCTCGTGGACCTCTGGGACACTCTCTCGCCCCGTCCAGCACACACCACACTGGTCAGAGCCTTCGCCTGAGCGGGGCCTGGGAGTTCTCGGGTCAGCTGGCTGGGCAGCACGTTCAGGCTCCAGCGCAGAAGGACAGGCAGACGCTGGGACTCAGGCAGCGACACTCGCCACGGCACAGGATTCGGGGAGGTGCCCAGAGCCCGGGGCTGGGCAGTGCCAGGCACACTCACCGGGGCCTCTCTTGCAGACGGCTCCACCCTCAGTTCCCCACGTGAGCTGGGCCCACTGAACGCCCCGAGAGAGCCCAAGCAGGAGCCGCCTCCTTCGCCCCCCGCTGGGACCCCAGTGGCCCAGGTCCCTCTGGGAACAGAAGGTGGTCACGTCCATCGTGTCCCAGCTGCAGTGGTCTTGGTCAGCCGAGGAGTCCCTCAGGTGGGAGCTGTCTGTCCTTCCCTCTCCTCCAGGGGCGGCTGGCGAGGTGCAGGCACCGGCGTCAGCCTGGCCTGCGGCGTCCACGTCCACTCCCAGACCTAGGCATGCCTTATCAGGCTGCGGCTGGACGGGGCCCACGGCTGCCGTTCACAGGGACCGGAGGCCACGGGTCCAGCTCGCTGCCCTTGGAGGCCGGCGTCTGCAGAGCCACATGCAGGGCCTCTTTGCTGAGCCGCGGCTCCCAAGTCCAGCAACGCGTCTGCGGCGGGAACGTGGACCTGCGCTCCCCAGGGCCTCCGCCCTCACCCTGCTCCCTCGCTGCCCTTTCCGTCCAGTCGCGCCCCGTCCAGCCTGGGCCGTGCAGCCCCTTCACGCTGTGGCCACGGCGGGTCCAGGCACAACGGTCTCCTCAGGGTCTCTGCCAGCTGGCCCGTCCTCGGCAGTGCCCTGGGCCTGTCCCCTGGGAGCCCCATGGTCACCACCTGGGTGAGGACAGGAGCGCGGCCTTGTCCCTGGCCTCCTGGCCTTCTCCCCCAGCAATCCACCCTCAGCTCGGGCTGGGGGAGCTGCAGAGCCAGCTGCTCACGTGACCAGCCGGGAGCCGAGCCGCAGCCTGCGCGGCGTGCAGCGGGGCAGGAGCCTGCAGCCAGCCTCAGCCCGGCCTCGCCAGGCACCTGCCTCCTCCTGACCAGGCCCCTTCAGGCTCCTGCCCTGGGGCCTTGCTGAGGCCACAGCCTGGAGCCAGGAGCCCGGCCCTTCTCCAAGGAAGGACGGCCCACAGCCATGACTGTCTGTGTTGCTTCTACAGGGTCAGGACCAGGCGGGGACAGCCCACGGGCTGTATGGCCAGGCAGGCCTGCCCCCAGAGGGGCTCCTGCCCGCTGGACGCCTTCACTGTCCTGATGACGCTCCAACAAACAGGCTTCGCTCTGCCTTGTCTGCCCGCCATGCTGGACCCTGCCCCTGCAGGGCTGGCCGTGCTGGCCCGTCCGCCTCCACCAGGCCTAGCTGGTCCCCAGGAGCAGGGTCTCAGTGCCCCACACACGGGTCCTCTTCAAGCTTGGGCCTGGGGACCTGGACCTGAGATGACGTTCAAGGTCAGAAAAAGTGGAGTGTGTGCTGCCATCCTGTGGCTGTGTGTGTGCGCGTGTGTGTGCATGTGTTTGTGGGAACGTGTGATTCTATGCACATGCATGTGTGTTTGCGTGTGTACATTTTTATATGTGTGCTTAGATGTTTATGTGTTTGCAGATGTTTTTATATGCATTTGAATGCTTGTGTCTGTTTATGTTTGTATGAATGTTTGTGTGTGGTGTGTTGTGCATGTTGTGTGTATTTGTGCATTGTGCATGTTGTGTATTTGTGTTGAGTGTATTTGTGTGTTGAGTGCATTTGTGTGTTGCATGTATTTGTGTGTTGTGTGTGTGTTGAGTATACATATTGTGTTGTTGTGTGTATTTGTGTAGTGTGGGTTTGTGTATGTTGTGTGTATTGTGCATTGTGTGTATGATGTGTTGTGTTTGTTTGTTGCATGCATTTGTGTGTGCTGTGTGGGTCTGTGTATGTTGTGTGTGCTGTGTGTGTGACCAGGTAGGAGGAGGAAGGGTGACGAGGTGCCCTGGTTTGGTCTGGAGTATCCCCACAGCCCCATGTGTTGGATGGCAGCGTTGTGTGCAGGCTGACTGGGAGGTGGTGGGCCCTAGGAGGCGGGGCCATGGGAGGGCCTCTGGCCCCTGGGGCGTGTCCTCAGAGGGACCCTGGCCTCCCACTCCTTGGTCCTCCGGGCAATGAAGGGCAGTTCTGCTCGCCAGGTGCTGGGGTGGGTGCCCCGGGGCTGGAGGTGCCCCAGCTGGGATCCCAGAGAGACCTTGGGAGCAGGTTCCTCGGTCAATCAGCGCAGAGCGCAGGGCCATCTGCCACCCAGGCCCTCGCGGCGCCCAAAGGGCTCTGCATCCGTCTGCAGCTGAGTCTTCGGTGGGCAGCGTGGCCTCACCCCCTCGGGGGCACCGAGTGTGGAGAAGCACCGCAGCCCAGAGTGGCGGCCAGGCCGGCTCAGAGCACCCACTGCCCGCTGCCCGCTGCCGGGACCTGCTGCGCTCCCTGCGTGCCAGCAACGCCCACGCCTCCGCCCCCGCCGCCTGCACCTGCCGCCTGCACCTGGCTAGGTCCCCTGCGCCTTCTCCCTGGGAGCGCAGCCCCTGGACCTGCTCCCAGCAGTGCTTCTTGAAGCCCCGCTGGCCGAGCCCTGCAGCCAGCCCCGCAGCCAGCCTGTCCTCGTGTCCTCCGTGCTTGTCCCCAGCCAACTCCTGGGCTCCCCGAGAGGCGTCGGCATCTTGTTCAGAACTGTGGGCTGGACATCCCGTCCTCGATCCCACAGCACTGCGTGCACACGGCAAGGACGCGTTAGTGGCGAGCCCGGACCCACCCCTTCAGGGAGCTGGGTGGGCCGGTGCTGAGCCTGAGACCCGGGCCAGACACGGAGCTGTCCCGGGCAGCGGGGTGCTCACGGCCCAGCTCCTGTGGGAGCCTCCCTCCCGCTCCCCAGGTCCCCAGGCGGGGCTGACCGCGCTGCGGGGCCTGAGGTGCCGGGGACGGCGTGGAGGAGGCCGAGCCCGCTAGTCCTCGGCGCGCTTCAGTCTCGGCTGCTGTGGCTGCCGGCGTGTTGCTGTTGATGTTTTAAAGACGACACACTGATCCCGCAGATCTATCCGGCGTGTTGCTGTTTGATGTTTTAAAGACGACACACTGATCCCAGATCTATCCGGCGTGTTGCTGTTTGATGTTTTAAAGACGACACACTGATCCCCAGATCTATGTCAAGAAACTATCTTTTATTTTGAAACGAATAGTTCAGAATAAATGGTGATCTAATTAGTATTTGTCAATGCTGATTATTAAAAGTGTTTTTGAGGTAAAATCAGAATTATATACAAAACCACACAGAGCAAATGCCCGGGACAGTGCAAAGTGTCACCAAGATGGTCCCTGAATGGGGGCAGCCCATGGTTTAGTTGCTTTTTTCTGGTTTATGTCACACTTTTCTGCGCGCGACCATGATGAAATGGAAAAGACGCACTTGGTAAAGGAAACAGCTCGCGGTGGCCGCTGTGCAGGGGGTGGGCGGGGGCGTCTCCCACCTCAGGGCGAGGCAGCGTCCAGCTGTCCACGCTGGCTGTGTGTCCGTCTCCAGGACCAGCACGTTGGCTCGTCCACACCCCATAGGTGGTGCAGACCCAGACCCTGGGTTTGCCTCCCGGAGCAGGAGGCGCAGGGAGAGTGCAGGCCCCGGACCCTCTGTGCCCCGTGGCTGAGAGGCCTGCGCCACGTTCCCCGCCCCGACAGAGGCCGTGTCCCTTGCCTGGTCTGCGCTGCCGGGAGGCGTGCTCTGGCCACAGGTGTGAAGAGTGGCAGCCGCTGGCTCAGGCCAGGCCTCAGGGCTGTGGGGTGTCCTCCTTGCTCCTGAGTCCTGGTGACAAGCCTGTATGTGTGGGTCTAGGGGAGGAAGGCCTGGGCCCCTGGGAGGGTCTGCGTGGGTCCCAGCCGCTCGGCAGGGTGTGAGCAGTGAGCCTGCTCTGTGCGCCAGCTCGCCCCTCCAGGAGGGCCATTCAGGGCACTGTGGGGGGCCCAGGGGTCTCTGGGCCCACCCCAACACCCCTGTAGTGATGCTTTCCCTTGTGTGGTGTCCTGTTCTCTAAATTCCTCTGCACCTTGGACATATTGTGGCACTTCTCCTTGGTGGGACCTCGGGCGTGCGCCCGATTTGCTCACCCACATGCCTCCCTGTCCACACCTCAGGGGTCCTTGGGCGGCTCCTGACCGTGCTGGGGAGTCTGGGCATTTCCTTAGCAGTGGCAGAGCAGTCACTAATGCGCCAGCCTTGTTAGTAGGCAGATGTGGCCAGAAAAACCACCAGCACCCTTGTCTCCCCGGAAGAGGTGGTGGCAACTCCAGAACTCATCTTCAGCACTGACCTGGACCGTCTTTATCACAGAACTATGAGAAAAGTCCTACCTGCTGACATTGATTGATGGATTGATGGATTGATGGATTGATTTTTGCCCTGTGGAACCTCACCCCGGGCCCATGCACGCCGGGCAAGTGCTGTACCACCAAGCCACGTCCCAGCCCTTGAAGTCATCCTTTTTTTTCAAGTGAACTTACATGTGACTTTCAGGAGACAGCGCAGTTTTCTTGACCAACGCTGTCAGATCCACCCGCTGTCCTCCTGGGAGCCACCGCGGGCCGGGCTGCGCCCCTCACCAGCTGCTGAGGCCGGAGCCCGCGGGGGCGACGTTGCCGCTGCGGTGTCGGGGCGCTTGCCCACCAGCAGCCGGTGCTGAGGCGCACCGTCACACCGGACGCGCCCCATACAGAAACGAGATCGCAGCCCACTGGTGTCGCCCACCTGCCGCAAGCTCTGTTCAGGTGACGAGGGGGCAGCACCATGCGGCCCCTACGGCGAGTCCATCCGGCAGCACGGATTCCAGGTGGACCGGCAGCCCTCGTCACCCGGCCGAGCGAGCAGGTTGGTGACAGCTGGGCACAGCCGAGGGATCACGGGCTTTCCCCGTGTTATTCCCTGGTGGCTTTTAGTGCACGATCCTGGGGTCACAGACTTGGGTGTGAGAGTCACAAAGGTAAGATTTTGTCTGCATGACTCCCAGGAGTCCAGTACAAGGGAGATCCGTGAGATCTGTGCCCCTGGGGGTGCCTCAGGATGACACCACTGCCCCCTGGGTGACCTACCCGAGTCCACATAACGGTGCCGGGACAAGCCTGGGACTCCCAACCCAGCGTGTTTCCCCCATATCTGGACCTGCCTAAAGGCCTGACCCCGCTGGCTGGCCGTGGCCAGCTCAGCCCGAGGACCAGCCCTCAAGGAAAGAGGGGGGTCAGGTGCCCGAGGGGCGGTTACAAGGGCTTTGCTTAGGTGGCAGTGAAGACTGAGCTCCTGTGGCAGAGCTCCCCTCAACCAGGGAGTAGCTCCTGTTCACCATCATGAAGGTCGCTGTCCCAGGGAGGCTGGGACTGAGCATGCGGTGCTGGGCCGGGATGGCCGGGGAGGCAGTTGCCGGCCGGCACCCCGTGGCCTGTTTGACTGGCGGTACAGCGGTGGCTTTGTCTTCCCCTGCAGGTGTTCAGAGACAGGTGCACAAAGCCTTCAGATATGGAGGAGGCTCCTCAAGGCCCTGTGTGTATCCAGCTGCGGAACAGGTAAGCACAGTGGGCGTGGCTCTAATGTCCGTCACAGGACTCTCCACCCGCCCTGGTGCCTGCTCCCATTGATCCTGAGGCTCGTCTAGGGTGAAGCAATGGAATTGCCCCTGTTTATAGAAAGGGCACAGCCATCGGGAGGCTAGAGTTCCACAGAGAACACCGGGGTGCACAGGCCTGGGTCGCCTGCACCTGCTTGCTGGGCGGAGCCTAACCAGTGGCATTGCTGCCTCTGTGAGACGGGGAGTGTCCACCGAGCCTGGGACTGGGCTTCTCCTCTGGTTCAGCACGGTTTCGTCTTATGCAAGTCTGACTCTGTACAGATTGACTGGCATGGTTCAGGGGATAAGAGTGCTCCGTCTAAAGCTAAGAAAACATTTGTGGTCAATTAAAATTCTCTCATGACTTAGGCACACCACTTTGCTCTTTCGCAATATGCCAGCACATTTTACTGCTGGAAACCAAGAGTCTCAGATGGATTCTGTGAGTGTGTACAAAGGGTCTGATCCTCATGAGGATCATGTCCAAATAAATCTCTTAACATACTATATAAAAAATTTCAAGCTGGAAATGTGTAAGACTATCAAATGAGGATTGACAGTAACAAACACTAACAAACTGCAACATTAAAACCACATCCACAGAAGATGAACTGTGTTCAGCATGTAGAAACAGGGTGCATCTTACAGAACTCAGATGTCACAAAATCTGTGGACTTTATCCTCTTGTTGCCTGGAAAACCATTCACTGGAAACTGCAGGACATGTGCTTGCTTTCATAGGCACCGCGTGTCCTTCAACTTTTAACGTACTGTAGACTGTAGGGAAACAGGACAGACCCCTTTATTCTCAACTCCACCAGTGTTAACAAACATAAATGTGAATATCAAAATCACAAACACTCCATTGCACGCATCGTGAGTCCTGTATGCAGAAACAGGATTGACTGATGGATTATTTTTGCCCTGTGGAACCTCACCCCGGGCCCATGCATGCCAGGCAAGTGCTGTACCACCAAGCCACATCCCCAGCCCTTGAAGTCATCCTTTTTTTCCCCCGAGTGAACTTACATGTGACTTTTAGGAGACAGCGCAGTTTTCTTGACCAAAGCTGTCAGATCCACCCCCGTGTCCTCCTGGGAGCCACCGCGGGCCGGGCTGCGCCTCCTCACCAGCTGCTGAGGCTGGAGCCTGCGCACGGGAGACGCAGCCCATTTGCGGATCCCCTTTATCGACCACGTAGGATGACAACAGGGTCCATGTGCCATGGGGACATTGGTGACGGTCATACAGTGACACAGCAGGGAACGGGGACAGTGTTCAGAGTCCTCGTGGGCCTCCTCTCTGGGAGCAGGCATCACGTATGTATGAAGCAAGTGATTTCCCTCTTTCACAAGAGCTGAAAGTAGCGACAGCATCTTGTGATGCAAAGCCCAGAGGCTCTCTGTGACTTTCACCTGTGGTCCTGGGCCACCGCTGTCCCCAACCCAGCCCGCACATGGCCCTGCCTCCGCCTCCCCGCCCGCCCGGCCGTGCCTGGTGTCTGTCGCGGTGCGTCAGCTCGTGGCTTCTCGGGGCTTCTTGACTAGGCTTCGCGGCTCACTCCCGCTGTGGCTTCTCCACACAGAGCAGCTGTTCTGAGATTCGTCCTGGTCATCGCTGGACAGCGTCCACTTTTAGGGGTGAGCAGCCTTCCTCCGGGGCCGAGCTGCCGGTGCTCTCCCTACCCGCGCTGGGTACAGCCTATGTCCCATGTGTCCCATGCGACAATGTAGCGAGGGCCCTCCAGGGCACACCCCTGTGCAGTGAGTGAGGAGACCCAGGTGTGCAAGGGCTGGCCCTAAGGCGGGCCCCTGTCCGCGGGTGAGGAGATGGAGGACGGCAGCTCCCGCTCCCCACGGCGGCAGCGCTCGATGCCCACACCTTGCGCAGGCGCCTGCAGCAGGCCCCCCTCCAGCCGCCCTCAGAGCCGGTGGCCTGCGGCCCCCTTGCAGCCACACACGTCCCTTGAGCAGCGTGTGCACAGGCTTCCAGACTCCCGTCTCCCTCTTCTCACGTCCCAGGCCCAGAGGGAGAAGGAGAGGCCTTGCCATGCGCTGTGGGCTGAGTCACGGGTCAGGTGTGAAACGCACAGCAAGTGCCTTTTTCTTTCTGAAGCGTCTTTTCATCCAGTCAACACGACTGTTTTGTGGAGTCCAATGTCTCCATGCTTTCTGCCATGGAAGTGCAGTTAAAGTAGGAACTGCATCTTCTCCTTAAGGAGGTCGCGGAGACGTGTGCCCGCGACCTGCTCTGTGGTCTCCTGCCTCTGGGCTCCATGCTCACGTGCTGTCTAGGGGCGTGGTGCAAGGCTGAGTGTCACGAGCCTTGAGAAGCACTGGCAGGACAGAGGCAGGCCGGTGCCAGGGGTGGATGGGTGGACTGTCACGGCCACCTGCGCTCCCTCGTGATTTCATAGGTGTTGGCATGCAACTGGGAGAGCGTTGGCGGCTTCTGGTGGAAGATGAGGAGCAGGTTTGGAGGCGGTGCGCTGCGTCTGCAGGTGCATGGCGGCCAGGCCTGGCCTGGGGGAGGAGATGGCTCCCGGCTGTCATCAGCTGTGGCTGTTAGTCAGCAGTCGCCCACCTCAGTGTCCTCTAGCTTCAGCTGCGGGGCCCAGCACTCCTGGTCCTGGCAGCTGCGACAGTCCAGGCCACATGAACTGGAGCCGGCTGGTCTGTCCGAGGGTCCGACCTCACTAAGTGGGAGCAGGTGCTGGGCCCCCTTGCACTAGGTGCTGGGCCCCCTTGCACTAGATGCTGGACCCCCTTGCACTAGGGGCTGAGCCCCCTTGCACTAGGTGCTGGGCCCCCTTGCACTAGGTGCTGGGCCCCCTTGCACTAGATGCTGGACCCCCTTGCACTAGGGGCTGAGCCCCCTTGCACTAGGTGCTGGACCCCCTTGCACTAGGTGCTGGATCACCTTGCACTAGGTGCTAGACCTCCTTGCACTAGGTGCTGGACCTCCTTGCACTAGATGCTGGATCCCCTTGCACCAGGTGCTGGGCCCCCTTGCACTAGGTGCTGGACCTCCTTGCACTAGGTGCTGGGCCCTCTTGCACTAGGTGCTGGACCCCCTTGCACTAGGTGCAGGGCCTCCTTGCACTAGATGCTGGACCCCCTTGCACTAGGGGCTGAGCCCCCTTGCACTAGGTGCTGGACCCCCTTGCACTAGGTGCTGGATCACCTTGCACTAGGTGCTAGACCTCCTTGCACTAGGTGCTGGACCTCCTTGCAATAGGTGCTGGGCCCCCTTGCACTAGGTACAGGGCCTCCTTGCACTAGATGCTGGATCCCCTTGCACTAGGTGCTGGGCCCCCTTGCACTAGGTGCTGGGCCCCCTTGCACTTGCACTAGGTGCTGGGCCCCCTTGCACTAGGTGCAGGGCCTCCTTGCACTAGGTGCTGGACCTCCTTGCACTAGGTGCTGGGCCCCCTTGCACTAGACCTCCTTGCACTAGGTGCTGGACCTCCTTGCCCTGGGCCCTCTTGCACTAGGTGCTGGACCTCCTTGCACTAGATGCTGGGCCCCCTTGCACTAGGTGCTGGACCTCCTTGCACTAGGTGCTGGGCCCTCTTGCACTAGGTGCTGGACCCCCTTGCACTAGGTGCAGGGCCTCCTTGCACTAGATGCTGGATCCCCTTGCACTAGGTGCTGGGCCCCTCTTGACCAGGTGCTGGGCCTCCTTGCACTAGGTACTGGGCCTCTGTCACCGCCTGAAGCGATGGCCACTTGGAGCAGCAAAGCCGCGGGAATAAGTTCGGAGGCAGACTGGAAACAAGCAGGATCTTTATTCTGTCAGCTTCTCTCTGGTTCTACCAACTCTAACACATACCACACACCAGCAAACAACCAACAACCAAAATGGCCCCGACCTGCTCCGCGCTCGGCCCAAGTCTCTCGAGATCCTGGGCCAAGTCTCGTGAGACTACGGAAGGCGGCAATGTCCAAAACTCCATGGCCCAAAGTCAACCGCAATCATAGCCATCTCCCCAAACAGGGCTCCTACAGGCCTCCTTGCACTAGGTGCTGGACCTCCTTGCACTAGGTGCTGGGCCTCCTTGCACTAGGTGCTGGGCCCTCTTGCACTAGGTGCTGGACCTCCTTGCACTAGGTGCTGGGCCTCCTTGCACTAGGTGCTGGGCCCTCTTGTACTAGGTGCTGGACCTCCTTGCACTAGGTGCTGGGCCTCCTTGCACTAGGTGCTGGGTCTCCTTGCACTAGGTGCTGGGCCCTCTTGTACTAGGTGCTGGGCCTCCTTGCACTGCCTTGTTGGGTGTCACACTCACTGTCACTCGGTCCCCGCCAGGAGGAATGTGGCTCTTGACACAGCAAGGAGGTGCCTGCTTGTTGGGTCAGTGTCCCACACCCCACCTGGTCCCCCCTGGGTCCATGCACCCTCAGCCTGATCCCGGTCAGTCAGGGGACCCAGCTGGACCTGCAGACAGGAGCAGGGTCCTGGGCTTCCAGTCCACTCATCCATCCCCGCAGGTCTCTGGCTTCTCCCAGGTGCCTGGCTGCAGCGGAGCGGCTACCGTGTGGAGGTCACTGGTGTCCACTGTCCGCCAGGCCCTGCCTAGGTCCCGGGTGCAGTCATGGAGGGAGAGAAAAGGCCTCGGTTCTCGTGCAGCTTCGATCTGGTGGAGAGCCCCTCCCAGACCCCAGGACTCTGGGGACGCCAAAGCAACATCTGACTGGGCCACACAGCTCTGAAGACCTGGTGGGACTCTTGGCCCTCTCCCTGGACACGCAGGTCACCTGGTGTGCTGTGGCGTCGGTGCTGATCGTGATGAAGCAACCCCACTGCTCTCCTGAGAGGAAGAAGTCAGACAGTCCGTGAAGTTCTGATCAAGAACGTGCCGCCATGCCCCCGCCCGTCAACAGTCGCAGGACCAGGACACGCTGAAAATCACTCCAGGACCAGAGCTTGGGTCGAGGGGCTGCCCGGCCCCTCCCAGTCCTACCTGTTTGGTCCCTCCTGTTCATGGAAGCCTCCAGGTAGTCTTCTGAGGGACATGTTGGCCCCGGGGTGAGCGTGTTGACCACACTGGCCTGTGCCCTCTGAGACCCTCCCTCAGCCATGTCCCTCGGGCCCCTCTGGTGTGCGAGTGCTGAGCTAGGTTCCGTGTGCTGGCCGACTGGCCCCCAGAGGGCCCAGGACTTGGTCAGAACATCATTCTGGGTAGGCTGAGGCTTTGGAGGTGAGGCTGGGATGTGGCTCAGGGTTGGGTGAGGCCGGGCCTGGCCGGGCGGTGAGCCTCCTCCGCTCAGGTGGCCGGCCAGCCCCTCCCTCGGGCCTGCCTCCAGGCTGGCCTGCCACAGCAGCTCTTCAGGTGGTGGTGGCCTTCCAGCAGGAAGGAGCCTCGAGTGCCCGGACACCCAGCTGCTGGCCGCAGGCCTGGGCCTCGCCACCTGCTCGGCAGCACTCTCCGACCGTTGGTGATGGGTCCTTCCCTCCAGCTCAGCCCGGCCGGCCCTGTTTCTCCAAGGAGCCCTGAGCGACCTGCTCTTTGCCAAGCCTCGGGGAGTGTGGAGGCCCCAGGCCTCCCTCTGAGGTCGGCACGTCCGGCAGGACCCGGGCTTGCTGCTGGCCTCGCCGCAGCTGCTACGTGGCTGCGCTCTGGAAGGCCGAGCTTGCCCAGCCCTGGAGACGGGCCTCCCGCTGATGCCGGGACCCCCTGCCTCGTTGGCTCGCGGGTCCGCAGCGAGCAGGCGCCACGTGCCCGCGCAGGGCGAGCGGCAGAGCGTCCTTTGCTGGGCCTCCAACGCAGATTCCTGCCTAATTACAAGAACGTTGTGTGAACGTCCGTCATGTGACCTGCTTGTGCAAACCCCAGGACCACGGCACGGCCTCCCAGGACAGCCCACAGCGAGTGACTCACACAGGACACTCCCTGCGGGGACAGGGGAGCCCATCCTGAGGCCCAGCACAGGAGCACAGGGGCCTGCGCACAAGGAAGTCACACTCCCTCCGCCCCCAGGTCCGCCCCCCTCAGGTCACGGTGCTGTGCCGACAGCCCCGAAGGCGCGGCCTCCTCAGTGGCACCATGGGTGCTGAGTCCTGACAGTCATGGGTGCTGAGTCCTGGCAGTCATGGGTGCTGAGTCCTGACAGTCATGGGTGTCCTGAGTCCTGGCAGTCATGGGTGCTGAGTCCTGACAGTCATGGGTGCTGAGTCCTGAAAGTCGTGGGTGCTGAGTCCTGACAGTCATGGGTGCTGAGTCCTGACAGTCATGGGTGCTGATCCTGACAGTCCTGACAGTCATGGGTGCTGAGTCCTGACAGTCATGGGTGCTGAGTCCTGAAAGTCGTGGGTGCTGAGTCCTGACAGTCATGGGTGCTGAGTCCTGACAGTCGTGGGTGCTGAGTCCTGACAGTCGTGGGTGCTGAGTCCTGGACAGTCATGGGTGCTGAGTCCTGACAGTCGTGGGTGCTGAGTCCTAAAAGTCCTGGGTGCTGAGTCCTGTCATGGGTGCTGAGTCCTGAAAGTCATGGGTGCTGAGTCCTGACAGTCGTGGGTGCTGAGTCCTGACAGTCATGGGTGCTGAGTCCTAAAAGTCATGGGTGCTGAGTCCTGACAGTCGTGGGTGCTGAGTCCTGACAGTCGTGGGTGCTGAGTCCTGACAGTCATGGGTGCTGAGTCCTGACAGTCATGGGTGCTGGTGCTCGTGAGAGTCCTGACAGTCATGGGTGCTGAGTCCTGACAGTCATGGGTGCTGAGTCCTAAAAGTCATGGGTGCTGAGTCCTGACAGTCGTGGGTGCTGAGTCCTGACAGTCATGGGTGCTGAGTCCTAAAAGTCATGGGTGCTGAGTCCTGACAGTCGTGGGTGCTGAGTCCTGACAGTCGTGGGTGCTGAGTCCTGAAAGTCATGGGTGCTGAGTCCTGGCAGTCATGGGTGCTGAGTCCTGACAGTCATGGGTGCTGATGTCCTGGTCATGGGTGCTGAGTCCTGACAGTCATGGGTGCTGAGTCCTGACAGTCATGGGTGCTGAGTCCTGACAGTCATGGGTGCTGAGTCCTGACAGTCAGTGAGGTCCCTGGGTGCTGAGTCCTGACAGTCGTGGGTGCTGAGTCCTGACAGTCATGGTGCTGAGTCCTAAAAGTCATGGGTGCTGAGTCCTGACAGTCGTGGGTGCTGAGTCCTGACAGTCATGGGTGCTGAGTCCTAAAAGTCATGGGTGCTGAGTCCTGACAGTCGTGGGTGCTGAGTCCTGACAGTCATGGGTGCTGAGTCCTGGCAGTCATGGGTGCTGAGTCCTGACAGTCATGGGTGCTGAGTCCTGAAAGTCATGGGTGCTGAGTCCTGACAGTCATGGGTGCTGAGTCCTGACAGTCATGGGTGCTGAGTCCTAAAAGTCATGGGTGCTGAGTCCTGACAGTGTGGGTGCTGAGTCCTGACAGTCTGTGATGCTGAGTCCCTAAAAGTGCTGAGTCCTGACAGTCGTGGGTGCTGAGTCCTGACAGTCATGGTGCTGAGTCCTAAAGTCATGGGTGCTGAGTCCTGACAGTCCGTGGGTGCTGAGTCCTGACAGTCGTGGGTGCTGAGTCCTGAGTCATGGGTGCTGAGTCCTGGCAGTCATGGGTGCTGAGTCCTGACAGTCATGGGTGCTGAGTCCTGACAGTCATGGGTGCTGAGTCCTAAAAGTCATGGGTGCTGAGTCCTGACAGTCGTGGGTGCTGAGTCCTGACAGTCATGGGTGCTGAGTCCTAAAAGTCATGGGTGCTGAGTCCTGACAGTCGTGGGTGCTGAGTCCTGACAGTCGTGGGTGCTGAGTCCTGGCAGTCATGGGTGCTGAGTCCCCTGTCCTGAGTCCTGACAGTCAGTGAGTCCTGACATCATGGGTGCTGAGTCCTGACAGTCATGGGTGCTGAGTCCTGAAAGTCATGGGGTGCTGAGTCCTGGCTGGGTGCTGAGTCCTCATGGGTGCTGAGTCCTGACAGTCGTGGGTGCTGAGTCCTGACAGTCATGGGTGCTGAGTCCTAAAAGTCATGGGTGCTGAGTCCTGACAGTCGTGGGTGCTGAGTCCTGCAGTCGTGGTGCTGTCCTGGACAGTCCTGGCATGGGTGCTGAGTCCTGAAAGTCATGGGTGCTGAGTCCTGGCAGTCATGGGTGCTGAGTCCTGACAGTCATGGGTGCTGAGTCCTGACAGTCATGGGTGCTGAGTCCTAAAAGTCATGGGTGCTGAGTCCTGACAGTCATGGGTGCTGAGTCCTGACAGTCAGTGGGTGCTGAGTCCTGACAGTCATGGGTGCTGAGTCCTGGCAGTCATGGGTGCTGAGTCCTGAAAGTCATGGGTGCTGAGTCTGAGTCCCTGGCAGTCATGGGTGCTGAGTCCTAAAAGTCATGGGTGCTGAGTCCTGGCAGTCGTGGGTGCTGAGTCCTGACAGTCATGGGTGCTGAGTCCTAAAAGTCATGGTGCTGAGTCCTGACAGTCGTGGGTGCTGAGTCCTGACAGTCATGGGTGCTGAGTCCTAATGGGTGCTGAGTCATGGGTGCTGAGTCCTGACAGTCGTGGGTGCTGAGTCCTGACAGTCATGGGTGCTGAGTCCTAAAGTCATGGGTGCTGAGTCCCTGACAGTCCGGGGTGCTGAGTCCTGACAGTCATGGGTGCTGAGTCCTAAAAGTCCATGGGTGCTGAGTCCTGGTCGTGGGTGCTGAGTCCTGACAGTCATGGGTGCTGAGTCCTGACAGTCATGGGTGCTGAGTCCTAAAAGTCACGGGTGCTGAGTCCTGACAGTCTGGGTGCTGAGTCCTGACAGTCGTGGGTGCTGAGTCCTGACAGTCATGGGTGCTGAGTCCTGAGTCCTGACAGTCATGGGTGCTGAGTCCTAAAAGTGCTGAGTCCTGACAGTGGGTGCTGAGTCCTGACAGTCATGGGTGCTGAGTCCTGACAGTCGTGGGTGCTGAGTCCTGACAGTCATGGGTGCTGAGTCCTGACAGTCATGGGTGCTGAGTCCTGAAAAAGTCATGGGTGCTGAGTCCTGACAGTCATGGGTGCTGAGTCCTGACAGTCATGGGTGCTGAGTCCTGACAGTCATGGGTGCTGAGTCCTAACAAGTCATGGGTGCTGAGTCCTGACAGTCGTGGGTGCTGAGTCCTGACAGTCATGGGTGCTGAGTCCTAAAAGTCATGGGTGCTGAGTCCTGACAGTCAATCGGGTGCTGGTCCTGAGGGTGCTGACCTGACAGTCGTGGGTGCTGAGTCCTGAGTCATGGATGCTGAGTCCCTAGTCATGGGTGCTGAGTCCTAAAAGTTCATGGGTGCTTGAGTCCTGACAGTCGTGGGTGCTGAGTCCTGGCAGTGCATGGGTGCTGAGTCCTGAAAGTCATGGGTGCTGAGTCCTGACAGTCATGGGTGCTGAGTCCTGGGTGCTGAGTCAGTCATGGGTGCTGAGTCCTGACAGTCATGGGTGCTGAGTCCTGAAAGTCATGGGTGCTGAGTCCTGAAAGTCATGGGTGCTGAGTCCTGGCAGGCAGTCATGGGTGCTGAGTCCTAAAATGTCATGGGTGCTGAGTCCTGACAGGGTGCTGAGTGGGTGCTGAGTCCTGACAGTCATGGGTGCTGAGTCCTAAAAGTCATGGGTGCTGAGTCCTGGCAGTCATGGGTGCTGAGTCCTGACAGTTATGGGTGCTGAGTCCTGGCAGTCATGGGTGCTGAGTCCTGACAGTCATGGGTGCTGAGTCCTGGCAGTCATGGGTGCTGAGTCCTGACAGTCGTGGGTGCTGAGTCCTGACAGTCATGGGTGCTGAGTCCTAAAAGTCATGGGTGCTGAGTCCTGACAGTCGTGGGTGCTGAGTCCTGACAGTCGTGGGTGCTGAGTCCTAAAAGTCATGGGTGCTGAGTCCTGGCAGTCATGGGTGCTGAGTCCTGAAAGTCATGGGTGCTGAGTCCTGGCAGTCGTGGGTGCTGAGTCCTGACAGTTATGGGTGCTGAGTCCTGGCAGTCATGGGTGCTGAGTCCTGACAGTCATGGGTGCTGAGTCCTGACAGTTATGGGTGCTGAGTCCTGGCAGTCGTGGGTGCTGAGTCCTGACAGTCATGGGTGCTGAGTCCTAAAAGTCATGGGTGCTGAGTCCTGACAGTCGTGGGTGCTGAGTCCTGACAGTCATGGGTGCTGAGTCCTAAAAGTCATGGGTGCTGAGTCCTGACAGTCGTGGGTGCTGAGTCCTGACAGTCATGGGTGCTGAGTCCTAAAAGTCATGGGTGCTGAGTCCTGACAGTCGTGGGTGCTGAGTCCTGACAGTCATGGGTGCTGAGTCCTAAAAGTCATGGGTGCTGAGTCCTGACAGTCGTGGGTGCTGAGTCCTGGCAGTTGTGGGTGCTGAGTCCTGGCAGTCATGGGTGCTGAGTCCTGGCAGTCATGGGGGTGCTGAGTCCTGAAAGTCATGGGTGCTGAGTCCTGACAGTCATGGGTGACTGATGGGTGCTGAGTCCTGACAGTCATGGGTGCTGAGTCCTGACAGTCGTGGGTGCTGAGTCCTGACAGTGATGGGTGCTGAGTCCTGACAGTCGTGGGTGCTGAGTCCTGACAGTCATGGGTGCTGAGTCCTGGCAGTCATGGGTGCTGAGTCCTGACAGTCGTGGGTGCTGAGTCCTGACAGTCATGGGTGCTGAGTCCTAAAAGTCATGGGTGCTGAGTCCTGACAGTCGTGGGTGCTGAGTCCTGACAGTCATGGGTGCTGAGTCCTAAAAGTCATGGGTGCTGAGTCCTGACAGTCGTGGGTGCTGAGTCCTGACAGTCGTGGGTGCTGAGTCCTGGCAGTCATGGGTGCTGAGTCCTGGCAGTCATGGGTGCTGAGTCCTGACAGTCATGGGTGCTGAGTCCTGGCAGTCTGGCAGTCATGGGTGCTGAGTCCTAAAAGTCATGGGTGCTGAGTCCTGACAGTCATGGGTGCTGAGTCCTGACAGTCATGGGTGCTGAGTCCTGGCAGTCATGGGTGCTGAGTCCTGACAGTCATGGGTGCTGAGTCCTGAAAGTCTGGCTCCCTGGTGGGCTCTCTTCAGAAAGGGGAGTGGGGACACAGCTCTGGTGTCGTGGCCGCGGCCTCCTGGGTGGTGTCCAGTGGGAGCAGAGCTCGGCGCCGTGTGTCCCCTGTCCTCTGTGTGACCGTCCCGGCTGGAGAAGCCGAGCCCAGGAATCTCGGCCGAGTCAGGCCACGGGACGCGTGGAGACCCTGTGGGAGGGGCTGCCACCTGTGACCTGAGGAGGCTGCAGGTCACTGGGCGCACCCTCCCTGGGCTCAGCGTGGCTCTTGTTCAGAGCCTGGTGGCCAAGGCCACCTGCCTAGGCATGACTGTCTGCAGAGGGGGACAAGCTCACCTGTGCTGTCCCCCAGGGCCGTGGCGGGCACCGCTGCGTCTTCCTGGGGCACAGGACGCTGTTCCCAGTGCCAGGCGGGTGGCGGGGCCCTGGGGCCATGCCCTGGCTCTGTCCTTGCCCTCTGCCTCCCGTCGCCCCGCGGCCTCCCGACCCAGGACCCTGCAGGTGGCTCGAGTGCATCCCGACCCCCGCAGGGCCACAGCGAAGGCTCCTGCTGGCTGGCGCCTTGGTCTCGGGAGGTGGCTCTCCCAGGACCCCCGCACGCCTGGCTCTGCCCTGAGCCGCGCTCACGGGGTCTGGGTCTCTCTGACCCGGCGTGGCACCGGGACGGGCCGTGGCTCTGGGCTCGCTCCTCCCGGGGCAGGCCCTGGCTGCTCCTCCGGCGTGGCCTTGAGTCCGCTGCCGCGCTGACTCTGCACCTGGCCCTCCGACTGCCCCCAGGAAGCGGGGACGTCACCTCAGCCCTCTGCCTCGGCCACCCAGCCAGCGCCGCAGCCAACGTCTGCTTAGCTCCAGCCTCCCTTCAGTGGCCTCTGGTGTGCAGCCAGCCTGTGCCCAGCTGGCTGCCCCACCTTCCCAACGACAAGTCCCCTAGGCAGTGGCTGGGCACAGAGAGGTGCCCTTGGCAAAGAGGCCCAGGCGAGGCAGGAGGCAGCGGGGGGGGCCGCTTGTGGAGGGCGTGGGGCCGCTGCGTGCTGAGGGCAGAGGGGCCGGGCTCTCGGCTGGGGACTCCCTGAGGGGGGGCCGGGCTCTCAGGCTGGGGACTCCCTGAGGGCAGAGGGGCCGGGCTCTCAGGCTGGGGACTCCCTGAGGGTGGTGGGGACGGGCTCTCAGGCTGGGGACTCCCTGAGGGGGGACGGGCTCTCAGGCTGGGGACTCCCTGAGGGTGGTGGGGACGGGCTCTCAGGCTGGGGACTCCCTGAGGGGGGCCGGGCTCGCAGGCTGGGGGACTCCCTGAGGGCGGTGGGGACGGGGCTCTCAGGCTGGGGACTCCCTGAGGGCGGTGGGGCTGGGCTCTCAGGCTGGGGACTCCCTGAGGGCGGTGGGGGACGGGGCTCTCAGGCTGGGGACTCCCTGAGGGCAGAGGGGCCGGCCGGGCTCTCAGGCTGGGGACTCCCTGAGGGCGGTGGGGCCGGGGCTCTCAGGCTGGGGACTCCCTGAGGGCAGAGGGACGGGCTCTCAGGCTGGGGACTCCCTGAGGGCGGTGGGGCCGGGGCTCTCAGGCTGGGGACTCCCCTGAGGGCAGAGGGGACGGGCTCGCAGGCTGGGGACTCCCTGAGGGCGGTGGGGACGGGCTCTCAGGCTGGGGACTCCCTGAGGGCAGAGGGGCCAGGCTTTCAGGCTGGGGACTCCCTGAGGGCGGTGGGGACGGGCTCTCAGGCTGGGGACTCCCTGAGGGCGGTGGGGACGGGCTCTCAGGCTGGGGACTCCCTGAGGGCAGAGGGGACGGGCTCGCAGGCTGGGGACTCCCTGAGGGCGGTGGGGACAGGCTCTCAGGTTGGGGACTCCCTGAGGGCGGTGGGGCTGGGCTCTCAGGCTGGGGACTCCCTGAGGGCGGTGGGGATGGGGCTCTCAGGCTGGGGACTCCCTGAGGGCGGTGGGGACGGGGCTCTCAGGCTGGGACTCCCTGAGGGCGGTGGGGCTGGGCTCTCAGGCTGGGGACTCCCTGAGGGCGGTGGGGCCGGGGCTCTCAGGCTGGGGACTCCCCGTGAGCTGCCAGCGGGGGTCAGTGGGGGCAGTGGACAGGGTGGCCCTGGCTTGCGGGTGGGTCAGGCACTAGGGGAGATGGGAGCCGGGGTGGCTCAGGACCGCTGGTCAGGGGAGGTTGGTGGCTCATGCTTTGCCCTGGCCTGGACGGGCTGACGTGGACCCGGGTTCTGCGCCAGGGGTGCCCTCAAGCAGGGGCTGCTAGAGTGGTGTCCCGAGCAGGTGAGGGAGGGAGGGGCACGGCGGGGACACGCTGCAGGGCAGGCAGCTCCTCCCGCTGCGCGTGGAGGCTGTGCCTGGGAGGAGCCCTGACCGCCAGCCTCAGGACCTGTCCTCCGCCCGGGGCCTCCCTCAATCAAGGCGGGCGGTTTTCTCCGTCCAGTGGTCACCAGCCCAACAGCTGGCACCGGCCTGCGGGCTTCTCTGCTTCTGCAGCATGCCGAGAGCAAGCGCCTGGCATGCTGGGGCCCAGGGTCTCCTGGCCCAGGCGGCCCAGGGACCACGTGCCTCACGCTGGGCAGGACGTCCTGGCGGGCCTGGGCCTCGCGCGGGCGCTGCTTTCTGCCTGAGCCGCTGCCCGAGCACCGCAGGGGCGGGGGCACTCGGGAGCTGGGCACTGTTTTGAGCTTGCTGGGATGAGGACAGCAAGGGACAACTTTGAATGGCCCTCGCTGGACCTGCTCTTGGCCTGGGCCAGGCTGGGGATCCGACTCGGGGGCTGGGGTGGGCAGAGCGCCCCCACCGGCTTCCAGGCACACGGGCGCCTCCAAGCGCCCGGGGAGCCTCCTGCTCACCTCCCCCTGCTGGGGCTGTCCCTGGGTCACGCTGGCGTGGGGCTGGGCGGGGCAGCACCCACCCCACATCACTTTGTCCCCAGGAAGGGGGTCCTTCACCCCACCCAAGCAAGAGTGTGCTGTGGGGAGCTCAGCTCGGAGCAGAGCGGGGGCCGGGTCCTCCTGGCCCTGTGCTCCCAGGAGCCTTTCTCCAGAGAGCCCTTTCTTTTCCTGCCAGCCCTGGGCTCCCTTGCCCAGGGAGAAGCTGCTGTCCTCTGTGGCTGGTCGGGGCAGAGCCGGTTCCCGGAATCCCCGCCCAGAGGAGGGAGGAGCAGCCGGCTGACTCACGGAGCCAGCACCGCTAAGGGAAGCAGATGTCTGGGCCGAGACTTCATCGGCAGCTTCTGGGCCCGCTGTCAAGGGCCAGGCCTGCGGGGTGTCCCCGAGACAAGGTGTCAGCACGTGGAGGCCCTCACTGCTGGGAAGGCAAGCGTGGCTCTTGGAGTCCACTGGCCACCCTTCCTGACGCCAGGCCCAGGGGCCAGGACCCTTCCCAGAGAGTGTCCCCTCACCCTCCGCACCAGGGGCTCGCGGGCCAGTGCCGGCCACCCCTCCTGCAGTCCCTCCTGCCCTCGCCGGCGCAGGGCTCCCACGGAGGGTCCAGAGAGGCTTCTTCCCCCACGAGGGACCGGTTCATTCACTTTATCAAAGTGCTCCCTGGGCCACTGCACCAACGCGGAGCTGGCCGTCCTCTAGGGCGCTCGCCCCGCGGGGTGGCCAGGGAGTGTCCCTACCTTCTTGGGGCACAAATGACTATGCCCCGTCCCAGCCCCAGCCCCAAGCAGTGTCCCCAGAGGGGAGGCCGTGGGAGGGTCTCCAGGTGTTTTGAGTGACCAGGGCCCCGGGCAGCTGTGGAGGGCACTTCCTGTGCACCACCTAGTCCTGCCTGCCGCCCACGGCTCCTGCCGCATCTGGAGGCCCGGCTGGGCTTCCTGGGGTCTTCAGGCCCAGGCGTGGACATCCCTGTGTCATCTCCTTCTTGCCCCTGTTCTTTCTCCTCCTGCTCCAGTGGTCACTTTCTCCCGTGTCCAGATCAGGGTGTCTGCCCAGGGTGGCCAGCGTTGGCCAGCGCAGGCTGTGCTAGCCCCACGAGCATCCCTAGAGTGCCACCAAGCCCCTCCTGGCCTGCCCCAGGAGGACCTGTGTCTGAACCCACGGGGGCCTTGCCCTGCCTTGTGGACTGCCCAGGCCTCTGTCTGTCCTCCCCCGACCAGAGCCCTCATTTCCGGTCTCCAGACTTCAGGGTCTCAGGGCCAGCAGCTGGGCCACCCTGCCAGGTGGTGGTGTGGGCTGGCCACAGGTCCTGACCTGAGCGTGGGCGATGTGAGAGGCCCCTCTCTCCTCGTCCAGGTACACACTCCTGCACACCCTCCCCTGGCCTTGGGGATGTCTGTATTCAGATGGCGCCTAAGTCTTGCACTCAGGTTGGGCCAGTGTGCATCCTGGCTTTTCCTGTTACACCACTTCTGTCATGAGGGACTGCCAGGCGTCACCCGGTGCCCCGGCCAGCAGGGGACAGCACTGAACAGAAGCACCTCGGTAGCCTGCACGTCACCCTCAAGCCCCGGCAGACGACGCAAATCTCTCCACCCTCTGCCGCTGGGACAGCCAGCCTCCGCCCCCCAGCCTCCCAGGCGTGCCTCTGCTGGCCCACTCCCAGGAAGCTGCTCTCGTGCCCCAGCTGCCGCGCCCTCCTGTCACTCAGTGCCCCTCCCATCTGGCTGGACTAGAGTGGCCCCGGAGGTGCCACGGCCTGCCGTCGCGGCTGGACGCTGCGAGCTCTGCTCCCAACCACGGAGCTCTGTCCTGGCTCCTGCCCACGCGCGGGGCGGAGGCTGGCGGGTCTGCAGCTGGGGCAGGGACGCGGCCCCTGGCGAGGCTGGCCTGCCGCCTGGGTCCAGGGCTGGCTGCGAGCCTCCCTCGCTGTTCCGTGGGCTCCTGGGCTTCTCGGCCGGCACAGAGCCTGCCTCACGGGTCGCGAGTGCAGGCCGGAGCTGAGCCGGACCGGGACCAGGGCGCGCCTGACCCCCGGCGGCTCCTCTGCTGAGACCAGGCCCTCTCCACTCAGGACACAACGCTGGCCCTGAGGACCCGACGGCCACTGCCAACCAGAGCCCTGGCCTCGCTGGGCGGCTGCTCCTCCTCTGGTCACCCTGCCCCTCTCGCAGGCCAGTGGCTCCAGGACCTGCCCCGCCGCCGCCGCCCCCTGAGCGCCGTCCCACTCACCGCCCCGGAGCCCCCTCCTCGCGGCTCCAGCCTGCCCTGCGCTGTGCCGGTGCCCAGCTGGCGTCGCTGGACTGGTACGGGCCAGGGCCCGCAGAAAGCACCCTCGCCTCCGGCTCTGGACGGCTGGAGCTCTGGGTTACCGGACCAGGCCCGCCCGCAGGCCTGCCAAGGCCTGTGCTCCGTGGCCAGAGGCGATGACCACCCCCGCCCCCCCGCCCCCGGTGGTGCCAGCCTGGTCCGGGCAGGAGAGGCTCTGCAGGCCGGGCCTCCAGCCAGCATGCCCTGCTCCTGTGGCCCCAAGTCCCCAGCACACCTGCTCCGCCCGAGGGGCTCCGACCCTCTAGGTGGGACGTGTTCCCTGCTGCGGGCACCCCTCCTGCCGGCAGGTGGCACAGCCGCCACCCACCGCCAGCCGCAGCATTGGCTGTCAGGCAGGGTGCCCGTCTCGGGTTCCCGGCCGGAACAACGAAGACCCACCAACCCAGAGGCACAAAGCAACCTTGCTGTGCCCAGCTCCTGAGGCCACCGCCTGTGCCGCGGCCCTGGAGGTGGGGTGGGCCAAACTGTGCGTCCAGCCTCTGGCTCTGTGGGAGACCACAGTGATGCTCCGCCTCTGAGCCAGGGCACCCGCCTGCGGCTCCGGCACCGGGCAAGGGGAGGCCCGCCCAGCTCCTGCCGCCTGCCTCGCCTCCACCCGCCGGTGCTCGCACCCACCGCCCTCTGTCCTCCGCTGGAGGCCACCAAGGGAGCAGCTCCCAGCCCTGTGCCACAGTGGGGCCATGCGGTCAGTGTCACCAGCCCACGGCTCCTTCCTGGACACCCCCAGGACGGTGGCAGGACACGCCCAGCTCTCAGTGCCCCTGCCCAGAGCCAGTGCTTCTCTTATACACCAAGGGAGGGGTCTCTTCCCTGTGCCCCGGGAGCCCCACGGTGCCCTGCCCCACGGTGCCCTGCCCACGGTGCCCTGTCCCACAGTGCCCTGCCCACAGTGCCCTGGCCACGGTGCCCTGGCCACGGTGCCCTGCCCATGGTGCCCTGCCCACGGTGCCCTGCCCCACGGTGCCCTGCCCACGGTGCCCTGCCCACGGTGCCGGGGAGCGGGAGGGCAGCCTGCCCGCCTCCTCTGAGGACTGCCGGTCTCCAGACCCCCTCTGGGGTGCTGTGGGCGAGGGCGGGAGTGCAGCTCGGCTGAGCAGGGGCCGCAGGATGCAGCTCCTTCCTCTCAGGAATCCCAGATGACATCCGCTCCGTTATGCACATTTGAATTCAGACACTTTAATTCAACAAGTGGACTTTGCCCTCAGCAGAGACCCAGCCCAGAATGTCCCACCCAAGGTTCCCCCTGGCCTCTCCTCTGTGGGCCGGAGTTGGGGTCGGTTCCCGGGAGAGAGAACAATTGCCAAAGAAGACAAGCAGGCCGCAGATGTGGGGGCAGGACCTCGGGGGCCGCCTCCTGCCCCCGTGGTCCTGATCCAACGCTCTCCAGGGTCAGCGAGGCCAGGGTGCTCCAGCAACGTCAGGAACAGGGTGGCTGGCGCTTCCTCCAGGCACTTGTGCTTGAGGGTGCTTTAAGTAAGGCTTGCCCTGTCCCCAGTCTGTGCCCACAGCCCATGTCCAGGCACCATGGTGCAGACTGCACAAACGGGAGCCAGAGCCAGCCTCTGGGTGATGTTCCTCTCCTCTGTCCACCATCTACCCTGGGTGATGCCCACTCCTCAACTGTCCTGTCCACACCTGGCAGTGTCCCTCCTCCTCCTCTGCTCACTGTCCACCCTGGGTGATGCCCTTCTCCCCCTGTGCCCACAGTCTGTCCACTCGGCCTGGGTGATGTGAGCTGTGGGCAGGAGCCTGGCAGCTGCCTCTGTGCTCTCTTCCCTGTGCAGGGCCACCCTGGGTGACCGTCCCTCCCACTGAGATCTGCCTCTGCCTGGGGGTTCTCCAGCCCCTGAAGGGCGGTCCGAGGGCCAGGGAGGCAGGGCTGCATGAGACCCCCAGAGCCGGTGGGCAGGTTTGGATCAAGGTCGGTCCTCCCGCAGGGCAGGACTGCTTCTCCGCGTTCCAACTGCTGGAAATGAAATTTGTTGACTCTATCTGAGAGTGACTTTTTTTTTGCACATGGCAAAAATGATTCTTCCAACGTAATAACTTTGCCAACCAGAGGCCAGCTATTCACACCCACCCGTCTCTTTGATGTCTTGCTGACTCTTGCTTGCTTGGTTCAGAAGGAATGCTATCACATCGCGTAATCTGAAACATGTTAATAGAACTTGCATTTTTTTTCTCTTAAAGCAAAATGGGGAGTTCCAGCCAATCTTGCTAGTTTTATTTATAGCATTTTATTTCCTGAGAGAAGACAGGAGAAGCGAGCCCCTGCCTTCCCTCTCCGTCTGGCTCCTCCCCGTCCGTCCCCGTCTGGAGGCCCTGGTGGACGGAGGGGAGGGGCGGCAGCCGCACGGAGGGGCTGGACTTGGACTCAGACAGCAGGTACCGGAGCAAATGGCGAGATCAGAAGGAGGAATTGTGTCACTGCTTCGAAGGAATGAATTAAACGCGCTTCCTCGCGCGTCTGATTGACAGGGCTACTCGGGAACAACAGCATATAAAGGAGGCGGCGTCGGCTGCCTGGAGCAGGGGACGGTCCACCACGGTGCTCAGCGGCCCGGGTCTCCTCCACACTGGGGAAGCCGCGTCCTTCTGGTCCTGCTCAGAAACCCTGAGGTCAGCCGGCACCCCAGGAGGACAGCACGCCAGGTAACACACCTATTTCAACTTTTAAGCCCTGGCATTGGGCTGTGATGCTCAGAGAGGCTCTGACTCCCGGAGGAGCACGGGCAGGACGGGCAGCGCGGGCTCAGAGTCTGCCGCTGTGTCCCCGCACGGCACCGCTGCCCCCGCTGTCTGGCCCTGCTCCGTGCCCGGCTGTCCTGTGAGCATGTGGGTCCTGCCCAGAAGCTGGGAAGCGCTCTCTTCCCTCTTCAGAGGAGCGTTTCCCCCACGCTGGAGTTTGCTGTTGAGGAGGGAGCGCGAGAAAGGAGCGGCCAGCAGCGCCCCGAGCCTGAGCCGGATCCCGGGGTCCCGGAGACCCTGGCTCTAGCACCGCCGCTGAGTAGTGCTGGGAGCTGCAGGGACCCCCGGTGGTCCTGGAAGGGGCTGCAGGGAGGGCGGGCAGCGGCTGCTCGTGGACAGAGCTGGCCGGGTGCGCCGGCCGCCCACAGACCAGGGCTGAGCTGGACGCTGAGTTTCCTGCGTGACCACTCCCGGGCCCAGCAAGTCACTCTTCACTTCGTATAAACAGGACGCTCAGAGACCTCCGTGTCTGCTGCAGAAAGACTCTGGAAACCTTCATTTCAGAAAACACACAAGCACAAGCGTTTGGCACGGGCGTGGGAAGTGAGAGGGAGGGAGGGAGGGAGGGCGGCGGGAGGGAGGGAGGGCGCCACCGAGCTGGACGCGCCCCCGTGCCCGCAGCACGCTGGCCCTCCTTTCCCACCTGCGGGCAGCCGTGCCCGCCACGTCCCGCCTGTTTAGGACAGGGTTTGATTTTGTCAAAAGAGAGTTGAGTTCAGTTTCTTCTTCTTTCTTTTTTGTTGATGATACCGGGGACTGACCTCAGGGGCACTCGACCCCCGAGCCACCTCCGCAGCCCTGTTCTGTGTGGTATTTAGAGACGGGGTCTCCCGAGCGCCTGCCGTTGCTGAGGCCGGCTTTGAACCTCGAGCTCAGTCCCTACGCCTGCTGAGGCGCGTGCTCAGCTGCAGCTGGGACGGAGGTCTCCTCCGCAGATGCGGCCCTCGTGCAGCCTGGCCGTCTACAGGGAGGGACGGGGTGACGGCCACGCCTGCAGAGGGGCGACAGGGGCGAGCCTTCCGACGTGGCACCCAGCACTGCTCACGCCTTAGCCTCCCTGAGTGCTTACTGAACGCGGGTGCTGTTCTGAGTACACAGCAAGGGTTGACCCCTGAACTTAGTCCCCCAGAACTCTGAGCAAGGCCCCGATAGGGACATCTTGTTTCTCCTGCCACCCCCTCCAGGCGACGTCGGAAAGAGCCCAGGTGCACAGCGAGGCAGCCCTTCTCGGGCTTGCTGGCCTGGCCAGGCGGCCTGGACGGATGCGCGTCTGCGAGAGGCATTTCTCAGAGCAGCGCCGTCCAGGGCGCTTTAACTGAGGGCGTCCACCTGCGGGGGAGGACCCGGGGCAGGGGGTCAGTCACCTCTGCTTGGTGCAGGGTGAGGCCCACAGCCCCCTGGACGAGACGGGCGAACCCACAGTAGCCGCCGGGAAGGGCCCTCAGCAGCACCTTCCTCTGGCCACCCCCTCCTCCCCAGGACGGTGCGGGAGCCCGGCTCACCAGATATTTCTGGAGAGGGAGACCCTCGGTTTCCTTTAGCAGAGAAGCCAAGGAGTCTGTTCTCAACATGGAGGGAATCGGCTTCCACCTAGAGCAGGGGGAGCTGTGGAAGGGCCGGGTTCCAGGCCGCAGGGCCGAGCCCGCAGGAGTTAACGCAGCTGGGCTCCGTCCAGGTCTCCTGACTGCTGATCCGGCCCGCTGCGCCCTGCCAACTTGGAGTCCTCAAGAATGGAAAAACAGGCCTGCAGGAGGACAGAGGCAGGCTGAGAACTGACTAGCACACCCTCCCGTCTCCTGAGAACGGTGCCTGAGCCACTGTCCCCACAGCCCACGGTGGCCCTTAGCTGAGGCGGGACAGGGCTTGCCACGCGCCTCCGCAGCCCGCGCTCACAGGCTGGAGGCTCTCCTGACTCCCAGCTTCCAGAATCTGGGCCTGGTGACACGCTTCTCGGCGGACGCTCAGCGCGAGCAGCCACGACAGTGTCCACTGCTCCCCAGCAGGATGGGGCAGTCAGGCCGGCTTGCCCCCGGGGCTGAGCTAATGGGAACATTCAGAGCCCCCAGGGCGTGGGCCAGGATGGCCAGCCCACTAACACCGCCACAGTGGGCAGAGCCTGCCGGAACCCCAGCGTCCGGAGCCTCGGTGGGCCTGCGGGACCCTGCCCCGATGCCGTGTGCGCTGTGGCTAGGGGACTCGAGCGCACCCCTCGGCGACACTCAGGCGCTGTGCGCCCCTCTCTAACCAGGGCTGCTTTTCTCCTAGGAGCCGCTGCCGCAGGCAGGATGCTCTGGGGGCTGGCCCTGCTGGCCCTGTGGGCGTGGCCCAGCGCGCACGGTGAGTGGACCCAGCCGCTTCGTGCGCGAGGCGTGGCCGCCCGGCTTCCGCATCTAACCCCAGCGCCTGCTTCGCTGCTCTGCAAGTGCGACCTTTACTTGCTTTTGAGTCCATGCGACCTGAAAGGACTTATTTTTGGAAAGCTCAGGCATTAGATAGAAACGCCACGGAGCGGGGTTCGCTGTGCTCGGCTCTGCCATTTCCCGCTCGCGTCCGCACAGCAGTGCAACTGCCTGGCGTTCCGCGTCTCCTTCCCGCTTCCTTTCGCTTGTGATGTCATCTCAACTCTTTCACCACGTTTTTGTTTTCTCCCAACGTGGTTGTTAATGACTGCGTAGTATTCCATCACAGAGAAGCCCTAATGCTTTTAGATCAGTCCCCCTTTAGATGCCATTTTATTTGTTGTGAGATGACTCTTTATCAGCATTTGTGATTATATCCTTTGCATAAGTTACAAAAATAAAATCACTCTTTTAATACAGCAGTCAAAGGTTTTGATCGATTCGATCCCTGCCAAGAGCCGCCCTGACAGTGGTCATGGCCACACGTCTCCCAGCACTGCATATGCTGCAGTGTTTTAATGAGCCAAGATAGAGTCATGCTTTGTAAGAGTTTTAAAGCTCTTTATTCAGTGCATTATTCTGAATCATCAAACTGCTGTCACTTGGGGAAGAGTGCCCCGTTTTCTTTTCACTAGTTGGCGGTGACTCAGAGCCCCTCACCCACCTGACAGGTCCTGGGTCCTTAGCGCAGTGTGGGAGGACACATTTCTACAGCGCTGAGAAGAGCTAGCCTGGTCCAGGGAGGAGGATCCCGACCAGAACTCGCCCATGCCTTTGTTTCCCTTGACAGTCCGTCCCAGCAGGCCTGGCCTCAGCACTAGTTGTCCCCACCCGGGGGCACTGGGGTCTTGGAGGTGGCACCCTGCGCCCCAGACTGGGAGGAAGAACAGGAGGGAGGGGAGGCCCCTAGTCCTGCCTGGAAAGGTGGGGGTCTTGTGCCAGCAGGACTCACCTCCTTGGTTGAGGAAGCCCTGCTGTGGACGCAGCCCAGTGGGAGGCCCTGGTGGCCCCAGGCCCAGCTGAGTACAGTGGCGTCCCAGCCTAGGACGAAGCTGCCCCCCAGCCATGGGGGGCACAGGGTCCGCAGCCTGGGTGGGCACGGGGCCTTCCTTGGAGGAGCCCCTGCACTCCCATAGGAAGGACGAGCAGCAGGACACCGGAGACCTTGCGGGTGGCTGGTGGCCTTGCGGTGCAGCCCTGCTGGGCCCTCCTGTCCGGGGCGCTGGCCTCTGCTGGCTGGTAACCGCTGCGCCTCCCTTGGCAGCTGGCGACCCCGACGGTGGGGACACCTCCTTCGACCTCTTCAGCGTCAGCCGCATAAGCCGGAGGACGATCGGCGCCAAGCAGTTCCGCGGGCCTGACCCCAGGGTGCCCGCGTACCGGTTCGTCCCGCTTCGACTACATCCCCCCGGTGGGCAGCGAGGACCTGGGCAGGATCCTCAGGGCCATGCGGCGCAAGGAGGGCTTCTTCCTCACGGCGCAGCTGAAGCAGGACGGCAAGTCCCGCGGGACGCTGCTGGCCCTCGAGGGCCCCGGCACCGCCCAGCGGCAATTCGAGATCATCTCCAACGGCCCTGCGGACACCCCTGGACCTCACCTACTGGGCCGAGGGCGCCCCGCACCTAGTCGCCCTGGAGGACGTGGGCCTGGCCGACTCGCAGTGGAAGAACATCACGGTGCAGGTGGCCGCCGAGACCTACAGCCTGTACGTGGGCTGCGACCTCGTCGACAGCGTGGCCCTGGAGGAGCCCTTCTAACGAGCAGCTGGGCGCCGAGGGGGGCCGCATGTACGTGGCCAAGGGCGCCACCAGGGAGAGCCACTTCAGGGTGCGTACCGGCTGCCAGGACCCCCGGGGGGCCGCCTCGCACGCCTGCCTGGCGGAGCACCCAGCACACGCTGGCTCCTGTGCACACACACGTGCACACTGCCCCCCACAGAAACACACAGGTGCACACACACGTGCACACTGCCCCCCACAAAAACACGCAGATTCGTATACACATACATGTACTAGCACAAGCGTGCACCACACTCACACGTGCACACACAAGCACCAAATGCATGTGTTCCACATGCACACACACTACCTGATGTGGACGTGCGCACCGTGAGCAACATCGCATGAGCACCCCAGGCACACACGGCACACCCTTCCTGAGCCACAGAGCAGCCCGTGGCCACAGGGGCCTCTCGCCAGTGGTCAGCGGCTGAGACCGGGCTGCTCTGGGATCTGGGAACCGCCCGCTTGCTGCTGGCAACCCCACCTTGGTCGCCCCAGGCTGAGGCCGATGCTGGGTGCACTTTGGCAAAAGGAGGGGTGAGCTCTCCGCAGGCTGTCCTTCCCGAGGGGCTGGGGACGCCGGAGAGCAAGGCCCTGCCCAGCTGAGCTGCGGGGCCAGACAGGCGTGCGGAGCCCCGAGCTCAGAGCTGCAGCGGGCGGGAGTCCCGCACACGGTGCTGGCGGAGGTGCGCTGTGGCCTGGGTCGGTCGGGCTCCTCCGCGGTGTGGGCGGAGCCTGTCTCGCTGCCGCTCCGCGCGCAGCGGGTCCCTATCCGGAGGGACCCGGGCAGAGGCACCGTGCTGCGCTGGGCCGGGGCAGGTGTGTGGGCGCTTTCCACTGGTGGTGGTGTAGACCTCGGGCGGGTGTGTCCCGGCCACGACCCACCCCTAAGCTGGTGGTGTAGACCTCGGGCGGGTGTGTCCGGCCACGACCCACCCCTAAGCTGGTGGTGTAGACCACGCGGGCGGGTGTGTCCGGCCACGACCCACCCGACCCCCCTGTAAGCTGGGGAACATCTGCGCATTGCTGTCCCCGAGGAGCGCGTGCTCTTGGACGCGTGTGCGTGTGAGAGCGCGGCCATCCAAGTAGCGTGGGCACGGCCTGCTGCTGCCGAGCCCTCCTGGCGCAGGACACTTTGGCCATCGCTGCTGGCTGGCCAGGGCACCTCAAGGGGATTCCCATCGTGGTGCGAGAGCTCCCGCAGGCCAGAGCCTGAGTCCCTGCCTGGGCAGGGGACACTTCCGAGCCCCAGGCCCTTGCGAGGACTCTGCCCGGAGGTGGCCCGGAGTCCACCTGGGCATGCGCGGAGACGCTCGCACCCAGACCCCTCCTGCTCCGGTGGGGCGTTCTCTCTCCTGGCTGTAGCTTCCCGAGTTTCACCCCCACTGTGTCCTGTCTGCAAGCCGCGTCTCCACACAGCAGGTGCAGGGCCTGCGCACAGGGGATTCCAGAGCTGCCCAGCGAGGCGGCAGCAGATGCCCCGCTGCAGGCCCCACCGCACTGCTGACGTGTCCTCGGCGCGGCTCACACGCCGGGGCTCACCTGCCCCCCTCCCGGGTGTACCTCCACAGGGTCTGCTGCAGAACGTGCACCTGGTGTTTGAGAACTCTGTGGAGGACCTCCTAAGCAAGAAGGGCTGCCAGCAAGGCCAGGGAGGTAGGTGCAGGCCAGCAACGCGGCGCCCCCTCTGGGATGGGCTGCGCTGACTACACACACTAGAGGCCTTCAGCACCAGTGCTGGGGTGCCGTGTCATCTCTGAGACACGCTGGCCTCTGATTGTCAAACGATCGGTTTTGAATAGTTTTATTAATTTTTAAAATTCGTTTTTAATTAGTTACACATGACAGTAGAATGCACTTTGATACGTGCTGTATGATGGAGCACGACTTCCCATTCCCCTGGTGTAGAATGAGATCATGTTGAATCCCATGGGCCATGTGGCCACATGTGCAGGGTGATGGCCTCTGATCCATTCTACCATCCTTCCTGCCCCCACACCTCTCCCCTCCCCTCACTCCCCTTTACCTAGTTGGAGGTGCCTCTGTTTTTCCCTAGCCACCCCTTATTGTGAAGAAGCGTCATATATCAGAGAAAACATTTGACTTTTGTTTTTGGGGATCGGCCTATTTTGCTCAGCATGATACTCTCCAACTCCATCCATTTACCAGCAAATGCCGTGATTTCATTGTTCTTTAAGGCTGAGTAATATTCCATCTCTCTCTCTCCCTCTCTCTGCCACATTCTGTTTATCTACTTATCTGCTGAGGGACACCCAGGTTGCTTCCATAGTTTGGTTATTGTGCGTTGAGCTGCTATAAACTTTGATGCGGCTGCATTACTATAATATGCTGATTTTAAGTACTTTGGGCATAAACCAAGATGTGGGATAGCTTTTTTTCTTTTTTATTTTTTTAGATATTTATTTATTTGCTTTAGTTTTACACAATGTGTTTATTTACGTGGTGCTGAGGATCGAACCCGGGCCGCGCACGTGCTAGGCGAGTGCTCTACCCGCTGAGCCACAACCCCAGCCCGGGCAGCTTTTGATAGTAACAAGTCCCCTTACAAGCTCAAAGTTAGATGGCCCACATCTTGATGCAGTGTTGAAGGGAGGCAGCTTTCCACACCAACCAGTGGCCGTTGCTGCCCGGGGCGTCCCAGACCATGGAGCCCGTCTCTGGCTGCTCTGGTCGGGCGGTGGAGAGGGCCACCCTGCTGCGGACTGGCGCTCTGCGGTCTGGTAACTCTGGGCTCCAGCGAGTGTCCGCCAGGCTGTGCCCGCGTTCTCTGGGGCATTTTCTTGGTAGAGGTCCTCGGGCGGGGTCTTCGAGCAGCATCTCGAGATCCTCAGAACGTCTCTCTCTGTGCTCGGATGGAGCCCAGGGCCTCCCCTCTGCGGGCCAGCCTCTCCACACGCCACTTCCCACTCGTCTTGTTGGGCAGAGAGGAGGCCCGAGGAGGGCCTCAGTTTCCAGGCCGAGAGCCGCCTGGGCCTCAGGGATGGCGCTCATTAGGCGTCTGGGGGGACCGGGCCCTGTGACCAGCACTCTGCTTCAGAGCGGACGCCCGGGCCCGCCTGCGGGTCAGGGGTGCCCGAGCACTTGGCAGGTTCCAAGAGCTGCGCAAGCAGAGTTCAGGCTGCTGCGGAGCCTCCTGTGGGCACGGGGTGTTGGCTGAGGCCACAGTGGTCACTCTGCTAGCCGGGCAGGGAGAGGATGTGCGCGCACACACACACACACACACACACACACACACACACACACGGCCTTGCCTTCGCTAGGACGGAGTGCGCTCTCAGCCTCCGAGGCACAGGCCCCTGCGCTGCAGTCAGTGTGGCTGCCCTGTGGCTGGATCTTGCGAGGCAGCGCGGCCGTGGACAGCCCCTCAGGTCAGGCAGGACCCCAGCCCGCCTGGCCGACTCCGGGGTCGCTCGGACCACACGCGTGCAGCTGGCAGTGCAGGCACGATCCCTGGCACTACCAGAGCCACCCGTGACAACCACTGGGCGTTCCCAGCCCTTCTTAAAAGATGGCACTGACACAGACCCCTGGGTCCCTCGTGAGTACAGAGGGTCTGTGGTCTTCGCCCTGGTTCCCACACAAGGCTGAGGCCAAGGCCGGGCGCCCGCCCCGCCCAGGCAGATGTACAGGCTGCCCCACAGCAGCTCGCGGCTGGTGCCGGGGGACGGCAGGACCCTCTGCGCATGGTGGGGAGAGGGCCTCTGTGCAGGCCCACGGTCCAGGTCCCACTGCGGGAGACCTTGGTGCGTCAGGTCACACACCCCGAGGGACGAGCAGCTGCTGAGGAGCCAGAGCCCTGAGCTGGGGCTGCTCACGGCAGCAGGAGCACGCGTGCCACGCAGGTCACACGGCGCAGGGCGCCGCCCACCTGGGGTCTGTGCGCCACCTGTCCTCTGTCACCTGTCATCTACCCATCATCTGTCATCTACCGTCTGTCATCTGTCACCTGTCATCAATTTGTCATCTGTCATTTATCATCTGTCACCTGTCCTCTGTTTATCACCTGTCACCTGCCACCTGTCATCTATTGGTCATCTGTCACCTGTGTATCATTTATCACCTATCATCTCTTGTCTACTCACCTGTCGTCTACCATCTATCATCTGTCAATCATCTATACTTTATCATCTACCACCTATCATCCGTGGATCATGTATTCCCACCATCTGTCCTCTGTCATCTCTCTGTCGTGTATCACCTTTCTGTCATCTGTCCCCCTATCAAACCGGTTAGTTTTGGGTGCACTCACCGTTAGCTGGTTGGTCCCGTGCGTGCACTCACCGTTAGCTGGTTGGTTGTGCGTGCCCGCACATTTGCACAGTTGGACGTGGCTGAGGGCACCGAGCACCTGAGGACAGCTCTCAACCCTGGTGTGGTTCACCACGATGGTTGACTGAGGCTGACGCTCCGCCGTGGGGAACGGGAGAGCCACGACACGCACACGTGGCCACTCTGACTTGGAGCGTGTGGAAGGGGAAAGCGTGTTAAGGGCCTAGTGACCACCGGAGGGGAGCTGGGGAGGGTGGACAGACGTGACAAGCAGGGGCTGGAGGCTTTGGCTGGGCCCGACTGGGGACGACTCTGGTTCTGGAGTGGGCTCCAGGTCCACTGTGGACTGAGGATCCTGCCCACGTGTGCCCGTGAGCCAGGGCTCCCCAGGGCGCGTGTGGTTTCCAGGCCCTGGGAGGCAGAGTCCACAGAGGGCGGGGGCTCTGAGGACGCCCACCTCCCTTCTGAAGGGCAGCGGTGGCCGAGCAGAGGCCTGGGGGCAGGAGAGATGGAGGAGCCAGGCACTGCGAGGTGCTCCGCGCCCAGCCAGGGGCCTGGGACAGGGATAGGTGGAGAAGCACCGGGAGGGGCACAGGCACCTCTGCGTCTGGGTCTGTGCCCGGAGAGGGGCGGGTGGGGCAAGGAGAGGGTGCCCAGAACTCGCAGCCGCTCCCAACTCTGTCCGCCGGAGGCTCAGGCCTGGGCGCCCAGTCGCCGGCCCCTGCCTCTGGTCCCGCCTGCACTTTCTGCTCCTCAGCCGAGCTCCAGCCCTGCAGGGCTGTCCTTTGGCAGGACCGGGACTGACCAGGAGCACTGGGCAGCGGCCAGCCCAGCATGGTTGGTTCTTCCTTTGGAGGCAGGGTCTTGCTCGGCTGCCGCGGCTGACCTGAGTTGGCACCCTCCCGCCTCAGCTCCCTCATGGCTGGGGTCACAGGTGTGGCCCTGCCCTCTGTTGGTGGCCTCTTGACTGCTGCGCACGCTGCTGTAAGGGGGTCCTTCCTGTCAGGCCCAGGCCCGGCTGGGAACAGCGGCCGCCACCTTCCCTGGGTCCTGGGGGCAGCTGGCGCAGGGCCCTCCCGCCTTGCTGCTGCGGCTCTCACTGCCCCTGTGTGTCCCCAGCCGAGGGCAATGCCATCCGCGAGCACACGGAGACGCTCCACCTGAGCCCTCACGTCAGCACGGAGTTCGTGGGCCCGGGCGTGGAGAGGAGGCCGGAGGTGTGCCAGCACTCCTGCGAGGAGCTGGGCGGCGTGATCCGCGAGCTGTCGGGGCTGCAGGTGCTGGTGGACCAGCTCAGCGAGAGCCTGAGGAGAGTGGTGGGGTGCTGGGGCTGCGACGGGCGGCGGGCAGGGAGGACCAGGCCCCCCTGCAGCCGGCCTGTGGCCTGGAAAGACGCGCGGGAGCCTTGGGCCCGGCCGGAGCCAGCGCTCCACACACAGCCAGTGCGAGGCGCTGCAGGGACGCGGGGTCCACGGCGCAGGCGCAGGCACAGGGTGCACGCCCTCCATGCACACCCTTGACCTGGGGAAGTTCTTGTCCCCACAGACAAAGCCATGCCACGCAGAGGGGCATGCACAGGGTGAGCCGCGCAGCCAAGGACAGGCAGGAGGGCTGGGGCCATCTCTGTGGCGTCTTCAGCTTCCTCGAGCAGGAAGCAAGTGCCACGGGGGCCTGGAGCTCAGGAGCTGACGGTGGTGAGGCTGGGCCACCATGCTGCCCTCGTCCACACAGCCGAGCTGGTGTCCACTGGAGGAACGGCAGCTGCCCCCCAGAGGGCTGCGCGGGAGGGCGGAGCAGCGAGGGGGAGACGTTCTGGGCCCGGGCTCCCCCCACGTGGAAGGAGCCCCAGGTGTGGGCGCTCTGACCCTGTCTGGGTGTCGGGGACCTGCAGGACTCCTGTCCTTGCTGGGTAGCGGAAGGGCCTCAGAGGCCCCGCACTGGGCTCAGGGGCTCCCCGAGGGTGGAGCAGCCTCCTGGCACCTTCCGGGGGCACGTGGTGTGGGCCACCGCGGGGGCAGAGGTGGGAGTGGCTCCTGAGGCCGTGTGCTGCCAGACACCCTGCAGGTGCCACCTCAAGCTGGGGCATTGCGGGCACTGAGGTTGCTTGCAGATGGCTCTCCTGGGCACCTGAGCGTCAGATGCCTGTCCTGCAGTAAGTCTGCCTTTAGTCCCGCGGTCCCTGTGTGGCAGCACCACTCTCAGTTCTCAGGTGCTGCAGGTGTGCAGTGCCCTCAAGGGCCTGCCGCCACTGTAGGGAGTGCCGCGTGGGCAGCAGTGGGCAGAGAGGCCCCAGGCCTGGCTCCCCTTCCTTGCTGGCAGCAAGTCTCAACCGCCTCTCTCGCTGCCGCCACCTCCGCACTGGGCAACAGCGGCGTCCTGCCTGGTGGACAGGAAAGAGGGTGCTTGGCTGCAGCCGGCTGCAGCCATCTGCCGCTGCCCAGCACCAGCGCGGCCCACGCAGAGGTGCGGAGGCCAGCAGTAAGGCTGGGTCAGCTGGACCTCGTAGCGAGTAGAGGAGTGGGAAGCCCAGGGTGCCGGAGACCTGTGCCCTGCGCCCTGGGGCTCCCAGGGCCTGAGTCCATCCAGGTCTCGCCTGCACATGGGTTCCCCGCCGCGGGCCTGCGGCCAGACCTGGGCTGCTCAGTCAAGTAGGAGGAGGATCCTCACCCAGGCAGCACGGGCCGGGGCTGGGTCCTGTCCGCTCCTGACTCTGGACTCCGCTGCAGTCAAGTGATAACCAGTTCCTGCTCGAGCTTCTTTGGCGGCCCCTCCTAAGACGAGGAACGTGACGGCCTGCTGGCAGGACGGCCGGTTTCTTTGCAGAAAATGAAACCTGGGTGGTGGACAGCTGCACGTCCTGCACCTGCAAGGTGAGTTCCTGGGCCCACAGGCCCCCTGCGAGCGGGCCGAGCTCCGCTGCCCGCAGGCCACAGATGCAGGGAGGCCGCAGAAACGGGATCAGACACAGGCAAGGAGGGGGAGGCTGAAGGGAGCCAGCAGAGGCACCGAGCGTGACCACGTCCAACTCTAGGCTCCACACGTGAGAAGCCCAGGCCCAGAGGGGTGTGCACTTGGCCAGTGCGCCAGTGGTCAGGACATCTGGAGTGGAGCTACCCAGAGGCCTTGAGCCCTCATCTGAGGTGTGCAGTTCCAGTAGGGCCTCGGTGCTTAGCGGAAGCCTCTGGGGAAGCAAGTCAGAGTCAAGAGCGCTCCACGACCTGGCTCTTCTCACTAGTGACCGGCCGCTGTGCGTGAGGACCCAGGCATCACACAGCGCAGGGCCCCTGCCTGCCTCCTCTCCTACCACAGCCATGGCCAGTCTTGGTTGCAGTCTCTTTGCTCAGTGGCAGGAGACAAGACCCACTGGGCCCACAGAGCCACCTCGGGCCTGTCCACGGTCTTGGGTCACCCTGTAGGACCTCGGACACAAGACGTCCACTGCCCTCCTGGCCCTTTCCACCCAGCCCTGAACCAAGGCTGCAGCCTGGACGAGTGGTCTGAGTGCCTCCTTTACTTACAGAAGTTCAAGGTCGTCTGCCACCAGATCTCCTGCCCGCCTGCCACCTCGCCAGCCCAGCCTTTGCTGAGGGCGAGTGCTGTCCTTCCTGCTCCCTCCGTGAGTGCTGCCCACGAGCCCCCTGCAGGGCAGGGTCACTGCTGCTGTGTTCGTTCCTTCGTTGGTGGGGGCAGAGGAGGGGCAGGCTCAGCCTGGTGAGGACAGGGAGATGGACACCGAGGGACATCTGGGCCTCAGCATTCTAGCAGCCAGTGACCAGGAAGCAACTCCAGGGTCCTCAGAATTCAGGGGCTAGGGTTTTGTCCCTCCCTGTCACTCCTCAGAGCAGGAGGCTGAGCCCCGGGGACCTGGCACTGGCCAGCACCCACACGAGGCGCAGACAGGGAAGGACTGTGGCAGTCACCCAGCACACCTGAGCACACCTCTGGAACAGCAGGGAGTACACACAGAACCCCAAGGTGGCCACGGGTGACACTCTGAGCCGCAGAGATGTGCCCAGGACAGGGTGGAGGTGCTGGCCTCCCTGGGCCCGGCATGCTGTGCAGAGGACTGGGCGGGCACCAGGGTAATCCTCGGATCTGCTCGTCCCCACCTGCCGCCCGCGGTTGACCGGTCCCTGACCCCAGAGCTCTCCTGCAGAGGCCCCAGCCGTGGCCACCGGGGATCCTGCGCCTGCCCTCACCTCAGAGCTTGGCCGCTCCCGGCTCCCGTCCTGCACGTGCGCAGAGCCGTCTCCCCAGGGCTGCCATGTCGCCCGGAGGACACTGACTCCTTTGCTGGGGTCCAGCCTGTGGGCGTGCTGCCCCTTCCCCGGGGGGGGGGCCAGGCCTCACCCTCCTGCTGTCCCTTGGCCCTGGCCACCCGGCACCGCGCCCCTCCTCAGGCTGGGCTCTGAGGCCGAAGCCGTGGCCTGTGGGAGCTGTGTCCAGCGCCTTCTCGCTGCAGGCTGTCCTCTGCCCCGTCCTGCTTCCAGAGACACTCAGGCTGAGAGCGGGCCTGGCCGAGCACGGGGCTGGGAGGACCTTCTCCTGCTGCCCTCGGCGCCCAGACCTCTGCCTGGCGCAGGGAACAGGCTGGGAGGAGCCAGGCTCTGCTGCGGCTCTGATTCCCAGCAAAACGTGACTTCCAGTCTCAGCCTCACTGTCTGACACAGACACCGTCCCCGACAGCCCAGGTGCCTCAAGCCTCACTGTCTGTGACACACAGACAACCGTCCCCGACAGCCCAGGTGGCCTCAAGCCTCACTGTCTGTGACACACAGACACCGTCCCCGACAGCCCAGGTGGCCTCAAGCCTCACTGTCTGTGACACACAGACACCGTCCCCGACAGCCCAGGTGGCCTCAAGCCTCACTGTCTGTGACACACAGACACCGTCCCCGACAGCCCAGGTGGCCTGAGCTTGAGATGAACGCGAGCTGGAGGAGCTGCGGAGGGGCGGGGCGGGCTGCTGGGCGCCAGCGCAGACCCTGGGCACCACCACACTGGGCCCACTGGAGGGAGGCGTCCAGGGCATGGGGAGCAACTGGACAGGAGGAGGGCTGGCCCCCCGTGCCACTCTGCCCCCTGCCCCGCGGCGTCCGGGAGCTCTGGTTGTCGCCTTCTTCCTCTCGGCGAGGCTGCGTCTCGCCTGTGCAGGAGGCTGTCCCTTGCTCTCTCAGTTCAGACTGGAAATGGGCTGAGAGCTGATTCCAGCCAACAGCGAGAACGGCGTCCGCTGAGGCCATCAGCAGCAGAAGCTGCAAGGAGGGAAGCCAAGGCTCCAGGGCTGCAGGAGACGGCGTGCCGCCCTCAGTGCCCCCCCCCGAGCTGGCCCTCCCCCTCAGCCGCCTTCCCTGCCGCTCACAGCTCCCGCTCTCCTCCCCCGCCACAGCAGCAGGCCCCACGCTCACGCCCTTCTTCCCTTGGAAGGGGACCTTCCCGGGCGATGGCTGCCTGGTCGGCTCTGGGGCCTGCCCCTGCGTGCTGGCCAACCCGTCAGGGAGCCTGTGCCCAGGAGTTGCCCGCACCACCAGAGCAGGAGCCGGGCGTTCCGAGGGCCAGTGCTGACCTGGGGCCTCTCCTGGGGGCAGGGCCTGACCTCCTGCATGTGCTTTCTTGGGCAGCAATGGACGGCGAGCAGGGCTGGTCTCCGTGGGCGGAGTGGACCGAGTGTTCCGTCACATGTGGCTCTGGGACCCAGCAGAGAGGCCGGTCCTGTGACGTCACCAGCAACACCTGCCTAGGCCCTTCCATCCAGACGCGAGCCTGCAGCCTGGGCAGGTGCGACCCCCGCAGTGAGTATCAGCACCCCTGCCTGCACCTGGGGTGTCTGGGCCCCCAAGGACGGGCTCACCCCTGCCTGCACCCGGGGCGTCTGGGGCCCCCAGGGACGGCTCACTCACCCCTGCCTGCACCCGGGGCGTCTGGGCCCCCAGGGACGGGCTCACCCCTGCCTGCACCCGGGGCGTCTGGGCCCCCAGGGACGGGCTCACCCCTGCCTGCACCCGGGGCGTCTGGGGCCCCCAGGACGGGCTCACCCCTGCCTGCACCCGGGGCTCTGGGCCCCCGGGGAGCACCCCGGGGGCGTCCTGGGGCCCCCAGGGACGTCTCTCTGGCCCCGGCTGGAGGCAACAGCCTCCTGTGAGGACCCCCAGGCGAAGGTGTCAGCGCCGGCCCTCTCCTCCCCTGGCTGTGGGGCGTGTGCAGCAGAAAGCAACCCTGGGTGGCCAGCCCTGGATGCAGCCCCTGGGGTGGCCAGCCCTGGGCGCGGCCGGACGCTGACCTCCTGTGCTCTTTGCTAGTCCGCAGGACGGCGGCTGGAGCCACTGGTCGCCCTGGTCTTCATGCTCCGTCACCTGTGGGGTCGGCAACGTCACACGCATCCGCCTGTGCAACTCCCCGGTCCCCCAGATGGGCGGCAAGAGCTGCAAAGGCGGCGGCCGGGAGACCAAAGCCTGCCAGCGTGACCCCTGCCCAAGTGAGTGGAGACCCAGGTTCTGGGCTGGGCCCTGGCACGGGCAGCTCAGAGGAGGGGCTGAGTGAGGACAGGGCTCCTGTTGCTGGGGCCGTCCACCAGGCCAGTCATGGAGGCCAGAGCAGCCCAGTGCCCGAGCACCCTTAGTCCGGGGGTCGATGTCGGTCACCTGTGCTCACTTGTGCACCTCCAGCTTGGCCAGGTGCCATCTGTGTCCTGCAGACACAGTCCGAGTCACCTGCAGTCTGAACTTAGCAGATGTGAGCCAAAGCTGTGAGCTGGCCTGGGGGCTCTGGGGGAGCACCAGGGGTGACCTTGTGTGAGTCGGGGCGAGACACAGCTCAGGGACTGCGGGACTTCTCCAGGGAGCGGGTGGTTGCCGGCACGGAGTCCTCGCCACCGCTCAGAGACCAGGCGTCGCCACGCAGAGCTCCTCTGTAGACAGCCGGGCTCCTGCCTGTCAGGGCAGGAGAGCTTCTCCCCAGAGGAAGACACCGCCAGACCCTCCCTCCGTCACTGACATCCCTTCCTGCATTGTGGCCCTCGCGGGGACCCAGCAGCTGCTGGCTCCTCTCCACCTACCGGGCCCTGGAGGAGACCAGGGGCAAATTCCTCGGCCCCCAAGGGGCTCACGGCTGCTCGCAGCCTGCGCACATCAGCCGGGTGCAGTGTCTGACCCTCCCCCTCCGCTGAGCCCCTCTCCCGCTCTCTCTGCAGTTGATGGCCGCTGGAGCCCCTGGTCCCCTTGGTCGACCTGCACGGTCACCTGTGCGGGAGGGATCCGGGAGCGCTCGCGGGTCTGCAACAGCCCTGAGCCCCAGTACGGAGGGAAGGACTGCGTGGGAGACGTGAAGGAGCACCAAATGTGCAACAAGAGGAGCTGCCCCCTGGGTGGGTGGAGGCAGGAGTGTGGGGAGCTGCCCCCTGGGTGGGGGCAGGAGTGTGGGGAGTTTGCCCCTGGTGGGTGGGGCAGGGGTGTCGGGAGCTGCCCCTGGTGGGTGGGGACAGGGGTGTGGGGAGCTGCCCCCTGGGTGGGTGGGGGCAGAGTGTGGGGAGCTTCCCCCTGGGTGGGGGCAGGAGTGTGGGGAGCTGCCCCCTGGGTGGGTGGGGGCAGGAGTGTGGGGAGCTGCCCCCTGGGTGGGGGCAGGAGTGTGGGGAGCTTCCCCTGGGTGGAGGCAGGAGTGTGGGGAGCTGCCCCTGGTGGTGGGGGCAGGAGTGTGGGGAGTTGCCCCTGGTGGGTGGGGGCAGGAGTGTGGGGAGCTGCCCCTGGTGGGTGGGGGCAGGAGTGTGGGGAGCTGCCCCCTGGGTGGGTGGGGCAGGAGTGTGGGGAGCTGCCCCCTGGTGTGGGGGGCAGGAGTGTGGGGAGCTTCCCCCTGGGTGGAGGCAGGAGTGTGGGGAGCTGCCCCTGGTGGGTGGGGGCAGGAGTGTGGGGAGTTGCCCCTGGTGGGTGGGGGCAGGAGTGTGGGGAGCTGCCCCTGGTGGGTGGGGGCAGGAGTGTGGGGAGCTGCCCCCTGGGTGGGTGGGGGCAGGAGTGTGGGGAGCTGCCCCTGGTGGGTGGGGGCAGGAGTGTGGGGAGCTGCCCCTGGGTGGGTGGGGACAGGAGTGTGGGGAGCTGCCCCTGGTGGGTGGGGGACAGGAGAGTGGGGAGTTGCCCGTGGGTGGGGGCAGGAGTGTGGGGAGCTGCCCCTGGTGGGTGGGGGCAGGAGTGTGGGGAGCTGCCCCTGGTGGGTGGGGGGCAGGAGTGTGGGGAGCTGCCCCCTGGGTGGGTGGGGGCAGGAGTGTGGGGAGCTGCCCCCTGGGTGGGGGCAGGAGTGTGGGGAGCTGCCCCTGGTGGTGGGGGCAGGAGTGTGGGGAGCTGCCCCCTGGGTGGGTGGGGACAGGAGTGTGGGGAGCTGCCCCTGGTGGGTGGGGGCAGGAGTGTGGGGAGCTGCCCCTGGTGGGTGGGGACAGGAGTGTGGGGAGCTGCCCCCCTGGTGGGTGGGGGACAGGAGTGTGGGGGAGCTTGCCCCTGGTGGGTGGGGGCAGGAGTGTGGGGAGCTGCCCCTGGTGGGTGGGGGCAGGAGTGTGGGAGCTGCCCCTGGTGGGTGGGGGCAGGAGTGTGGGGAGCTGCCCCTGGTGGGTGGGGGCAGGAGTGTGGGGAGCTGCCCCTGGTGGGTGGGGGCAGGGGTTTTGTGTGGGGAGCTTCCCCCTGGTGGGTGGGGGCAGGAGTGTGGGGAGCTGCCCCTGGTGGGTGGGGGCAGGAGTGTGGGGAGCTGCCCCCTGGGTGGGTGGGGGCAGGAGTGTGGGGAGCTGCCCCCTGGGTGGGGGCAGGGGTGTGGGGAGCTGCCCCCTGGGGTGGGGGCAGGAGTGTGGGGAGCTGCCCCTGGTGGGTGGGGGGCAGGAGTGGTGGGGAGCTGCCCCTGGTGGGTGGGGGCAGGAGTGTGGGGAGCTGCCCCTGGTGGGTGGGGGCAGGAGTGTAGGGAGCTGCCCCTGGTGGGTGGGGGCAGGAGTGTGGGGAGTTGCCCCTGGTGGGTGGGGGCAGGGGTGTCGGGAGCTGCCCCTGGTGGGTGGGGACAGGGGTGTGGGGAGCTGCCCCCCTGGGTGGTGGGGGGCAGGAGTGTGGGGAGCTTCCCCCTGGGTGGGGGCAGGAGTGTGGGGAGCTGCCCCTGGTGGTGGGGCAGGAGTGTGGGGAGCTGCCCCTGGTGGGTGGGGGCAGGGGTGTGGGAGCTGCCCCCTGGGTGGGGGCATGAGTGTGGGGAGCTGCCCCTGGTGGGTGGGGGCAGGGGTGTGGGGAGCTGCCCCCTGGGTGGGGACAGGAGTGTGGGGGAGCTGCCCCTGGTGGGTGGGGGCAGGAGTGTGGGAGCTGCCCCCTGGGTGGGTGGGGGCAGGAGTGTGGGGAGCTGCCCCCTGGGTGGGGGCAGGAGTGTGGGGAGCTGCCCCTGGTGGGTGGGGGCAGGAGTGTTGGGAGCTGCCCCCTGGGTGGGGGCAGGGGTGTTGGGAGCTGCCCCTGGTGGGTGGGGGCAGGAGTGTGGGGAGCTGCCCCTGGGTTGGGTGGGGGGCAGGAGTGTGGGGAGCTGCCCCCTGGGAGGGGGCAGGAGTGTGGGGGGAGCTGCCCGTGGGTGGGTGGGGGGCAGGAGAGCTGTGGCAGGGTCGAGGGCAGCTGGAGCTCCAGCGCTGGTGGGTGCGAGGGCTGTGAGTGTGTGGGAGCCCCTCACCCCGTGGGGGTGGCGCGGCCTCACCCGTCTGCCCCACAGATGGCTGCTTGTCCAACCCCTGCTTTCCTGGAGCGCAGTGCAACAGCTTCCCTGACGGCTCCTGGTCCTGCGGCTCCTGTCCAGTGGGCTTCCTGGGCAATGGTACCCACTGCGAGGACCTGGACGAGGTAGGTGCCCTCTCTGGGCAGCAGGGTGCCGTGTGCAGAGGGAGAGTGGCTCACGTGCCTTGTCCCGCAGTGCGCAGTGGTCGCGGACATCTGCTTCTCCACCAACCAAGCCTCCCGCTGCGTCAACAGCCAGCCTGGCTTCCACTGCCTGCCCTGTCCACCGCGCTACAAGGGCAGCCAGCCCTTCGGGGTGGGCCTGGAGGCCGCCAGGACAGAGAAGCAGGTGAGCGGTGCCTTCCCCACGCCTGCCGGAGCCCTGCTGGCGTCACAGGAGGTCTGCTCTTGCAGAAGCTGGGGTTGCCGGAGCCCTGTCGGCACAGGGGAGCTCCGACTTGACGTGCAGGATCTGTGGGCAAGGGTGGCCGTGTCCCTGTGTCACTGGGTGGTGTGGTAGCAGAACACTTAGAGGGATTAGCAGGGACAGTCCTGGAGGCGGGAAGCCCAGGTGGACCCAGGGCCTGGGATGCAGGCAGGCCGGGAGTGAACCGCAGTGCCAGGCCTTGCCAGGCAGGAGAGGCCCCAGGGCCATCGCTAGGGACTGTTCCCCACACGCCGTGACAGCACCTGGGAGGCCTTCCCCTGAGGGCCTGTGGGTAGTGAGAGCCTCCCTCCCACAGGTGTGCGAGCCGGAGAACCCCTGCAAGGACCAGACGCACACCTGCCACAAGCACGCGGACTGCATCTACCTGGGCCACTTCAGCGACCCCATGTTCAAGTGCGAGTGCCAGACGGGCTACGCAGGCGACGGGCGCATCTGTGGGGAGGACTCGGACCTGGACGGCTGGCCCAACAGCAACCTGGTCTGCGCCACCAACGCCACCTACCACTGCGTCAAGGTGAGGCGGGGCGCAGTGGCTCCCTGCTCCAGCGCCCCGCGTGCGATTCTGTGGCGGGAGGGGAGGGCGGGGCACTGGGCAAAGCGCCCCCGGGCTGCACAGCGCCAGCTCCAGGCTGCTGCTGCCCGTGAGGCTGGGCGTGGGTCCCCTGGCCTGCCACTGGCCCTGGTGTAAGGAGCGCTGTGCCAGCTGAGCCCTCTCAGTGCGTCCTTGAACCCAGGGGCCATTGCCGGGCGCGCCTTCCCAGGCTGGCCGTGGGGGCCGGGGCAGGGTGCACCCCAGTGCTGTGCACAGACACCCCAGCACCCGACCTGGGGAGCAGAGGTGAGGGGACGGCGAGGCCCACACCTGGCCCCAGGTGGGGTGTGCAGGGCAGGAATGTCCCCAGGGGAGGCGGCCCCACGGTCTCACATCAGACTTGGCTCCCCACAAAGGCCCAGCTGTGCTGCAGGGGTAGGAGCCAGTCGGTCCCTGGGGAGAAGCCGGGCCTAGGGTTCACATGGGGCGGGTCACAGTCCCGGGGCCCCGAGGCTCTTTGAGGCCGCAGAGGTGACCTCTCGCAGTCCTCGAGCCCAGTGGGGAGCAGGCTGCTCCTGCAGAGGCCCAGGGAGGCCTCCCTGCCCTCTTCACCTGGGGCCCTCCAGTGCTCCTGGGCTGTGGCCCTTGCTCTGGACGCGGCCTGTCCTCACACCATTGTCCCTGGGCCTCCCTGCCAACCCAGCCCTGCCACACATGGGGATGTGGGGGACCCCCGGACTGTGCTCAGGGCCATCTGGTGGCCCAGGACAAGCCCTCCTGAGACCCGTAACTTGATCTGTCTTCTGTCTTCCTTGTGAGGGGCACTGCCCAGAGCCCAGGAAGGGGTGGATGAGTGGGCAGCAGACATGGTGCCGACCCCAGTGCCCACCTCCTCACCTCACAAACCTGGTGCCACCCAGTGCCCACCTCCTCACCTCGCAAACCTGGTGCCACCCGGTGCCCACCTCATCACCTCCAAACCTGGTGCCACCCAGTGCCCACCTCCTCTCACCTCGCAAACCTGGTGCCACCCAGTGCCCACCTCCTCACCTCGCAAACCTGGTGCCACCCAGTGCCCACCTCCTCACCTCCAAACCTGGTGCCATCCAGTGCCCACCTCCTCACCTCACAAACCTGGTGCCACCCAGTGCCCACCTCCTCACCTCACAAACCTGGTGCCACCCAGTGCCCACCTCCTCACCTCCAAACCTGGTGCCACCCAGTGCCCACCTCCTCACCTCACAAACCTGGTGCCACCCAGTGCCCACCTCCTCACCTCACAAACCTGGTGCCACCAGGATGGCAGAGGCTGACTGAAGCAAACTACAAGCGCTCTCTGCCCCAGCGAGGGCGACTCCCCCCTGCGGACCTGCCCAGCCCTGGGCCCCCCACCAGGCCGCCCTGCTCGAGAGCGCAGACCACTCAGGTCCCGTGAGGTTTCTGACAGTTCCCTGACTTCAGGAGGGCACGTCGCAGCTTCTGTCTTCCCTGCCGTCTTCCTGTCCGCCTGTCCCCTGTGTGCTTGTGAGGACCAAGGACTGCAGTCAGACTTAAGAAACCACCTCCTGCTCCATGTCCACCACGGGGCTGGGTCTTCCCTGGGGTCCACATCCTGTCACCTTATCCCCCAGTGCCAGGGCTCTGGCTCTGCCCAGTGCCCCAAGTGCTGTACACGCTGGGTCCCCTTGGAGGCACAGGTGTCCTCAGCTCCCGCGAGGAGCTGACCTGGAGTGGTCCAGGCCTTGGCCTCGGGCCACACTCCCACGAAGCCTCTTTCCTTGGCTGCTGCTGGCTGCAGGGCTGGACGCAGGCCTGGGCTCCCTGCCTCCTGGCCGAGGCTGTGGGGGGACGTTGCCCATCTCCAGGGGGGACCAGCAGCCCCTCCCCGCCTCCTCCTCTGCCGCTGTTAGGCGCCTTCTCGGGGCCCGGCTCAGAACGCAGCTCCCCTTGTCTCAGCCCCTGGCACTGGTCACAGGATTCCCAGGGGAGCTGGTGTTCAGGCCCAGCTGGCCGGGCCCTTCCGACACTGCTGCTGTGGCGCCTGCTCAGTGCTCCCTTCCACCCTCGCGTGGAGACGAGGGCGCCACAGACAGCTCACGGCCATCGCCCCTTTCCTGTCACAGGACAACTGCCCCCAGCTGCCTAACTCTGGACAGGAGGACTTTGACAAGGATGGAATGGGTGATGCCTGTGACGAGGACGATGACAACGACGGCGTGAAGCGACGAGAAGGTGAGGGGGCTGAGCATGTGAGCACCGGCACCGGGGAAGGCAGAGGAAGAGGGGACAGAGTGGGCAGGCGCACCGGGCCTTGCCATGCCGCGTGCTGATGCCCACTGAGGGGCCGTCCCACGCCTCTGGTACCCCCCCCCCCCCCCCCCCCCCCCCCCCCCCCCCCCCCCCCCCCCCCCCCCCCCCCCCCCCCCCCCCCCCCCCCCCCCCCCCCCCCCCCCCCCCCCCCCCCCCCCCCCCCCCCCCCCCCCCCCCCCCCCCCCCCCCCCCCCCCCCCCCCCCCCCCCCCCCCCCCCCCCCCCCCCCCCCCCCCCCCCCCCCCCCCCCCCCCCCCCCCCCCCCCCCCCCCCCCCCCCCCCCCCCCCCCCCCCCCCCCCCCCCCCCCCCCCCCCCCCCCCCCCCCCCCCCCCCCCCCCCCCCCCCCCCCCCCCCCCCCCCCCCCCCCCCCCCCCCCCCCCCCCCCCCCCCCCCCCCCCCCCCCCCCCCCCCCCCCCCCCCCCCCCCCCCCCCCCCCCCCCCCCCCCCCCCCCCCCCCCCCCCCCCCCCCCCCCCCCCCCCCCCCCCCCCCCCCCCCCCCCCCCCCCCCCCCCCCCCCCCCCCCCCCCCCCCCCCCCCCCCCCCCCCCCCCCCCCCCCCCCCCCCCCCCCCCCCCCCCCCCCCCCCCCCCCCCCCCCCCCCCCCCCCCCCCCCCCCCCCCCCCCCCCCCCCCCCCCCCCCCCCCCCCCCCCCCCCCCCCCCCCCCCCCCCCCCCCCCCCCCCCCCCCCCCCCCCCCCCCCCCCCCCCCCCCCCCCCCCCCCCCCCCCCCCCCCCCCCCCCCCCCCCCCCCCCCCCCCCCCCCCCCCCCCCCCCCCCCCCCCCCCCCCCCCCCCCCCCCCCCCCCCCCCCCCCCCCCCCCCCCCCCCCCCCCCCCCCCCCCCCCCCCCCCCCCCCCCCCCCCCCCCCCCCCCCCCCCCCCCCCCCCCCCCCCCCCCCCCCCCCCCCCCCCCCCCCCCCCCCCCCCCCCCCCCCCCCCCCCCCCCCCCCCCCCCCCCCCCCCCCCCCCCCCCCCCCCCCCCCCCCCCCCCCCCCCCCCCCCCCCCCCCCCCCCCCCCCCCCCCCCCCCCCCCCCCCCCCCCCCCCCCCCCCCCCCCCCCCCCCCCCCCCCCCCCCCCCCCCCCCCCCCCCCCCCCCCCCCCCCCCCCCCCCCCCCCCCCCCCCCCCCCCCCCCCCCCCCCCCCCCCCCCCCCCCCCCCCCCCCCCCCCCCCCCCCCCCCCCCCCCCCCCCCCCCCCCCCCCCCCCCCCCCCCCCCCCCCCCCCCCCCCCCCCCCCCCCCCCCCCCCCCCCCCCCCCCCCCCCCCCCCCCCCCCCCCCCCCCCCCCCCCCCCCCCCCCCCCCCCCCCCCCCCCCCCCCCCCCCCCCCCCCCCCCCCCCCCCCCCCCCCCCCCCCCCCCCCCCCCCCCCCCCCCCCCCCCCCCCCCCCCCCCCCCCCCCCCCCCCCCCCCCCCCCCCCCCCCCCCCCCCCCCCCCCCCCCCCCCCCCCCCCCCCCCCCCCCCCCCCCCCCCCCCCCCCCCCCCCCCCCCCCCCCCCCCCCCCCCCCCCCCCCCCCCCCCCCCCCCCCCCCCCCCCCCCCCCCCCCCCCCCCCCCCCCCCCCCCCCCCCCCCCCCCCCCCCCCCCCCCCCCCCCCCCCCCCCCCCCCCCCCCCCCCCCCCCCCCCCCCCCCCCCCCCCCCCCCCCCCCCCCCCCCCCCCCCCCCCCCCCCCCCCCCCCCCCCCCCCCCCCCCCCCCCCCCCCCCCCCCCCCCCCCCCCCCCCCCCCCCCCCCCCCCCCCCCCCCCCCCCCCCCCCCCCCCCCCCCCCCCCCCCCCCCCCCCCCCCCCCCCCCCCCCCCCCCCCCCCCCCCCCCCCCCCCCCCCCCCCCCCCCCCCCCCCCCCCCCCCCCCCCCCCCCCCCCCCCCCCCCCCCCCCCCCCCCCCCCCCCCCCCCCCCCCCCCCCCCCCCCCCCCCCCCCCCCCCCCCCCCCCCCCCCCCCCCCCCCCCCCCCCCCCCCCCCCCCCCCCCCCCCCCCCCCCCCCCCCCCCCCCCCCCCCCCCCCCCCCCCCCCCCCCCCCCCCCCCCCCCCCCCCCCCCCCCCCCCCCCCCCCCCCCCCCCCCCCCCCCCCCCCCCCCCCCCCCCCCCCCCCCCCCCCCCCCCCCCCCCCCCCCCCCCCCCCCCCCCCCCCCCCCCCCCCCCCCCCCCCCCCCCCCCCCCCCCCCCCCCCCCCCCCCCCCCCCCCCCCCCCCCCCCCCCCCCCCCCCCCCCCCCCCCCCCCCCCCCCCCCCCCCCCCCCCCCCCCCCCCCCCCCCCCCCCCCCCCCCCCCCCCCCCCCCCCCCCCCCCCCCCCCCCCCCCCCCCCCCCCCCCCCCCCCCCCCCCCCCCCCCCCCCCCCCCCCCCCCCCCCCCCCCCCCCCCCCCCCCCCCCCCCCCCCCCCCCCCCCCCCCCCCCCCCCCCCCCCCCCCCCCCCCCCCCCCCCCCCCCCCCCCCCCCCCCCCCCCCCCCCCCCCCCCCCCCCCCCCCCCCCCCCCCCCCCCCCCCCCCCCCCCCCCCCCCCCCCCCCCCCCCCCCCCCCCCCCCCCCCCCCCCCCCCCCCCCCCCCCCCCCCCCCCCCCCCCCCCCCCCCCCCCCCCCCCCCCCCCCCCCCCCCCCCCCCCCCCCCCCCCCCCCCCCCCCCCCCCCCCCCCCCCCCCCCCCCCCCCCCCCCCCCCCCCCCCCCCCCCCCCCCCCCCCCCCCCCCCCCCCCCCCCCCCCCCCCCCCCCCCCCCCCCCCCCCCCCCCCCCCCCCCCCCCCCCCCCCCCCCCCCCCCCCCCCCCCCCCCCCCCCCCCCCCCCCCCCCCCCCCCCCCCCCCCCCCCCCCCCCCCCCCCCCCCCCCCCCCCCCCCCCCCCCCCCCCCCCCCCCCCCCCCCCCCCCCCCCCCCCCCCCCCCCCCCCCCCCCCCCCCCCCCCCCCCCCCCCCCCCCCCCCCCCCCCCCCCCCCCCCCCCCCCCCCCCCCCCCCCCCCCCCCCCCCCCCCCCCCCCCCCCCCCCCCCCCCCCCCCCCCCCCCCCCCCCCCCCCCCCCCCCCCCCCCCCCCCCCCCCCCCCCCCCCCCCCCCCCCCCCCCCCCCCCCCCCCCCCCCCCCCCCCCCCCCCCCCCCCCCCCCCCCCCCCCCCCCCCCCCCCCCCCCCCCCCCCCCCCCCCCCCCCCCCCCCCCCCCCCCCCCCCCCCCCCCCCCCCCCCCCCCCCCCCCCCCCCCCCCCCCCCCCCCCCCCCCCCCCCCCCCCCCCCCCCCCCCCCCCCCCCCCCCCCCCCCCCCCCCCCCCCCCCCCCCCCCCCCCCCCCCCCCCCCCCCCCCCCCCCCCCCCCCCCCCCCCCCCCCCCCCCCCCCCCCCCCCCCCCCCCCCCCCCCCCCCCCCCCCCCCCCCCCCCCCCCCCCCCCCCCCCCCCCCCCCCCCCCCCCCCCCCCCCCCCCCCCCCCCCCCCCCCCCCCCCCCCCCCCCCCCCCCCCCCCCCCCCCCCCCCCCCCCCCCCCCCCCCCCCCCCCCCCCCCCCCCCCCCCCCCCCCCCCCCCCCCCCCCCCCCCCCCCCCCCCCCCCCCCCCCCCCCCCCCCCCCCCCCCCCCCCCCCCCCCCCCCCCCCCCCCCCCCCCCCCCCCCCCCCCCCCCCCCCCCCCCCCCCCCCCCCCGCCCCCCCCCCCCCCCCCCCCCCCCCCCCCCCCCCCCCCCCCCCCCCCCCCCCCCCCCCCCCCCCCCCCCCCCCCCCCCCCCCCCCCCCCCCCCCCCCCCCCCCCCCCCCCCCCCCCCCCCCCCCCCCCCCCCCCCCCCCCCCCCCCCCCCCCCCCCCCCCCCCCCCCCCCCCCCCCCCCCCCCCCCCCCCCCCCCCCCCCCCCCCCCCCCCCCCCCCCCCCCCCCCCCCCCCCCCCCCCCCCCCCCCCCCCCCCCCCCCCCCCCCCCCCCCCCCCCCCCCCCCCCCCCCCCCCCCCCCCCCCCCCCCCCCCCCCCCCCCCCCCCCCCCCCCCCCCCCCCCCCCCCCCCCCCCCCCCCCCCCCCCCCCCCCCCCCCCCCCCCCCCCCCCCCCCCCCCCCCCCCCCCCCCCCCCCCCCCCCCCCCCCCCCCCCCCCCCCCCCCCCCCCCCCCCCCCCCCCCCCCCCCCCCCCCCCCCCCCCCCCCCCCCCCCCCCCCCCCCCCCCCCCCCCCCCCCCCCCCCCCCCCCCCCCCCCCCCCCCCCCCCCCCCCCCCCCCCCCCCCCCCCCCCCCCCCCCCCCCCCCCCCCCCCCCCCCCCCCCCCCCCCCCCCCCCCCCCCCCCCCCCCCCCCCCCCCCCCCCCCCCCCCCCCCCCCCCACCCCCCCCCCCCCCCCCCCCCCCCCCCCCCCCCCCACCCCCCCCCCCCCCCCCCCCCCCCCCCCCCCCCCCCCCCCCCCCCCCCCCCCCCCCCCCCCCCCCCCTCCCCCCCCCCCCCCCCCCCCCCCCCCCCCCCCCCCCCCCCCCCCCCCCCCCCCCCCCCCCCCCCCCCCCCCCCCCCCCCCCCCCCCCCCCCCCCCCCCCTGACCCGCCCAGCCCACACCGTGGTGCTCTTTCTTAAACCTTCCCCTCATGTTCCCAGGACAACTGCCAGCTTCTCTTCAATCCTCGGCAGTCTGATTATGACAAGGATGAAGTTGGAGACCGCTGTGACAACTGCCCTTATGTGCACAACTCCGCGCAGATTGACACTGACAGCAATGGCGAGGGGGACGCCTGCTCTGTGGACATCGATGGGGATGGTCAGTTGCTTTACTCATTTAGTGACGCGTGTTAAAGTGCAGATTTAAAGTCTGGTCCGTGCAGGGGCTGCACATCTGAGGACCCGCTACCAGCAGCGAGATGTGAAAGAACGCGACCTTTACTTGCAGGTCTGAGGAGCACCGTAGAGGTGGCTTACCATGGGTGTGAGTGCAGGGTGTGCATAGGTCACGTGCAAATGCCCATCCTTGCACAGGGGCTGAGCACCTGGGCTGGGCTCCATTGCGCCCGGACTGGTCCTCTACCGACCTGCGATGACGGCGTGTCCCTCAGCCGCCTCTCCCCACTGGCATGGGACCACAGGACCCCTCACAAGCTCCTCCCCACAGAGCCCTCACTGTGCCCTTTGTCTTCCCCCCTCTTAGGGAAGCGCGACGTCAGCGCCCCTCCCCGACCCTCCTAGCGCCCTGCGCCCTGCTCTGCTTCCACAACGCACACCTCTGTTGAAGTCCCTCCTCCTCATCAGATGGCCTCTGGGGGCACCTGGGAGCCGCCTGCCCCCACGCACCCCTCATCACATTTCCAGCTCCTCCCACAGGCCCAGGTCCCCAGGCGGCGGCAGCTATGGGCTGGCTCCCTGCTCTGAGCCCTCCTGTCCTCAGGGAACGAGCGTGACCCTGGCCGGGTGGCCGGGTGGCTGGGTGGCCTGGTGGTGCCCTTCTCGGTGTCAGCGCTCTGTGGGCCTCCTCTCCTTGCGCTGCGGGCTGTGACCCACCCTCCCATCAGTGACCGTCCTCAGCCCCTCTGACTCACTCTGAACATCAGTGTGTCCCAAAGTGCACTTGGTCACCAAGACCCCCTCAGCCTGTTTCTGCGTCCCCCGCCCCAGGACACATCTGCACTGAGGTGCCCTGGGCTCTGTGGCCCTCAGGCGGAGCCCTGCTCCCCGAGCTGGCCTGGCACCTGCGCCGGCGGCTCCTGCCTGCAGCCCACACACTCTTTGCTTTTACGAGTCTCTTGGCCTGGACTCCAGGCGACCTCCCGGGCCTGCTCCGCCTGGCAGGGCCCGGGCCAGTCCTCCGGGCCAGCTTGCTCCCCGACTCTGCGTGGTCTTGGCCATCGGCAGGACCTAGCCACTGCTGTTTGCTTCCGTTACTCTGGCACTAGTAGGCCTCCGCCGTCCTCAGGCTTCCTGAGGTGGGCCTCACACCCAAGAGCCGCCGTCCCTGCCAGGCCCTGCCAGGCCGTGCCCGGCTCGTGTAGCTGGAGGGCAGGTAACGGGCTGGGGACCTGTCCTCGCCTGGACACAGGTTTCCTGAGCCTCTCCGGCAGCAGGGCCAGTCGCTGGAGCGAGCCAGGGAACATGCCGGCGCCCATTCGCCCGGCAGCTGGGCCGTCCACCCCAGGCTGCGTCCCGGCCCCCAGGAGTCTGGGACTGCTCGCCTCGCCACCTCCCCGTCCTCTCACGGTGGCCAAGGGAGAGGAGGCTCTCCCTGCGCTCTGCACATGGCTGCTTTCTGCTTTGACGACAGATGTCTTCAACGAGCGAGACAACTGTCCCTACGTCTACAACACTGACCAGAGAGACACGGACGGGGATGGAGTGGGGGACCACTGTGACAACTGCCCCCTGATGCACAACCCCGACCAGGTGAGGAGTGGCTGTGAGCAGGGCTGGGCGAGGGTGACATGGGGGCCTTTGGTCCCCCCAGCTCTGCCAGCCGTGGCAGCCCAGCTGGGAGCGGGCCCTGCTGCGGTCTGAGCACGGTGCTGCATCTCCGTGGCCGTGGCCACAGGGCGCATGGCCTCTCCTCCGTGAAGAGAGATCAAGCTCTGTGTAGCTGACGCCCTGTGACAAGCCTGCCTCATGGCTTCGCCCCGCTGGCCTCTGGAGGAGACAGGACGCAGCCCCTGCGTGCGGTGCAGCAAACGCTGCAGGAAAGCCTGGGCTGTGTGGCGGGAGCTTTCCCAGCGCACACACAGTGTCCCTCGGGCAGCAAGTCCCTGTGGGCCCGGGCCCAGGCTCCTGGCTCCAGAGCTCTGCTAGGTCCGCTTCCCGCGCCCCGTCCTTCCTCCGGCCACAAAGTGCGCGCCCACTGCTCCGCAGACGGACTTGGACAACGACCTGGTGGGAGACGAGTGTGACAACAACGAGGACATCGACGACGACGGCCACCAGAACAACCAGGACAACTGCCCCTACATCTCCAACGCCAGCCAGGCGGACCACGACAGCGACGGCCAGGGTGACGCCTGCGACTCGGACGACGACAACGATGGGGTCCCCGACGACAGGGACAACTGCCGGCTGGTGCCCAACCCGCAGCAGGAGGACGCGGATGGTAGGCCTCCTGGCCCTGGGGACGGCCTCCTGGCCCTGGGGACGCAGGACAGTAGGCCTCCTGGCCCTGGGGACGGCAGGGCCCTGTGGACGCAGACAGTAGGCCTCCTGGCCCTGGGGACAGTCTCCTGGCCCTGGTGACGGCCGCCTGGCCCTGGGGACAGCCTCCTGGGCCTGGGGGACACGGACGGTAGGCCGCCTGGGCCCTGGGGCCGGCCGCCCGCCTGCACGGCAGAGGACCTGAGGCAGTCCACGGCCCACCACTGGGGATCGCAAGGGCTCTGCCATGGGAGGCCCTTGGTGGCGAGGCCTGGCCCTTGCTGTGTCCTCATGGAGGACAGAGCCAGGTGTGCACCTTGGGACAAGGAGGCATCTGGTGACCTCCCAGACGTGACAGCCTCCTAGAAAGACGTGTGCTCAGAGTGGGAGGCTGGTGGGGACCCGGAGAGCTCCGGTGGGAAGTGGGAGGTGGCCCGTTTTGCCCAGTAGCCACGGGATCTCAGGCCAGGAGGCCACCGGAGTGGAGTCTCCGAGCAGCAGTCACAGCTGTGCTCACCGGCATTGGCTCCAGGAGCCAGTGGCTGGCAGCGCAGAGCTGATGACCCAGGGCCTGGGAAGACGTGCGTCCTCGCAAGGGACAGGCCGCATCTGGGGTGACAGCCTCACTCGGAGGGAAGCCCACAGGAGACTCCCTGAGACCCGCGGGCAGCTCCAGGGACCTCCGGGGCAGCAGGAGCTCTGTGTGGCCACAGGGCAGAGCAGTGGCACTCCCATGGCTGCCCGGGGGAGGCCGGTTTCTGGCTGGGAGCCCCCGGCCCAGTGCGGGGCTGGGTGGAGAAGGTGCCGTGCGCGGGCGTGCTCTGATTCTTACGAACGTCCTACACGCGAGTGCGTGCCCACTGCACCCAGGGAAAGACGGCTCTGAAGAGACTGGGATGAGGAGCGGTGGGACAGGCCAGGGCAGGCCTGGTCTCCAGCGGGCATTGGTCCCTTCTAGAACAAGGGGCAGTGCAATGGGTGAGGTGACCACACCAGGCCTCCATGATGGCCACGGACTGGGCAGCTCTGAGGTCATCCTGTCCATCTCCCCTTGCATACTGAGGGGGTATGCAGCCCCCTGCCCCTACAGTCTTGCTGAGAATTTGACAAGAAGTCCCCCAAAATGGAAGCCCACATGTCCCTAGGAAGAGCCACGTTTGGTGTGGGCGCTCTGCTGTCCATGAAGCAGTCGCTGAGGGAGCCGCTGGAGAGCTGCTTCCCCTGGACTCCCCTGGACTCCTCTGGAGAGCATCTGGCCTCCCAGCTGGGCACAGAGGACGAGGGCAGAGGCTCTGGCCGGGTTGGGGATCTTCTGAGCTGCCCCTTCAGAGAAGAGCCCCAGCACTCCTAGGTTCAGGCTGGACGCCTCAGAGATGGCCCCTGCCCATGCAGCCCCTGACCTCAGAGGGCCTGTGCCCTCCCTGCCCGGGAGGTGGTGGCCAGCACCATGTCCCGTCTCTGCTTGCTCCTGTGGACAGGTGATGGGCGAGGCGATATCTGTAAAGATGATTTTGACAATGACAACGTCCCCGACATCGATGACGTGTGTCCTGAGAACAATGCCATCAGCGAGACAGACTTCAGGAACTTCCAGATGGTCCCCCTGGACCCCAAGGGGACCACCCAGATTGACCCCAACTGGGTCATCCGTCACCAAGGAAAGGAGCTGGTGCAGACTGCCAACTCTGACCCTGGCATCGCTGTAGGTGAGCCTGGAACCCGGGAGATGCCACCAGGTGCCCACAGGGACCTGCGGGTTGTGCGGGAGAGTGCGGGGTCAGGTGACCTCTGAGGAGGCCCAAGCTCACGTGGTGTGTGGGACCATCTGCCCACACGGCCTCGACAGGGGTCGACCGGGGCCCTGAGTGCGCCCCGCCAAGCCGGCTTGTCCTGCCACAGCTTGCAGTGAAGACCCTCCCTGCACGTTGGCCCTAAAAGTCCCTCAAACTCCACATTGACTGGCCGCACAGTGAAGAGCCCGGCTTGGAGGGAAAAAGGGCGTCTGCGCGGCCTCCCAGGAAGCACTCCCTGACCTGGGGCGGGCTGGAGGGGCTGCCCGGTGCTTCTCATGGACCCCGTGTCTCTTTGTGCCCAGGCTTCGACGAGTTTGGGTCCGTGGACTTCAGCGGCACATTCTACGTCAACACGGACAGGGACGACGACTACGCGGGCTTCGTCTTCGGCTACCAGTCGAGCAGCCGCTTCTACGTGGTGATGTGGAAGCAGGTCACCCAGACCTACTGGGAGGACCAGCCCAGCCGCGCGTACGGCTACTCCGGGGTGTCCCTCAAGGTGGTCAACTCCACCACGGGCACGGGCGAGCACCTGCGCAACGCGCTCTGGCACACGGGCAACACGGAGGGGCAGGTGAGCGCCGCCCCCAACACGGCCCGCAGAGCCTGCTGCTCCCAAGGTGGCCCGCTCCTGTGATAAGTGACAGTCCTTTCAGTGACCAGTGCTTCCGTAACTAGATTGGTACTCCTCTTGCAAAGGAAACCTGCGTTCACTCTGTTTGCGAGACAGGGAGGACTGAGTTCCGAGACTGCAGGCGTGTTGCCCTCAGTCCCGAACTGAGGAGGCAGAAGGTCCTGAATTTGGGTCCGTGACTGTCAGGGCCCGCGCCTGTGCTCTGGCCACTGAACCACATTGCGTCTCTCTGCACACAGTGCTATTCCTCAAGACACACACAGTGCCGTGTGAGATGCAGGTGTCTGTGTGGCAGACTGTGCCAGGGATGCAGTCACAGGGTCACTCCTGGGGTGAGGCTCAGGGCACCCAGCGGTCTCACGAGTGCTATCTTCCCCTCAGGTTCGCACCCTGTGGCACGACCCCAAAAACATTGGCTGGAAAGACTACACTGCCTACCGGTGGCACCTAACCCACAGGCCCAAGACGGGCTACATGAGGTAAGGGAGGCTGGTGTCCCCGTGCAGGACAGCCCCCCCCACCGCGCATGCAGGCAATGCTCAGGAAATGCTGTTGGGGTCCTCTGGAGTCCTCAGCTCTAGACCATCTCTTTAAATAAATAGCATATCTCTATAACATCATTTATCTAAAAAAACTGTTGAAAAGGAGAAAACGAAACTTGTTAAAATAGCTTGGGGAGGATGGTGTCTTCCTTCCCAGGAACACCTGAGGCAGGGAGCCACCGCTGAGGGGCCCTTCCCTGGAAAGGGGGCCCCCCGCAGCTGAGACCCCCAGTTACTAGTGCCCCTGACACATGCCTGGCTGAACGTGAACACATTTGAGTGAAACTGTTTGTGACCCTCAAGCCAACAGATACGTATCCTCACAGTCTAACTGCCTATTGCACTTGTGATAGATTTTGACTAAAATGAAATGTGAACAATTTAATGTCTTGCCACGTTGGTGAGCAAGATTCGGTTTCCTTGTTTGCCCGCTGAGCTGAGCCCGGGACTGGCACCTGCCGGGCGAGCTCTCCAGCCTGCGCTTCCCCAGGCCCTCTGACTCCTTGCAGAAGCCAGGCGCATAGGCCCTCGCTGGGGGCGGGGTGCGCGGCCCCACGGAGGGCCCGTCACTAGGCACACACTGGGTCTTCCTGTGGGCAGCAGCCACACGTCAGACTGATCAGGGCAGGGACAGTAGAGCCCCCTAGGGTGGGGCAAGAGGCCGGTGTGCTCGCACTATGAGTGATGGATGAAGCCGGAGCTGGAGCCAGGGCAGGACCTGGCACCCAGGGAGGGGACGTGCCCCTCACCGCCACACAGCTCCGGCTCCTCAGGCAGAGACCTGCCGCACGCCAGTGGCTGTGGGCCCAGTC